>JBBGZY010001482.1:0-735000 GCA_037952925.1 Lithobates clamitans
ATCTGGGGAATAACTTGGTACTGCACGTTCCCTCCAGGCGTTTGGACCTGGATGACCTGGAACTGCCCAGGGGCTGTGGCTGAAGTGCTAGCTTTCGTTTTGGTGGGCGATGAATTCTCATTGCTGCTAGTAGACGAACCTGCTGTACTAGCTATTGAAATGCCTTGCTGAGCTATACTGTTTTCCTTTGAGATGGGAGGCGCTGCCGCGACTATTTGCCAGGCGCCACCTGCCAGCTGAGTGGTGACCAGCTCCAGCTGCTGCGGCTGGTTTTGCAGCTGAACCAATCCTTGGCTGGGATCTATGATTATCTGCTGCTGTCCAGCGGCCTGATTTTCCCCAGTGTTTCCTATTTTACTGCAGGTTGCAGCTAGCAAAGCCAAGGGAGAAGGCTGAGAGTCCTAGTCAAAAAGAGAGTGGGAGAGAATAGAGAGGATGGGTGTGTTTCCATCTGACAGCGCTAACAAAGATCTATAACAGGAAGTGGTCACAGTCTCAGAAGCATCTTAGGTTTTCTGTAAACATTTCTGCAAATTTCAAATAGCAACTTACTGGAAGCAACAGATGGCATTTAAAGCAAATTGTTTTTTTTTTGTTTTTTTTACAAGCGGCCTTGCAAAAGCAGACTTAAAGTGTTTTTAAAGTTTTTTTTTCTCAATTATTTTTTTTTATTACATTTTTTCACATAAAACAAAACAAAAAAAGGGAGGGTAACAGAGAACATCATGTAAGGCTCAAGGTTTTTTATCTTCATGCATTCTATGCATGAAGGTAAAATAACCTTCTGTGTGCAGCGGGGCCCCCCTCAGCCCCCTCTAATACTCATCTGAACTCCCTCTCGATCCAGTGATGTGCACAAGAGCTGAGCTTCTCCTGGGTCTCTCATCCTTCATTGGCTGAGACAGCAGCGGGAGTCATTGGCTCCTGCTACTGTCAATCACAGCCAGTGAACCAATAAGGAGGAAGCAGGGGGGTGAGGCCGGGCCACGGCTCTGTGTCTTATGGGTGCATAGAGTGGGGCTCGGGGAAGAGCATGCACTAGTACCTCCAGAGCAAGCAGCACTGGTTGAAAAGGAGGAGCCAGGAGCGCCAGTGGGGGGAGTGGGGGGCCCGAAAAGAGAAGAGTCAGGGCTGCTCTGTGCAAAACCACTGCACAGCGCAGCTAAGTATAAGGTTTGTCATTTAAATGTCACTTTAAGGTGCACCCATGTCAAGACTATGGACACAAAACTATGTACACATTTTTAACATGCAGTAAAAGAACTTTAAAGGAATAGTTCATCTTTACCAAAAAAACGGCCTATGCAGGTAAGTGATGCCTGTAGATAAAAAACAAAAAACAAAAAAACTGTGCAGCTTTGACTAAAGTTGATTAATGCCTGTGCTATAGGTGCAGCACATACCTCAAGAAGCCCAACTGAAAAACTCAGATGGCTTCATCCTGTACTGCCTTGTTGCTAGGATGTTGCTAAGACCCATGGGGTTGCTTTACTAAAAATGGAGAGTGCAAAATCTGTTGTAGCTTTGAATGGTAGCCAATCAGCTTCTAACTTGTTCACTTAAGGTTTGACAAAAAAAAAAAAAAACAGAATTCTGAATGGTTTCTATGCAGAGTTGTACCAAATTTATCACTCCCTAGTTTTAGTAAATCAACTCCATAGGGGGATATTTACTAAAACTGGTGCAACTGCATAATAACCAATCAGCTTCTAACCTCAGCTTGTTCAGTTAAGCTTTGAAAAATAGAAACTTGGAAGCGGATTGATTACTATGCAGAGCTGCACCAGCTTCTGTGTGCACCAGTTTTAGTAAATCTCCCCCAGTCAGATGATTTAAAGCCCCTCGCATGCACACTCTCATGTCGCAGCAGCTCTGAGCTCATAGATGCTGCAATGGAAGAAATAGTTGGTCACACATGTGCGGGGTTCGAGAGCTTGCTCCTGTGATGATGGAGGAGAGCAATAATGGCTGGGAGCAAAAAAAGCAGGATGGGATGATGCCATCTCTGGGAGTTTTTCAATCAGGTTTCCAGAGGTACGTAAACAGCCTACACCAAAGACATTATCCAACTTTGGTCAAGGCTGCACCGTTTGCTTTTTATCTACATTAGCCCCTTACCTGCACAAGCAGTTTTTTGGTAAAGGAGAACTAACCCTTTAAAGGCATACACCATCTTTCTGATGTTTAGGGTGTAACATGAAACATGGTCGCCTTCCAAAACCCCCGACCTATGAATGGGGCGACTTCAAGTCCCATCTACCACCATGGCATAGGAAACTCAGAACCTGTCGCATAAGTGTGGGGATGTTGCTACACTTGTAGTCCAATGGTTACTACCTCCAGCCCCATAACAGAAGGTCCACACCTCGTCATCCACTGATCGTGGTTCAATGCTCTGCAGGCAACAGTGGAAAAATTTCATATATGCACTTTTTTGTTCTATTAATATGAGTGCATGTAATACATTTTTGCAAAAGGTGAACTATACCTTGAGCCCTGGTTCACACTACAAATCGCGAATGAATTGCATCGCAATCCTGTGCAATTCACATGCAATTTAGTGTGGTGCAATCTGAACCCATTTATTTTAAATAGGCTTAAATCATATTGCATCACACCAAAGTAGTGAATGCACCAATTTTAGGCCCCTTTCACACTGCCAAGACTTGAAAGTCGCGCTATTTTGACACGATTTCAGGGAATGCCTGTGTAAACTTGAGGTCTATGGACCTCAACTCTCAAAGTCGGACCAAAGTAGTACAGGAACTAGTTTGAAGTGGGTGCGACTTGAAGTCACACAGATATAATGGTTATCATTGGGAATCCTGGGGTATGACATGTCATGCAACTATGATGTCCAAAGTCGCACAAGTGTGAAAGGGGCCTTAGAAAACGCACTGCAACTGGATTGCATGGTCATTTTTTTTACCATGCGATCTACTGCAGGCAAGCGCACTGCATTTGTGCTGTTAACACTGCATTGACACCATCGCAGGGGTTGTGCTTTTTCAAAGTGGTGCAAGAAATGCGCACGGATCATTGGTTTTCTACACAGCATTCTAGTGTGACCTTTCTAGCCACTTTTAATGTGAAGTTATTCATTCTCAAAGATCACAATAAAGATTTTAGGGCTGGTTTACACTGGTCTGACATGTGCTCCGACTTCCAGAGCACAAGTCTCGCATGACATGTCAAAATAAATGGTTCCCTACGCGAGCCGTCTTAACTGGTCTGACTTTGAAAATGCTCCCTGTACTACTCTGGTCCGACTTGGGCACGATTTCAGCCCATTGACTTGAATGCAAGTTGCATCCAAGTCAGATCATCATCTTAACTGATCTTACTTGTGGCATGCAACTTGTGCTGTGAGTATTTGAGGGGAAACCCCATGCCAAAACTGTAAAAAAAAAAAAAAAAAAGGGGGTCGTGCCCCCCCCCCCCCCCCCAAAAGCACCCACCACCCCATGTTGAGGTCACTCCCGCCTTTCCTGACCTGCTGGGCTGGGTGCTTGGATAGGGGTCTGGTATGGAATTTGGGGGAATCCCCACATCAGTTTTTTTATTTTTTTATTTTGGCATTGGGTTTCTTAAAATCCATGCCAGACCCCTCGGTCTGATATGGTCTTGGGGGGGACCCCATGCCGTTTCTTTAAAAAAAAAAAATAATAATTTTGGCGTGAGTTTCCCCCTCAAGATCCATACCAGACTCAAAGTCGGATCCTGTTCATTGAATTTGCATGGAAGTTGGACAAAGTCGCAGGACACAGTCGGATCAGAAGTCGTTCAACTTTACACTCTCATTGAGCGCAGATAGTATAGCTCTTGCTATATCTCCAGTGCTGCGACAAAAGATTTAAAGTGGATGTAAACCCGATTCATGAAATTTGACCTACATAAATCTGTAGTGTTTACTTATCTCTCTCCAAAGCACTGAGTCCCGTGTCTTTCTGCTGTTTCGTTCCTCTGTTATCAGCATGATAACTTCTGACAAGTTCTCTGAGACGTGAGATAAAAACCAGCCTGAAATTTGTGTCGGGGTGGGTGCTATAAATAGATTAGCAGAGAGCTTGTCTTGTCACAGCACAGCTCTGAAAGTATCTTCATTCTTCTGCCTATGCAGGGGGGGGGGCCTTTCTTCCAATCAGCTGTCACACAGTGTAAGCCAAGACTACACACCTACTGCTGAATGATGACGTAAAAAATCTACCACGATGTAAGAATTCTAAAGAATATAGCAAACTGAAGACTGCAGATATACATGCAACACTTATGTAGGGAGATTTGTTTAATCTGAGGCTGTTCACTTCACTGGGTATATGTGAGGGTTTACATCCATTTTAAGGCTCTCTTACACACAAGTCGCAGTGTCTGCCCCTATTAACTACTTGTAACCCAGCAGATTTTAAATAAAGTTTTTTCCTAACGTTCTTCATTAAATACACCATTGCTATAAGCCATACTCCAGGCAGAATTACCTTCACAGGTCAAGCATCAAACATTCTTGATCTAGTGAGAACCTGTCTTGCAGGCATACTTCCATCTCCTGCAAATCAGTTAGCTTGCATGACGGAGGAAGTGCAGTTCCTGCTGTATTTCCTGGCCATTTTGGCTGTAAGTGCTGCAGGTCTCATAGAACTCAGTACCATAATTATATCTCCAGTCCCCCCTTCTCATCCCTACTATTAACAAAACATTATTCTTATGCAGCGTAAACACGGTCAGACTTTTCGACCGGACTTGTCCGACGGACGCCAATGGACCAAATCCGGCGGACAATCCGATCGCGTGCGGGCTTCACCGGACTTTTGCAGTCGCAAATCTGACAGACTTTAGATTTGGAACATGCTTCAAATCTTTACGTCGTAACTCCGCCGGACCCAGAAATCCGCTCGTCTGTATGCTAGTCCGACGGACAAAAACCAACGCTAGGGCAGCTATTGGCTACTGGCTATCAATTTCCTTATTTTAGTCCGGTGTACGTCATCACGTACGAATCCGTTGGACTTTGGTGTGATCGTGTGTAGGCAAGTCCGTTCGTTAAAAAGTCAGTCGGAAGTCCGTCAAAAGTCCGCTGGAAAGTCTGTCGGACCAGTCCGGTCGAAAAGTCCGCCCGTGTGTACGCGGCCTTAGGCTTTGTTTTGTGAATGGCTTATAGGAGAGGGAGCAGAGATACAACCATTGCATTGGGGTCTATGACAGCTGCAGTGCTTACAGACAGAGGGTCCAGGAAGTACAGCGGGAACTGGACTTCCTTGGCATGTAAACTAATTTGCAGGACATAGAAGTATGTCTACATGACAGCAAGGTCCTCCAGAGGAATGAAAATGCTTGCCTTGTTGGAAACCTTTGAAGGTAATCCTGCATGAAGTAGGGGTTTAAAATTTAGATAAAATTAAATATTCAATAGAACAATTGAATAAAGATAACACACTGCACCCTGGATGTACAGAACATACAAATTACCTGTGAACCAGATGACTTGCCCTTTTTTTTGGCTTCGGGTTCATTACTTTTTCCTTCTTCGCTGGCCATATCTTCCTCTGCCTGATCTGTAAAATAACCAGAATGACAGGACAGGTGTCAATAAACAAAGTAACGGAAAACGTCCAGCAAGGCACTGGTAATGGAAGGTTGCTAATTTACCACTAATAGCTTCTACCATTAAATCATATTTTGTTGTCCCATATTCTAACCCCTGCAATCCCAGAATAAAATAAAAAAAACTCTGCTGTGGAATTAACAATTTTGGAAAAAATGTCATGTCAATCTCTATTTTTAAGACCAGTGTTCATCCTATACTATTGTTCTATTGCACTGGATATCCCAGGCAAAACAGATATGGCCAAATGAGCCCATCTTACAGTATGTGTACCAGGTTTATGGTGACCTGAGCGAAGGATTGTGACAGGACCATAGTAACCACAGTGGATGGAGAGTGGCCACAGGACCATGGCGACAAGTCCATGGTGACCAGAGTGAAGGGTAGTGGCAGGGCCATGGTGACCAGAGTGGAGAGTGTTGGGCTCATGCTGACCACAGTGGAGAGTGAAAAAGCATTGTGACCAGAGCGCAGGGTAACGGGTCCATGGTGACCAGAGTGCAGGGTGACGGGTCCATGGTGACCAGAGTGCAGGGTGACGGGTCCATGGTTACCAGAATGGAGCGTGGTGACAGGTCCATGGTAACCAAAATGGTGACCGATCCATGGTGACCAGAATGGAGAGTGGTGACCGGTCCATGGTGATCAGAATGGAGAGTGGTGACCGGTCCATGGTGACCAGAATGGAGGGTGACCAGAGAATAGAGTGACAGGCCCATGGTGACCAAAGAAGAGGGTGACAGGACCAAGGTGACCAGAGAATAGAGTGACAGGCCCACGGTGACCAGAGAAGAGGGTGACAGAACCAAGGTAACCAGAGAAGAGGGTGACAGGCCCACAGTGACCAAAGAAGAGGGTGACAGGCCCACTGTGACCAAAGAAGTGGGTGACAGGCCCACTGTGACCAAAGAAGTGGGTGACAGGCCCACTGTGACCAAAGAAGTGGGTGACAGGCCACGGTGACCAAAGAAGTGGGTGACAGGCCCACGGTGACCAAAGAAGTGGGTGATAGGACCATGGTGACCAGAGGAGAGGGTGACAGGACCATGGTGACCAGAGGAGAGGGTGACAGGACCATGGTGACCAGAGGAGAGGGTGACAGGACCATGGTGACCAGAGGAGAGGGTGACAGGACCATGGTGACCAGAGAAGAGGTTGACAGGACCATGGTGACCAGAGAAGAGGTTAACAGGACCATGGTGAGAAGAGGGTGACAGGACCATGGTGACCAGAGAAGAAAGTGACAGGACCATGGTGACCAGAGAAGAAAGTGACAGGACCATGGTGAGCAGAGAAGAAAGTGACAGGACCATGGTGAGCAGAGAAGAAAGTGACAGGACCATGGTGAGCAAAGAAGAAAGTGACAGGACAATGGTGAGCAGAGAAGAGGGTGACAGGACCATGGTGAGCAGAGAAGAGGGTGACAGGACCATGGTGATCAGAGAAGAAGGTGACAGGACCATGGTGACCAGAGAATAGAGTGACAGGCCCACGGTGACCAAAGAAGAAGGTGACAGGACCAAGGTGAGCAGAGAAAAAGGTGACAGGAACATGGTGAGCAGAGAAGAAGGTGACAGGACCATGGTGACCAGAGAAGAAGGTGACAGGACCATGGTGACCAGAGAAGAAGGTGACAGGACCATGGTGACCAGAGAAGAGGGTGACAGGACCATGGTGACCAGAGAAGAGGGTGACAGGACTAAGGTGACCAGAGAATAGAGTGACAGGCCTACGGTGACCAAAAAAGAGGGTGACAGAAACAAGGTGACCAAAGAAGAGAGTGAAAGGACCAAGGTGACCAAAGAAGAGGATGACAGGACCATGGTGACCAGAGAATAGAGTGACAGGCCCACGGTGACCAAAGAAGAGGGTGACAGGACCAAGGTGAGCAGAGAAGAGGGTGACAGGACCTTGGTGAGCAGAGAATAGGGTGACAGGACCTTGGTGAGCAGAGAAGAAAGTGACAGGACCAAGGTGAGCAGAGAAGAAAGTGACAGGACCAAGGTGAGCAGAGAAGAAGGTGACAGGACCATGGTGTCCAGAGAAGAAGGTGACAGGACCATGGTGAGCAGAGAAGGTGACAGGACCATGGTGTCCAGAGAAGAAGGTGACAGGACCATGGTGTCCAGAGAAGAAGGTGACAGGACCATGGTGTCCATAGAAGAAGGTGACAGGACCATGGTGTCCAGAGAAGAAGGTGACAGGACCATGGTGTCCAGAGAAGAAGGTGACAGGACCATGGTGTCCAGAGAAGAAGGTGAAAGGACCATGGTGAGCAGAGAAGAAGGTGAAAGGACCATGGTGAGCAGAGAAGAAGGTGAAAGGACCATGGTGAGCAGAGAAGAAGGTGAAAGGACTATGGTGTCCAGAGAAGAAGGTGAAAGGACTATGGTGTCCAGAGAAGAAGGTGACATGACCATGGTGACCAGAGAAGAAAGTGACAGGACCATGGTGTCCAGAGAAGAAGGTGACAGGACCATGGTTTTTCAGAGAAGAAGGTGACAGGACCATGGTGTCCAGAGAAGAAGGTGACAGGACCATGGTTTTTCAGAGAAGAAGGTGACAGGACCATGGTGTCCAGAGAAGAAGGTGACAGGACCATGGTGAGCAGAAAAGAAGGTGACAGGACCATGGTGAGCAGAGAAGGCGACAGGACCATGGTAAGCAGAGAAGGCGACAGGACCATGGTAAGCAGAGAAGGCGACAGGACCATGGTGAGCAGAGAAGGCGACAGAACCATGGTGAGCAGAGAAGAAAGTGACAGGACCATGGTGTCCAGAGAAGAAGGTGACAGGACCATGGTGTCCAGAGAAGAAGGTGACAGGACCATGGTGTCCAGAGAAGAAGGTGACAGGACCATGGTGTCCAGAGAAGAAGGTGACAGGACCATGGCTTTTCAGAGAAGAAGGTGACAGGACCATGGTGTCCAGAGAAGAAGGTGACAGGACCATGGTTTTTCAGAGAAGAAGGTGACAGGACCATGGTGTCCAGAGAAGAAGGTGACAGGACCATGGTGAGCAGAGAAGAAGGTGACAGGACCATGGTGAGCAGAGAAGAAGGTGACAGGACCATGGTTTTTCAGAGAAGAAGGTGACAGGACCATGGTGTCCAGAGAAGAAGGTGACAGGACCATGGTGAGCAGAGAAGAAGGTGACAGGACCATGGTTTTTCAGAGAAGAAGGTGACAGGACCATGGTGAGCAGAGAAGAAGGTGACAGGACCATGGTGAGCAGAGAAGAAGGTGACAGGACCATGGTGAGCAGAGAAGAAGGTGACAGGACCATGGTGAGCAGAGAAGAAGGTGACAGGACCATGGTGTCCAGAGAAGAAGGTGACAGGACCATGGTGTCCAGAGAAGAAGGTGACAGGACCATGGTGAGCAGAGAAGAAGGTGACAGGACCATGGTGTCCAGAGAAGAAGGTGACAGGACCATGGTGTCCAGAGAAGAAGGTGACAGGACCATGGTGAGCAGAGGGATGGGTGGTGACATGTAGGATGCTGGACTCGCCCACCTCCAATGTTTGTATCTCCTCCATGCAGACACATGCTCCTGTAAAGCCGACCCCATGCCTGGTGTCACACCCCATAGGAGGAGGCGGCTGTGATCCCGGGGAGGATATGTACGGAGGGGGCCCTGGATGTGTCAGGGGAGGGTGTGCTGGGGGTGTTACGTACCGCTCATGGTGAATTAGTACTTATTCGTGGCACTGATAATCAGGAGGAAGGGACGCGGCTAGCGGAGGGGATGGGACGGGGGGAGGATATAAAGGCCGGTCGCTGTGGCTGAGGGAGGCTGGATGCTGGAGGAGGAGGGATGGGGGGCCTGGCTCCCTCTCATGGCGGCGGTAGCTGGCTGCAGAAGGGGGTTGTGGCGTAGTAGCTCCGTCTCTCCCCGCAGCCGGGGCCCCTGATCCCCCCGCCCTGATTGACAGCCCCGGAGAGGGGCGGCCCGGACACCCCTTCTCTCCCACCTCCCCCTTTCCATCCCGCTACGGGATCCGTCGGCTCCATCCAGCCCTGGCGAGGCCTCCTCCCCGGGACCCTCCTCTTTCCCTCCTCGCCACGGCTTACCAGGCGGGCTGCCTCCTCCGGGTGTGCGGGGACCGCTCCGCGGAGCACTCCAGTGGGGGGTGACGGGGGGCGATCGGCGGATCCGGTGCAGCGATGATATTTAATTTTATTAATATTTTGCTCCAGCTGCTGGAATGAGTCTCCTCCCCTTCTCCTCCTCCCCCGGACAACACAACGCTGACCCCGCCCTCTCCTCCTCCTCACCCAGACACACGGCGATAGCCCCGCCCCCTCTCTCCACTGCCTGGCCATGGAGCTCACAGCATTAACCCTCTGCTGGCCGGAGCGCAGCGCATTGTTATCAGCCAAGGTCCTCCTTCTCAGGATGGAAAATGACACCTTTTTATTGGGCAGAAAGTCATATAGTGCACAAGTTTAATAAATATGTCTAGATCATTACATATTCTGCAAGAAAATTGTTTATTTCTTTCTATCTATCTATCTATATATATATATAAATATATATATATATATCTATATATATATAATACACCCACACTATGCTTAGATTTAAAGAACTCCACTACCCAGCCTGAGAATTTCAGGGAGATGAGAATGTAGATGACCACACAAGAGCCTGTCAGATGCTGCTCATGTACCATGCCGGTAGTCTATGACCATCTCTTGTGCCATGCCGGTAGTCTCTGACCATCTCTTGTGCCATGCCGGTAGTCTCTGACCATCTCTTGTGCCATGCCGGTAGTCTGTGACCATCTCTTGTGCCACGCCGGTAGTCTCTGACCATCTCTTGTGCCATGCCGGTAGTCTCTGACCATCTCTTGTGCCATGCCGGTAGTCTCGGACCATCTCTTGTGCCATGCCGGTAGTCTATGACCATCTCTTGTGCCATGCCGGTAGTCTATGACCATCTCTTGTGCCATGCCGGTAGTCTATGACCATCTCTTGTGCCATGCCGGTAGTCTCTGACCATCTCTTGTGCCATGCCGGTAGTCTGTGACCATCTCTTGTGCCATGCCCGCAGTCTCTGACCATCTCTTGTGCCACGCCGGTAGTCTCTGACCATCTCTTGTGCCACGCCGGTAGTCTCTGACCATCTCTTGTGCCATGCCGGTAGTCTATGACCATCTCTTGTGCCACGCCGGTAGTCTATGACCATCTCTTGTGCCATGCCGGTAGTCTCTGACCATCTCTTGTGCCATGCCGGTAGTCTCTGACCATCTCTTGTGCCACGCCGGTAGCCTCTGACCATCTCTTGTGCCATGCCGGTAGTCTTTGACCATCTCTTGTGCCACGCCGGTAGTCTGTGACCATCTCTTGTGCCACGCCGGTAGTCTCTGACCATCTCTTGTGCCACGCCGGTAGTCTCTGACCATCTCTTGTGCCACGCTGGCAGTCTCTGACCATCTCTTGTGCCACGCCGGCAGGCTCTGACCATCTCTTTTGCCACGCCGGCAGTCTCTGACCATCTCTTGTGCCATGCCGGTAGTCTCTGACCATCTCTTGTATCACTTTCTTTTAACCATTTTTGTAAGGGCCCATTCACACCGGCAGCCTCGTATATAGAGCTGCTGGTGTGCGCTGTGAAGTAAACTGTGCCAATGTACTAAACCTATTGCACTGCTTCCCTTTTTTGTATAACTTTATTAACATGTGAAAATCACATTTTATTCACTTTTACGTAACATGTTAAGATGTGGTGTAGTGTGTCACAACACGCCATGGGAAAAAAATAAATGAGTGCATGTTCTACTTTTTTCAGTGTATGCTATTGTAATGTGGTTGTGTGAACTGAACACAAATGAACATTACTTGTCTAGTATGTGGTGGACAGTGCAAAGCATTATGGTGTGAATGGACTAATGAGTCCCATATTATGGGGCCACTAAAACCTCTCCCTATATTGTAGCATAATTTACACATTATTTTATTATCTCAGCACCCTAATGTGAAAGTCTGTGCTGTGTGAGGAAATTGTACACTTCTGTCTCGAGTATGACACTTCATACACCAGGGCATAGTCTAGGAAGCCAGAGTCTCAGGCTGAGGCGTCACGTAATACTTAGCCGGGATTGGCTGAGACGGCGGCGCGGTGCACGCCGGGAGTTGTAGTTGGAGGGGGTGACGCGGGCCCTCTCCTCCATGATGGAATGGAAGGGTTTGGCAGGCGGGCCTGAGGTGTGGATTGTCCTCTCGGGGAGGGGTGGCCGAGGCGTGCCTGCTGTCAGCGGTGGGAGTAGGGCTGCTCCAGGGGGTGGTGGAAGAGGGAGTTGTTCTCCTCGATGTCCTCCCTTTCCTCGTGTAACCTCGGACTCTGATAAACATCCCAGTGTGACAGGCGGGCGGGGGAACACATGGAAGTGGGCCCCGCCATCGGCAGCCCTCAGTAGAAGGGATGTGATCAGCGGCAGACATGTAATATGGAGAGAAATGTCAGTCACTCGGCTATCCTTGTACTCAGGCCGCCCTTAGGACACTGACCTACTTCTCTATCCTTTTATTAATGAAAACAGTGCCATTATATAATGCAGTCACCTATTTCATAGCACAGTCCCAGGTTTATAGGCCTCATGTACACATTTCTAAACATATATAAAAGCATTTAATGATTCGAAAAGCTATAATTCACACAATGAGGATGATTTAGGCTACTTTCACACTGAGTCGCTTTACAGGCGCTACAGTGCTAAAAATAGCGCCTGTAAAGCGCCTCTCAGGCTTTCACACTGGAGCGGTGCGCTTGCAGGACAGTCAAAAAAGACTTTGCGGGTGGTTTTAACCCTTTTTCAGGTGCTAGCGGGGGTTAAAACCGCCCCCCCCAGTGGCCAAATAGTGCCGCTTTACCGCCGACGCCCACCCGCCCCAGTCTGTAAGTAGCCTAACTAAAGGCTAATATACCGATCAGTTGCTCTAGATCTGAGGGGAAGCTCTGCTGATTTTTATCATCCAATCGTGCAAGCAAAACGCTGTTCTTTTATTTTCCTTGCACGTGATTGGGTATTCTTTGCAAAGTGAAGCTTTACCTTAATTACTAAGATCTGGAGCAACTGCACTTGTAGTGCACAGTAAATTTGCATTTCGGAAATCAACCCCTGTATGTCAGTTTAACCACTTTCCAACCGTGCTATAGCCGAATGACCGATGCGGCATGGTCGTCCAGTTGTGGGAGGGCATCTATTGTCATCCTCCCAGAACTGCGGCGCACCCTGTGATCCAGTGGCGGAACAATAGGGGTCGCTGCAGTCGCACTTGCGACTGGGCCCTTCCATTCTGCCGCTGTGGGGGGGCCCAAGACCTGGCATTTCTCCCTACACCTCTGGCTTGCCGTTTGTAATGCAGTGGGGGGAGGTGAGAGGCAGCGATCGGCAGCTCTATTGTGCCTGTATGCGGTGGGATCTCTCTTCCCAGTGTCAGTGTAAACAGTGGAGAGAGGAGGGGAGGGCCCCGGGCAGGTATTAGTTTCACTTTCAGTGAGTCGGCTCTGTTTGTGCTGCTGATACAGGTCAGAGGCCCCTCCCCTCTCCACTGTATACTCAGGAGAACTAACAAGCCACATGGAGATTCCCTGCCTGTGGACACTATAGAGCTGCTGGTCGCCGCCTCCCACCTCCACCAGCCAGGTACATGGGGAACTTCTTGAAGGGGGGGGGGGGCAGCAGTCTGGGGACCCTGATGTAAGGGGGGGGGGTTTCTGGTTACATTAATGTAAGAAGGGGCTCTCTGGGGACCCTGATGTCTTGGGGGGGGGGGGGGGCTCTCTGAGGACCCTGATGTCTTGGGGGGGGGGGCTCTCTGAGGACCCTGATGTCTTGGGGGGGGGGGGGCTCTCTGGGTACCCTGATGTAAGCTGGGGACCCTGATGTAAGGAGGGAGGCTCCCTGGGGACCCTAATGTAAGGGGGGTTCTCTGGGGACCCTGATGTTGGGGGGGCTTTCTGGGGACATTATTGTAAGGAAGGGGCCCTCTGAGGACACTAATGTAAGGGGGAGGCTCTCTGGGGACCCTGATGTAAGGGGGAGGCTCTCTGGGGGCCCTGATGTAAGGAGGGGCTCCCTGGGGACCCTGATGTATGGGGGAGGCTCTCTGGGGGCCCTGATGTAAGGAGGGGCTCCCTGGGGACCCTGTAAAGTGTATTATTCCTGCGCTACCATGTAGTCAGTATAGTGGTGTGGTGCTGCGCTAATCCTGGTATCTAAACAAATGTATGAGTGCAACCGTGCTACAATGTTGATGAGTCAGAGGCTAGTCACCTAATGTGAACGTGGGGTGTGAATAACCATTGTAAGAGCCCTTGCACACTGGGGCAGGGGGCGGCGTCGGCGGTAAAACGCCGAGAGGCGCTTTGCCGGCGGTATAGCCGCGCTGTCCCATTGATTTCAATGGGCAGGAGCGGTATACACACCGCTCCTTCACCGCTCTGAAGATGCTGCTGGCAGGACTTTTTTTACCGTCCTGCCAGCGCACCGCTCCAGTGTGCAAGCCCTCGGGGGCTCTCACACTGGAATGAAAGCAGCGGCACTTTCGGGGCGGTTTGCAGGCGCTATTATTAGCGCAATAGCGCCTGCAAACCGCCCCAGTGTGCAAGGGCTCTTATAGAATAAAAATATAAATATACTCCGCCCACTGTAAAAAGTGACTAAATTGGGTAAAAGTGTCCGGACTATAAAAATTGCAATAATAGCATCAACATAAGCAGTTAAAAGGCATGCAGTGTTGGACTAAACATATAGTGCATGTGTAGGCAAGTGGGTGACTAAAACATTAATAGCACAATATACAACTTCCAGAAAAATAAAAATAAAACAAAAAAGTGCAATGTTACACTGTATGTCCGAAGAGATCACAATGCCTGTGGTAATGCAAAAAAGTGTCCAGTGCAAACAATAAGTGCTCAAAAATTGTCTAAAGACATAAATACAGTCCAAAGAAAGGTGGCTTGTGTAACCGCAAAATCTCCAATGATTTATCAATCGTCAAAGTGCCAAACAGTGAGATGGAAGCAGCAAACTGGATTCTAAAATCAGTCACTTTGAATAGGTGAAAAGTGTGAAGTGTATAGAGCAGTCCTCTTCATGCAGCGATCCTACACTGGTGGATAATGGCCCCTTACCTCATTATACTGAGGTTACAGCATAAGTCAGTCCCAGGGACAGGCACCTTCCACTGTCAGCAGTGTACGAGCTCGCCGCTCGTTTGGTTATATGCGCCCTCTGCCGTTTTCACTGTGTGAGTACCTTCTTTTACCTTTGAATAAAGTTTAGATGTTTTAAAAATGACTACACTATATGGCATCCTTTTCCCCTTCCGGCCGCCATGCCCCCTGTGGACCTGAGGCATATAGAGACATAGTCCGGGACCCAGGACCAACCTCCATAGGAGCTGCCATAAGCAGTGACTGACTTATGCTGTAACCTCAGTATAGTGAGGTAAGGGGCCATTATCCACCAGTGTAGGATTGCTGCATGAAGAGGACTGGTCTATACACTTCACACTCCTCACCTATTCAAAGTGACTGATTTTAGAATCCAGTTTGCTGCTTGCATCTCACTGTTTGGCACTTTGACGATTGATAAATCATTGGAGATTTTGCGGATACACAAGCCACCTTTCTTTGGACTGTATTTATGTCTTTAGACAATTTTTGAGCACTTATTGTTTGCACTGGACACTTTTTTGCATTTCCACAGGCATTGTGATCTCTTCGGACATACAGTGTAACATTGCACTTTTTTGTTTTATTTTTATTTTTTACATATATATATATATATGTATGTGTATGCCCGCCAAAGTGTATGACATTCCTTACTTAGCTGCTATGGGCTCTAGCCCGAGATCTTTTGTAGACCTAGCAATGCCACTGGTGGGGGCCCTTCATGGTTTCTTGCACCAGGGCCCTGAAGATTCTAGTTACGCCTCTGCTGTGATCACTGTGTCCTTCGGACTGATGTGGAAATATTGAGCTTCATATTTATTTATTTTTTTCAAATCTTTTATTTATTTCAAGAGACATGAAACACGAAACATAACATCTTCAAGTACATGGAGAAGGAACAATAGCATACAATGAGGCATGGCACCACAGCCTAACAGACATATTGTGTCAAAGTACAATTAGAAGTGACATGACAAACATACCGTCTGCTCCTAACATGTAAATTTAACCCCTTACAGGGTCTGAGAAAATAGAACTGTAAGCCTCAACCTCTAGATCATATGATGGCTATTCCCTCAGAAGGTAGCGTGATGTAGTGGATACATCTAAAATAGATTGATGCGCTCTGATACATAATTCAATCAATGTGAAAAAATGAAATTCGTGCTAAGAGACAAATGTGATCAAATATAAATACAATAAAAACTACCAGGTCCCTAAAATGTAAAATCGCAAAAATAAATGTGAAAAAGCTGTGCAACTCTTGTCACACCATGTGCAAGTGCACTGAAAATTGTGTTGAAGCATGTGCGATTTCTCCAGAGTGAAAAATGCAAAAATTATTGAAATTGTGTGATTCGGGATAGTCCGTTTTGAAAATTTTTGGGCAACTTGTTGGATTGTCTTCCAGAATTGCTCCAGTTTAGGGCAGGACCAGAAGATATTAAGAATTGTCCCCCTATCTTCCTGACATCTCCAGCAACAACTTGAGGAGGAGGGAAGATCTTTTGCAATTTTGCGGGGGTGTTATATCATCTGGTGACTATTTTAAAGTTTGTCTCCTGTATCCTAGTACATATGGAGGACTTATAGGTAAAACGGAGGAGATTTTTCCTTTGCCTGGGGTGAGAGCTTGCCCTTGACATCGTTCTACCATGCACTAAGGCAAGGTGGCTGGTAGTTGTCAGGGGGCGTAATCAGCAGCTGGTAGGTGGCCAATAGAGTGTGGGGCAGGGTTTGGCAAAAATTGTCCGGGCGGGGGGGGGGGTGGGGTGGGGGGCAGTGACATGAAGAAATTATGTATTTCGTGGGCTCTTCAGTAGTCTATCCGAAAAGGACCCACTGGATCCAAAAGTTCAGACAGCGATGGCCACTTACTATGGGTTAGAAAGTGAGAGGCTTGAAAGCTGCCAGAGTGCCTCAGGGAGTGGAAGGCTGCATCTTGATACCCTGGGGCAAATTGATGGTTTACCAGTATTGAATATAAAGGAGAGTGGGTTGACGTAAGTGAGAATTTAAGAAAGAGGGATGAGCAGACTCGCAAAGTCAGTCCCACCAGCGGATGATTCTTTTTTTCGATTGGGAGTGACTGGTAACAAGGTGCTCTGTTGAGTGGGATGTTGCATTGGGATTGTTCCAAGCGAGGCCACAGTTTAGTGGTCTGGTGTCGCTTCCAGTCAATTAGTCTGGTCAGGTGTGACGCCTGTTGGTATTTCCGTAAGTCTGGGACTGCCAGCCCCCCATATATTTTGGGTAGTGAGAGCTGTCGTCTGTTCAATCTTGGTCGTTTGTGTGCCCAAATAAAGTCGGAAAACATTGCCCGACCTGATTGAAGTAGTTAGAGGGTATATGGATCAGCAGGGCTTGTAGGAGGTACAAGAACTTTGGAAGAATGTTCATCTTAAGGGTGTTGCACCTGCTGAACCAAGAGTATAGACCTGTATGCCACTTGTTAAGCAGTTCTCGGATGGTTTTCAGTAATGGTGGGAATTTCTGGGCAAAGATTTGAGACAGTTTGGGGGGGGGGGGGTATGTGAGTGTCTAGATATCTCAGGGCTGTAGTCATCCATTTAAATTTGAAGCTTGCCTGGAGATGTGTAAGCAGGGGCTGTTTTATGCCCACTCCCATCGCCTCAGACTTATTAAAGTTAATCTTCATGTTTGACAAAATGCCGTACCTTTTGAATTTGTGAAGGAGATTCAGCAATGAGACTGAGGGGTTCATAAGTGAGAACATCATTGCGTCCGCATACACAGAGACTTTCTGTTGGGTGTCCCCGATCGTCACTCTCTCTATGTCTGGGTTTAGCCGGACCGTGCACAAAAACGGCTCCAGCGACAGCGCAAAGAGGAGTGGCGACAGGGGGCAGACTTGTCTCATTCCGTTCGTGATCCCGAAGGGTTCAGACAGCACCCCATTGGCTTTAACTCGAGCTGAGGGATCTGAATATAGTGTAGTTATCCAATTAAACATGGCGTCTCCAAACCCCACATACCGAAGACATGAATTGCCAATTTACCCTGTCAAAGGCTTTCTCCGCATCTGTCCCCAGGAACACGCAGGGGGTGCAGTTTTTGTTGACTATGTGTAGGAAGTTTAGGACTTTTATCGTGTTGTTTTTGGCCTCACAGGTAGATACAAAACCCACCTAATCTAAATGGATTAGGGTGGGGAGGTGCTCTTGAATTCTAGTGGCCAAGATTTTTGTAAAGATTTTTAGGTCAGTATTGAGCAGCAAAATTGGCCTGTAGCTGCCGCATGAGGTGGGGTCTTTGCCCTCCTTAGATATCACCGCTATGTGGGCCGAGAGCGTTTCGCAAGGGAACTTCGTGTTGACTCCTAGGGCATTAAAGAATTTGTGTAAAAATTTACCAAGAGATGTTAAGCAGCCTACTTACCTCGGCAGGTAGTTTAGGCATTTGGGAATGGTCTAAGTATTCCGCTGTTTGAGTCTGTAAAGAGGAGACCTTCTGAAGGTTATACAGTGAGGTATAGAATCCTTGAAATTCCCTGCGATGTGTTTGGGAAGGAAAACTTTCTGACCTGAGGAAGACATTATGTGTGGTATGTAATTCGCAAGCATTTGTTCTCTTAAGGATTTGGCCAGGATTTTTCCACATTTATTGCCAGATTCATAAGAAATTCTTCGGCAGACCTGGAGTGCTGTTTTGGCTTTAAAGTGCATTAGATCAGCTATCTTTTTGCGGAGAATCAGAAGATCTGTCTCCAGAGATGGGGTCTAGGAGTGTTTATATCTGGCTTCTACCCAGTTTAAGTCATTCAGTAGGGAGGTCAGCTGTAAGGAATGCTGTTTTTTAACGCGGGACCCATGTTTAATAAGTACAGCGCGGATTACCGCTTTTTGAGCTTCCCACACAATGCCAGTGTCACTTCCTGCTATGTCGTTAGTCTGAAAGTAGCAGTCTAGTTCCCTCGTCACGTCTTTGAGCACCTCTTCATCTTGTAAGAGGCTTTCATTTAGTCTCCAAGTTCTCGGCTTGGAGGTGAGGTAGTCAGTTAGTGTGTAGGACAGTTGGATCGGGGCGTGGTCTGACAATGTAATAAGACTGATTGATGCATCCCGGACCGCCTGTAATTGGGAGTGTGGAATGAGGAAGTAGTCAATCATGGAGTATTGTTTATACGGCGAGAAATAAAAAGTGTAGTCTTTTTCAGAGGGGTGGAGAAGGTGCCAGGCATCTATCAGTTGTGTTCTGTGTAGGGATTGTGCGAATCGTTTCCGAGAGCTAGAGAGTATTGATGAGTGTCCCGAAGAGGTGTCTTCCGACGGTATTAGCGGGGTATTAAAGTCTCCTCCAAGTATCAACTGACCTCTTGTGAACTCAAAAAGTGAGTTTAGGGTCTTGTCGATGAAGAGGTCTTGGTGGGTGTTTGGAGCGTAAATGCTCGCCAAGGTAACCTCGGTACCACCAATCGTGCCTCTCAGAAACAGGTATCTTCCCTCTGGATCTACTTTTAACAACACAGAAGTTCTTAACAGATCACTTATCCGGTGTTTTAGGAAAATGTACTAATGTAATAATAAAGCAGCTGTTCGAGTATAAACCAACATTTCTAAAAAGGAAGCAATCAAAACTAAAATTAAAATAAAAATAGTCCTTCAAACTTCAGCAGTGCTGAAAAATTTAAATTGCATAAAAAAAATATTTTATAAAAATAGTAGTCCATAAATCCGAATGGGACCAAAGTTCAACACAAAGCTTTGCATGTAGCAGTTCATAAATGATTCATCTGCTGTTTTGAACGTTCGGCAATTACCACATCTAGTGCTTATACTCCCTATAGGAATTGCACTCACCGGATTGAAGATCAATACAAGCCTATTTAAGTGTGTAAGGTAGCTGAGATCACTGCCAAACGAACATCCCTCTGACCCTCAGAAAACGATCGGCCAAGATGAAAACAGACACCTGCGTCCTCTGATTCACCAGGATCCGATCAGATGAAAGTTTTTCATGATACTCAGGCAAAGAAAGGGAGAGGGAAGCCTCATAGTGTAATGCCCCATACACACGGTCGGACATTGATCGGACATTCCGACAACAAAATCCTAAGATTTTTTCTGACGGGTGTTGGCTCAAACTTGTCTTGCATACACACGGTCACACAAAGTTGTCGGAAAATCCGATCATTCTGAACGCGGTGACGTAAAACACGTACGTTGGGACTATAAACAAGGCAGTAGCCAATAGCTTTCATCTCTTTATTTATTCTGAGCATGCGTGGCACTTTGTGCTTCAGATTTGTGTACACACCATCGGAAATTCCGACAACAGATTTTGTTGTTGGAAAATTTTATAGCCTACTCTCAAACTTTGTGTGTCGGAAAATCTGATGGAAAATGTGTGATGGAGCCCACACATGGTCGGAATTTCTGACAACAAGGTCCTATTACACATTTTCCGTCGGAAAATCCGACCGTGTGTACGGGGCATAAAACTGTAAAGCTTTAATTTTTCTAAAAGACCCCCTTCCCTTAATACATTGAACTTACAAACAAATATTTTAAAAAAAGCATCCAATAAAATGGTAGCACAGTATATTTGGTTCTGTTAATCTCACCACCCGTTGGAGAGCTGTAATCGTCCGTGGTGGTTCCCAGGGAGAAACCAGAGCCGATGACCTGTGTAGCAAGCCGTGTGGTACACCTAGACGCGTTTCGTGAATCCGTCTTCATTAATAGGCGTGACCCACGCGGCACAACTTGCTAATTTATAACCTCTCAGAATTGTGTGTTAACCCCTTCATTGTCAAATAATCGATCACCAATGGTTCCCACCACAGAACGATTGAACTCTCACTGTGTGAGCCTATTAAAACATTCTAACTAAATAAAACAGGAAACAAACAACAAAATGATACTAAATTCTTACACGGTGTGAAGGATGGCTGAACTGGACACGCAATGACAAGCCTGCATGTTCCGACTGCAGTCACTATCACCACACAGCACGATGTTTAACCAAATAATGTCACGTACATGTGCATTCCAGATATCACTAAGATTAAGCATATATCACTTTGTAAAGCGCCATGGTAGCTTTTAAAATCTTAACATTAAATTAATTAATGTATAGGAAAAAATCTCTATACATACCCAGTGACAGTTTAATAATAATAATCTGACTAATTTAATACTGCAACACTATAGGTCCTGAATCTAATAATACGATCACATATAGCAAAGTGGAGATGAAAACGGGACACTAGTCCCTGATCCCCATTCATTCTGACATATATGCGCACCTTGCTTAATAAATTTGTGAGCCACAATGCGATCAAAATGGCAAACAGCAATATTCACATGACCAATGTAAGGGGACTGATCCGTTCTCATCAAATTGCACATCAACATTAGCATTCCTGAAACGGGTGTCACCTTTGTGTACGGCTTTACAGAAAAACAGCTTGTTGACCGAAAGTGACAACCCAATGCGGATTTCTGCTGTAGCAAAATAGTAACTGTATATGACTGCGCTCCGGACCTCGTTTAACCCGATCCCAGTGCTTATCAATCTCTAATCATGGTATAATAAAATGACATAAAATCTAATGTCTGGCTCAACTAATTAAAGACCAATAAGACACTCCCTACTTACATATCACAATCACAAAATTTTTAGGTCAGTATTGAGCAGCGAAATCGACCTGTAGCTGCCACATGAGGTGGGGTCTTTGCCCTCCTTGGATATCACCGCTATGTGGACCGAGAGCGTGTCGCGAGGGAACTTCGTGTTGACTCCTAGGGCATTAAAGAATTTGTGTAAAAATTTACCAAGAGATGGCAGAAGGGTCTTGTAATATGAGATGGAAACGCCATCTGGGCCTGGGGCTTTTCCAAATGTAACTGAACCTATAGTGCTCTGTATCTCCTCCAGTGTAATAGGCTCACCCAGCAGCCTACTTACCTTGGCAGGTATTTTAGGCATTTGGGAGTGGTCTGTTTGAGTCTGTAAAGAGGAGACCTTCTGAAGATTATACAGTGAGGTATAGAATCCTTGAAATTTCCTGCGATGTGTTTGGGAAGGGAAACCTTCTGACCTGAGGAAGACATTATGTGTGGTATGTAATTCGCGAGCATTTGTTCTCTTAAGGATTTGGCCAGGAGTTCACCGCATTTATTGCCGGATTCATAAGAAATTCTTTGGCAGACCTGGAGTGCTGCTTTGGCTTTAAAATGCATTGGATCGGTTATCTTTTTGCGGAGAATCAGAAGATCTGTCTCCAGAGATGGGGTCTGGGCGTGTTTATGTCGGGCTTCTACCCGGTTTAAGTAGTTCAGTAGGGAGGTCAGCTGTAAGGAGCGCTGTTTTTTAACGCGGGACCCATGTTTAATAAGTACACCACGGATTACCACTTTATGAGCTTCCCACACAATGCCAGTGTCACTTCCTGCTAGTCTGAAAGTAGCAATCTAGTTCCCTCGTCACGTCTTTGAGCACCACTTCATCTTTAAGAGGCTTTCATTTAGTCTCCAAGTTCTTGGCTTGGAGGTAAGGTAGTCAGTGCGTAGGACAGTTGGATCAGGGCGTGGTCTGACCATGTAATAAGACTGATCGACGCGTCCCGGACCGCCTGTAATTGGGAGTGTGGAATGAGGAAGTAGTCAATTCTGGAGTATTGTTTATACGGCGAGGAATAAAAAGTGTAGTCTTTTTCAGAGGGGTGGAGAAGGCACCAGGCATCTATCAGTTGTGCTCTGTGTAGGGATCGCGCGATTAGTTTCCGAGAGCTAGGGAGTATTGATGAGTGACCTGAAGAGGTGTCTTCCGAGGGTATTAGCGGGTTATTAAAGTCTCCTCAAGTATAAAATGACCACTTGTGAACTCAAAAAGTGAGTCTAGGGTCTTGGCGATGAAGAGATCTTGGTGGGTGTTTGGAGCGTAAATGCTCGCCAAGGTAAGCGCGTTACCGTCAATCGTGCCTCTCAGAAACAGGTATCTTCCCTCTGGATCTGCTTTTACATCCACAAAAGTCCATGGGACCTTCTGTGAAATGAGTATAGACACGCCCCATGACTTAGTGGACTCATCCGTGGAATATATTGAGTAATAAACTTTTGTAGTGATCCTAAACATATAACACGGAATAACATATTTGCATAGAACCAGTAATGTATGAAGCAAACAAAAAAATTGAACAGTAACATACACAGGCTGAGTCGAACATAACCTTTAACAGTGTCCCTTGTAATGACCGACCAATCCTGGGCAGCCTTTCTCCCATCTAGGCTTAGGGCAGATCCCCTTCCCTGCCTGGCTCCTATCCACACTAGGGACAGACCCGGGGATCCCCGGATCCTCCCCTCCCGGAGTCCAGCTCCGGCACCCCCCCATAAGTACTTTCCCGGGAGGCCATGCAGTCGCATGGGCCCCCCCTCTCAGACCTCCTACTATGTGGGTATAATTTACTACCCTGCTTGACCCCCTGCACAGTAAAACATTCCAACACAAAGTCCTTTGGAGTGTGACAGTACCCCCAACAATAGACATATTCTAGAGGCTTAGTGTACATGCAAGGGAAAGAGTGAGAGCAAATCACGGATATATAACCTGGGCTTGCTGTCTCTTATGACTCAGATCTTAGACAGCTCCTCTTGCGGTGCGAGTGTTAAGTGCACAAGCCCTCATCCCCAAAACATGTGAACCGGGAGGGGGTCTGGAGCGTCAATGTCGGGCCCGAGGGGGGGGGCCATGTGTCTTGCAGGTGGCGGCATGCAGATTTACCAGATGGTGTGTTGTGAAAGTCTCTCAGAGGCCACTGGTCTGTCCAGTGTAGGGGATGCCCAGGAGCAGGGGGAGGACGAGCAGAAATGAGCCAGAGATCACCAGGGGTAAGCAAGGGGACACCAGAAAAAATTAAAATGGGCAAAAAAATAAAAGTGAAGGACGGGTTTCCGCGCTCACGGACCTGAAGGCTTGCAGCCTCGCCTTGCACTTACCCCCGAAGGGGTGAGTTAAATAGTAAAGGAAAGTTAATTAGGGGTAGATGGCGCTACCTTACCAGGGTACCTTGATTTATAATATAATGAGCCTCAAAGGAAAAAGAAATCAGAAAAACTAAATACAACCCCTTTATCACTCATTAGGTAGTGGATCTAAGTGTCCAGCATTACCTGAATGGACTGTGCTAACAAGTCAGTCTCGTACCTACATGCAGGTGTACACTGTGTGGCTAATCATCATAGATTAATTAAGTGACAACTTGTAAAAATTAATATATGACAATCCAAGAAATAAATAAAATAAAGTAAAATAAAATAAAACACCACGGTTTAAAACCTATGTTAATCCCCAATTGTGTCCAAATGTGCTTTTATGCATAAGGTGAATTAAATAGTCCCAACATTAGGCATATAGTGCAGGACTGCACATTAAATTATATAAAAATGGTGAAAAATTAGTGAAAAAATTGGTGAGAGAGATATATATTAAAATGTAAAAAATTAGTGTATCAAAGTCCAGTATCAAGAAGTAAAAACGTCTGTGGTAAGTGACTTTCGTGAAAACAGCTGATCAGATCCAGTGACTTGCGGTGCTCCCCCTCAAAGATCCCCACTCACCAGCTCCCTGCACCCCTGCAGGGGTAGTAGGCATGTAGTAACAGGCAGCAATATGATGTGTATGGGTCCTCAGGGTCCACCGCTCCAGCTGTGAAGTATCCTTCAGTATATCCTCATATAGAAGAAACAGGGCTCCATAGTGTGATACGTTTTAAATAGTTTATTTAGCTATCATAACAGCACAAAAAATAAGGCAAATAAAAGTAACTAAAATTAAAATTAAAATCCGGGCTATTTCTAAAAGAGCCAAATAGTCACACAGCGTGTAATCTGTTTCGTATGGAGAGAGCAGTGCGTCTAGAACCATCAGCTGCGCGGCGTGCGCCTCAGCTGCGTTCCACACTCTCCTACTTCCGCGTGTGACGTCAGTGCGTAGCTCCGCCTTACGCGTTTCGTCATTGACGTTATCAAAGGCGCCTTTGATAACGTCGATGACGAAACGCGTAAGCCGGAGCTACGCACTGACGTCACATGCGGAAGTAGGAGAGTGTGGAGCGCAGCTGAGGTGCACGCCGCGCAGCTGATGGTTCTAGACGCACTGCTCTCTCCATACGAAACAGATTACATGCTGTGTGACTATTTGGCTCTTTTAGAAATAGCCCGAATTTTAATTTTAATTTTAGTTACTTTTATTTGCCTTATTTTTTGTGCTGTTATGATAGCTAAATAAACTATTTAAAACGTATCACACTATGGAGCCCTGTTTCTTCTATATGAGGATATACTGAAGGATACTTCACAGCTGGAGCGGTGGACCCTGAGGACCCATACACATCATATTGCTGCCTGTTACTACATGCCCACTACCCCTGCAGGGGTGCAGGGAGCTGGTGAGTGGGGATCTTTGAGGGGGAGCACCGCAAGTCACTGGATCTGATCAGCTGTTTTCACGAAAGTACTTACCACAGACGTTTTTACTTCTTGATACTGGACTTTGATACACTAATTTTTTACATTTTAATATATATCTCTCTCACCAATTTTTTCACTAATTTTTTCACTAATTTTTCACCATTTTTATATAATTTAATGTGCAGTCCTGCACTATATGCCTAATGTTGGGACTATTTAATTCACCTTATGCATAAAAGCACATTTGGACACAATTGGGGATTAACATAGGTTTTAAACCGTGGTGTTTTATTTTTTTTTACTTTATTTTATTTATTTCTTGGATTGTCATATATTAATTTTTACAAGTTGTCACTTAATTAATCTATGATGATTAGCCACACGGTGTACACCTGCATGTAGGTACGAGACTGACTTGTTAGCACAGTCCATTCAGGTAATGCTGGACACTTAGATCCACTACCTAATGAGTGATAAAGGGGTTGTATTTAGTTTTTCTGATTTCTTTTTCCTTTGAGGCTCATTATATTATAAATCAAGGTACCCTGGTAAGGTAGCGCCATCTACCCCTAATTA
The DNA here is from genome assembly GCA_037952925.1 of Lithobates clamitans. NCBI lineage: Eukaryota > Metazoa > Chordata > Amphibia > Anura > Ranidae > Lithobates > Lithobates clamitans. The sequence goes on from JBBGZY010001482.1 coordinate 25,794, forward strand.
ACTTTCTTTTACAAAAAAATAAAAGTACAGAGCGGTCAACGATCAAAGGGACCGAACAGTCAACTTGTGTAGTGTGCAGCTTTGGCAACAGGGAAAGGCAGTCAAGCCTCACGTTACCCATCGGTGGAAGGCACTCAGGATCTTCTTTTGGATCTCTGCAGACGGGCAGGCTGGTTGTTCCTATTGGCGGAGGGGCCCGAACGACCCGGCGGTCGGGAAATGATCTGGAGCCAGTTTTGAACCTGAACCGGCTCCGCATCCAGGAAGGTGTAGAAGGCTGGGAGGTCTGCCGGGGAGTGCAGAGTAAAGGATGACTGGGCCTTGAGGAACGTGACAGCCAGGGGATATCCCCACCTGTAGGTGCAGTCATGGCGTCTGGCGAGGTCCAGGACTGAGTCTAATGCTTATGTGAGAAGCATGATGGCCAACTAGGATTCAATGCCACTTCTGAACCAATGAATGTAGTCCAGGGGTGTGATTGGTAGGGATGGGTAGAGAGGGAACATAAAAATCAAAGCACCCATGGATGCGGCCTCTCTCTTAGCCTCATGGAAGACAAAGCATGATAACATAAGATCTGTGTATCCTATTTTCATTACTGTATTATTTTATTTATCTTTTTTGCCTGTAACTTTTCCTGCCCTATGATTTGTCTTAATACATTGATAGCATCTTTGTTTTAAGGTTGCATCCTCTACTTTATATTTAGTAATATTGGATTAATACAAGTTTCTTTTCTGTACAATAGTAAGTTTAAATAAATTAGATTGTTATCCTTTTTGCAAGTTATCATTCGTTACTGATTTTTATTGGTTATAGCTGCAGCCGCATTGGTTGATTCTTATATAGACAAAAGGTTTTAATCACTTATTTTATGTACCATCAAGCGTATAAATGAGGAAGGTATAAAAATCACCATTACAGGACACAACTAATCACAGATTTGGGTAAAGAGCCAATCACAGCGGCTCATTATCACAAAATCAGCTGTATATAATCACAGCTGATCACAATGTAAATACACTTGCCGGTTATTGGCATTCCTTTCCTCATGCGGTCACAGCGTAAGGAGGGGAGAGAGCCGGTAAGGGCTCTTTCACACGGGCTGTCCGTCTGACGGAATCCACTTTGCTCAGCGGGGGATCGATTCGCTGATCTCCGCTGAGCAGGTGGATGACAGGTCTCCGCTCACTGTGCTGAGAAGGACCTGTCAGAGCCCCGCTCTCCTGTATGGGGAGGTCGGATGAAAATGGACCACCTGTCCGTTTTTCATCCGATCCTCCAGATGGATGGAAAATAGGGTCACCATTAGGGATTAGCTCAGGCGTGTTCGCAACCCGCACGTGCAGAGCCCGCCAGGAAATTGGCACAGCTATAGATGCTATACAGTAATGGTGGTGATCATCAACTATTAGTGTAGCAGGCAATCTAGCGCTAAGAGACACTATCTCTGAGTGTCACTAACTGACAGTAGCATCAATAGTAATATCAATACAGTGATCAGTGATAATACTGTACTAATGACACTGGCTGGGAAGGGGTTAACATCTAGAGGCAATCAAGGAGTTAATTGTGTGCCTACCAATGTTTACTGTGTGTAATATGTGCTGCTTTTACTTTGCCATCTGTTTTTTCTCTCTGCTTTGCAGGGAGAAGAAATAGCCGGATCACTGTTCCCTGTACACAGAGTTCTGTGTTTTTGTAAACACAGAACTCTGTGTAATTGACCTCAGCTGATTTCAGCCAAAATCAGCTGCCAAACTCGTGCTGTGTCCAATCACAGTACAGGTCGGCAGCAAGCGCAAACCTGGAAGAAAGGCTGCGAGGCACCAGTATGTTGCCCCACCTGCAGCTACCACCCACCTAGCCTTGTTGTGAATCTAGCCTAAGGCTGAGTTCACACCGCAGCACAGAGCGGCTCACAGCAGGGGTCCGGTGTGTCCCTGTTCACCATTTCAGGTCTAATTTCAGCCCGAATTTTTGTCTGAATTTGGACCTGAAATGGACCAGAAGACGCACAGGACCCTTGTGCAATTTGCACCGGAGCCGCTTTGGAGATGTGTGAACCGGCTCCATAGAGAGCCAGTCACAATCTGCTGACATGTGAATTGGATGTGGGGAAACAGACAGTGTCTGTCTTAAAGTGGTACTGAATTGTGTTATATTTCCTTTTCTCATTGGTGTTTTGCCATTTGGAAGACTCAGCCAATTGTTTTTTTGTCTGTTTTGCCATTTGTGTGACATTAATACAAGTTAAACATTTATCTCATCAGTGTGTACATTGATATCCTTTGTTTGATAGCCAGGGAGTCAACTGGCCAAGGTATTTTGATGGTGTCTGCAGGGGCAACACTTTATTTAGGGCTCACTAGTGAATAGGGTACCCAGAATACTCAGTGGCTCCTGAGGGGGTAGCACTACATGTGGGGGCTTGTCTGGGATTTCCCTGTTCAGCAAGCTTGTGAGCCCCAAGGAAGAGAGTATGGAACCCACAGCTGTCAATGACTGGTGCCAGGAAGAGAATGGGCAGCCAGACTTGTGTGTGGTCTTGAACATTCCAGGTGGAATCTGGACTGAGGGACAGGTCAAACAACTGTTGAGGGGTCCCCCTTATACTTCAAGGTAAATTCAAGGAGTTGATGCACAGCTTATATGGCCAGACCCAAAAGAATCGAATCCAGAGAGTTTTAGAGGGGCTCGTTAGATCCCAAGGCGTCCACTTCAGTTGCTGCTGCCGGTGAATTGCAGGCCACCCGCCTGGCCGAACTCGGGAAGTTTAAAGAGTCTCTGCTGAAGAACTCTACCTTGATTACCAGTCACATTTATCGAAGACTGAGATTCTTTTCTGGCAGGATCCCCACCCCTTCCTGGGAGGACGACTTTGATACTTAGATCGATCTGGCCATTCAGGCAATAAAAGAGTAGGAGGTAGCCAATGCTGTAAAAAGGCAGAGAGTAGTGAAGAGTTTCCAAATCCCAGCCTCGGACATTTTTCGTAACCTGAAATGACAAACCAGGGTGCACCATCCATGAGTGTAAAGAAGCCTTATAAGAGGTGTTTGGCAGCGTCGAGAACTGCCCTGAACTGACATACATGTTTGAAGATACATACCAGGAAAGAGAGTGAGAAGTTGTCCGGCTATGTTGGACAAGATCCACCACCAAGTGATTGCACAAGGGAGAGTGAAGGCAGAAGACGCCAGTAAAGCTCTTTGGGTGCAAGTGCAGAAAGGGGATCAACCCCTCAACCCCATCGTGCCAAAGCTCTTAATCAGTAATTCACATGGCCCAGTAACTTATTCCAAACTGTTAAAGACTAAACAAGAGGAGGAGGCTCTAATTACAGCCAAGGCCCAAAAGGACAAAGTGTTGAAAGGGAATAGGCTACAAGCCTCTTCTTAGACTGCATCTGATGATGAAGGGAACTCTGAGATTAAAGCTGTGGTCCCAGTGGATGCTGTGGTGCAGACCCTTATGCTGTTAGCTCAGGCTCAAGCCATGATTCAATCTTTCTGCGAAGGCTAAAAGGCAGGGCAAGTCATAGAAGCCCACTTTGCAATGCAGAAGGCTATGACTGAAATGGGACAGACAGTGACAGCCTTGACTGCAGAGTAAGGAGAATGTGGTGCGGGGTCAGCCTAGCTATCAGTGTGGAGAACACTTCCGAGCCCAATGCCCACTTAGTGGTACAATGGCCAACCTCACGGCTGACAAAGCCGGCAGGAAACTTCAGGGGTTCTCAGTGAAGGAGCCAGCTGTGGGCCTGAAGAAATCTTTGTGCTCCACTTCTCAAGGAACACAGACTTAGGAAACTAAGACCACCAAAATGTCTTTAGTGACTGTCCTTTAAAGCCCGCCCACTTTCCAACTCCATTGACTGGCTCTCGGATGCAGGTGGTTGATGCACACCACTCTTCAAACTTCACAAGGAGTTCTTTTTAGAAACAAGTTATACTATCGGGAAGAGACTGGAACTGAAGCGCCAAGTCTCATCCAGACAGATTTCCAGACAAGCTGGTAGGCCCCTTGCCTGTAATCTCCATACAAGTGGAGAGAGTGTACACCAAAGCCCTGTTAGACATGGGTGGCACAGGTGACTCTGCTTTACAGAGACTTTTATGACAAACATTTGAGACACATACTTATAGAGTTGGAGATCTGGGGAATAGGGACTCCATAGGACAGATGTATACCTGCTCGTCTGACTTTTAGCCCATCCCTCACTGCGAGGGTATAAACCTTTGAAACACTTGCAGTAGTCTGCCTGTGACCCCCTGGGGTCAGACAGATTTCTTTGCTGATTGGAACTAACACAAATCTGGTTCACAGACTGCTTACCCCTTTGGCTGAACAGAATGCAGTGCCCGTCCGCAGCTACGTCAGGCTTATCAGCGGGTTGTCAAAGAGCTCAGGGCTCCTGAAGAGGAAGAGAGAGAAGAAGTAGAAATACATTGGATATGGCTTCTATCTGTCATTATGGAAAGTGCCTTATTGCACCCAACCAGTTAAACTCTGTCAGCTCCCCACTCAGACTTAGATCCCAGTAATCCTGGTCCTCCAGAACCTGAGCCAGACATTCAGGACATTGTATAGGCAGAAGATTCGGTTGAGCTTATAGTTGCTGAGGTTGAAGAGAATGCCTTAGGGCAGGAGGAAAGGGCCTCGGAGGCTGAAGATGAAGCTGACTTATTTTCGGAGCCCAGAGAAAAGCGGGCTATAAAGCACTCCAAATGCCTGACCTATGACAATCAGGGTGAAAGTTCTGAGGAAGTGATTAATTCTAGTCAAACGACTCTTAAAGCTCCTGTACGTAGTGCAGCTGACTGCTCCTTGGAGCATGAAAGCCCCCTCGCTGAAACCATCAACGAAGTAGAATCTGAAAGGGTAACTTCTTCTCAGAGTTACTTAGCCTCTCCTAACTAGTGTTGGGCGAAGGGTTTGGCCTGAGCATTATCTTGGACCAAACATTGGTTGTGTTCTTAAACTGGGATAGTTGGCAAGTATGAGGCAGCTGCTTTAGGCCCCACAACAATTATGGGACCTAGGGCAGCTGCCTCTTTTGCCCCACCTTAAAGATGACCCTGCTCCCAATTGATACTGTTATATTATTATATCTGTTATTTATATGTTTCCTGGTTTTCAAGCACTGTTGGTTTGATTTATTAAGTTTCTTTGGGGACCAAATAATTTAGGTGGGGGGAGTATTATGTAACACTGTTCAAAGTTACTGTTATGCACTGGTGGGCGCAGATGAGACTCCACCCATGGGCACTGATGGGCACATGCTGCACTGATGGGCATAGGCTGCACTGGTGGGCACAGATAGGCTGCACTGGTGGGCACAGATGAGACTGCACTTATGGGCACTGATGGGCACAGGCTGCACTGGTGGGCACTGATAAGCTGCACTGGTGGGCACTGATAAGCTGCACTGATGAGACTGAACTGATGGGCTGCACTGACGGGCCCAGGCTGCACTGGGGGGTGCAGATAAGCTGCACTGGTGGGCGCAGATGAGACTGCACCAATGGGCACAGATGAGACTGCACTGATGGGCACAGATGAAACTGCACTTATGGGCACAGATAGGCTGCACTGGTGGGCACTGATAAGCTGCACTGGTGGGCACTGATGAGACTGCACCTATGGGCACTGATGGGCAAATGCTGCACTGATGGGCATAGGCTGCACTGGTGGGCACAGATGAGACTGCACTTACGGGCACAGGCTGCACTGGTGGGCACTGATAAGGTGCACTGGTGGGCACTGATGAGACTGAACTGATGGGCTGCACTGATGGGCCCAGGCTGCACTGGTGGGCACAGATAAGCTGCACTGTTGGGAGAAGATGAGACTGCACTGGTGGACACTGATGAGACTGCACCTATGGGCACTGATGGCCACATGCTGCACTGGTGGGCGTAGATGAGACTACACCTATGGGCACTGATGGGCTGCACTGATGGGCACAGATAGGCTGCACTGATGGGCACTGCTGAGACTGCACCTATGGGCACTGATGGCCACATGCTGCACTGATGGGCACAGATGAGACTGCACCGATGGGCACAGATAGGCCGCATTGATGTGCACAGGTGAGACTGCACCTATGGGCATTGATTGGCACAGATGAGACTGCACTGATGGGCACAGGCTGCACTGGTGGGCACAGATGAGACTGCACTTACGGGCACTGATGGACACATGCCGCACTGATGGGCATAGGCTGCACTGGTGGGGACTAGGAGGGAGGGACTGGGACTCTGGTAGGCTGCACTGGTGGGCATTGATGGGCTGCACCTATGGGCACAGATGAGACTGCACTTATCGGCACAGATGAGACTGCACTGATGGGCAAAGATGGGCTGCACTGGTGGGCATAGATGAGACTGCACTTACAAGCACTGATGGGCATAGATAGGCTGCACTGGTGGGCATAGATAAGCTGCACTGGTGGGCACAGATAAGCTGCACCTATGGGCACATGCTGCACTGATGGGCACAGATTAGACTGCACTGATAGGCTACATTGGTGGGCACCGATAGGCTGCACTGGTGGGCACAGATGTGACTGCACCTATAGGCACTGATGGGCACAGATAAGGCTGCACTGATGGGCACAGATAAGGCTGCACTGGTGGGCACTGATGAGACTGCACCTATGGGCACTGATGGGCATATGCTGCACTGATGGGCACAGATGAGGCTGTACTGATGGGCGCAGATAAGGCTGCACTGGTGGGCACAGATGAGACTGCACTTACGGGCACTGATGGACACATGCCGCACTGATGGGCATAGGCTGCACTGGTGGGGACTAGGAGGGAGGGACTGGGACTCTGGTAGGCTGCACTGGTGGGCATTGATGGGCTGCACCTATGGGCACAGATGAGACTGCACTTATCGGCACAGATGAGACTGCACTGATGGGCACAGATGGGCTGCACTGGTGGGCATAGATGAGACTGCACTTACAAGCACTGATGGGCATAGATAGGCTGCACTGGTGGGCATAGATAAGCTGCACTGGTGGGCACAGATAAGCTGCACCTATGGGCACATGCTGCACTGATGGGCACAGATTAGACTGCACTGATAGGCTACATTGGTGGGCACCGATAGGCTGCACTGGTGGGCACAGATGTGACTGCACCTATAGGCACTGATGGGCACAGATAAGGCTGCACTGATGGGCACAGATAAGGCTGCACTGGTGGGCACTGATGAGACTGCACCTATGGGCACTGATGGGCATATGCTGCACAGATGGGCACAGATGAGGCTGTACTGATGGGCGCAGATAAGGCTGCACTGATGGGCGCAGATAAGGCTGCACTGGTGGGCGCAGATAAGCTGCACTGGTGGGCGCAGATGAGACTGCACCTATAGGCACTGATAGGCACATGCTGCACTGATGGGCATAGGCTGCACTGGGGGGCACAGGTAGGCTGCACTGGTGGGCACAGATGAGACTGCACTTATGGGCACTGATGGGCACAGATAGACCAGAGCGTAGATAGTGTTTTTTGATGGTTTTAATTTGAAATGTACATGGCACATGCTGCACTGATAGTCATAGGCTGCAATGGTGGGCACAGATGAGACTGCACTTACGGGCACTGATGGGCACAGGCTGCGCTGGTGGGCACTGATAAGCTGCACTGGTGGGCACTGATGAGACTGAACTGATGGGCTGCACTGATGGGCCCAGGCTGCACTGGTGGGTGCAGATGAGGCTGCACTGGTGGGCACTGATGAGACTGCACCTATGGGCACATGCCGCACTGATGGGCAGAGATAAGCTGCACTGTTGGGCGCAGATGAGACTGCACCTATGGGCACAGATAGGCTGCACTGATGGGCACAGATAGGCAACACTGATGGGCACTGCTGAGACTGCACCTATGGGCACTGATGGGCACATGCTGCACTGATGGGCACAGATGAGACTGCACAGATGGGCATAGATAGGCTGCATTGATGTGCACAGATAAGACTGCACCTATGGGCATTGATGGGCACAAATGAGACTGCACTGATGGGCACAGGCTGCACTGGTGGGCACAGATGAGACTGCACTTACGGGCACTGATGGACACAGGCTGCACTGGTGAGACTGTATCTATGGGCACTGATGGCCACAGATGAGACTGCACTGATGGGCACAGATGAGACTGCACTGGTGGGCATGAATGAAACTGCACTGGTGGGCGCAGATGAGACTGCACTGATCGGCACAGGCTGCACTGATGGGCATGGATGAGACTGCACTTATGGGCACAGATAGGCGTCACAGATAGGCTGCACTGATAAGCTGCACTGGTGGGCACAGATGAGACTGCAACTATGGGCACAGATAGGCTACACTGATAAGCTGCACCTATGGGCACAGATAGGCAGCAGTGATGGGCACAGGTTGCACTGGTGGGCACTGATGAGACTGCACCTATGGGCACTGAGGGGCACATGCTGCACTGATGGGTACAGATGAGACTGCACCGATGGGCACAGATAGGCTGCATTGATGGGCACAGATGAGACTGCACCTATGGGCATTGATGGGCACAGATGAGACTGCACTGATCGGCACAGGCTGCAATGATGGGCACGGATAAGACTGCACTTATGGGCACTGATGGGCACAGATAGGTGGCACGGATAGGCTGCACTGATAAGCTGCACTGGTGGGCACAGATGAGACTGCACCTATGGGCACAGATAGGCTGCACTGATTGGCACAGATAGGCAGCAGTGATGGGCACAGGTTGCACTGGTGGGCACTGATGAGACTGCACCTATGGGCACTGAGGGGCACATGCTGCACTGATGGGCACAGATAAGACTGCACTGGTGGGCGCAGATGAGACTGCACTGATCGGCACAGGCTGCACTTATGGGCATGGATGAGACTGCACTTATGGGCACTGATGGGCACAGAGAGGCGGCACAAATAGGCTGCACTAATAAGCTGCACTGGTTGGCACAGATGAGATTGCACCTATTGGCACAGATAGTCAGCAGTGATGGGCACAGGCTGCACTGGTGGGTACAGATGAAATTGCACCTATGGGCACAGATGAGACTGCACTGGTGGGCACGAATGAGACTGCACTGGTGGGCGCAGATGAGACTGCACTGATCAGCATAGGCTGCACTGATGGACATGGATGAGACTGCACTTATGGGCACTGATGGGCACAGATAGGCTGCACTGGTGGGAACAGATGAGACTGCACCTATGGGCACAGATAGGCTGCACTGATTGGCACAGATAGGCAGCAGTGATGGGCACAGGTTGCACTGGTGGGCACTGATGAGACTGCACCTATGGGCACTGAGGGGCACAAGCTGCACTGATGGGCACAGATGAGACTACACCGATGGGCACAGATAGGATGCATTGATGGACACAGATGAGACTGCACTGGTGGGCACTGATGAGACTGCACCTATGGGCACTGAGGGGCACATGCTGCACTGATGGGCACAGATAAGACTGCACTGGTGGGCGCAGATGAGACTGCACTGATCGGCACAGGCTGCACTTATGGGCATGGATGAGACTGCACTTATGGGCACTGATGGGCACAGAGAGGCAGCACAGATAGGCTGCACTGATAAGCTGCACTGGTTGGCACAGATGAGACTGTGCCTATGGGCACAGATAGGCTGCACTGATTGGCACAGATAGTCAGCAGTGATGGGCACAGGCTGCACTGGTGGGCACAGATGAAACTGCACCTATGGGCACAGATAAGACTGTACTGGTGGGCACGAATGAGACTGCACTGGTGGGCGCAGATGAGACTGCACTGATCGGCATAGGCTGCACTGATGGGCATGGATGAGACTGCACTTATGGGCACTGATGGGCACAGATAGGCGGCACAGATAGGCTGCACTGGTGGGCACAGATGAGACTGCACCTATGGGCACAGATAGGCTGCACTGATTGGCACAGATAGGCAGCAGTGATGGGCACAGGTTGCACTGGTGGGCACTGATGAGACTGCAGCTATGGGCACTGAGGGGTACAAGCTGCACTGATGGGCACAGATGAGACTACACCGATGGGCACAGATAGGATGCATTGATGGACACAGATGAGACTGCACCTATGGGCACAGATGAGACTGCACTGGTGGGCACGAATGAGACTGCACTGGTGGGCGCAGATGAGACTGCACTGATCGGCGTAGGCTGCACTGATGGGCATGGATGAGACTGCACTTATGGGCACTGATGGGCACAGATAGGCGGCACAGATAGGCTGCACTGGTGGGCACAGATGAGACTGCACCTATGGGCACAGATAGGCTGCACTGATTGGCACAGATAGGCAGCAGTGATGGGCACAGGTTGCACTGGTGGGCACTGATGAGACTGCACCTATGGGCACTGAGGGGCACATGCTGCACTGATGGGCACAGATAAGACTGCACTGGTGGGCGCAGATGAGACTGCACTGATCGGCACAGGCTGCACTTATGGGCATGGATGAGACTGCACTTATGGGCACTGATGGGCACAGAGAGGCAGCACAGATAGGCTGCACTGATAAGCTGCACTGGTTGGCACAGATGAGACTGCGCCTATGGGCACAGATAGGCTGCACTGATTGGCACAGACAGTCAGAAGTGATGGGCACAGGCTGCACTGGTGGGCACAGATGAAACTGCACCTATGGGCACAGATGAGACTGTACTGGTGGGCACGAATGAGACTGCACTGGTGGGCGCAGATGAGACTGCACTGATCGGCATAGGCTGCACTGATGGGCATGGATGAGACTGCACTTATGGGCACTGATGGGCACAGATAGGCGGCACAGATAGGCTGCACTGGTGGGCACAGATGAGACTGCACCTATGGGCACAGATAGGCTGCACTGATTGGCACAGATAGGCAGCAGTGATGGGCACAGGTTGCACTGGTGGGCACTGATGAGACTGCAGCTATGGGCACTGAGGGGTACAAGCTGCACTGATGGGCACAGATGAGACTACACCGATGGGCACAGATAGGATGCATTGATGGACACAGATGAGACTGCACCTATGGGCACAGATGAGACTGCACTGGTGGGCACGAATGAGACTGCACTGGTGGGCGCAGATGAGACTGCACTGATCGGCATAGGCTGCACTGATGGGCATGGATGAGACTGCACTTATGGGCACTGATGGGCACAGATAGGCGGCACAGATAGGCTGCACTGGTGGGCACAGATGAGACTGCACCTATGGGCACAGATAGGCTGCACTGATTGGCACAGATAGGCAGCAGTGATGGGCACAGGTTGCACTGGTGGGCACTGATGAGACTGCACCTATGGGCACTGAGGGGCACAAGCTGCACTGATGGGCACAGATGAGACTACACCGATGGGCACAGATAGGATGCATTGATGGACACAGATGAGACTGCACCTATGGGCATTGATGGGCACAGATGAGACTGCACTGATGGGCACAGGCTGCACTGGTGGGCACAGATGAGACTGCACTTATGGGCACTGATGGACACAGGCTGCACTGGTGAGACTGCACCTATGGGCACTGATGGGCACAGATGAGACTGCACTGATGGGCAAAGATAGGCTGCACTGGTGGGCACAGATGAAACTGCACTGGAGGGCACAAATGAGACTGCACTGGTGGGCGCAGATGAGACTGCACTGATCAGCACAGGCTGCACTGATGGTCACGGATAGACCAGAGAGTAGACAGTGTTTTTTGATGGTTTTAATTTTAATTGTACCTTGGTGTCCTTCACAAAGGCTACTTTCACACTGGGGCGGGGGGGCGTTACTGGGGCTGCAGAAGTGGCAGTTTACAGGCGCTTTTCAGGCGCTGTTTTTAGCGCTAAGACGTCTGTATAACGCCTCAGTGTGAAAGGGGTCTAAGGTCTGTACTTTGGAAAATGTCCACCACAGCCACCACAGCCTTGGTCCGTGCCTATCCCTGCTTTTGCCTCCCTGTTAGGCAGGAACTCTACATTGGATATTCTACACACACTTCACTTCAATCTCAAGCTATCCAAGGAAGAAACTAGCTTTTCAAGTACTGGTTTTCATTTAAAGGGATATATTTCAAAATCTGCCCCCCCCCCCCCCCTTTCTAAAGCAACCTCTGTTACCATCTGATGTCCTTAAAGTGACTCTAAAGTCCCATACACACTATCAGATTTTCTGCTGATTTTTTTCTTCAGATTTATCAAAACCATATAATATGAGGTCAAACCTTAGGAGTTTGAGTTTGTATGCAATCAGGCAGGCCCTTGCACTACATGGTTTTGGTAAATCTGAAGACAAAAATCAGCAGAAAATCTGATAGTGTGTATGGGGCTTTACTGTGTTTACTAAAGGGGAATTCCCTCAGCTATTTTACCATACCATGGGTAACTCTGTTTTCTTCAAAGATACTACATCCCTATTGTGCATCAAAGTATGGGCCCCAACTAGCCGTCAGAAGAGTTCTTCACGATGTGTTTAGGGTATCTCATGAAAATGTACTTACCTAGATTCCTAAGAGCCCGCAACTGAGTTAGCCCTGTTTGTTTTTTGTTTTTTTCTCATCTCATTCGCTCACTTGGGGAAATTTTCTCAGTTTGGGAGCTAATGTTTAAATCTTCAGTCCTGCAGGATGGGTGGGAGTGGTTTAAAGTGGTATTTTGGTAGTGTCAGCAGGGGTGTCGGTGTAATATTCCTGCTGAGATCACGTCTGTGTCAGCATGGTGGGGTGACGGTGTAATATTCCTGCTGGGGGGACGTCCCTGTCAGGATGGTGGGGTGTTGGTGTAATATTCCTGCTGGGAGTATGGGTGTAATATTCCTGCTGGGGGGAGAATGGCTGTAATATTCCTGCTGGGGGGACATCAGTGTCAGGATGGTGGGGTGCAAGTGTAATATTCCTCAGAACAGCTGTATTTATTCTGAAATTAGTTTACACACAGGTGGACTCTATTTACTAAGTAGGTGACTTCTGAAGGCAATTGGTTCCACTAGATTTTAGTTAGGGGTATCAGAGTAAAGGGGGCTGAGGACAAATGCATGCCACACTTTTCACATATTTATTTGTAAAAATGTTGAAAACCATTTATCATTTTCCTTTCCTTTCCTTTCCTTCCGTCTATCACATTAAATCCCAATAAAATGCATTTACGTTTGGTTGTAACATGACAAAATGTGGAACATTTATTGGGGTATGAATCATTTTTCAACGTATTAAGCTTATGATCTACCAAAACCTCCAAATCCTTCTGCACTATGGATCCCCTCACATAGCCAGGAAGAGATCACATGGCCCCTATGATAGATTCTTAGTGATCTTCGACCAGAACATAGACAGGAAGGGATCACATGCCCCCTATGGTAGGTTCATAGTGATCTCTGACCAGGACATAGCCATGCAGGGATCACATGGCCCTTATAGTAGTTTCATGGTAATCTACAACCAGGACATAGCCAGGAAGGGATCACATGGCCCCTATGATAGGTTCATAGTGATCTCCGACCAAGACATAGACAGTAGGGATGGGCGAACGGTTCGGCCCGAGCATAAGTTCGTGCCCAACTTTCGTTGTTCAGTCATTCGGCGAACAGCCGAACATACAGGTCATTTGACCGTTTGTTTGGCCCCCGAATCGGCCACAATGCATTGCGGCAATAAACAGTGCATTGCAAGCCCTAATTGGCTGAAGCAGTGAAAGCTTCAGTCAATCAGGGCGCAGAGCACTGTCAGAGTCATGATTGGACACTATCATCATGACTTTATCCAATCATGGCTCATTCCCGCCCCACAGTATAAAAGTATTCTTTCGATGGCAGCCAATTTCAGTGTGATTCCGGCATGGAGAGAGAGATAGAACAGGGCTCTGTTCAGTGCTATCAGTTAGTTAGTGTGTTATACTGTGCTATTTTCCTTCAATTGTCAGTGTAGAATATTAGTTTAGTGTCAGTCTAGGGATAGTGTGAGTGTAGGGAGGAGGACCATCATTCAGCTTTGCATAGTGTGCAGCTAGAGTAGGGACAGCTCAGATAGTTTCACTGTAGTGCGGTGAGACTGTGTCATTCATACATACATTAGTGTGGAGTAGGGACAGCCCATATAGTTTCAGTATAGTGTAGTGAGACCGTGTCAGTAATCTTGACATTAGTGTATAGCTAGAGTAGGGACAGTTCAGATAACATCAGTGCAGTGACGGTTGAACACCGTCTATTTGTGTGCGTTACTGCCAGTTTACCGCCATATAGTTCTCTGTGCGTTACTGCCAGTTTCACGCCATATAGCTCTGTGTGCGTTACTGCCGGTTTAATGCCATATCGTTTTGTGTGCGTTACTTCCGGTTTAACGCCATATAGTTTTGCGTGCGTTACTGCCAGTTTAATGCCATATCGTTTTGTGCGTTACTGCCAGTTTAACGCCATATAGTTCTGTGTGTGTTACTGCCAGTTTAACACCATATCGTTTTGTGTGCGTTACTGCCAGTTTACCGCCATATAGTTCTCTGCGTTACTGCCAGTTTAACGCCATTTACTTCTGTGTGCATTACTGCCAGTTTAACTCCATATAGTTTTGTGTGCGTTATTGCCAATTTAATGCCATATAGTTCTGTGTGCATTACTGCCAGTTTTTAATGGCATATCGTTTTGTGTGCGTTACTGCCAGTTTAACGCCATATAGTTTTGCGTGCGCTACTGCCAGTTTAACGCCATATAGTTCTGTGTGCGTTACTGCCAGTTTCACGCCATATAGCTCTGTGTGCGTTACTGCCAGTTTAATGCCATATCGTTTTGTGTGCGTTACTTCTGGTTTAACGCCATATAGTTTTGTGTGCGTTACTGCCAGTTTAATGCCATATCGTTTTGTGCGTTACTGCCAGTTTAACGCCATATAGTTCTGTGTGTGTTACTGCCAGTTTAACGCCATATCGTTTTGTGTGCATTACTGCCAGTTTAACGCCATATAGTTTTGAACAGCCGAACATACAGGTCATTTGACCGTTTGTTTGGCCCCCGAATCGGCCACAATGCATTGCGGCAATAAACAGTGCATTGCAAGCCCTAATTGGCTGAAGCAGTGAAAGCTTCAGTCAATCAGGGCGCAGAGCACTGTCAGAGTCATGATTGGACACTATCATCATGACTTTATCCAATCATGGCTCATTCCCGCCCCACAGTATAAAAGTATTCTTTCGATGGCAGCCACAATTTCAGTGTGATTCCGGCATGGAGAGAGAGATAGAACAGGGCTCTGTTCAGTGCTATCAGTTAGTTAGTGTGTTATACTGTGCTATTTTCCTTCAATTGTCAGTGTAGAATATTAGTTTAGTGTCAGTCTAGGGATAGTGTGAGTGTAGGGAGGAGGACCATCATTCAGCTTTGCATAGTGTGCAGCTAGAGTAGGGACAGCTCAGATAGTTTCACTGTAGTGCGGTGAGACTGTGTCATTCATACATACATTAGTGTGGAGTAGGGACAGCCCATATAGTTTCAGTATAGTGTAGTGAGACCGTGTCAGTAATCTTGACATTAGTGTATAGCTAGAGTAGGGACAGTTCAGATAACATCAGTGCAGTGACGGTTGAACACCGTCTATTTGATTGCGTTACTGCCAGTTTAACGCCATTTACTTCTGTGTGCCTTACTGCCAGTTTAACACAATTTACTTCTCTGTGCATTACTGCCAGTTTAACACCATATCGTTTTGTGTGCGTTACTGCCAGTTTACCGCCATATAGTTCTCTGTGCGTTACTGACAGTTTCACGCCATATAGCTCAGTGTGCGTTACTGCCGGTTTAATGCCATATCGTTTTGTGTGCGTTACTTCCGGTTTAACGCCATATAGTTTTGCGTGCGTTACTGCCAGTTTAATGCCATATCGTTTTGTGCGTTACTGCCAGTTTAACGCCATATAGTTCTGTGTGTGTTACTGCCAGTTTAACACCATATCGTTTTGTGTGCGTTACTGCCAGTTTACCGCCATATAGTTCTCTGCGTTACTGCCAGTTTAACGCCATTTACTTCTGTGTGCATTACTGCCAGTTTAACTCCATATAGTTTTGTGTGCGTTATTGCCAATTTAATGCCATATAGTTCTGTGTGCATTACTGCCAGTTTTTAATGGCATATCGTTTTGTGTGCGTTACTGCCAGTTTAACGCCATATAGTTTTGCGTGCGCTACTGCCAGTTTAACGCCATATAGTTCTGTGTGCGTTACTGCCAGTTTCACGCCATATAGCTCTGTGTGCGTTACTGCCAGTTTAATGCCATATCGTTTTGTGTGCGTTACTTCCGGTTTAACGCCATATAGTTTTGCGTGCGTTACTGCCAGTTTAATGCCATATCGTTTTGTGCGTTACTGCCAGTTTAACGCCATATAGTTCTGTGTGTGTTACTGCCAGTTTAACGCCATATCGTTTTGTGTGCGTTACTGCCAGTTTAACGCTATATAGTTTTGTATGCGTTATTGCCAGTTTAACGTCATATAGTTCTGTGTGCGTTACTGGCAGTTTAACGCCATATAGTTTTGCGTACGAAACTGCCAGTTTAACGCCATATAGTTTTGTGCGTTACTGACAGTTTAACGCCATTTACTTCTGTGTGCGTTACTGCCAAGTTTAATGCCATATAGTTTTGCGTGCGTTACTGACAGTTTAACGCCATATTGACCTGTGTGCGCTATTGCCAGATTAACGTCATATAGTTTTGCGTGCGTTACTGCCAGTTTAACACCATATCGTTTTGTGTGCATTACTGCCAGTTAACACTATATAGTTCTGTGTGCGTTACTGCCAGTTTAACACCATATTGTTTTGTGTGCGTTACTGCCAGTTTAACGTCATATAGTTCTGTGTCCATTACTGTACGTTTGGCGCATTATATTGCAATATATTATAGTGTATCCGTGGAGTGTGTCTGTGTAGTGTGAGTACCCAAATTAAAGTGCACCAAACACCTCTTTACATTGATTAAAGTGTATCTACGTACAGATTTCAACTTCTTCTTTACATTTGCTTATAAGCACCGCCCCCTCCCTCCCAATAATGTCTGGGAGGACAACAAGGAGAGGAAGATGTTCCCTTGGCACTGTAAGGTGGCCAGGAAAAAAATGTGTCCATGGGCAAAGGTGGACGTGGTGGTCAGTCCTCAGGCAGGGCATCATTTCCTCTGTTTAGTGAGTTTGCCCATGCTATCCAGCTACAGCATGCAGAGGAGGTGGTGGACTGGCTTACTAAACCTTCCTCATCCTCTTCATCCTCTGTCACGCAAGCAGAGACAAGTGTGCAGTCCCCTGCAGTTGCCAGAGTGGATAAACCTGCCTCCTTGTCCACATCTATTCCTGCCTTAGCCCCAACATCAGCCATTTAGGAGTCAGCTGAGTTATTTGACCACAGCGCCAGCCACTTGCTTCTTGATGATGCCCAGCCATTACTGGATTTAGATGTTGGTTCTGAGGTTGAGGATGAGAGGAACATGAGCCTAGAGAGAGGGAGGAACACTGGTAGACAAGTTGGCATTCATGTTCCTCAAGCCGCAGCGTATTGCCAAGTTGTCTCCAGTGGTAATGATGAGGATGGAGGAGATGGAGATGATGATCATGATGATGAGGTCACTGATGCGACTTGGGTGCCACATAGAGCAGAGGAGGAAACTGAAGGTGAGGTGGCACAACCCCAAGGAGGCCTACATCAAGAAAGAGTAGAGAGCAGCCACCCTATTCCATCACATTCTGCAGCTGTTATTTCACAGCCCACTCCCCAAAGCTCAGCTGTCTGGGCCTTTTTCAGCACATCTGCAGCAGATCGCACTGTTGCTATCTGCAAACTGTCTCAGGCACATTAAATGTGGCAAAAACACCAACCATTTGGGTACCACATTCCTAACAAGGCATTTAATGTCCAACTACTCAGCCCGTTGGCAAGAGCACCTAAAAGCCACACAAAAGGGGCACAAATCTGTCCCTCCTTACCCACTTCAGTCAGCCCCTGCAGTACCGAATCATTACTAGGGATGAGCCGAACCCCCCCCCCCCCCCCGGTTTGGTTCGCAGCAGAACATGCGAACAAACCAAAAATTTGTGCGAACACGCGAACCCCGTTAAAGTCTATGGGACTCGAACGTGATAAATCAAAAGTGCTAATTTTAAAGGCTAATAAGCAAGTTATTGTCATAAAAGTGTTCGGGGACCCGGGTCCTGCCCCAGGAGACATGTATTAATGCAAAAAAAGTTTTAAAAACAGATGTTTTTTCGGGAGCAGTGATTTTAATAATGCCTAAAATGAAACAATAAAAGTGTAATATGTCTTTAAATATCGTGCCTGGGGGTGTCTATAGTATGCCTATAAAGTGTCGCATTTTTCCTGTGTTTAGAACAGTCCCTGCACAAAATGACATTTCTAAAGGAAAAAAGTCATTTAAAACTGCTTGCGGCTGTAATGTAATGTTGTCCCCCCCCAGCCCATTACCGGGCCCTTTGGGTCCGGTATGGATATTAAGGGGAACCCCGCACCCAAATTAAAAAAAAAGGCGTGGGCCCCCAGGCCCTATATAATCTAAACAGCAGTATACAGGCGGTCCCCAGGTTACAAACAAGATAGGGACTGTAGGTTTGTTGTTAAGTTGAATCTGTTTGTAATTTGGAACACGTACATTTTTTAAGTGTAGCTCCAGCCCAAAAATCTAGTTTTAAGCTTTTTGGATAATATAGGGCAGGGTTATCACCCCTGTACCATTTTTTTGCTGTCTGTGCCCCTGTTCAGAAGATTTCACCTCACTTTCTGTCCCAATGAGAATTGGATTTAGAAAATTTTGAGTTATTAGGGAAACAAGGAATGGTGATAAAGCATCAGTGGAGACACCTTTTTCCCATATTAACTCTTGCAGGAGAGAATTTCCCTTCCAAGGGGTAGATTTCATCTCACTTCCTGTTGTCTCCCTCTGTTTGTAAGTAGGAGTCGTTTGTAAGTCTGATGTTTGAAAATAGGGGACCGCCTGTATATACTATATAGCCTGCCCTATACACTCTGCGGAAAATTGGGCCTTAGGTGTTGGTGGTACCAGAACACTGTAAGCCATCACAGTTACTCTTGGTAGGCGCTGGAACAGGCCCTGCTGTGAAATGTTATTTCAAGAATTGTAATTACATGCCCCTGTTAAACAGAGGCGGAATATTGGGCCTTAGGTGGTAGTGGTGGTGGCGGCACAACACTGTAAAGCCTCATAGATACTTTTGTTGAGCGCTGGAACAGGCCCTGCTGTGAAATATTAGATCAAAAAATGTAATTACACTCATGGGGACCTACTGGCCTCCAAATTGGCACAGCTTTATTCCCAATGTTTGGCTGATGGTGCCCTCCCGGCTTCCATGGGTCATGCCCATGTCATTCTTATCCATAAAGCGTCTAAAGACCCCACGTCCTGTGCCTCCTACAGGCCAATCGCCCTACTTAACACAGACTTTAAGATCCTCACCAAATTACTAACCACGAGACTACAGCCCCTACTACCATCTATCATTGAGACTGACTAGACTGGTTTCATGGCCAATAGAGCGACAGACGCAAACTTGAGGCGCCTGTTCACCAAACATACACACGCAACATCTCAATGAGGGATCTAGGGTGGTGGCCTCCCTAGACATTGAAAAGGCCTTCGATGCGGTCGAGTGGCCTTTTCTCTGGGAGGTCCTCCGCAGGATGGGGTTCCCCCTGCTCTTCATTAAATGGATGAAGGTCCTTTACCGTGACCCCACCTCGGCCATTAAGCTGGGAGGGGGCCTGTCACGGTCCTTCCATCTGTCCAGGGGCACGCGGCAGGGCTGCCCTCTCTCTCCAGCCTTATTTGCCATCGCGATGGAGCCACTTGCAGAGGCCCTTCGCACCTCTCCTCACGTTAGGGGGCTGCGGGTTTGCTGGCTGGAGGAGAGGGTCGCCCTGTACGCAGACGACCTCCTACTCTTCCTTAATGACGCGGGGCCATCACTCGAGGGAGCCCTGCAGGTCCTCAACTCCTTTTCCTCTGTCACGGGCCTCAGAGTCAACTGGACAAAATCTCTCCTGTTCCCCATCGACCCTGCGGCCCGTGACACAGCTCCCACTGACATCCCTCTTCAATGGGTCGAGAATTTTAAATATCTAGGGTGGTGGTCTCCAGGCGGGCTTCTGACTACTTACCCCTAAATTTGTCCCCGGTAGTTCAGGAGACTCAGAAACGGCTGAAGTCATGGGAATCGTTGCCTCTTTCAATATTGGGAAGCATTAAATCTGTTTAAAATGAAAATACTCCCCAAATTCACGTACTTATTTCGCCACTCTCCACAGTGGATCCCTAAATCTTTTTTCATACGTCTACATCGCCTCCTCGCCTCTTTCATATGGGGATCCCAATCCCCCAGATACAGCTGGACCACACTGATACGCCCGACCTCCCAGGGTGGCTTGGCATGTCCGGATCTACACAAGTACTATCTAGCCGCCCAGCTAGTAACAGCTGCTTGGTGGTTCAATCCGGACATCTCCAACCCAGCTACCCAGGTCAGTGTTGGGATCCCTAGAGGCCCTCAAATTTTTGCTCTTTCGAGGCCCTCGGGCCCCCTATCCACTGACACCCTCCATGCGCACCACGCTGCGTGCATGGGGGGCAGGTCTCAAAATTGAAAAATACCCTCAACAGGCAATCTCGCCCAATGCTCCCCTTTGGCTAAATCCAACCCTGAAGCACATCTATAAACTGCCCCAGCCCCATGCCTGGACCAAATTTAACATAAAAACGGTGACACAGATTGTTTCCAATCAATCCCTAGTACCAAACTGAACTCCCATTTTAATATACCGCAGTCCTATTTTTTCAGATTCCTTCAACTCTCCCATGCCTTTGGCTGCCAATTCTCCAGCTCCCCTCCTCAACTAGTCCAATCTTCACTGGAAGACCTTCTTAGGTCGGATTGTACAAAAAAACCCACTTCTCAATTATATTCACACCTGACTATCACCTCCCTCCCGACACTGGAAAAGCTAAGATCTAAATGGTCCCGTGACATCCCCGATTTTGACAGTGATGACTGGGATGATGTATGGGATTTCCCATTTAGCTCCCTGGTCTCTCTGAGAGATCGCCTGATCCAATTCAAAATAGTCCATCTGGCATATTTCACTCCTCATAGACTACACAAATGAACCCTGACTCCCCTCCCGAATGTTGGAGATGTGGTGGGACTCCTGAGGACTTCACCCACATCTTCTGGACCTGTCCGGCAATTGTCAGCTACTGGCGGGAGATATTAGACTTTATCACACAAATCACCTCTGTGCCACTACAACCATCAATGTCAATCTGCATACTAGGCCTGACTGAACAACTAATTCCTACGGTGGCAGGACGCACACTGGTGGGATTGCTCCTGTTCTATGCCCGTAAAGCTATCGCCCTTAGTTGGCGCAAATCAACCCCCCCTCCTCTTTCTCTGTGGAAACAATTCATTAACAATAGCTTACCTCTGTATAAAGACACATATGACAACAGAGGCTGTCCCAACAAATACAGCAAAGTCTGGTCTAAATGGCTGGCAGATCCCTCCACTGCTTCGGAGACCTCTCAGTAGATCCCAATCACGAAATAACCCCCAAGCGGGTGCCAGGTGTACACAATGAATCTATAATAAGATACCATATCATGTACAAATATGCATAGCATCGTCTAGCGACCCAGTGAACTGTGCCGGTATAACCATTATCATGCAGAAAATGGGGCAGAAAAATTGGGCCTTAGGCGGTGGTGGTGGTGGCACACACTTGTCCTTTTTTTCTGCTGCCGGCCATGTTATTGAGCCAGAACATGCAGAAGAGTTGGTGGAGTGGATAACAAAGCCGTCCTCATCGTCCTCATCCTCTGTCACCCAGGCTCAGAGTAGTTTTCCTTTCAATGCAGCTGCCAAAGTGGCCTATTCCATCGGCTCCTTGTCCACATTAACTCCTTCCGTAGCCCAACCATCATGCACAGAGGAGTCCCCCGAACTATTCGACCACAGTGTCGGGTACATTCTGCTGGAGGATGCGCAGCGATTTGAAGGCTCCGATGTTGGTTCCCAGGTTGAGGAAGGGAGTAACGTGAGCCTAGAGAGAGGGGGTGCCCAAGAAGGACAAGAAACTGTCAGTCATGTTCCCCCAGCTGCAGCATAGTGCCAAGTTTGCTCCAGTCATGAGGAGGGAGGGGATGATGAGGTCACAGACTCTACTTGGGTGCCTGATAGAATACAGGAGGAGGAGGAGGAGGCACAACTCCAATGAGGCAGGATGTCCTCTAGGGGGCAGCTTAAGGGCAGCCACCCTACTGCATCACACTGTAGAGCTCCGCAGGTGCAGGGCGCTGCTGACTCCCCGCTGATTTTGAAAAGTTCCTTGGTGTGGACCTTTTTGGACACGTGTGCATCAGATCGCACCGTTGCTGTTTGCAACCTATGTCTGAAGCAGGTCAAGCGTGGCCACAACAGCAGTCGCTTGGGCACCACATGCTTGACTAGACATGATGATCTCCCATGCAGTCTTTTTCCTGTATACTATATTTGAGATTTAATATCTCTCAGATATGATTTGGGTTAAATGAGAGTTCTTTGACCATGAGTGAAAGCTTTAACACAATAACAACATTTATTGGTGAGTAGTTGAAAGTCTATCTAATACACAACCATCTATCTATAGTCTACACCAAGAAAGAAAATATTAGGTTAAAATAAGAGAATTACATGAAGGAATACAGAGTATATTCCTGAAAACATTAATCTGCAAACATATTTAGTTACTTACAAGTAAAATGCAGATCTTTCCCATAATTACCCTTTGCACCAAGGTTCCATTCTGATGGTTGCTCTCCCATAAAAGTGTGTGTTTCCCTCCCATCTAGTTTGTGTATATCATTACATGCTGATGCCTCATTGGTTGGCATAGCGTGGCTCTGATTGGTGAGCTTCCCTATTCCTGGTTAAGGACTGGCTACATCTCCAAGCCCTATACTTTGCATAAGTCAGCCCCCTTTAATGCAAATCCTTATGACTATTCTGAACAGGAGCTTAACTTGAATTTTCCCAGGAAGTTAAGTATTGATTACGGGTTGGCCTCCCTTCATTGCACATCCCAGCCTGGGATCCTCTGAAGTGAGTATGTGTAAAACAATGAGGTTTGGATCCCATTGTTTGTATACACAAGTCTAGGCACTGAGATTTCTGTGAAGATAATATGTTCCGCCCTACATAGATAAAAGTTAAATTAAATATATTCATTAAATATAAATAAATTAAATATAAAATATATAAATATAAATAATTAAATATAAATTAAATATATTCATAATTTCAATAGTTTACAGCTATTAATGTAGATTTCACATAAACTCATAAGGCAACAAGTCCGTAGACCCACATCAAAGAAAAAGACGGACTTCTCCTTGCTCCTCATCTGGGATCTCCAACAATACTCCAGTCCTCTCAAAAACCTGCACTGAGAGGAATGAAGGTATAGCAATAGGTGTCCCAAGTACTTGCAGTCAATCTGCTAGCAGTATACCACCATCTGATTTTAGCAGGCAAGTTTCCCTACCCCAGTTGCTAAACCATAAAAAGAAATTCGGTCCCAGCCATCCACATGCTCACAGTCTGAATGCTAGCTTGAATGCCAGCTTGGCCAAATTGCTAGCACTGCAACCATTGCCTTTTCAGTTGGTAGCCCTCTTTCGTGAATTTGTGGAATGTGCTGTACCTCAGTTGCAGGTTCCAAAAGGCCATTCCAGCTCTCTACCGGCATGTGGAAGGCATGGTTTTTGTCTTGTTGGACAGGGCGGTCAGCAGTAAGGTGTATATTATTACAGACTCATGGTCTAGCAGGCATGGGCAGGGATGTTACCCTTCCTTCATGGCATGCTGGGTAACTCTGCTGGCAGCTGGGAAGGATGCAGGACAGGGTTCAGTATTGTTGGAGTTTGTTCCACCACCACTCCTCCGAAATGCTAGCGGTGATTCTGCCACAGTTCTCTCCTCCACCCCCTCCTCTTCTTCTTCCTCTATGGCCTCTTCTGCAGATTTGTTCTCTGAACCAGCGGTGCTCTGTTCAAGGGGAACTGTTCAAGCGTTCAAGGGGCTACGCAAGCACTCAGGCAAAAAGATGCCATGCGGTGCATGAGTTACATAGTTACATAGTAGGTGAGGTTGAAAAAAGATACAAGTCCATCAAGTCCAACCTGTGTGTGATTATATGTCAGTATTACATTGTATATATGTTGCGGTCGTTCAGGTGCTTATCTAATGGTTTCTTGAAACTATCGATGCCCCCAGCTGAGACCACCGCCTGTGGAAGGGAATTCCACATCCTTGCCGCTCGTACAGTAAAGAACCCTCTATGTAGTTTAAGGTTAAACCACTGCTTAGGGGACAGGAGCCACACTGGGGCAGAGATTCTGTCAGCTCTGCAGGGGCAGGCTCAGAGGTGGTTGACGCCACGCCAGCTTCAGCCAGGAATGGTTGTATGCGGCAAAGGCACCAACCTTCTCTCCGCCCTTCGACAGAGACACTTGACCCATGTTCCATGTTTGCTACACATCCTGAATCTGGTGGTGCAGCAGCTCTTGAGCAGGTACCCAGGCTTACAAGATCTCCTGAGGCAGGCCAGAAAAGTCTGTGGTCATTTCCAACGGTCATACAATGCCAGTGCTCGGCTGGCTGACATTTAAAGGGAATGCAACCTGCCCACCAACAGCCTCATTTGTGACATGTCCACCAGGTGGAAGTCAGCGTTGGCAATGCTGCAGCGGCTGTACATGCAGCAGAGGGCCATCAATGAGTACCTGTGTGAGTATGGCACCAGGACAGGGTCAGGGGAGCTTGGCTTCTTTCCGCCACACCAGTGGCTACTGATCAAGGATGCATGCACAGTCCTGTCACCATTTGATAAGGCCACAAGGATGGTGAGCAGCGACAATGCATGCATCAGTGATACTGTCCCTCTTGTCTTCCTGTTGGAGCACACGCTTCATGGAATATTGGACAGGGCACTTAAGGCACAACAGTGTGAGGAAGAGGAGGACTTTCTTACCTCTCAAGGCCCCCTTTATCCAGATATTATTCCTGCAGGCCCGCCAAACACACAGGAAGAAGAGGAGGAGGAGCATTGTGTCAGCATGGACGTGGAGGATAACACTCAGCAGCAGTCTTCAAGGGATGATTTTCAGTCCCCAGAAACCCAAGGAGTTGTGCGTGGCTGGGAGGAGGTTGTTACGGATCATGTGATCCTTAGTGACCCAGAGGACTCAGAATCGAATGTCTCTGCAAACTTTCGCAGGCTTTGCAGAATCATGGAGGCCATGCAGCATAAGGACCCTAGGATTCGTGGCATCAAAGAGAAGGAATCATTACTGGCTAGCAACCCTTCTTGATCCACGTTACAAGGGTAAGGTTGCAGAACTCATCCTGCCTTGCGCAATATGCAATTGATCTACTTGCCTGTCCTGCATCCAGTGTTCTTTCTGAATGCACATTCAGTGCTGCTGGAGGGTTTGTAATGGATCATAGAGGGCGCCTGTCCACAGACTCCCTTGATAGGCTCACATTCATAAAAATGAATCAGTCTTGGATCAACAGCAGCTTTCAAGTACCTGATGCTGATGTAACTGATTGATTTTTCTATGGATGTGGGATACCTTGAAGACTGCCTATGCTGAGTAACTATCCTATTCCTCCTCAATCTTGATGATGCTAGCTTCCAACAATATTTTTGGTTTAGGGCAACACTACCACTGCCTAAGACCCAATTTTTCTGTCCCTGTTTAACAGGGGCATGTCATTACAATTTATGATCTAATATTTCACAGCAGAGCCCGTTCCTGTGCCCAACAAGAGTATCTGTGAGGGGTTACACCAAAGGCCCAATTTTCTGTCCCTGTCCCAGCAGCAGAAAAAAAGGACAAGTGTGCCCCATGGCCACCTGCAGAAGATGCACCATGTCCATGACCAGCACTGTGCACTGTAGACACAGAGCCTGCTTGCCCTCTTTTACACCAGGTACGGCCTGCAGTGAGATATAGCTAAACTGTATGCAGTGGATATATATACGAGACTGGCTGTGTATATATATATATATATATATATATATATATATATATATATATATTAAATACACTGCAGCTAACTGAATCACCTGCCTGCCTGAAGTATATTATAAACAGTACACCAGGAACGGACTGCAGTCAGATCTAGCTAAAATGGATACAGTGGATATATATATATACATATATATATATATAGACTGACTGTATATATATATGTATATATATATATATATATATATATATATATATATATATATATATATATATATATATATATTAAATACTCTGCAGCTAACTGAATTACCTGCCTGAAGTATATTAGAAACAGTACACCAGGAACAGACTGCAGTCAGATCTAGCTAAACTGGATACATATATATATATATATATATATATATATATATATATATATACGAGACTGACTGTATATATATATTGAATACACTGCAGCTAACTGAATAACCTGCCTGCCTGCTCAATCTAAATGACACTCCCTCTCCATTCACGCCAACGACTGTATTGTCACCATTTGAGGAGGACACAAGGATGGTGAACAGTGACAGTGCATGCATCAGTGACACAATCCCTGTTGTGTTCCTGCTGGAGCAGACTCTGTATGGCATTATGGACAGGGCACTGGAGGCAAAGCAGCAGGAGGAAGAGGAGGACTTCCTTTCCTCTCAAGGCCCACTTTATTCAGACACCATCATTCCTATGTCACAGAACACACAGGAGGAGAGAGGGGAGGAGGATGCGGAGGAGGATTCTGGCACTTTCATAGGCTTTGAAGAAGAGGAAGACATGCGTCAATCTGTAAGCGATGGCTTACAGATTGGAGAAGGAGCATTGGACAAGGTGTCCGCCTAAGTTAGGCATTTTGGAATTTTTTTAGTCCTTGCCGCCCAGGGCTGTCAGCTTCCACATCCCATCAGCAGCATCTGCATCACATGGTGGACGATTACCTCTGGGCCAAAACAGAGATGGAGAACTTTCCAGCTGATGATCCACTGACTTACTGGGCCATGAGAATAGACCACTGGCCAGAACTTGCCCATGCTATTGAGTTGTTGGGCTGGCCTGCATCCAGCGTGCTTTCAAAACGGGCATTCAGTGCTGCAGGAGGTTTCGTTACTGATCATAGAACAAGTCTGTCCACAGACTCTGTGGATCGTTTGAATAATACCTGAATTACCAGCTATGAAGCCCCTGAATGTCACTGATTAAGTCTTTTTGGGATGTGAAGTCTCTTTAGGACTTTGAGGCTGCCTAGCGTTGAGGGTGTTCAATCATTTTACCTGGAAGAATGTTTTTGGTATAGGTTCAATGGGCACAATTAACACCCAAAGACCAATTTTTCTGCACCTGTTTGACAGGTGCTTATCATTGCAATTTTTTACAGCAAGGCCAATTCTTCTGGCCCCTATGATAGGTTCATAGTGATCTCCAACCAGGACATAGACAGGAAGGGATCACATGGCTCCTATGAGAGGTTAATAGTGATCTCCAACCAGGACATAGACAGAAAGGGATCACATGCCCCCTATGGTAGGTTCATAGTGATCTCCAACCAGGACATAGCGAGGAAGGGATCACATGGCCCCTTTGGTCACAGTATTTGTTCACGCCTGGCTAAAACTTTTGCACAGTACTGTAGAGGGAACATTGTATATACAGATATGATGAAAAGGGGGGTAACACTTACCAGGTGAGGCAGCCATCTTGTGAAATTGCGTTGGCCGGGAATCGAACCTGGGCAACTGCTTGGAAAGCAGCTTTGCTCACCACTGCACCACCAACACGAGGCAGCATGTCTTTGGAGTATGGGAGGAAACCGGAGTACCCACGCAAACACAAGGAGAACATGCAAACTCCATGCAGATAGTGTACTAGTCAGGATTTGAACCGTGGACCCCAGTGCTGCAAGGCTAACCACTAAGCCTCTGTGCTGCCCATATGCGACCTCTGTTCTCTAAGGCCCGCTCCTGCTGAGCGAGGTAATTAGACATGTGCACTGACGCAAAAATTTGATTTCATTTCATTCGTTTTTTTGTTTTCTTCGGAAATTCGAATTTTCGGATTTTCAAATTTTCCGATTTTCAAATTTTCGAATTTTTGGATTTTCGAATTCCAAATTTCCGAATTTTCGAATTCCGAATTTCCGAATTTTCGGAATTCGTAAATCCAAAAATTTGGATTTCGGAAATTCAAAAATTCGGAAATCCAAAAATTTGAATTTTCGATTTTCGGATTTTCGGATTTCTGAATTTTCAAATTTCTGAATTTCGAATTTTCGAATTCCGAATTTTCAAACTTCCGAACTTTCGAATTTTCTAATTCCGAATTTCTGAATTTCGAATTTTTGAATTCCAAATTTTTGAATTCCGAATTTTCAAATGTCCGAATTATCGAATTTTCAAA
Source organism: Lithobates clamitans (assembly GCA_037952925.1). Taxonomy (NCBI): domain Eukaryota; kingdom Metazoa; phylum Chordata; class Amphibia; order Anura; family Ranidae; genus Lithobates; species Lithobates clamitans. Next base: position 54,306 of record JBBGZY010001482.1, read on the forward strand.
TTACGAATTTCAGAATTTTCAAATTCTGAATTTTCATAATTCGGAAATTCGAAAATTCAGAATTCGGAATTCAGAAATACGGAAATTCAAAAATTAGAAAGTCCGAAAATTCGACAATCTGAAAAAAAGAAATAAAATCAGTAAAAGTGGAAATAATAACTGACTAATAATAACTATTAAATTATAGGTATTGGAATTTCCTTTCAAACTTGGCTGTTTGTGAACGTAACAAATACAAATTTATCTGAAGTTACGAATTATCCGAAATAACAAATGCTGCATCTAAACAAATGGAATGGAACAAAATAATAATAAATAATAATAAGGTTTTATTATTATTATTGTTATTTATTATTATTAGATCGTTACGTTCCATTCTTTTAGATACGGCATTGGTTATTTCAGATAATTTGTAACTTCAGATAAATTCGTACTTGTTATGTTCACTAACAGCCAAATTTGAAAGGAAATTCCAATACCTATAATTTAATAGTTATTATTAGTTAGTTATTATTTCAGATTTTTGGGTTTTCGAATTTTCAGATTTTCATTCTTTTGAATTTTCAGCTTTTCATTCTTATTTTCGGATTTTCAAATTTCCAAATTTTAGAATTTTCAAACTTTCGAAATTCAGAATTTCCTCATTTAGAGTTTTCAAATTTCCGAAATTTTGAATTTCCGAACTTCCGAATCTCCCAATTTCCAAAATTTTGAATTTCCGAAATTCCAAAATTTCAAATTTCCGAAATTCCGAACTTTCGAATTTCCGAAATTTTGAATTTCCGAATTCGAATTTTTGAAATTTCTAATTTCTGAAATTTCCGAATTCCAAACTTCCGAAATTTCGTATTCGAATTTCTGAATTGCCGAATTTCAGAAATTTGGAATTTCCGAATTTCTGAAATTTAAAATTTTCGGAAATTCGGAAAATTTAAATTCGGAAGTTGAAAAATTCGGAAATTTCGGTATTAACAAATTTGTCAAAATTTGTTAAAAAACGAATTTGGAACTAAACGAATTGCACATGTCTATAAATCAGTGATGTACACTCCAAGCACTTAGGAGGTGAAGCAGCCATCTTGGGCGCACTGAATGAAGCCTTTTAACCTACCAGCATGTCTTTGGGGTGGAGGAGGAAACCCACACAAGCACAGGGAGAACATGCAGACTCCATGCAGACAGTGTCCTGGTCAGGATATGAACCAAACACCCCAGTGCTGCAAGGCAGAAGTGCTAACTACTAAGCCCCTGTGCTGTCTGATCTTAAAGCAGAACTTCCCAGGTCTGCTGGCCGGCCTCTGCTGTTTTTATGGGCGTCTGAATGGTGACCACTTGAATGAGGCACCAGCGCTACTTCTTTGACGCTCACCTAAAAGGTATTTCCACTTTTGCAGCCATATTGAGTTAACACCTACTTTATATCTGTTACATATTCTGATTCACAGAATAAAACTTAATAAAAACTGTAAAGTTTGCTGCTCACTTTTAAAGAGGAGATCACATGTGAAAAATGACATAAAAAACATGGCCCTTACAAATCTGACACCAGAGCCCCAGCCATGCATGTAGCCTGGCATGCCAGGATAGGGGGGGATGAGTGTTCACCCCCTCCACTCCTGAGCCATATTAGGCCACATGCCCTCGACATGGGGAGTGGACCTTCCCCCCCTTTCCTGGCCTGCCAGGATGTGTGCTTAGGAGGGGATCTGGATTTTGGGTGCCCATGTTTTTTGTTATTTTATTTTTGTCCATGGGGTTCCGCCTTAAATGGTGAGAAGCAATTTTTTACAATTTTCTGAAAGCTATGCTATGTGAATGGGAACACGTAACAAATATAAAGTAGGTGTAAAAAATTTGTCTGAAAAATTGGAAATACCTTTTAGGTGAGATCAGTAGATGATGCGTTGGTGCAGAGACCTGTCTTGGTATAGCCGTACCTGGTCCCTGGGATGGCTGATTACCATTTCCTCAAGATAGCTGAGATGGCAGACTCCGATATGTGGATGTTTCTTCGAGCCCTACTTGGTCTCTGGGAGGGCTGTTGGGAAGAGCCGCTGTTTACTGGATAGGCAGCCGCCATCAGTGTGGGGACCTGTGTCGGTACAGCTGTACCTGGTCCTCGAGAGGGCTGATGGGAAGGCCATCTGTTTACTGGATAGGCAGCCGCCACCAGTGTGAGGACCTGCGTTGGTACAGAGGCACCGGGTTCCTGGGAGGGCTGATGGGAAGACTCTTTGGTTGCTGGCATGGCAGCCAACACAGTGTAACAACCTGTGTTGTTACAGCCATATTGTGTCCCTGGGAGGACTGATTAGAAGACCCTTTGGATACTGCAGTGGCTGCTGCCACCAGCACAGCCCTGCAGCAACTTACTGGGGCCCCATTTGTTCAGCAGGGGGGAGGGGGGCAGGGGCATAAAGGGTCTATTTAATGCCTTTGGGGTGCAGACAGAGTGATCTTCTGCACTGCAGTTCCCAATAATTATCCCCTTGCCGACCAGCCACTGTCACTATACTGCGGCAGGTTGGCACGATCCTGCGAACCGTTGTAACTATACGTAGGCTAGCTGGATCAGGATAGCAGGCGCATGCACGCTGCACTGCGGGGGTGCGATGAGCGCCGGCCATGAGCGAACGCTGGCACGAGAGGCAGTAAACACACACATCCCTGCAAGGAACCACGATCTGTCATTTCCTCTAGGTCAGTCCCCTCCCACTTCAGTTAGCAACACACACAGGGAACACAGTTAACCCCTTGATCGCCCCCTAGTATTAACCTCTTCCCTGCCAGTGACCTATTTATAATAATCAGTGCATTTTTATAGCACATTCGTCCGATGTGCCCGCCATACTGTCGCAGTTCCGTAAAAAATCGCAGATAGCCTCCATTACTAGTAAAAATAATAATAATAATAAAAATCCTATAAATCTATCCCCTATTTTGTAAACGCTATAACTTTTTCGCAAACGAATCAATATACACTTATTGCGATTCTTTTTACCAAGAATATGTAGAAGAATACATATCGGCCTAAACTAAGAAAAAAATTGCTTTTTTAAAAAAAAAAATGGGGATATTTATTATATACCACCAAAAGAAAGCTCTATTTGTGGGAAAAAAAGGACGTCAATTTTGTTTGGGTGCAGCGTCGCATGACCACGCAATTGTCAGTTAAAGCGATGCAGTGCCAAATCGCAAAAAATGGCCCAGTAATTCAGCAGCCAAATCTTCCGAGGCTGAAGTGGTTAAATTTAAGTTCTGTCCGTTTCTATATAAACCAATCAGGGACAGGCTGGGAATGTAATTGTTGGGGAATGCAGCACTGCAGATTACACCAACTGCACCTTAAGGCTCGGTTCATACTGGATGCCGATGCGGCTCCCAGCAGGGGTCCTGTGTGTCCTGGTTCAATGTTTCAGGTCCGATTTCAGCCCGAATTTTGGGCTGAATTCGGACCTGAACTGGACCAAGAGACGCACAGGGCTTCTGTGCAAATTCGCACCGGAGCCGCATCGGAGGTATGTGAACCGGCTCAATAGACAGTCGGTCACATTCTCCTGCTATTACGAATTGGATACAGAGATCGCGCATCCAATTCGCAATAGTGTGAACCCAGCCTAAAGGCTTTAAATAAGCCCAGCCTGTAATAAGGGGAATGCAAAGCTTGCTAAAAAAAAAAAGTCAGTTAGCAGCTGACAGGTGTAGAGAGAAAGGGGGGGGGGGACTTGGCCAAGAATTACTGTTTGCTTCTCCTGGCTATCTATCAATATCCACATAACTTACCAATCTGTGTCCCGGTGTCTGTATCCTGGTGCAGTCCATTGGCATTACAGCCGGAACCAAAACATCCAACAACGGCTCTAAAGCAGCCACGCTAAAAAGCCCAAGCCCTCTTCATTTTGGGGGATTTCTTGATTGGAGCATCTGCAGGCTGGTCACTGATAACTCCTTCCTTTGGTGGGTTTCTCTTTGGTGTTTTTCAGAGAAAGAAGCTGATTACATTTAAATTGGTTCATTATTAAGAATAAAGAAACACGCTTTAAACATACAATAATGAAATTGCATTGAAATTGAATCGAATGAAATCAAATCCAATAAAATTACAATAAAAATCTTAGCAGAGATAAAAACAGGTCTTCACTGGTCAATGAACAGCCTTTCTTGTGATTCCTTATATTGGATCAGCTGATTACATCACAGTTTAGCTTTTTTTTTGTAAATCTCATGATAACTTCTGATTTTTCTTAAAAGAGCCTCGTCCTTTTTTTTGAGCTTTGTGAATTCAATCTGTAGGCTCAGTATACAGATCTAATAGGTATACGGCTCCTGTAAGAACATGTTTTTCCTGAAGTAACGGTTATTGTGAATGAGATATAACCCTCATGGGGCCTACACACGGTCTGACTTTTCGGCTACAAAAGTCTGACAGCCCGTCCGACAAACTTTCGACTGACTTTTGGCGGACTTGCAGGGGACTTTCCAACGAACGGACTTGCCTACATACGATCACACAAAAGTCTGACAGATTCGTACGTGATGACGTACACCGGACTAAAATAAGGAAGTTGATAGCCAGTAGCCAATAGCTGCCCTAGCGTTGGTTTTTGTCCGTCGGACTAGCATACAGACGAGCGGATTTCTGAGTCCGTCGGAGTTACGACGTAAAGATTTGAAGCATGTTCCAAATCTAAAGTCCGTCAGATTTGCGGCTGGAAAACTCTGCTGAAAGTCCGGGGAAGCCCACACACGATCGGATTGTCCGCCAGACTTGGTCCATCGGCGTCCGTCGGACTTTTGTAGCTGAAAAGTCCGACCGTGTGTACGCGGCATCAAAGTCCCAGGGCTGAAATAAAGATGTGTATTCCTATGATAACACTGTGAATGGAGCCTTATAAAGCCTTCCTGCAGATCAAATCTTTTCATTTCTTTTATTTTATCATTATTACACACCAATTATTTTTTCATTTTTAACCCTTTCTCTACAAAATCATAATGTTTTTCATTTATAACCCTTTAACTGCCAAGTCAAGTGTTTTTCCTTTCATTTATTAACCCTTTTCTTTGCCAAATCAAGATTTTTTAATCCTTTCTTTTTTTTAACCCTTTCACCACCAAACCAAATTGTTTTCTTTTTTTTCCTCTAACCCTCTCCCTCCCCTTTTTTAACCCTTTCACTGTCAAAACCTGTTTTCCCCTTTTTAATTTTTTTACTGTCAATTGTTTTTTTTCCATTTCTCGCCCATATGCTAAATTATAAATAAAGCGAAACCTGTTTATTGTTATAGGGCGTACACACGGTCGGACTTTGTTCGGACATTCCGACAACAAAATCCATGGATTTTTTCGGACGGATGTTGGCTTAAACTTGTCTTGCATACACACGGTCACACAAAGTTGTCGGAAAATCCGATCATTCTGAATGCGGTGACATAAAACACGTACATCGGAACTATAAACGGGGCAGTGGCCAATAGCTTTCATTTCTTTATTTATTCTGAGCATGCGTGGCACTTTGTCCGTCGGATTTGTGTACACACGATCGGAATTTCCGACAACGGATTTTGTTGTCGGAAAATTTTATCTCCTGCTCTCCAACTTTGTGTGTCGGAAAATCCGATGGAAAATGTCCGATGGAGCCCACACACGGTCGGAATTTCCTGACAACGCGCTCCAATCGGACATTTTCTATCGGAAAATCCGACCGTGTGTACGGGGCATTAGTGTTGGATGGAGTGGAGAGGGATTAGAACCCCTGTTAGGTTTTTATTTCTGTTTATACCCCCTTCAGGTAGATTCATTCTCTCTATTTACCATTACTAACAAAAGAAAAAGAAAATTCCAAATTTTGGGTTGTCACCAGAACAGGAATTAGAGGGGAAATCTTCCAATGATGACACTAGTTCCGATGATACCCATAGATTATGCCACTTTGGGGGATTTCTCTGACTTCTTTTTTGGCTATGGGAAAGGAAGTGAAGGGAAATCCCACCAATGGGGACACAGATGGCAAAGAAAACCTGACAGGGGTTATAGCCCCCCATAAAGGCCCGTACACACGATACGAAAATCGGAAGTAAAATTTCGTCCAGCGAATGATCTGCCAATTTTCGGATCGTTAGTATGGTGCTTTCAACAGCCGATTCCGGTTTTTCGTCAGACAAAAGCTGGATGTGCAGACTATAAGAATACATACAAAACTAGTCAACAAATTACATCACTTCTGAAGTTGTATTCGGTCATATGAGAATTTTTGTATGGTGAGTAACCTCTTCACTTTCGACATGAGACTAGCATGCAACAAAAAACGGATGAACGGTCGTCTGAAAATCTGTGTGTATGAGGCTGTACTCTATTGTAAATGAAAAAAAAATGTTTGTCTTTAGTCCTATTTTATCATTTAGCTGGTATGCGGGGGATGGTGGAGACTCAGTCTAAAAGAGGGTACAACATATTACACATGGGGCTATGGGGAGGGGGGGGGGGTGTAGTGTCTGCACACACGAGCAACTGGCACTGCCAGAGGGGGGAGGGGTGAGCGCTCAGATAGTCATTTTGAGGGTCATTTGAACCGTTTCACTGTTGGACATTTTTGCTAATTTCTGCTCTCTAAGCATTCCATAGTTTGTGAAATGATGAAGGCCCCAGTCACACCTCTGACATACACCTGGATGGCAAACACCCAACAAGCATAGAGCAGCCCATTGATTTCAGTGCGCTGCCCTAAGTGCCACAAGCATGGCAAAGTAGCTCATGGCACGTTCCGGTTTCTTTTATTCTCCACACATTTTGTAACATTTGTTGTATTGGCATCTCACATTTGGGGGGACATTTATAAATGGCACTACAAGCGCGAGGCACACTTTTTTGCATGTTCCGGGATTGCGTAGAAACGTGTATTTCTGTGAGCATTAACGGAACATGCAGACGTGAATGGAGACTGATATGGTGGAAATTTGTCACAATGGCATGCAGTGTTCCACCATATTTCCATTTTTTATCGGTTACACCATACAAAAACCTGTGCTGGGCTTTTTTTTTAGAATCAGGCAGACATGTGTAAAGTGCGCATGTTTTCTTTGGATGGAAATGGGAAAGTTCTTTATCTCCTTTACTCCTGAGTATGAATAGCTGTAAAATGTGCTGTGAATGTGACCAGACAGGGAATGTCTATGGCTCTGATCAATGAATACTGGAACTTCTACAGATGAGTCCCCGGAAACCACAAAGCTTCCCAAAGCTGGAGAAGACGGAAGGAAAATGGCTGAGATTGCTACTTGTTTGTCAGGGGGGGGGGGGGGGGCACATTTTCTTAGAGGTGGCTCCCCACAATTTCTGGGTCTCTGGCACACTTTCTGCTCACTGTGCCTATGAAGATAAAGGGTCTCGCTGTGTAATTGGTGTATCTGTTCTTTAGCTCCACAGAGGGCCGTACAAGCCCAGAGGACCCCCGACACCAACAAATCTGTCCAGGGGATTGGCAGGACCTCTACAGGTAGCAATGGAGAATAGGAATCTGCAGAACCAATCCAACAGGTAGGTAGGATTCACCCGAACAGTCCGGGTTTGGAATTATGTGTTCGAGTTTCAGTCTGCCTAAAACCACATTATTTAGACTGGGCTGTGGGTCCCCACGTAACTGAGATAGTCACACAAAAATCTGTTGCCATTCGGGATCTGTGGGCCGCTGTCTGGGGGTAGGTTCAGTATCAATGGGGCACTGGTGAAGACATCAGCAAGAGCGGTTTAGCCACATCCATTGTTTGCTGCAGTGTGCTGCATTACCACTCTCCTTGGGACACCCAAAGATAGTATCATCCTATAGTGTATACTATAAAAAAAGTGCCCTGTGCTGCTAAAATATTCGGGTTTGGCTTGAAGAAAAGGTGGCAACCCTATCTGACCCCCATTTGTTCTTTTCCTTCTGGGGCAATTCTGAGGGCCATGACCTGGCATAAGTACGCAACAATACCCATCTCTATCATCAGGAGCTCCGGTGAAGACCAGCTTGTGCTTAACCACTTCAGCCCCGAAAGAATTTGCCCCCATAATGATCAGAGCATTTTTTGCGATACGGTGCTGCGGCGCTTTAACTGACAATTGCACGGTCGTGCAATGCTGTACCCACACAAAATTGAGATCCTTTTTTTTCGCACAAATAGAGCTTTTTTTTTGGTGGTATTTGATCACCTCTGCGTTTTTTTATTTTTTCGTGCTATAAACAAAAAAAGAGCGTCAATTTTGAAAAAAAAAACAAATGTATTCATCAGTTTACGCTGATATATATTCTTCTACTTATTTTTTGTAAAAAAAATCACAATAGGCGTATATTGATTAGTTTGCGCAAAAGTTATTGCGTCTACAAACTACTGGATCGATTTAGGGACTTTTATTTTTTAATTGTTTTTACTGGTATTGGCGGCAATCTGTTATTTTTAGCAGGACTGCGACATAGCGGTGGACAAATCTGACCCCAAATTAAACTTTTTGGGGACCAGTGACATTATTACATTGATCAATGCTATAAAAATGCACTGATCAATGTAAAAATGACACTGGCAAGGAAGGGGTTAACACTAGGGGGCAATCAAGGGGTTAAGTGTGTTCCCTCAGCGTGTTCTAACTGTAGGGGGGATGGGCTTACTGAAACATGACAGAGATCCCTGCTCCTCATCACGGGGAGCAGTAAATCCCTGTCATGTCACTAGGCAGAACAGGGGAAATGCCTTGTTTACATAGGCAGTTTCTCATTCCACCTCTCCTCTCCACAATCACAGGCCGCGCGTGCACCCGCTAGGTATGTCAGTTTGTGCAGGAGAGCTATTCTGCCCATGTATACGGCGTGAGGCGGTCGAGAAGTGATAAACCCTGCTCCTCGGGTGAGTCCACATCATTTACTAGGGCGATTTGCTTGTGTGTTCATCCAACTGACTACTGCATGAAAAGCTGTTGCTACAGCTACTGGCCTCCGAGGCCGATCCCAGGTCACAACAGCTATTTCCCTTTTGGACTGCTTGCTGCAACTAAGCAAGGGTGAGGTGGGAGGAAATATAGCCTCTAGGGGGCTGAATTTCAGTTTCTATGTGCCTAATATCAATCTCTCCTGTAGGCGGCAGTATAACTGTTGGTTGCTAACTACCGTAAAGATGTGTCCCTCAGTGGACTCAGAGAAAAGGATTTAATGGTGAGTACAAAAATCCTATTTCTACCTTTCCCCTCCATAACTCAATGTCTAAGTAGAAATATTGTCCTAAGAATGAGTCTTTCTCCCATGCCACACTGCAGGCAGTTATCTCAAAAGTTGGTACCCACTTATGAGCAGTAGGACTCATGTATTCGTCTTTTAAGAGGCTGTAAATACTATCCAGCTGTGGACAGTGCAAAATAGTGAGAACTGGACAAATACCTGGTATGTGGGTAATTTTCTCTATTAATACACTTAATCTGGGAGGAGATGATGGGTTATTATTTAAAGTATATCTCTAAAGTAAACCAGTCATTGAAAACATTTGTTCATATTAAGTGCTGCATGCTAAGTAATGTGCCACATGTTCAGGTACTGTATTTACTGTATTTATTACACAAAACCAAAGAAAAATCCTCAGCTCAACTCACCAACCAGCCTGCAAACAACCAAATGATCATATCTAACAGTTTGCGTTAAAAACAGGGGTTTAGTTTGCACACATTTGCAAATACATGCATAAGCTGCAGAGCCACATCACGGCACCCCAGTATTATCTGCACTCCTAAATTTTTGAGAGCCTCCACAGTGAAAGCACATGCATAATACTGGATACATAGAGGCCAGGTAAGCCTGGAGGGAGCCCACCCCTTCTTAAAAGCACAGGGGCACACTGGACACCCAGCACATAGCACAATAGCAACAAAGATGTCCAGTGCGTCCCCTCACCAGTATTCCAACAGTACAAACAAATGGCCACTGCCCCCACCTATAACTAGCCTTCACAGCAAGGAACACATGGAAGGGTGACGCATGTCATACATGTCCTTTTGCTGCGAAGGCAAGTTATAGGTGGGGGCAGTGGCCATTTGTTTGTACTGTATTTATTACCTCTCATGGACCCAGTATTCTCTCCAGAAGCACTGCACCATCTTTTTTAAGGTTACAAACAAGATAGGGTCTGTAGGTTTGTTCTTAAGTTGAATTTGTTTGTCGGAACAGAGTAACTCCAGCCCAAATTTTTTTTTTTAAGTTTTTTGGATAGCATATGTAAGGGTTAACGCCCCTTTAACATTTTTTTGCTGTCTGTGCCCCTGTTCAGAAGATTTCCCCTCACTTTCTGTCCCTATAATAGTTGGATTTTGAAAATTTTGGGTTGTTGTGGAAACAAGGATTGGTGATAAATCTTTAGTGGAGACACCTTTTTCTCATGATTACTCTTACAGGAGTAAATTTCCCTTCCTAGGGGTAGATTTCCTCTCACTTCCTGTTTTCTCTCTCTGTTTGTAAGTAGGAGTCGTATGTAAGTCAGAAGTTTGTAACTCGGGGACCACCTGTATTTTTTAGGGTCATCATCTACTTCCTGCGCTGAGATGCCACCTCAGAAATGACAGTGTACAGGAGATTTAATAAAACAGGTGCACATAGAATCTGGCGCAGTCTAGATTTGAGTGCCTAAATTAAACCAGAGGAGTGGAAGAAAACGTTTATTCTTACCCACTGTATGTCATTAGCAACTAAGGCTGGCCATACACGGTCGAATTTCGAAAGAATTTTCTTTTGAAAAACAGAAAAGGTGTGCGTTTTGTGATCTGATGGTGCCACCATTGATTTAGAAATTCGGCCAACCAAGCCTTCAATTTCACCTCATGTTGCTACAGAAAAGTATTTTTCGTGGCTGGGAATCTTTTTTTTGTCCGGGAATTTTCTTTTCTTGCACATGCGCATTTCTTTTTCGATTACATTTCTTGCACGATTCTCCCATCATTGATTAGAAAATCTTTCATTTTTCAAAAAATTTCCAACATGTCCGATTACTCAAATTCGATGGCCTCACAAAAATCGGCTGTTGCTGCAGTCCACTAATGGTGCGAAATACGAACGAAAATTCTTAGATAAGATTTTGGAAAGAAAATTCTTTCGAAATTCGACCCATGTATGGCCTTCCTTAGGCACATGAGATGAATTTTAAGCTTCTTTCCCATTGGTATAGATGACCATTGTTACTTCATCGGATATATCCAAATGTCTCAGACCTTTGTTGGCATTGCCACTCTGCTAAAGGTCCGCTATTGCATATTTGGTGGGAATGTCCATCGGTATATAATTTTTGGAATGCAATATTATAGCTCCATACTCGTGCAACTGGGGTGATTATCCCCAACACACCACAAATCACTCTGTTATCTATCCTACCTGGCTCATATAAAAGTATTAAAAAAGGCCTTTTAAGGCATTGGTTGACAGCTGCAAGAGTGGTTATACCACACCATTGGCAACCGACACATGCTCCTTCGTTAATTGAATGGGTTACAGAGATGGACCATACTGAGATGATGGAGACTCTCCTGTCACGTGACTTGGACACATGAACAATGTTGTCAAATCTGGCTCCCTTGGAAGATGCTCAGGGAATCTATATACGGGTTGGCGGTAAGATTTGGATCTGGTTTAGACCCGGGTGAGTGAGGTGATACCGGTCTAAGTGGCTATTCCTGGTTGCATTACCAATCTTTATTTATTTTTACTTTTAGCTACTTCTCTATATCTTTTTTTCTTCTCTTTCTCCTACTTTTCTCTATTTTAGTTTTGTGTGATGTGTTATACCCACTGGGGGAGTCGAAGACGTACAGTAGTAAGCCATATATTACATCTAAGTTGGATAGAGGAAGTTATGATATGGTTATTCTTTTCCAGGGGTTAAAATTTAAATAGTCTGATGTACCACCATATTTTTCCTTATAATGTATGTCTATTTATTGGTAGACTGCCCCTAATTGTACTCTAATTAGTCGTTGATTTTTTTTTGGGTGGGGGTTTCTGCAGGGAGTATACATATGTGTATATGTAAAATGTTTTATGTTCTGTATATTTCTGTAATGTGGTATGCTTTTCAATATTGCCTATGATATGTGGATAATGTCGTTTGTTATATCAATTTGTCTAAAATTTCAATAAAGTTAGAATTCAACAAGAATCTGGTGCAGCTCTGCATATTAACCAGTCAGCTTTTAGCGTCAGCTTATTTAATTAAGCTTTGACAAAAAACAATACCTAGAAGCTGATTAGTTACTGTGCACAGCTGCACCAGATTCTGTGTGCACCAGTTTTGGTAAATCTCCCCCAATGATGTAAATCCTGGTCCCTGTGCAGTTCTTGGCTGTGTTCACAAATGTCTGACACAGATCAGCCCTTGTTGCAGCCTTTACCCTTGTGGCTTGCTTCACAGTTACAATGTTGCAGACTGATGACTTGGGGAGATTGGAAATGCATTCAGATTTTCACTGCAATGTGCTGTCTGATTATGCTGAAATCGAAATTAATGACCCCTTACCTTTTCTAAGTCAGACCCCTGTAATTGCATGAAGGAATTCATGTTAATAAGTCTCTAAAGGCCAGAATCTATAACACAATAGAAAACGCAGCAAGGCCTATATGCATTGGGATCTATTCCTTTTCAAAACTGACTAATTAAAGGTGGCCACAATCTAATTATACAATCCCTGTGCAATCCCCTTTACATTTATTGGCAGCTATGTAAAGTCAGGATCTACCAAAACAATCCTTTTAATTCACATCTAGTCAGATAGGCTTGTGTACTGTTGTACGTAGTTATTGGTAAACCTAAATGAGATTGTACAGTTATGTTGTAAAGTATGTGGCCAACTATATTCCCGTAGTCTCAGTTCAATCGGGGTTTATATCTTATTCTTTTTCCACCTCAGGTTTACTCCTCTTCCATTGAGTTTATTTATTTATCTATTTTTTTTTTACATTGTGACATTTTGTTATTTATTATGCCTGAATATAGTCACTGATTTATGACATAGGTGCATAGGTTTGGCAAACATATATCAGTTTTCACCAACCTGCAATCAAACTATAATGCCCTGTACACGCGATCAGACATTGATCGGACATTCTGACAACAAAATCCATGGATTTTTTTCCGACGGATGTTGGCTCAAACTTGTCTTGCATACACACGGTCGCACAAAGTTGTCGGAAAATCCGATCGTTCTGAGCGCGGTGACGTAAAACACGTACGTCGTGACTATAAATGGGGCAGTAGCCAATAGCTTTCGTCTCTTAATTTATTCTGAGCATGCGTGGCACTTTGTGCATCGGATTTGTGTACACACGATCGGATTTTGTTGTCGGAAAATTTTATAGCCTGCTCTCAAATTTTGTGTGTCGGAAATTCCGATGGAAAAAGTCAGATGGAGCCTACACACGATCGGAATTTCCGACAACACAATCTGATCGCACTTTTTTCGTCGGAAAATCCGACCGTGTGTACAGGCATAAAGCTCCATGCACACTGAAGCTCATAAATGGCCGTTTTTGGGAGTTTGGGCGTTTTTTTTTAACAGCCCATGAACTCCTCTCTGTGTTATCCTATGTATCCATGCACACATGAACCTTTTTGGACATTTATCAGCAGTGAAGTTTATGGGCTGTTGTCTGAAAGCCCTAAAATCGTGTTCAGGAGCTGTTTTTCTGACCACAAAAAAAAACGTAAAAACCGCTAACGCGCATAAATGCTGATAAACAACGATAAACGTTTAAAAACGTGGCTCACCAGCGTTTTTATAAATTTTTGATCCGTTGAATAAAAAAACCGCTAACACGGAAAACCACTGAGAAACGCTAATAAACACTATTGCATAAATGGTATAAAACGTTGAAAGACTCACTGCAAAGCTACTGGTGTTTTCATAACGTTATTTTAACATCCAGTGTGCAAGGAGCCTAATAGTAACTGTCACATTGGGGCATTGTTTTTGCCAACTGACACACATAATAGTGTGTATTCTTCATGCAATTGACATCATTGATGGGGTGCATTCTTCATCCCACTGACACCCACAATGGGGCATGTTCTGTATGTTGTTCATTACGTACTCTTGACCATTGCTACCCATGTTCTATCTGCCTCTGCACTGTATATAATATGTGGTACATTACATATTTCTAATTGCTGTTCCTTATACATTGTAGTATGTTGTACCCCACAAAGTCATGTCTGTTGCTAGTTAGTAAGTAGTCCCCAGCTATTATAATGGCCTTCTCCTTTAAGGGAGGCTAATGCAAAGTGTTACATTTATGTCTATATTCTGTGTGCAGAATAATATATCAATAGAAAGAGTTTCATTTTTTTTTAGATCTTTTTTATTAGTATTATAGGTATACAATCATACAACACAACCAAACAAAACAAAAGGTCTCAATAAAAGACACAGTCGCCCACGCGGGGGTCGTTAAAAACAACATAATGTAACTCCAGGATCTAGGCGACCATATTGGTTCTACACATGGCTCAAGTCCTAAAAATACATCCTCTCGTAAATGCCATTGATACTAATTCCAGTCTCCAGTATTACCTCATACCTTTATTGTATACATCCAAAATAGAAAATTACAGAAGTATTATGATTTATCTGACATGTGGTTGGGTTGGCCAACCATTGAGACCATACCATATTTCTTTGGGCAGCGCCTATTAACATAGGTGTCCTTATACAAAGGCAGGTTGACATTGATCAAATGTTTCCAAAAAGGTAAGGGAAGGAGGGGTAGCCTTCTTCCTTGACATAGTTATGGCTTTGCGGGCATAGAAAAGAAGTAAACTAAGCACGGTCCTCCCTGCCACCGTGGGAACCAATTCCTCCACTAACTTCAATAGACACTCACTCACAGAAGGCTTCAAAGAAATCTTAACAATAGAATTGATAACAATAGAATTGATAATAGAGATCACCTCCTCCCAGTATTAGACAATAACCGGGCAACTCCAAAAAACATGTGAAAAGTCAGCAGGGGAATGATCAAAGAGTTTCATTTTTAAAGGCACCTTATGACTCGGATAAGTCACACAGTGACTTGATGAAATTTACAGTAATTTCTCATCAGAGGTTCCTCCATTATATTAGAGGTCCCCCATCATCTCAGAGTCCCCCTTTACATCTGTGGCACCACTATACACTCACCTGCCACTTTATTACATCTGTTCAATTGCTTGGTAACACAAATTGCTGATCAGCCAATCACATGGCAGCAACTCAATGCATTTAGGCATCTAGACATGGTGAAAACGACTTGCTGAAGTTAAAATCGAGCATCAGAATGGGGAAGAAAGAGGATTTAAGTGATTTTGAACGTGGCATGGTTGTTGGTGCCAGATGGACTGGTCTGAGTATTTAAAAAACTGCTGATCTACTGGGATTTTCATGCACAAGGGTTTAGAGAGAAAGGTCCAAAAAAGAGAAAATATCCAGTGAGTGGCAGTTGTCTGGACAAAAATTCCTTGTTGATGTCAGAGGTCAGAGGAGAATAGGCTGACTGGTTCAAGATGATAGAAAGGCAACAGTAACTCAAATAACCACTCGTTACAACCAAGGTATGCAGAATACCATCTCTGAATGCACAACATATGGAACCTTCTGCTACTCCTGTCAGCTAAAACAAGAAATTGAGGCTACAATTCGCACAGGCTCACCAAAATTGCACAATAGGCGATTGGAAACATGTTGCCTGGTCTGATGAGTCTAGATTTCAGCTGTAAAATTCAGATGGTAGGATCAGAATTTGGCGGAAACAACATGAAAGCATGGATCCATCCTGCCTTGTATCAATGGTTCAAGCTGGTGGTGGTGTATTGGTGTGAGGGATATTTTCTTGGCACACTTTGGGCCCCTTAGTACCAACTGAGCATCGTTTAAACGCCATGGCCTACTTGAGTATTATTGCTGACCATGTCCATCTTTTTATGACTACAGTGTACCCATCTTCTGATGGTTACTGTCAGCAAGATAATGAACCATGTCAAAAAGCTCAAATCATCCCAAACTGTTTTTTGAACATGACAATTAGTTCACTGTACTCCAATGGCCTTCGCAGTCACCAGATCTCAATCCAATAGATCACCTTTGGGATGTGGTGGAATGGGAGATTCACATCATAGATAGACAGCCAACAAATCTGCAGCAACTGCGTGATGCTATCATGTTAATTTGGACCAAAATCTCTGAGGAATGTTTCCAACACCTTGTTGAATCTATGCCATGAAGAATTAAGGCAGTTCTGAAGGCAAAAGGGGGTCCAAACCAGTACTAGCAAGGTGTACCTAATAAAGTGGCCGGTGAGTGTATATGAAAGTCCACATCACTTTAGGGTCCATCACTCGTCCATCACTCTTTCATGTCAGAGGAACCCCCATCACATCAGAGTCTTCCCTATACATGAGAGCTCCCATCAAATAAGTCACTGCTTTGTATCAGAGGCCCTTATACATGAGGTCCTCAATCTCACACTCCCCTCTACACATCAGTGCCCTACCTATTGGCTCCAGCATGGCAGAGGGCAGAAGGTGGAAAAGGTCTGGAGGGGGTGGACTACCATCTTCTCCTGATTGCGGGGGGTGTCCCTGTATACTGCCTGCCTTGGATCAGAGTTATGCATTGTCATGGTATGAGCAAGCCAACCACCATGACCCTAGCAATGAATGATGTGCTGTATTTTGGCCTTGGAGCATAATTTGTTGTTTTGGTGCTGGTGGCTGGCCAAGCCGTACCATGGCAACTTACGATGCTGATCCAGGGCAAACTTGATCTTGTGCTTGCGGCATCCCAGGGGAACCCAGATGGATCCCTGATTGAGAGTGGAGAGTTAATAACCAGGAGTTGAAAACAGGAGTTAATGCAGGAGTCTTCTAACCTGTAAGTAACATCTTAAACG
Source organism: Lithobates clamitans (assembly GCA_037952925.1). Lineage (NCBI taxonomy): Eukaryota > Metazoa > Chordata > Amphibia > Anura > Ranidae > Lithobates > Lithobates clamitans. Next base: position 71,224 of record JBBGZY010001482.1, read on the forward strand.
TTATAAAAGTAATTGTATTGTAACTGGGTCATGAGTGCTAGCAGGGTTGAAGGTTTTGCTCAGTGCACAGTGTACCACATGTATGCAAAATTGGTGCAACAGCTCCAAGATGTATACCGCTGTGCCAGATGTGAGCGGGTTTCCCTTCTGGAAGCTCACATTGGAGATCTGGAGGACCAAGTTGCAACACTGGGCATAAAGGACAACCTTGAAAGGGGTCCTCTGCTGAGCAGGTAGTCAGTAGGGTTGATGTGGAGGAGCAAGTCAGGATTATCGGGTAGGAAGATAGGTTAATGTAGTTAGAGGTAGTGGAAGGGGCTCACAGAAAAGGAAGGCCAGCCCTGTGTTTGTGCATCAAAACAAATTTGCCAAGTTGAGTGAAGATGTGGAGGTGGCAAACACAGAGGTGGCAGCCCTAGATGTCATTGCTAACAGCCGGGAGAGCAGCCCATCTAGTAGGGGTGGTGAGAGGAGTGCAGGTAGGCCTAGACAGCTGGTGGTAATAGGGGATTCTATGAACAGAAGGACTGATAGAATAATTTGTCGCCAGGATCGCCTCAACCGAATGTTTTGCTGTCTCCCTGATGCCAGGGTTCGGCATGTGCTAGCCTGGGTTGATAAATTACTAGGAAGGGCTGGGCATGACCCAGCTGTCTTGGTCCATGTTGGAACCAATGACAGAATACATGGAAGGTGGAGGTTCCTTAAAGTGGATATAAATCCAATGTCATCCTTTCTAAACTGCCATAGGGGTTATCTATAAGGATATACATGCCTCCTGCATGTATCTTTACCTGTCAAATGTCTCCCCTCTGTCTGTTATGAGACCCAAAAAACTGCTTATTCTGTGGGTGGGCCTGTTGTCTGGAGCTCGGTGGGTTCTGTGTATTTCTTACACTGAACTTCTGCTATGATCTCTAACATCCAGTGAAAAGACAGGAAAGTAACCACATGACTTCAGCATGCCAAATCATGCTGAGGTGTGGAACAGCCAATCCTTGCAGAGCTGCTGAAGAAAGGAGTGGGGGTGGAATTAAAAAATAATGCATGTCTTAGGCTAGTGCACGAGATATGTAAATCACCTGTCACTCACAGCAAGGGGGAGAATTTGACAAAGTTTTTCTCTGTTTGTCAAGTTTTATCTCACTGAACAATAAAAGAGGATTGCTCAGAGCTGGATTAACTTTTTATGGCAAGACTGGGCTCAAATGATAGGAAATCTTCTTCTCTACATTATGACATCAAAATTTTTTTTCGGGTTTACATCCAATTTAAGAATCAATTCAAAGAACTAGGCTGCAAATTGAAAGGAAGGACCTCCAAGGTGATATTCTCTGAAACATTGCCTGTGCCATGCACATCACGTGAAAGGCAGGGGAGATTAGAGAGCTGAATGCATGGCTTAAGATCTGGTGTAAGAAGGAAGGCTTTGGGTTTCTAGAGCACTGGGCTGACTTTTCATTGGGGGGCAACCTATATGCTAAAGATGGTTTGCACCTGAATGGAAGGGGGACTGCTGTGCTGGGGAGAGGTTTATGGGAAGGCTGGAGGAGTATTTAAACTAGGATTGAGGGAGGAGGGTGAACTAGAATTTCATTGGGCAGACAGGTCAGTTAGGGGTCAGACGTTAATGGAGGGTGGAATGAGGATAGATGGGGTGAGGGTTATGGCAGGTGACAAGAAAGTTCCCATGTTGCAAACAACCATTGGAAATGATAGTGCCATTTGTACTACTAAAAAATATATGTAAAACGCCAAGAGAAAAATGTAATAATGCATTAAAGTGTTTGTTTACCAAGAAGTCTGCCAAGCAAAATAGGTGAGTTGGAAGCTCTCATGCACGAAGAGAGCTATAATGTAAATCGGTATTGCTGAAACTTGGCTTCATTCTTCACATGACTGGGCTATTATTATTCCTGGCTATGCACTCTTTTGGAGAGACAGGGTAAAAAGGAAAGGTGGCGGCGTCTGTCTCTATGTGAGAAGAGATCTCAAAGCGACTGTGAATGAGGACCTAATTGATGTGGCCGAAGCATTATGGGTGGAACTGCATATAGATGTGTGTAGTTTAAAGTTAACCATTGGAGTTTGTTATAGACCACCCAATGTTAATGAGGTAGAGACTCAGCTCTTTGCACAGATGGAAAGGGCTGCAAGGGCTGGGACGGTGATAATAATGGGGGATTTTAATTACCCGCAAATTGACTGGAGTAATGGCACTGCTGGAACAGTTAAAGGGCAAACATTTATAAACCTATTACAGGACAATTTTATGGTCCAGTTTATTGAGACCCCCAACTAGGAGTGATGCTCTGTTGGACCTGGTAATCTCAAACCATGCAGAGCTTATTACAAATGTTCATATAAAGGAACATCTAGGTAGCACTGACCATAACATGATTTCAGTTTATGTTAGTTGTAAGCAAAAAACACATACGGGAAAGATAAAAACACTTAACTTTAAGAGAGCAAATTTTCCAGGGATGAGGGCTGCTCTCCAGGTCTTAGACTGGGAAGGAATATTGGCATCAATGGACACAGAACAGAAAAGGGAATTCTTCAAAAAGACTGTTTGTGAACTCACTGCAAAGTATATTCCCATGGGCAATAAGTTTAAAAGGCTAAAAATAAAACCTATGTGGCTCACGACCAAAGTTAAAAAAGCTATACACAATTAGAAAAGAGCTTTTAAAAAATATAAAAATTAGGAAACACTATTGTCGTTTAAATGTTATAAAGACTATAACAGAAAATGTAAAAAGGAAATCAAGGATGCAAATATTCAAAACAAACGACAGATTACAAAAGATAGTAGGACAAACCCCCAAAAAGTCTTCAAATATATTAATAGTAAAAAAGTCAGGTCTGAGCATGTAGGCCCTTTACAAAATAATCTAGATTGGGTGACTGGGGGACTAAGAGAAGGCAAATTTATTCAATACATTCTTCAGTTCTGTGTATACAAAGGAGCATGGGGGAGCTCATGTCCATAATGGGGGTAGTAGTGACACAGCCCCAAATGATCCACAATGACTCAAAAGTGATAGGGTCCAGAAAGATTTAGACAGAATAAAGGTGGATAAAGCACCTGGACCAGATGGTATCCACCCACGGATCCTAAAAGAATTGAGCTCTGTCATTTCAAAGCCATTGTATCTAATTTTTAGGGACTCATTAATGACAGGAATAGTTTAACTGGATTGGCGTAGGGCCAATGTGGTGACTATATTTAAAAAGGGAACAAAGTCTTTACCAAGTATTTATAGACCTGTTAGTTTAACTTCTATAGTTGGGAAGATACTGGAGAGTTTAATACAAGACCACATAGATGAGTTCTTGCCGGAAAAAAATATTTTAAGCAACTGACAGCATGGATTCATGAAAGACAGAAGTCAAATAAACCTCATTTCTTTTTATTAGAAGGTAAGTAAAACCTTGGACAGAGGGGTGGCTGTGGACGTGGTATACTTGGATTATGCAAAAGCGTTCAATACAGTTCTCCATGCACGGCTAATGTGTAAGGTAAAGTCTACAGGCTTAAAAATATCAGTTTGTAAATGGATAGAAAACTGACCAAATGACTGAATTCAAAGAGTGATGGTTAATGATTCTTACCCTGAATAGTCTAAGGTTATCAGTGGTGTACCCCAAGGTTCAGTGCTGGGACCCTTACTTTTTAATATCTTTATAAAAGGTAAAGGGTCTGGGATTTAAAGTACCATTTAGTCTTTGCAGATGACACTAAGCTATGCAGTGGAATAACATCCTTACAGGATGTCTCCAATTTACAAGCCGACCTCAATGCACTGTCTAATTGGGCGACTATGTGGCAGATGAGGGTTAATGTTGATAAATGTAAAGTTATGCACTTGGGGGCTAAGAATATGCATGCATCATACATTCTAGGGGGAGTACAACTGGAGGAATCCATAGTGGAGAAGGATCTGGGGGTTTTGGTAGATCATAAGCTCAATAATAACATGCAATGTCAAGCTGCTGTTTCCAAAGCGAGCAAAGTCCTTTCTTGTATTAAGAGAGGTATGAACTCCAGAGAGAGAGATATCATTTTGCACCTGTACAAATCATTAGTAGGGATGAGCTTCGAGTTCGAGTCAGACTCATGTTCCACTCGAACATCGGCTGTTTGCAAGTTCGCCGAACAGCGAACAATTTGGGGTGTTCTTGGCAAATTCGAATGCCGCGGAACACCCTTTAAAAGTCTATGGAAGAAATCAAAAGTGCTAATTTTAAAGGCTTATATGCAAGTTATTGTCATAAAAAGTGTTTGGGGACCTGGGTCCTGCCCCAGGGGACATGGATCAATGCAAAAAAAGTTTTAAAAACTGACGGTTTTTCAGGAGCAGTGATTTTAATAATGCTTAAAGTCAAACAATAAAAGTGTAATATCCCTTTAAATTCGTATCTGGGGGTGTCTATAGTATGCCTGTAAAGGGGCGCGTGTTTCCCGTGTTTAGAACAGTCTGACAGCAAAATGACATTTCAAAGGAAAAAAAGTCATTTAAAACTACTCGCGGCTATTGCATTGCCGGCCCGACAATACACATACAAGTTCATTGATAAAAACGGCATGGGAATTCCCCACAGGGGAACCCCCGAACCAAAATTAAAAAAAAAAAATGACGTGGAGGCCCCCCTAAATTACATACCAGACCCTTCAGGTCTGGTATGGATTTTAAGGGGAACCCCGCGCCAAAATTTAAAAAAAAAACAGCGTGGGGTCCCCCCAAAAATCCATACCAGACCCTTATCCGAGCACGCAACCTGGCAGGCCGCAGGAAAAGAGGGGGGGATGAGAGAGCGGCCCCCCCTCCTGAACCGTACCAGGCCACATGCCCTCAACATGTTGATGAGGACAAGGGCCTCATCCCCACAACCCTGGCTGGTGGTTCTGGGGGTCTGCGGGCGGGGGGCTTATCGGAATCTGAAAGCCCCCTTTAACAAGGGGACCCCCAGATCCCGGCCCCCCCCTGTGTGAAATGGTAAGGGGGTATTTTGTACCCCTACCATTTCACTAAAAAACTGTCAAAAATGTTAAAAATGACAAGAAACAGTTTTTGACAATTCCTTTATTTAAATGCTTCTTCTTTCTTCTATCTTCCTTCATCTTCTTCTTCTTATGGTTCTTCTGGCTCTTCTGGTTCTTCCTCTGGTGTTCTCGTCCAGCATCTCCTCCGTGGCGTCTTCTATCTTCTTCTCCTCGGGCTGCTCCGCACCCATGGCATAGGGGGAGGCTCCCGCTCTTCTCTTCATCTTCTTCTCTTCTTCATCTTCTTCTCTTCTTCATCTTCTTCTCCAGGCCGCTCCGCATCCATGCTGGCATGGTGGGAGGCTCCCGCTATGTGATGCGTCTCCTCTTCTGATGGTTCTTAAATAATGGGGGGCAGGGCCACCCGGTGACCCCGCCCCCCTCTGATGCACAGGACATGACGGGACTTCCCTGTGGCATTCCCCATGATGTCACAGGGAAGACCCGTCAAGTCACCGTGCGTCAGAGGGGGCGGGGTCACCGGGTGGCCCTGCCCCCATTATTTAAATACCGTCAGAAGAGGAGACGCGTCACACAGCGGGAGCCTCCCTCCATGCCAGCATGGGTGCGGAGGGGCCCGGAGAAGAAGATGAAGAAGAGAAGAAGATGAAGAAGAGAAGAAGATGAAGAGAAGAGCGGGAGCCTCCCCCCATGCCATGGGTGCGGAGCGGCCCGAGGAGAAGAAGATAGAAGATGCCGCAGAGGAGATGCTGGACGAGAACACCGGAGGAAGAACCAGAAGAACCAGAAGAAGAAGATGAAGGAAGATAGAAGAAAGAAGAAGCATTTAAATAAAGGAATTGTCAAAAACTGTCTCTTGTCATTTTTAACATTTTTGACAGTTTTTTAGTGAAATGGTAGGGGTACAAAATACCCCCTTACCATTTCACACAGGGGGGGCGGGATCTGGTGGTCCCCTTGTTAAAGGGGGCTTCCAGATTCCGATAAGACCCCCGCCCGCAGACCCCCACAACCACCGGCCAGGGTTGTGGGGATGAGGCCCTTGTCCTCATCAATATGGGGGACAAGGTGTTTTGGGGGGCTACCCCAAAGCACCCTCCCAATGTTGAGGGCATGTGGCCTGGTACGGTTCAGGAGGGGGGGGCGCTCTCTCATCCCCCCTTCTTTTTCTGTGGCCTGCCAGGTTGCGTGCTCAGATAAGGGTATGGTATGTATTTTTGGGGGGGACCCCACGCCATTTTTTAAAAAAATTTTGGCGCGGGGTTCCCCTTAAAATCCATACCAGACCTGAAGGGTCTGGTATGGAATTTAGGGGGACCCCCACATCATTTTTTTTTAAAAATTTTGGCCGGGGTTCCCCTTAATATCCATACCAGACCTGAAGGGCCTGGTATGGAATTTAGGGGGAACCCACGTCATTTTTAAAAAAAAATTTGGTTCGGGGTTCCCCTGTGGGGAATTCCCATGCCGTTTTTATCAATGAACTTTTATGTGTATTGTCGGACCGGCAATGCAATAGCCGCGAGTAGTTTTAAATGACTTTTTTTCCTTTGAAATGTCATTTTGCTGTCAGAAGGTTCTAAACACAGGAAACATGCGCCCCTTTACAGGAATACTATAGACACCCCCCAGATAAGAAATTTAAAGGGATATTACACTTTTATTGTTTGACTTTAAGCATTATTAAAATCACTGCTCCTGAAAAAACGGCCATTTTTAAAACTTTTTTTGCATTGATCCATGTCCCCTGGGGCAGGACCCGGGTCCCCAAACACTTTTTATGACAATAACTTGCATATAAGTCTTTAAAATTAGCACTTTTGATTATTCATGTTCGTGTCCCATAGACTTTAACGGTGTTCGCATGTTCGAACAAACTTTTTTCCTGTTCGCATGTTCTGGTGCGAACCGAACAGGAGGGTGTTCGGCTCATCCCTAATCATTAGTAAGACCTCATCTGGAATATGCAGTTCAGTTTTGGACACCAGTTCTCAAAAAGGATATCAGGGAACTGGAGAAAGTGCAGAGAAGGGCGACCAAACTGATAAGAGGCATGGAGGAGCTCAGCTATGAGAAAAGATTAGAGGAACTGAATTTATTCTCTCTTGAGAGGAGGAGATTAAGGGGGGATATGATTAACATGTACAAATATATAAGGGGTCCATATAATGAACTTGGTGTTGAGTTATTCACTTGGTTATTCACTATGGTCAACACAAAGGACAAGGGGGCACTCTTTATGCCTAGAGGAAAAGAGATTTCATCTCCATATACGGAAAAGTTTCTTCACAGTAAGAGCTGTGAAAATGTGGACTAGGCTTCCTCCAGAGGTGGTTCTGGCCAGCTCAGTAGATTGCTTTAAGAAAGGCCTGGATTCTTTCCTAAATGTACATAATATAACTGGGTACTAACATTTAGAGGTAAAGTTGATCCAGGGAAAATCCGATTGCCTCTCTGGGATCAGGAAGGATTTTTTTCCTCTGCTGTAGCAAATTGGATCATGCTTTACTGGTGTTTTTCACCTTCCTCTGGATCAACTGTGGGTATAGGATTGTGTATATGGGATTGTATGATATTATATTATAGTATTATAGTATATACTAGGTGGACTTGTGTGGACTTGTGTCTTTTTTCAACCTGATTAACTATGTAACAATGTAAGAAACACTGTTAAATTATAGCCCAGGTTTACCCCTATGTATGGCCTCACATAGCTAGTGTGAAGGACCTAACCACATGCTAGGGCAAGTTATATTGTACATTGAAGTGTTGTTATGCTTCTAAATATGTGGAAACATATGCTGCTGATTACCAAAGATGACTTTTGCTAGACTACCCAACTTTATTTTCACGCAATAGAATACTGTAGGACTGTCACTGGAATCCTGGATGGTCTATCTGTGGTGTGCTGCTGATTTCAGGAGGTGAGAGATCTAAAAGGACTGTTATGCTATTGGTATGTGAAGGCTGAAAGGTTTCTCACTATTTTACTGCAACCCTTAAAACAACACCCACATTTTGCCTCTTCCACTACTTACTGTTGATCTCAATTTTTACTTAGCCTTAGGCTCCTCAACCTGTTGAGACAATTCTGACATACTATACAGAATTTCAGTATATGGGGTCCAATATTTATGGTTTCCAGTTTTTGATATTGGAGTAGAAATATTGTCATTATGACTTGATCAAACAAACTTGCCATGCCCACTTTTTCGCCTTGACGCACTACATGCACCAAATACATACCTCCATACTTTTTGAGATAGGAACGAGGGATGCCTAGTAGCAAAAGTATGTAGGCATAGGACACACCCCTTGCCATGCCCCCTTAAAAGAGAATTATATCATTATACTTTTTTTACCACTACTATCCCTTTATACTGGCTTTTGAAATTTACAAATGCAGCAAATCAAAAATGAGCACTAGGAAACTCTTTTTGAAAGACAAATAGTGCATGTGTATATACAACTATATCGATTAGGCCAAAATGAGAGACATAAAAGGAGAAAAGAGGTATATAGGGACTTTGTTCCAAATCAGGGACAGTTCCTCGAAATCAGGGACAGTTGGGAGCTATCCAAATATCACCTCTACACCAAATTGCCTTTTAAAGGTATGCATATGCAGATGTGTAGAATATTACTCTAGTGATCATCTCTGTATTAGGAAATGTCAAAATCCCTGTTGAGGCAGACTTAACTTCACATCTAGCACATATAGAACTGATAATGTATACTTTATAGTAAGGTAGAGATCAGTAAAGTAATCATTGGGGTTGAATTACTAAAAACCAGTAGACTGTGCAGTTCCACTCATTTTCCCCAGAGCTTATTGAATGTGGTAAATCTTCACTTTGTAAAAAAAAAAAAAAAAACAACCAGGTGAAAGAAAAAAAAAAAACAGCATTTTTGCTTGCACATGATTGGATGATGGAATTCAGCAGAGCTTCACCACATTACAAAGCTCTGAGGAAAATGAGTGCAACTGCATGCCAATTGCACTGTCTATTTGCATTTAGTAAATCATCCCCAATGTATTGTTCTAATAAACAGCAAGTATGCCCTGCAAACATAATAAGCAAACGTGGTTTGCAAATTCAGGTTTCGTTATTGCCTGACACTTTTCTGACTGCTGCAAGAAATGTCAGCTATATTCAAGAAGCGTGTGTGGTGGAGCTGGTGTGTGAATATTTGTATGCAGGAAATAAGGGTTTGATTTACAGGAAGAGATTTTGGCCGGGGTTCCCCTTAATATCCATACCAGACCTGAAGGGCCTGGTATGGAATTTAGGGGGAACCCACGTCATTTTTAAAAAAAAATTTGGTTCGGGGTTCCCCTGTGGGGAATTCCCATGCCGTTTTTATCAATGAACTTTTATGTGTATTGTCGGACCGGCAATGCAATAGCCGCGAGTAGTTTTAAATGACTTTTTTTCCTTTGAAATGTCATTTTGCTGTCAGAAGGTTCTAAACACAGGAAACATGCGCCCCTTTACAGGAATACTATAGACACCCCCCAGATAAGAAATTTAAAGGGATATTACACTTTTATTGTTTGACTTTAAGCATTATTAAAATCACTGCTCCTGAAAAAACGGCCATTTTTAAAACTTTTTTTGCATTGATCCATGTCCCCTGGGGCAGGACCCGGGTCCCCAAACACTTTTTATGACAATAACTTGCATATAAGTCTTTAAAATTAGCACTTTTGATTATTCATGTTCGTGTCCCATAGACTTTAACGGTGTTCGCATGTTCGAACAAACTTTTTTCCTGTTCGCATGTTCTGGTGCGAACCGAACAGGAGGGTGTTCGGCTCATCCCTAATCATTAGTAAGACCTCATCTGGAATATGCAGTTCAGTTTTGGACACCAGTTCTCAAAAAGGATATCAGGGAACTGGAGAAAGTGCAGAGAAGGGCGACCAAACTGATAAGAGGCATGGAGGAGCTCAGCTATGAGAAAAGATTAGAGGAACTGAATTTATTCTCTCTTGAGAGGAGGAGATTAAGGGGGGATATGATTAACATGTACAAATATATAAGGGGTCCATATAATGAACTTGGTGTTGAGTTATTCACTTGGTTATTCACTATGGTCAACACAAAGGACAAGGGGGCACTCTTTATGCCTAGAGGAAAAGAGATTTCATCTCCATATACGGAAAAGTTTCTTCACAGTAAGAGCTGTGAAAATGTGGACTAGGCTTCCTCCAGAGGTGGTTCTGGCCAGCTCAGTAGATTGCTTTAAGAAAGGCCTGGATTCTTTCCTAAATGTACATAATATAACTGGGTACTAACATTTAGAGGTAAAGTTGATCCAGGGAAAATCCGATTGCCTCTCTGGGATCAGGAAGGATTTTTTTCCTCTGCTGTAGCAAATTGGATCATGCTTTACTGGTGTTTTTCACCTTCCTCTGGATCAACTGTGGGTATAGGATTGTGTATATGGGATTGTATGATATTATATTATAGTATTATAGTATATACTAGGTGGACTTGTGTGGACTTGTGTCTTTTTTCAACCTGATTAACTATGTAACAATGTAAGAAACACTGTTAAATTATAGCCCAGGTTTACCCCTATGTATGGCCTCACATAGCTAGTGTGAAGGACCTAACCACATGCTAGGGCAAGTTATATTGTACATTGAAGTGTTGTTATGCTTCTAAATATGTGGAAACATATGCTGCTGATTACCAAAGATGACTTTTGCTAGACTACCCAACTTTATTTTCACGCAATAGAATACTGTAGGACTGTCACTGGAATCCTGGATGGTCTATCTGTGGTGTGCTGCTGATTTCAGGAGGTGAGAGATCTAAAAGGACTGTTATGCTATTGGTATGTGAAGGCTGAAAGGTTTCTCACTATTTTACTGCAACCCTTAAAACAACACCCACATTTTGCCTCTTCCACTACTTACTGTTGATCTCAATTTTTACTTAGCCTTAGGCTCCTCAACCTGTTGAGACAATTCTGACATACTATACAGAATTTCAGTATATGGGGTCCAATATTTATGGTTTCCAGTTTTTGATATTGGAGTAGAAATATTGTCATTATGACTTGATCAAACAAACTTGCCATGCCCACTTTTTCGCCTTGACGCACTACATGCACCAAATACATACCTCCATACTTTTTGAGATAGGAACGAGGGATGCCTAGTAGCAAAAGTATGTAGGCATAGGACACACCCCTTGCCATGCCCCCTTAAAAGAGAATTATATCATTATACTTTTTTTACCACTACTATCCCTTTATACTGGCTTTTGAAATTTACAAATGCAGCAAATCAAAAATGAGCACTAGGAAACTCTTTTTGAAAGACAAATAGTGCATGTGTATATACAACTATATCGATTAGGCCAAAATGAGAGACATAAAAGGAGAAAAGAGGTATATAGGGACTTTGTTCCAAATCAGGGACAGTTCCTCGAAATCAGGGACAGTTGGGAGCTATCCAAATATCACCTCTACACCAAATTGCCTTTTAAAGGTATGCATATGCAGATGTGTAGAATATTACTCTAGTGATCATCTCTGTATTAGGAAATGTCAAAATCCCTGTTGAGGCAGACTTAACTTCACATCTAGCACATATAGAACTGATAATGTATACTTTATAGTAAGGTAGAGATCAGTAAAGTAATCATTGGGGTTGAATTACTAAAAACCAGTAGACTGTGCAGTTCCACTCATTTTCCCCAGAGCTTATTGAATGTGGTAAATCTTCACTTTGTAAAAAAAAAAAAAAAAACAACCAGGTGAAAGAAAAAAAAAAAACAGCATTTTTGCTTGCACATGATTGGATGATGGAATTCAGCAGAGCTTCACCACATTACAAAGCTCTGAGGAAAATGAGTGCAACTGCATGCCAATTGCACTGTCTATTTGCATTTAGTAAATCATCCCCAATGTATTGTTCTAATAAACAGCAAGTATGCCCTGCAAACATAATAAGCAAACGTGGTTTGCAAATTCAGGTTTCGTTATTGCCTGACACTTTTCTGACTGCTGCAAGAAATGTCAGCTATATTCAAGAAGCGTGTGTGGTGGAGCTGGTGTGTGAATATTTGTATGCAGGAAATAAGGGTTTGATTTACAGGAAGAGAGGAACTTTAGTATGGTAGAAAATTTGTTTAGTGACAGAGACTGAAACAGCTGCATGATTTTACATAAAAAAACTGAGGGTTTGCAGGGATCAGATGATTGCACTCACTGCATTAGTTTATGCTCACTAAGGACGAGGCTCAGACTTGCTGCTACCATGGGTTTGAGGCAAATGCTGTGTGTTTGAGGTTTGCGTTCACTGCAAAATGAATTTACAGGAAATAATGAACTGCATGGCTTTTGAACTTAGGTCAGCTGCCTTAGCTAGGCAAATAATGGGAAATTATGTTATGTTATGTGCCAGCCCCCTCACTTTTAAAGATTTAGTTCCCAGCAGCAAATGTTCACTCTCTGTTGGATTAATTGATAATCTGTGTAGGGAAATGTAGTTAGTATGCTACACAGTGCTTTACTGTGATTTATTGTGTTTAATTACTGTGAATTGCAGTGTGGTGGGCTGCATATTTTGTATACCCCTGTGTTTACAGTTTACAGAGATCTAACAATCATTTATAAGCTTTCCAGGAACCAGGTATTATAGCTGAATTTTGCCCACCCAAGAATTTAGCTGACACTAGTTTAGGTGCTCTGGAGCTGGAACTCACTTTATTGAAAACTCACACAGAATTTATATACCACACAGGAACAGGCAGGGCCTGATCACGTTATCGTATAAAATGCAAACTGTAAACAGGATTATAATTAACATAGCTTAGGAACAGCCAACATAAACAGTGATGTAATTAAACTGTAAACTAATCAACATAAACACATAACATCCCACAAAGGTTCCATAACAAGGTCACAATATTAATCGCATCTCCAAGAGATGATCAGACAGATAGAAACAATAGGTGACCCAATTGACACTGGGAATGCACATCTAGGAGGCACACAATGAGAGAGACATACTTAACAGAAAGACACTTAACACCTTAATAAACAGATTATAGCAGGAGACCTCAGTATCAGGTTGCTTTAAGCTGATCATAATAACATCTACTCTGAGTCTCACAGTCCAAAGCAGTAATTGCTGGTTTGGGCAAATATGTATCTGGGTCCTCCAGTTCCCAGAGTCTGTATGTTTTGGGGAAACATGGATTTGAATCTGAAGCAAGACCTCTCCAAGGGTCACCCAGGCACACACCTCCCAAAGTTGTAGTAGAGTAGTGGTCCCTTAAAAGCCAGGGCCCATAGTCAGTAGGCAAGAGGCCACTCTGCAGTCCCCTCTAAAAGCCCCTGTCCTGGTTGGGTCTGTCACACTTCTCCCCCATTCAAAGTAGATTAACCAGGTCCCAGACCCCCACCTGGTCTGGACATGCATTGGTTGGGCAGAGTGAACCCACATAGTTGGTCCACATGATCTCCATTCTGGGCCACAGGGAATAGTTTTCATCGGGGGGTGTGGGACAGAGGTTGTGAAATCTCTGTCTGGCTGCCAGCACTTCAGTTGGGTGTTTTTTACCACTCTAGGGCTCCCTGAAGCCGTGGAGACACTTTAGGTGCCGGGCAGAGACCAGCGTTGCTCTGACCTGATGCCAGCGCTTCTGCTAGGAACCCCACATCATCCACTCCAGCTAACTGTTGGGGAGGCCTGCTTCATCCACTCCCAGACTGTGGATCTTCTGCTGAAGAGGGAGAATGACTTCCTCTACTCCCTGCAACTTGGACTGCAGCTTGGGAGGGAGGATGACCACCTCCTCTCCCGGCCTGTGGATCTGCTTCTGGGGAGTGAGGATGGCTTCCCATTCAACCTTGGTCCTTGGTCTGCCTATGGGGAGGCGAAATGGTTTCCTCCCCTCCCTTCATCTCGGACTGCCGCTGGGGAGTGAAGACAAATTTCCCCCCTCCCTGCATCTCGGACTGCTGCTGGGGAGTGTGGATAGCTTTCTCCCCTCCCTGCATCTTGGACTGCCACTGGGGAGTGAGGATGGCATCCTCTCTTCTCTGGTCCTAGAACTGCCACTGGGGAGATGAGCCGGCTGCTCCCATACTCTTATCCAGCTGCTGGGAAGGCATTTCTCTGGTACTGTCTCCCAGGTACATGGATCCTTGCTAGGGAGGGAAGGCAGTTTCTTCCACTCTGGCTGACTGTTGGGAAGGGAGGACGACCACCTCCTCTCCTGAACTGTGGATCTGCTGCCGGTGTGGGGCAGGGGTCTGTAGCACTCTGCCCTGATGCCAGAGCTTCTGCTGGAGAAGTTTGTTGTAACTCCACAGATGCTGCTGGCATGAAATCTCATGTTCCTGTCAGTGGTTTGGGAGAAGGGCTGGCAGCCTCTTCTCTCAGGAACGCTAAAGCTGCTGTTGGTGCTGGGCAGAGCTCAGTGATGTTCTGCCCTGATTCCAGCTCTTCCACTGGAAAGCAAAAAAGGAAAAGTTGGTGGCCTTGCACAGGGGCCTCCGATTGTTGCAGACAGAGGTCAGCAGTGCTCTGCCTTGATGCCAGCTTTTCTGCCGGAGGTTCACTGGGATGTTCCTCCTTAGCAGAAAACTCTATTATATCCCCAGTCTCTGGAGCTGCTGGCTGGGGATGGAGGTTCACTATCTCCTCTCCCAGGTCCTTGACCTTATGCTGGGGAGATGGGCCAGCTGCTCCATCTCCCGTACCCTCATATGGCTGCTGGACAGACACATTCCTCCATCCAAGCTCACCCTGTGCAGAAACAGGTTCGTCAAGGTGAGTCAACACTTGCTGCATCTGCCATAAGTGCTCCGCTTCCATCCGGAGGCTGCCCGTAAGGGAGAAGGCACTGTTAGGAGGCTAGCTGGAGGAGAGTTGCCGTAGGCCTGGCACAGTGGCCAATTTCTAATATGGCTGCGCCTGCAGGAATACGCACACACATATTGCGAATGCACGTTTACCATGGCAAACACGTGTGGGTGCCGGCACACACAATGCACGCCAGATCCTGGCACCCTCTGGTCTTTAAAAGAGTGACTGTGGCACATTGACATTGCTGACTGTTCTTCAGCTTCCTGCTTCCTGTTCCTGTGTGTACTTATGCCTCTGATCACCTGTTACCGACCCAGCCTGCCCTTGGATACCTCTTGTCTCTCTCCCAGCTCTGACCTCAGATTGCCCATAGAATTGCTCGTCTCCTATCCTGTGTATGACCTCTATTTGCCTGACCAAGTCTCTATCCTTCTGTCTGCTGACCACCAGCTAACTGACCTTGGCATCCGTCCCTGACTATGCTTCTTGGTTTGCCCTGTCTGTTGTGATCCACCCTTTTGCCTACCTGCAATGCCCAGCCTGCTGTACCTACCTGCAGTAATTACCTGCTGCTCCAGCCTGCAATACCTACTTGCTGCTACTTACCTACTTGCTGTATCCAGCCTGCTGCACTTTCCACTGCAACCTGTTGTGTGCAGTCCACATCATCATCAGCTCCACTGGTTTCTACTGCTCACCTCATCTGGTATCCACCTGCGGAGAGAGCTCCACAACTGCATCTCTAATCTGTGGCACAACTGGTAATACCTGCTTCTTTGGGCTTTGTGTTCCCTGTTTCCCACCTTCAGGGACACTGAGCACTTAGGTGTAAGGAGAGCCCTCTCAGCATTTCACCTTAAGGAACAGGTTTGTGAAAGAGCTGCTGAGCAGAAAGAGGTGAATAGACTGAGTCAGGCAGCACTGGAGAGAGACTCTACTGTAATAAAGATCTTTTGAACTGCATTTTTTAGAGGGAGATTGCCAGAAGAAGGAAAGAGTTGCATAATCTCAGGCTATAGAGGACACAGCTTCCTCTTGCCATGAAGGAAACCAGAATTTGCAAAGCGCTGTCCAGTGTGCATTACCACTGTTGCATATCTGTGGCCTGAGCAGGATCCAGAGTGCTGAGTCCAGGTGGGCTGACAGCCAGAGTCACCTGGGTGCATAGCAGAGAGTGGACTAATCGCTGTGTGTGACCAGATGGTGAGCTGCAATATCTCTGGGATTGGCGAGCTTCTGCTGTGGGGCTACTATCCACTGCTAGAGAGACTGAGCCCTTTATGAACTGACCATACAGCCATCTAGCAGCCTTGTTGCTTTACCCAAGCTTGACTGGAACTATTCTTGTGGGCATCAATGGTACAACTTGGCCCCAACATTAGCTGGCTGAACAGTTAGGACTAAAGACTGCCCCTTTACAGCTGCTACACAGAGACCTTTGAGCTATGAGTAAGCACTCGTTGTGAGTGCGAAACGCGTCAGATGATCCCTGTACACTTCTGCTGTAGTGTTTTGTATACCTCCATGATCCAGCTTTTTTATCAATAAAGGCACTTATCATCAGACTGGTGTGTGGCTTCCAGATCTCTCCGTTCTTCTCTGCCTTACTTTGCATCAGCCGGCACCTGGAACTCTCCCTTTGAAGGATGTTGCTTGTTTTTTCTTCCCACTGATTTGAGCCTACCTGAGCGGTGGAACCCTCTCTGCCTAGTCTACACAGAGACCTTTACCTATTGCTTATGCTAAGAGGTACCTCTCAGGACATTGCATCATATCCTAGCCATTTTCCTGGAATGCACTCCAGACTACTTATAGAAGTATTATTCACATTGCAGTTAATGCTTATGTGCACTGTTTATTGCTGTTTTTGCTGATTTATGTACATTCCAGTCTACTGGTACACAACTCTATCGTAAGTTATTATGGAATAGTGATTATATTGTCTAGTGGACTGTGTCTGAACCAACCCTCTGTATGCTCATTTATGCTCAAACCACTGTTTATTCTAGCCCATACCAATACATTGAGTTAAATTACTACTAAACAGTCTTGTGTCTATTTCCTGATACTATTTCGCAGTCGCGTTAAAGGTATCCACATTTCTGTTCCTATAAGTTATTGCAGTAACTTTTACTCAACCAGGTGTGTCAGAGGGGTTGAGGTTGTTCTTGGAGTCGAGGTGCAGAACAGAGAACCCAAATTACCAAGCGGCTCCATCAGGGATAGCACTACATAATATTCTGTTTGTACATTCTACATTCCACACCTACTCATTTTTTTACATCTTATCCTACATTTTATATACCACGCCATCTCGTTCTGTACAGTGTGCTGCACATTACCGATACTGCACCAACCTTACAGCTCCTTGGCGCATTCCTGGAACCAGACACTTTGGAAATAAATGGAAATCAAATCATCCAGGAAAGAGTGTAGATCTCTGCTTGCCAGTATATCCTTAACATGAGGGGATTGTGGAAAGAAGGGTGACCCCTGTAAGTCGCACATCTATGATGTCTTGCTGCAATGAATGTTTCACTCTGCCCCCCCCCCCCAGAGCTTAGTCATGACTGGATAGTCCTTGCTAAAATGTGACTGTTCTGCAGCGTACACACGGGCGGACTTTCTGACCGGACTCGTCCGACAGACTTTCCGACGGACTTTTGACAGACTTCTGACTGACTTTTTTTACAAACGGACTTGGCCACACACGACCGGACTACAGATGGACTTGGTTACACACGATCAGACTTTCCGGGGGACCTAGTTCCCGACGGAGTTACAGCGGACTTTCCAAATGAACGGACTTGCCCACACACGAACAAGTCCGTTCATTTTGAACGTGACTCAGGTACGACAGGACTAGAAAAGGAAGTCAATCTGGTCGCTTTTATCGGCGAGATTGACGCCTTGCGAGCCCCGTCGCGGGGCATGCCAGGCCCTTAGGTCTGGTATTGATTTTAAGGGGAACCCCCACGCTGAAAACACAGCGTGGGGATCCCCCCAAAATCCATACCAGACCTAAGGGACATTGTCGCCTCCCCCTCTCGCTCGCCGCAATAGGAAAATTTGTTTTTCCTATTGCAGCGAGCGCGAGATATAGTACCCTGCCCTTGCATCGTATCTGGTCCGTCGGACCAGCATACAGACGAACGGACTTGAACTGAGTCCGGCGGAGTTAAGACGTAAAGATTTGAAGAAGGTTTCAAATCTAAAATCCATCGGATTTCCGACCGAAACGGTCCGTCAGAAGTCTGATGCAGCCCACACACGGCCGGATTGTCCGCCGGATTCGGATTCTGAAAGTCGGCCCGTGTGTACACTGCATTAGGGTTTTGTTGTTCCAGACCAGTTCAGCTGCCAGGATCTGAAATTGTATCACGTACTGACCCGCTGTCATGCTTCCTTGGTGATGGTCTTGAAGGGCACTAGCAATGGAGGAGGCACATCCGGGCTCATTGAACATGTGGTGAAAAGTGGCTTGGAATTCTGGAATATTGTAAACCTGGGAATAGTCTCTCTCCCAGAGGGGAAAAGCCCAAACCAGGGCATCTCTGGCTAAGAGGGAGACTACATCTTAAAAATATGAGTGGGGAAATACGGGAATAATTTTGCACTAATTAAGGTAGCCCCAGAAGTGCTTAAGATCCCTGGGAGTAATGAGGAGAAAGGGCTGCTAATTCTGATACTCTTCTAGCAGAAGAAATGGCTACCAGAAAAATTAACTTTCTTGTCAAGAAGACCAAGGGATTTTGACGTATTGGTTCAAAAGGCTGTTTCTGTAAAACTGACAGAACCAAATTCAAGTCCCGGGGGTTTCGGGGCGCCTTAACCGGAGGATTAAGACGCGTTACCCCCTGCATAAATTTTCGGACTAAAGAATGTGAAGCAAGTGGCCGTTGAAATAATACTGATAAGGCCGAGACCTGGCCCTTGATGGTACTCAAGGCCAGCTTCATTTCTAATCCCATTTGTAGAAAGTCAAGAATTCTACCTATGACATATTTTCTGGGATGCCAACCCCTGGCTTCACACCAGGATACATAAGTCTTCCAGACTCTATGATAAATTACTCTGGAAGCTGGCTTCCTTGCATTGATCAAGCAAGAGATCACAGGACCTGAAAGCCCACGATTCTTCAGAACGTGGGTTTCAATAGCCAAACCGTCAAATTCAGCGTTTGTAAGGCAGGATGGTACACTGGACCTTGAGATAACAGGTCTGGACGTGACGGTAGGGTCCACGGGGAACCTACTTGTCATCCTTACTATTTCTGCATACCAAGCTCTCTTGGGCCAAGCTGGGGCCACCAGAAGTACCAACTTCTTTTCCTGCCTGATCCTGCGAAAGAGTCGGAGGGAATAGGAGGGAATGCATAAATCAGTGAGAACCGATGCCACGGAATCACCAACGCATCTGTCCTGCATGCAAGAGGATCCTTTGTTCTTGCCACAAACTTGTCAATCTTTTTGTTGAATCTGGTTGCAAAGAGGTCTACATCTGGAACCCCCCATCTTTGGCATATGGCCCAAAAGACGTCAGGGTGAAGAGACCATTCCCCTGGGACTAACCGCTGGTGACTCAAATAGTCCGCCTGCCAGTTCTCTATCCCCGGAATGAAAACTGCCGATATGCATGGCACATGCTTTTCTGCCCAGACTAAAATCTGGTTCACTTCTCCCTGAGCTGCATGACTCCTGATGCCTCCTTGATGATTGATATAAGCCACTGCTGTGGCATTGTCGGACTGGATCCTGACAGGGCAACCCTGTAGCCTGAAAGTCCAGGCCTCTTGATTCTGGACCATTCCCCTTGGACCGCAGACTGTTCCAGAACTGCTCCCCAACCCAAAAGACTGGCATCTGTTTTTACCACTGTCCAGGTAACCGGTAAAAAGGACTTCCCTTTTTGCAGGTTTTCGGGTATTAACCACCAACTGAGGCTCTGACGCACTGTAGGAGAGAGACGCGTCAGAAAATCTAAAGCCTGCACTTTCTTGTTCCAGGCAGACAGGATACTGTGTTGCAGCAGTCTCGAATGAAACTGAGCATAGGGAACTGCTTTGAATGAAGGCACCATCTTTCCCAGCAGCCTCATACAAAGGCGAACAGAAGGACCCTTTTTTGTCCTGACTACCTGAATCAGTTCTTTTAAGACACTGATCTTTGCCTGAGGTAAAAATACCTTCTCTTGGCTTGTATCTGTGATCAGGCCCAAATACTCTAGTCTTCTTACTGGTTTTAAGAAAGACTTTTCTAAGTTGAGAATCCAACCTAGGTATTCCAAGTAGTTGACTGTGGTGACCAAGTTCTGATCCAGGCAGGCTACCGACCGATCTATTAAGAGCAGGTCGTCTAGGTATGCTATGACAATTATACCTTGGGCCCTTAATCTGGCCAGAGGAGGAGCCAAGATCTTTGTAAACACCCGAGGTGCAGTGGCTAACCCGAAAGGCAGGGCTATAAACTGAAAGTGGCGTTTTTCTACTTCGAAACGCAAGTACTTTTGATGAGCAGGGAAAATGGGTACATGCAGGTACGCATCCTTGATGTCTATTGACGCCAGAAGTTCTCCTCCTTGTAGGATGGAGACTACTGATCGAATTGATTCCATGCGAAAGGATCAAATCTTTAGGAATCGGTTTAGATCCTTTAGATCCAGAATGGGTCTGACATCTCCATTTGGTTTTGGAACCGTGAAAAGGTTTGAATAAAACCCCAATCCCTGCTCTTCTGTGGGAACCACCACGATGACCTTTTGCTACAATAGTCGCTCCAACGCTAGAAGGAGAGACTGCTTTTTCTCTGGATCTCTGGGGACATTTGATCTGAGGAAACGAGGAGAAGGGAATGCTCGGAACTCCAGTTTGTAACCTAGAGTTACCGTGGAGATCACCCATCTGCCCTGGAAATCTTCCTGCCAAGGCTTTGAGAACTGTAGCAGTCTTCACCAAACCCGAGCGAGCGGGGGTTCTCCTTCATAAAGAGGCTTTAGCATCTTGTCTAGTAGGCTTCTTCCCCCAGGACTTCTTTTGTCCCTCTGGTCGACTCTGAAATTTATTTCTTGAGCCTGACGGAGGAGGCCGTCGCAACTGCCTGGAGGCTGATGCTCCTGGCACTGGGGAAAGAGCCAGTTTAAAAGAGTGGTAAGAGTGTGCTTTTCCCATTAGAGATCTTTTGGATATAATTGTCCAAATCCTTTCCAAACAGCCTTGCACCACAAAATGGAAATCCAGCCAGAAGCTTCTTACATGGTGATTCGACTGACCAATTTTTCAACCATAATGCCGCGTACACACGGTCGGACTTTTCAGCTACAAAAGTCCAACGGACGCTGACGGACTAAAGCTGGCTGGTAATCCGATCGTGTGTGGGCTTCTCCAGACTTTCAACGTACTTTTTTAGCCTCAAATCCGACGTACTTTAGATTTGAAACATGCTTCAAATCTTTACGTCGTAACTACGACGGACCCCGAAATCCGCTCGTCTGTGTGCTAGTCCGACGGACAAAAAGCCACGCTAGGGCAGCTATTGGCTACTGGCTATCAACTTCCTTATTTTAGTCCGGTGTACGTCATCACGTACAAATCCGTCGGACTTTTGTGTGGTCATGTGTAGGCAAGTCCGTTCGTTAGAAAGTCTGCAACAAGTCCGCCGCAAGTCCACCGAAAGTCCGCCGAAAGTCTGTCGGACCGGCTGTCGGACTTTTGTAAATGAAAAGTCCGACCGTGTGTACGCGGCATAAGATTCTACGCATATGCACCAACCCAAGCAAAAGGCGAGAGGTTTGGATAATAGAATCTCTAATTGCGTCAACAGCAAAACATAAAGCCGCTGGAAGGTTGGCCAACCCCTGGGCTTGCTGTTCAGGTAAAACTTTGAGGACCTGTTTAACATGGTCTCTCAAGTATTGACAGACTCCGATTGCTGCCACTGCAGGTTGAGCTACTGAACCTGCTAAGGAAAAAAATTTTTTTAACAGGAATTCCATTTTTTTATCAGTTGGATCCCTAAGCATCTGAGCATTGTCGACAGGACAAGTCAGACTTTTATTTACGGAGGAAATGGCGGCGTCAACTGCCGGTATACCCCACTTTTTTCTAAATTTTTCCTCCATAGGATAAAGTGTTGAAAACTTTTTAGGCGGAAAAAAATGTTTATCTGGGTGATCCCACTCAGAATAACTGAGCTTTTCTAGTAAACTATGAACAGGAAAAGCATGTGTTGTTTGAGGAGGCTTCAGTGAACCCAAAGAAGAGGAGGGTTCTTTAACTGACTCAGGTACGGGCAACTTAAATGTGGAGCGGACCAATCCAGCAAGAATTTGCACTAACACCTTCTCATCCTGAGAAGCTGAAGAAGTCCTTTCTCCACTTGATTCCTCCGAAGAGGAATCATTAGTCTCATCCCGATCCTCTGAGAGGGATTCCTCTCCTTTTCCCCAGAGTTCCTCTGCTTGAGGGTCCTGGGTAACAGAGGGAGACCTAGTGCGTTTTCTTCCACTGAGTGAAGATGCGATTAAGGCCATTAGTCCTTCCTCTAGTCCATTAATGGTTGAGGAAAAAACCTCCTGCGTAATGTATACAGGGGCTGAAGTGCCAGAAGCAGATGCAGCCCCTGACCCCGGCAGCTCACCCTTGCCAGCCATCCTAGGTCCCTCAGGGGGGGAAGGAGCTGCAGAAGGGGGGTCCTCAGAGCCTGAGGGAGATCCCCAAGAGCCTCTGGTTTTCGGGGTATTTGTACCTCTTCTACCCATAGTGCAAAGCAACAAAAGGTGGAGGTACTACAAAAAAACACTGACTTCTTAGCGATGTAGTTCAGCAACTGCCGCTGCTACCAATGCTCAGTCTGGTGTTTTAAGCAAATGCTGCCTGGGAGAATGCCTGTGTCCCACCTCACATGCGCCCATCAGCTCTGTGTCCCTCCATAGGCTGTGTGCACCTGAAAGAGAGTGCACTTTATAGCCTGTGTAGCCAGCGACGTGGGCGTCTAATCACGCCGGACGTCGCGTTAGTGCTCCGCCCCCCCTCCTCCGACCACCCCTCCCGCCCCCCCCTCATTTTTTTTACAAAAACGTGTGCTTTCCCGCGCGAGCCGAGTCTCCGATCCTCGGGACAAGCATAGAGGGGAGGCTGGGGTGGAGGAGAGAGAAAGGCCGGTGGATGGGAAGCTGCCGAAAATGGTGGTAGCAGCGGCTGTGGAGGGTGGTGCAGTATACTACCGCTGCTTGCTCAGGCCACCCCGGCCCCCCTAAGCCATGGGGGGAGAATCTTTAAGGAGAAAACCCCCCAACCCATCCTACCTGGAGCCTGGCTGGAGGAGCGTACAGCATGGACACTGAGACAGACGGAACAGGCATGAAAGGTATGGGCTTTTGACAGCCCCCGGTGGCGACAATAGGCATAGCATACATTTACTTAAAGGAGAAAACCTACTAGAATTGAAAAAAATTTCTGAGGAGTCTCCCTTACCTTATCCAGCTGCAGGGTTCTGTTATACAGACCCAATCTTCACCTCTCACGGTGGGCTCTGTTTGAAAAACCTTCAGAGACTGGGGCCTCCTTGAATAGGAGGATCCGCAGTTCTGGCCCCGTAAAGCACCCCGCCAGGGATATGGCTGAAATAAACAAATACTGGATCCCGGGGTCCAGCTCTCTAAAAAGAGAAGCGTTACAGGTAAAACCTCATTTCTTCGGACACGAGGCCCGGGTACCATCCAATTTGGCCTAAAAAAGCACTTTGAATGGATCCGGTTGCATGGCTTGCCCCAGTATAGGATATTCCTTTGGAGCTCAGCACAGCACATCTTAATCGTGACCAACACCTAAGACACTGGTGAAAAAACTGAGGTATCCCCAGTAAGGGGAGAGGTTATATAGGGGGTTGAACTTCCTGTCTAGGGTGTGACCAGTGTCCAATCGCCTAGTGATACCCTATAACCATCAGTGATTACTGAGGCTCTGTGTCCCATGATGTACGAGAAAGAAGTAGGATTCACAGAGCCCTTGGGCTTTTTTTAAACAGCACAACAAAAGTTTTCTTTTAGTTGTCCTATTCCTTGACTAAATGAATACACTGTACATGTGAGATTTAGTACTTAGCTTATTATACTCTAACTTCCTGAGCTGTATTGAGCCCTCTCTAGATATCTGCTTGGATTTACATAGAGGAAAGCTTAGGTTACTATGCCATATTTCTGAGCCAGTTAAATAAAAACTTGTCCTGGGGCAGAATTATATTACAGGTGAACTGCCACATGCACGATTATAGCACAGTGCTTGATTGTTAATTTGTCTGGAAAGTGTTTTACATATCCTATTTTAGTTGACATCAGCACTCCTGTTCTTCATTCAGTTATAAGCAGTAGACATATTATGCAAATGTGCAGTTGGAAACAAAGGGAGTACATTAGGGTCATGGAGAAATTGT
Organism: Lithobates clamitans; assembly: GCA_037952925.1. Taxonomy (NCBI): domain Eukaryota; kingdom Metazoa; phylum Chordata; class Amphibia; order Anura; family Ranidae; genus Lithobates; species Lithobates clamitans. The sequence goes on from JBBGZY010001482.1 coordinate 95,492, forward strand.
GTGTAGTTGTAATATCTGTGACTTCTAAATGAACTATAATGGGCCTGATTAGTTAGACCCTTGCCTTGAGATAAACAACAGCTGATTCTACAGGTAGCAAAAATGATGATTATATGCAGTACTACTATGGCTAGATATAGCTATATGTTGATGTTTATTCTTGAAGGTCCAAATTTATTTGAGTAAAGCTGAACTAAATGTAAATAAAAATGTTATTGTGTGGTGGACAAAATCCTATTAGACTTAAGCCAGCCATAGATTGTTCGAATCTCGGCCGGTTCAGCAGAGACTGACCGAGATTCAAACCACCTATGGGCAGACTGAGTGTACCCAAGTTGATCAAATGATTGACTTGAATGCATGTCATATTTTCACATGCAATTATTGCCAGCGGCTATAGCTGCTGGCAATAATCACTGTGTTCTCCCGGTAGGGATGGCTCCCCGCGCCCCACCCCCCTCCCTTCCCATTGGGAGAACACAATTGTTTTATTGGAGGGATTCAGTTAGAGTCAGAGTTTATGGGGGAATTTAGTGATTTTCTTTCCTGCAATGGTTGCAGGAAAGAAAATCGCATCATCTATGGTTGGCCCTAACTAAAACTAGAAAAGTCTTATTGCAGAACAGCACAATACTTGCTTTTTGTGTGCATGGATCTGCCTGTATTGATCAGCATTGAGGACATCATTGATCCTGACCAAGTCTCCAACTCCATTTGCAGAAATGCAGCCCCAAACTTGAAAGTAACCTCCACCATGCTTCACTGTTATAGACACTAGTTATTGTGCCACTCTTCATCCCTTCGGTGAACAAACTGCCTCCTGCTACAGCCAAATAATTACAATTTTGACCCATCAGACCAGAGCACTTGCTGCCATTTTTTCTGCACCCCAGTACCTATGTTTTAGTTGCTTAGTCTTTTTTCCACATCGGAGGTATGACTTTTTGGCTGCAATCCTTCCCTGAAGACCACTTCTGGCCAGACTTCTCCAGACACTAGACACAGAGACAGTTTCTTTGTACTTCTTCAAAAGAGCTTGCACGACACATCTTGAAACCCCAGTCTGCTTTGAAATCTTTGCCTGGGAGAGACCTTACTAATGCAGTATAACTACCTTGTGTTTTGTTGCAGTGCTTAGTATTGCCATGGTGTATAACCTAGGACATGAAACTGTCTTCTACAACCTCACCTTAGTGGCAGAGTTTGGCTGTTCCTCACCAAGTTTTAAGCCTCCTACACATCTGTTTCTGTTTCAGATAATGACTGTGTTTCAACCTACATATGAAATTGATGATCATTAGCACCTGCTTGGTATAATTGGTTAATCATACACTTGACTCTAATTCTACAAAATCCCTGACCTTTTGCAAGTGTACAAATTGTGTAAGTGTTCTTATCAAGAATTGATGCTGGTTTGAAGCCAAAGGGTATTCACACCAAATATTGATTTGATATAGATTTTTCTTCTGTTCGCTCACTTTGCATTTTGTTAATTGATAAAAATAAACAATTTAAATAAATATTTTACAGCATTTTTTAACACCTGCCTAAAACTTTTGCACAGTACTGTAGATTGCTCAGTCTCTGTGTAGTCTCACTTGTTTTGCAGAGGGCAGAGCAAGATGCCAACCAATCTCAGAGTTCCTCTGTTTTGGCTCCAGTCCCTCCAGGAATTCTCCTGATCTCTTCCGCACAGGTGCTCTCTACATCCCATCTCTCTCTTTCTGGCTAAACCACTCTGCCGCCTACTGCTCTCCCCTGGGTCCCACTCAGTTCTTTTTTCCTCCTTCTTCCATGGGTATGGTGGGTGAAGTTTTAGTCCAGACTGTGACTAAGCATATTGCTGGCCTGTCATGTCAATGGCCAAGGAATCAAATGTATTCTGCGGTACGGTAGTAATTTTACCCTAAACCAGTGTTTCTCAACTCCAGTCCTCAAGGCGCCCCAGGTCATATTTTCAGGATTTCATTAAGATGAAAAGGCTGCGGTAATTACTAAGGCATTGAAACTGCTCAAATCCCCTGTGCAAAATAATGGAAAGCCTGAAAACATGACCCGTTGGGGCGCCTTGAGCACTGGAGTTGAGAAACACTGCCCTAAACTATATGGCTTACATTCCTAAAGAGGCCACTGACCAGGGCTATACTAAATGTACCATTGAAAGCATTTTGATACATCTGATTAACTTAAAAAAATACCTGTTGGCCTTGCCATAAATCTTGTGAGATTATAACTTCACCTGCTATCTGCCATTCCTGACTAGGCATGTGCATTTCGTTTCGTTCCGAATCGAAATTCGGACAAATTTTTAATTATTCAGAAATTCGGATGCATCCGAATTTCCGAATTACAAAAGTAAAGAATTTAAACGAATCCGAAAAAAAACGAATGAATTCGAAAACATATTCAAATCGAATTCGAAAAGATATTCGAATCAAATTCGAAGACAAATTCGAATCGAATTCGAAAAAAATAGAAAACGTTTTTCTAAAAAAAAACAATAGAATATAAAATAATAAAGGAATAGAATATATATATATATATATATATATATATATATATATATATATATATATATATATATATATAATTTTTTTAATTATTATCTTCTATTCTTTTTTTATGCTTTTCTTTCCTATTATTTTATATTCTATAATAGTCTTTTCAATTCAAATTCATTCTATACGAAATTAGAATTTTGGAACATGGCTTCTGAAGTTTGAATTTCGTATAGAATGAATTCAAATTTGAATAGAAAAGATTAGAACAGAAAATAATAGAAAAGAATTGACTAGAAAAGCAATAGAACAGAATAGAAGATAATATATATATATATTATAGTAATAAAAGTAAAAGTGAAATGCAGTGCTAAAAATGATAACCAATGGTAAAAGGCACATCAGACATGGTGACCATTACCAATATATACATAGCTGAAACACATGAAGCATAATACCAAAAAATTGAATATTAGACAGGATATAGTCGATGCCCCGGTTGAAGTCCATGTAGACGAAACGCATCGGACTTGTTTGTGGCGGAGAATTCCCCCTCGGGCTTCTGGATGGACAGTTGTGACGTGGACCATAGAGGATAGATCCCCCTCGAGATCCGGGATTTCCAGGACCAACCATCGTCCAACCATCGTCCATTAAGGATCTCAGAGCCTGTTTGATTCGGTGTCACCGGCATCCGAATCCACTCCTGTTGGTAAGCGTATTCCATCTATTCACTTCCCATGATCGTACAATTCATGATATACAAGAGAAGATTTCTACATCAGTCCAACATTCGTATTTAGCCTATGTTTGGGACTCTCTTGTATCAGATTCATAGCCATACATTGGGACTTTACTATATCCCGTCTAATATTCAATTTTTTGGTATTATGCTTCATGTGTTTCAGCTATGTATATATTGGTAATGGTCACCATGTCTGATGTGCCTTTTACCATTGGTTATCATTTTTAGCGCTGCATTTCACTTTTACTTCTGTTTATAATATTGGTCATATTTTATGTAGCTGCTTTTCACATTGGGTTAGCGCAGTGTTATTTATATTTTCTTTGATATATATATATCATATTTTCTTCTATTCTGTTCTATTGTTTTTCTAGTCTATTCTTTTCTATTCTATTCTAATCTTTTATATTCAAATTTGATTTCGGTCTATATGAAATTCGAATTTTGGAAGATATTATATATATATCAAATTCATTTTATAAGAAAATCAAATTTCGGAAGATGGTTATATATATATAATATTTAAAATGGTTAAAATATATAATATTTAATATATATATATTTATTTTATTTTATTTTTTATTTTTTTATTTTTTCTATGCTGGTCTATTGTTTTTCTATTCTTTTCTATTATTTTCTATTTTATTCTAATCTTTTCTGTTTGAATGCGAATTCATTCTATACGAAATTTGAATTTCTGAAAATGGTTATACAGAAACAGAATGAAATAGAATGAAATCGAATTCTAATAGAAAAGACTAGAACAGAAAAACAATAGAACAGAATAGAAAAATATTATATATATATATATATAAAACCATTTTCCGAAATTGGAATTTGGTACAGAATGAATTCAAATAGAAAAGATTAGAATAGAATGGTAAATGGTTTTATTTATTTTTATATATATATATATATATATATATATATATATATATATATATATATAATATTTCGTTCTATTCTGTTCTACTGTTCTATTGTTTTTCTATTCTATTCCTTTCTATTAGAATTTGATTTAATTCTATTTCTATATACCCATTTTCCGAAATTCGAATTTTGTATAGAATGAATTTGAATTCAAATAGAAAAGATTAGAATATAGTAGAAAGAATAGACTAGAAAAACAATAGAACAGAATAGAATAAGATATTATATATATATATATATATATATATATATATATATATATATATATATATATATATATATATATATTAGATTTTATTCTGTTCTGTTCTATTGTTTTTCTAGTCTATTCTTTTCTATTATTTTCTATTCAAATTCAAATTCATTCCATACGAAATTCGAATTTCAGAAGCCATCTTCCAAAATTCGAATTTCGTATAGAATTAATTCAAATTCGAATAGAAAAGTTTAGAATAGAATAAAAAAGAATAGCATAGAAAAACAATGAAACAGAATAGAAAAAAATATAATATATATTATATTTTATTATTTTCGGTTCTATTGTTTAGTCTAGTCTATTCTATTTCTATTATTTTCTATTCTAATCTTTTCTATTCAAATTCGAATTCATTCTATATGAAATTCTAATTCTAATCTTCCGAAATTCAAATTTATTTCACATAGAATTAATTCAAATTTCGAATAGAAAAGTTTAGAATAGAATAGAAAAGAATAGCATAGAAAAACAATGGAACAGAATAGAAAAAAAATATAATATATATATAACCATCTCCTGAAATTGGAATTTGGTACAGAATAAATTCGAATTTGAATAGAAAAGATTAGAATACAATATATTATATTTTTTTCTATTCTGTTCTATTGTTTTTCTATGCTATTCTTTTATATTTTCTATTCTATCCTAATCTTTTCTATTGGAATTCGATTTCATTCTATACGAATTTCAAATTTCGCAAAATGGTTATATATAATTTACTTTTTCAAATTCAGTTAATGTTTTTTTCGAATGCGGTAGAATTTTTTCGAATTTTATAGTTTTTTTCGAATATGTTAGAATTTTTTCAAATTTGACAGTTTTTTTCGAATGTGGTAGAATTTTTTCGAATTTGATAGTTTTTTTCGAATGTGGTAGAATTTTTTTCGAATTTGACAGTTTTTTTCGAATGCGGTAGAATTTTTTCGAATTCGAATACGAAACGAAACGAATTCTGAAAACGAATGTAACGAATGCAACGAATTTACTAAACGAATTTAGTTAAATAACGAATCGAAACAAAACGAAACTAAACAAATTTTTTCATCCTGCACATGTCTATTCCTGACTATTATCAGTTGCATCGTTTTTCGTAAGTTATTGACAATAGGAGAAAGGCAGGGTTCTGTGATCCTGCCTTTCCTATTGTCTTCCCTGATACAGAAGTGTGAGTGAGCACTGTCACTCTAGGACAGGAAGTGTGCTACTGGCAAAATCGCCGGGTGAATAATAAGGGAAAAAAATTGACAAAAGAAAAATAATCCAGTGACCACATCTGAAGATTTCTCAACTGCATTATATTAAAAGTTGTTTTTTGGGTTTAAATGCTTTAAACAGTTTATAGAGGACTTGAACTCTGGAAGCTGTGCACAAAAGCGACAAACAGAGGGCAAAGAACCAGTCACCACAATTGCCTATAGGCTCCCTGCAGCTGATCTTTCCCGATTACTGACCAAATCGGGAAAGATCAGCTGCAGGGATGCATCTGGGGGAGCATTGTTGTAGAGCACCCCCCGCAACGGCCACTGGAATTTGGACCTTTTCCCCCACACACCTCCCACAGCCAGGTAAGAGGAATTTTCCACACACCCCAAATAACTTAAGAAAACCATCTAGGGATTTTGGGTTTTCGTTTTGTGTTCTTATGAACTTGATCCGAAAACAAATCAATGTCCAAAAGACAGCATCTGGCTGTGTTGCATGGCTCTTCATTGTTTTTAGGCCCAAAGTAGAGATATTATGGGGTGATCCTGGCTGACTTTGCTCAGCACTTAAAGTGGATGCAGCTGCAGCACGGTGGCCAAGACCATACAGTGGTTTAACAGGATAGATTCCACTCAAAACAGGCCTTGCCATGGTCGACCAAAGAGGTTGAGTGCACGTGCTCAGCGTCATATCCAGAGGTTGTTTTTGGGAAATAGACGTATGCTGCTAGCATTGCTGCAAATGTTGAAAGGGTGGGGGGTCAGCCTGTCAGTGCTCAGACCATACGCCGCACACTGCATCAAATTGGATACATGAATTTCATCCCAGAAGGAAGCCTCTTCTAAAGATGATGCACTGGAAAGCCCGTAACAGTTTGCTGAAGACAGGCAGACTAAGGACATGGATTACTGGAACCATGTCCTGTGATCTGATGAGACCAAGATAAACTTATTTAGTTCAGATGGTGTCAAGCGTGTGTGGTACATGATAATGACCCCAAACACACCTCCAAGACGACCACTGCCTTGCTAAAGAAGCTGAGGATAAAGGTGATGGATTGGCCAAGCATGTCTACAGACCTAAACCCTATTGAGCATCTGTGGGGCATCCTCAAATGGAAGATGGAGGAAAGCAAGGTCTCTAACATCCACCAGCTCCATGATGTCATCATGGAGGAGTGAAAGAGGACTCCAGTGGCAACCTGTGAAGCTCTGGTGAGCTCCATGCCCAAGAGGGTTAAGGCAGTGCTGGAATATTATGGTGGCCACACAAAATATTGACACTTTGGGCCCAATTAGGACATTTTCACTTAGGGGTGTACTCACAGCGGTTTAGACATTAATGGCTGTGTGTTGAGTTACTTTGAAGGGACAGCAAATTTACACTGTTATACAAGCGGTATACTCACTACTTTACATTGTAGCAAAGTGTCATTTCTTCAGTGTTGTCACATGAAAAGATATAATAAAATATTTACAAAAATGTGAGGGGAGATACTGAATATGTAGCATCCTGATATTTAGGCAGGGTGGTTTTTTAATTTATTTGCCAAGTGATAGTTGCCTTGGCCAATTGATAGGAGGTCAATTGATTTCACCCTAATTCTGGAGTTGCTGCACTTCTCTCTTCTGCCACTAGATGGCCGGGTAACTGGTGGCATTAGATAAGACAAGTGCATTGCAAGGACAGATTAGGAATGAATGGGGTGTCTCAGCCAAAGGGCAGGGAATTTCTTGGGTCCCTTGACCTGCTGGGAGAGCCTATTTATTTGGGTGGAGTGAGGCAATCGGGGTTCTGTGCCACCTGGACAGCTGTCTGGGTGGCCGTGTGTTGTAGTGCTAGGCCATAAGCCTTGGGCCCATCCCGGGGACATCTGGCTGCTAGGCTGTCTGAGGGCCTATCCAGAAGCAAGAGATCAGCGTAGGGTTGGGACTGCGGCTTGCAGTCCAACCAGAAGTAACGGTTCCGCTGGCCGGGGAACCAGTTGTGGTCAGAGGTAGAAGGAAAGCTGTCGCCACTAAGGGATCACCCACCTTGCTACCATAGACCACTGTGAGTAAACCAAGGCCAGTACCAGAGAAGACTTCTCGACACCCGGGGATGGTGAAAAAGTGGGAAAACTTCAGCAAGTGCCAAGTCAGGGACCCAGCGGGACAGCAGAGATGACGCTTGTAGAGTGCCAAGCCAGGGAACTAACGTGTCAGCAGGGGTGGAGATTGAGGAGTATCTGTGAGTGCCAAGCCAGGGACCCAGCGGTGAAGTGGGGGTGACGCTTGAGGAAGAAACTGAGTGCTAGATTGGAAGAGCCCAGGGGATCCAGTGACAGTGGATCAGTAAGTCTAGTGAAAGACTGAGGGTTCAGTGGAAGAGGAGTTCTACAATAGGAGATTGTAGAAGAAGTGAAATAGTTCATTACAACCTGTTAGAAACTGTTACAAGACTGTTGCCATAGGAGACAGCGTTCCCACTCATGCAGATGTGGTGTCTGGCTAGATACCTTTCACTGCATGGCTGTCTGCCTATAGAAGTCTCGGAGTCTGTCAATTAACATTGCATCTACTTAAGGGTGTCCTGGCCCTAACCCTCTCTCACAGTTCTGTTTAAGAGACAATAATGTTCTTTGCATTCAAGAAGTGTCTGGGCGCCCATCAATCTACTTCACATTACACCCACCATGCCTTGTAACCCACTCTACACAGAAGGATGTCAGCTGTCCCTAACTCTGGAGGTCACCATTAGGCCTAGAGAGTCCTGGGACTGCTACATATATACATGCAAGCCTCCTGCATGTATCCCTACCTTGCAAATGTCACCCCATTCAGCAGTAGGCAAAACTCTGAATCGATGGGTGGGTCTCTTTGCCGAGGCTCATGATGTCACAAGACTTCCTACCCACCTCTACACTCTCCTACTCTTTCTGCTGGCTCTGGGAACTGACCGCACCAAGAATATCCTCTTCAGTCACACTGATCATGCCCCATGATGAGTAACATCCAGTCAAAACTCAGGAAAGGCACCACATGACTTTAGCATGCCCAATCATGCTGAGGTGTGGAGCAGCCAATCCTGGGAGAGCTGGAGAAGAAAGGAAGAGGGATGTGAAGCTTAAATCAAAACACACTCTGCTCATTCATGAGATAAAGTAATCAGATGTCACTCACAGCAGTGGGGGATGTGGCAACACAAACTTATCTGTGTGTTGCTTTTTAACTTACTAAATAAGACAAGAGGATTGCTCAGAGCTGGATTAACTCTTTGTGGCAACACTGGGCACAGATGACTTGACATCCTCTACTTTACCAGGTAGAGGTCTTCATTAAAACCACTTACGGACCGCCCACCGTCGTTGTACGTTGGTATTATGAAGGAGGGTATCGTTGTTATGGCAGCAGCTAGCTGCCAAAACCCCTGTATCCTTGTCTTCAGCGGGCGATCCGTTACAAGGTAAAAGTGGGTTTCGTGGCAGATTCGCCGCAAGATCACTTTTATCGGCAGCGGGAGAGGGGCCCCCCCTTCCCGTCGCGATTCGGTGCCCTCAGCCGCTTACTGGAGACATCGGCAGCAGCAGAGGCGATTGCATCCTGTCGTTAGCTGTGCATGGAGACGAGTGAGGGTAAGATGGCCCCCACGCGTCTCCATACAATTGCAGGGCGGAAGCGACGTCAAAACGTCACTTCCGCCCACAGCTCTTAAAGGGCCATTTTTTTTAAACAATTTTATTAAATGACAATTTTTTTTTTATTGCATATTAGTCTAAATATGAGATCTGAGGTCTTTTTGACCCCAAATCTCATATTTAAGAGGTCTTGTCATGCTTTTTTCTATTATAAGGGATGTTTACATTCAGTGTTGCCAACCGCCCGTTAATTTACGGGCAGCCTGTACATTTAAGCCCATTTTCAGGCTGCCTGTTAAAGCCTGTTACTGGCGGTGCCCGTAAAAATGATGGCCGCGGGCCGACCATGCAACTGCGCATGCGCGTTCCGAAGCCATCCAAGCTCGGGAAAGCTCGTACACGTGCGCAGTAACATATTGCCAGTAAATTTCATTTCAGGGGGTTGGCAACACTGTTTACATTCCTTGTAATAAGAATAAAAGTGACATTTAAAAAAAAAAAACTGTAAAAATAAAAAATAAAAGGTAAAATAAATAATAATAAAAAAAAAATTTTTAAACGTCCCGACGAGCTTGTGTGCAGAAGCGAATGCATACGTGAGTAGCACCCGCATATAAAAACGGTGTTCAAACCACACATGTGAGGTATTGCCACGATCGGTAGAGCGAGAGCAATAATTCTAGCCCTAGACCTCCTCTGTAACTTAAAACATGCAACCTGTAGAATTTTTTAAACGTCGCCTATGGAGATTTTTAGGGGTAAAAGTTTGTCGCCATTCCACGAGCGGGCGTATGTGTTCGGCCGACACAACGGACTTCAGGCTTGATTATCAATACTTATGTAAGTGTGTTTTTGACATTTTTAGATTATAAGTTAAAAGGTTTTTACATGATCAGAGTTCTCTACTTTTTATTACATGCTATTTACATCTTGCACTGATCTAGCCCCTATGATGATCTGAGGCACAGCCGGAGCTCAGCAGTTCAGCACGGGATTTCCACTTACCAACACAGCTGACATGCCTTCTATGATCCTCTGTAATGGGGGATCATATATGTCTGGTAAGGAGTAACCCCTTCCATACTGGTGGTGGATCACAATTTGTTTTGCTATCCAACAACTGAAGATTCCCTTCTGTGTGGACCTTTGCACTGCTTCTGTTGTTTTGCACGGGTGGACTTTTTCATATGATTGTTGAGAGACTTTTTGTACTGAATTTGGTTTTAAATATCGATCATTGAGATCTTTATCAATATATCCTTTATATCCACATGTATAGAATTTTGTGTATATTATTTTTTTATACTGTCTCTTATAACTGTCCTGAGCTTTCTGTAAGGTGTCCTGAATTCTTTGAAAGTTAGATTGGATAGAGTCTATCCGGTCTTGTAGGAACAGACATTTCAGGGATGATGTTAGGGAGGGAGGGAGGATGGAATCCAACGTTTGCCCAGAAGGGTGTTTGATTAGTTGCGGAGTGAACAGAGTTGTTGTAAGCGAACTCAGCATATGGCAGAAGAGTCACCCAATCATCCTGAGAACCAGAACAGAAACACCGGAAGTACTGCTCCAAAGTTTGATTCGTCCTCTCTGTCTGGCCGTTGCTCTGGGGATGGTACGCAGAGGAGAGGCACATCTTTATTTCCAAAGTCTTGCAGAGCTCCCTCCAAAATTTGGAGGTAAATTGGACACCTCTATCCGAGACGATGCTCTTGGGCACACCATGAAGTCTAATTATTTCCTTGAGGAAGGTATTGACCGTATCTGAAGCAGAGGGGGTGCCCACCATGGGCAGGAAATGCGCCATCTTGGAGAGGTGGTCAACAACGACCAGGATGATGGTAAACCCTGCCGAAGCAGGTAGGTCCACAATAAAGTCCATTGACACTTCCACCCATGGCTGTTCCGGGATGGGCAAGGGTTTGAGTAGACCCCAGGATTTGATGTTTAGACCCTTATTGCGTTGGCAAAGTAAGCAAGAAGAGACATAGTCCTTACAATCCCGTCTCCCCCCTGGCCACCAGAAAGAAGAGGAGATCAGTTCAGCAGTCTTTCTTGTTCTGAAGTGGCCTGCGAGTTTGTGATCATGAAAGATTTTGAGAGCCAGAGGCCTTACATCCCCTGCAACAAAAATTTTCTCCCGGACCCAGAGCAGCTCGTCATGTTTTTCTAAAGCATGTCTTTCCGGACCGAAACAGTGACTGGACGAGGATTTGATTGAGGTTATTAGATCAGATTGGGTGACTCCAAGGAAGTTTTGAGGAGAGAGGATATTACTCGGTTCAGTGGTTTGAGGGGTTATAGAGAACATCTGAGAGAGCGTATCTGCCTTCTCAATCTTAGAGCCCGGTCTATAGGATATATGAAAGTTAAATCTATAGAAGAAGAGAGCCCAACGGGCTTGTCTGAGCCTCAACCGTTTTGCTGTCCTGAGGTAGTCTGGATTTTTATGATCGGTGAAGATCATAACAGGATGAAATGCACCTTCCAGTAAATACCTCCATTCTTCTAGGGCGAACTTGATGGCCAGCAGCTCCCTGTCACCTACGTCATAATTTAGTTCTGGCAGGCTCAGTTTCTGGGATGCGAAGGCTACAGGGTGTAGAATCGCCTTGGGCCCATGTCTTTGGGAGAGGATGGCCCCTGTAGCGGTTTCCAAAGCATCCACTCCTAATATGAATGGTAGGGCCGGATCAGGATGTCGTAAGATTGGTGCGGATATGAACAAGGTCTTAAGCTTGGTAAAAGCTTCCTGTGCTTGCTGTGACCATTGGAAACGGTTGTGTTGACGTGTGAGCTGGGTGATAGGTGCCACAATGGATGAAATAAATCTTCTATAAAAGTTAGCGAACCCAATGATTCGTTGTACCCCTTTTTTGTTTGACGGGGCTGGCCATTCTTGGATTGCCTTGACCTTTTGTGGGTCATTGTGACCACATTGGTAGAGATGATGAATCCCAGAAACTGCACAACAAAGTCTTCTCAAACTCGCATTTCTCAGCTTTGAGGTACAGTTTATGATTCCTGAGTATGGTGAGTACCTTTTTAACATGGACTCGGTGAAGCTCAATGGTAGCAGAAAAAATGACAATATCGTCCAGCTAGACGACTAGGAAGTCGTCAAGGTATTCTCGAAAAATATCATTGACCAGATGTTGGAAAGTGGCTGGGGCATTGCATAGCTCAAATGGCATCACCAGGTACTCGTAGTGCCCAAACCTGGACCTGAAGGCAGTCTTCCACTCATCCCCGGACCAAATTCTGATGAGATTGTAGGCACTCCAAAGATCCAGTTTAGAGAAGATCTGGGCCGACCAAAATCGTTGGAACAGCTCGGGAATGAGTGGTAATGGATATCGGTTTTTGACAGTTATGTTGTTTAATTGCCTGTAATCCACACATGGCCTTAGGGACCCATCTTTTTTCTCCACAAAAAAGATACCAGCTCCGGCTGGTGAAGAGAAAGGACGGATAAAGCCCTTTTCTAAATTTTCGTCAATGTAATTTTTAAGAGCTTTTAACTCGGTTTCTGACAGCGGGAAGATGTGGCCAAACGGGACTTCCTAGCCAGGGAGGAGGTCAATAGGGCAATCGTAAGGCCGGTGAGGTGGCAAGCAATCAGCCTTTTGTTTATCAAACTCATCCCGGAATCCAAGATATACTGAGGGAACATGTTAAAGATTCTCAGGCACAGGTGTGATAGCTGAGCAAGTACTAGGAGCCGGGATGAAGCAGTGCTGGGAGTAGTATTGAGAGGAAAAGAACACTTCCTTAGTTTTCCAGTTGATTTGAGGTTCATGTACCTGGAGCCAGGGCAGGCCTAGGATTATGGGGAATATAGGTGAGTGGATGAGGTCAAAACACAGAAACTCCTAATGGCCTGCGTCAGTGGAAGTGCGGATGGGCTTGGTTTCCTGGGTGATGGGTCCAGAATGAGGGAGAGACCCATCAGCCAAATGTATCTGGAGACTTTGTGCTTTAGTCTGAAGAGGGATATGTAGATTCTGGGCCAGTGAGATGTCTAGGAAGCAGCTACAAGCTCCGGAATCAATTATAGCTGGCAGGCGGGTTTCCTTTTCCGGTAGCTGTAGAGAGGTAAAGAGAGTAACAAGTCTTGGGTATACCAATGGTTTGGTAATTCACAGTGTTTTGCAGGTAAGACTCACTAGGCGTCACTGGACAGCTGTGGAGGAAATGACCAGAGCCTCCACAGTACAGGCACAGATTGGATTGGCGTCTATGTTGCCTTTCTTCGGGAGTCAGAGGAGCACGGACCAGTCCGAGTTGCATGGGCTCGACTTCAGGAGCCAAGGTGGTGGCAGCAGCTGGAAACGGAGAATGGATAGGCATTGGCCTGGAGTGTGTCCAACCAGGTCGCGGCCCCTGGAAAGTTTCCGAGCGCCGCCCAAGCAGGCGCCTATCCAACTTGGTGGCTAATTGGATCAATTCCTCTAGAGAGGCTGGAGTTTCTATCCTGGCTAGTTCGTCCTTAAGGACCTCAAACAGACCTTGATGGTATTGATACTTCAAGGCAGGCTCATTCCAGCCAGTGTCGGCTGCCCACTTGCGGAATTCCACTGTGTAATCCTCTATTGGCCTTCTCCCTTGAGACAAACTATGCAGGATTGCTTCAGCTGTGGCTGTGCACTGCGGATCATCATAGAGTTGTGCCATGCTCTCAAAGAAGGTATCAATTGAATTCAAGACAGGGCTCCTCTGTTCCATCAGACTGTGAGCCCAAGCTTGTGGCTCCTCAGCTAGAAGGGAGATGACATACCCCACTTTAACTGCGTCAGAAGAAAAAGTCCTGGGCTGGAGGGCTAGGTAGAGAGAACAGGCATTCTTAAAGGCGCTGTATTTTTTACGATCTCCTGAAAAGCGCTCAGGTGTAGGGACTCTGGGCTCAGGGAGCGCCATGACTACGGTTGAGCTTGCAGTGAACTGAGAGGCGGGGGCCCCACTAGTAGGTGCGGGAGCTGTGGCTGCAGGTATAGGTGGACCGGATAGTTGTTGAAGACGGCTATCAATTTGGGTGTAGCCTTCTTGTAGTTTTTGGACTACATCGGTAAGAGCTGAGACCTGCTGGCACAGGATCTCTAGAGGGGAACGCGCTCTGTCGGGCTCTGACATCTGGCTGGTTTTTACTGTCAGGAGAGTACTTACCGATGCCGAGATGCCGAGAGCGGTTCGCCCTTGCAACTACGAGCACCCCGTCACCTGGGGATGGTACAGGGAATGGGTGGCACTAAGGAGCAAGGGCCATCAGCAGGTATAGAGTTCCTAAAGAGGACAGCAGAGCCGGATCAGGGGTTGCAGGAGTCTTGGAACTGGTTGAGGACCTGATGCTGCGTGGAGCAAGCAAATCTGTAAACAAGCAGAGGGTGAAACACTGGTGACAGGCAAGGCAAGTCCGTAAGGCAGGTCGAGGATCAAACACTGGTGGCAGGCAAGGCAAAGTCTGTTCGCTGCGGATCATCATAGAGTTGTGCCATGCTCTCAAAGAAGGTATCAATTGAATTCAAGACAGGGCTCCTCTGTTCCATCAGACTGTGAGCCCAAGCTTGTGGCTCCTCAGCTAGAAGGGAGATGACAAACCTCACTTTAACTGCGTCAGAAGAAAAAGTCCTGGGCTGGAGGAATAGGTAGAGAGAACAGGCATTCTTAAAGGCCCTGTATTTTTTACGATCTCCTGAAAAGCGCTCAGGTGTAGGGACCCTGGGCTCAGGGAGCGCCATGACTACGGTTGAGCTTGCAGTGGACTGAGAGGCGGGTGCCCCACTAGTAGGTGCGGGAGCTGCGGCTGCAGGTATAGGTGGACCGGATAGTTGTTGAAGGCGGCTATCAATTTGGGTGTAGCCTTCTTGTAGTTTTGGGACTACATCGGTAAGAGCTGAGACCTGCTGGCACAGGATCTCTAGAGGGGAACGCGCTCTGTCGGCCTCTGACATCTGGCTGGTTTGTACTGTCAGGAGAGTACTTACCGAGGCTGAGATGCCGAGAGCGGTTTGCCCTTGCAACTACGAACACCCCGTCCCCTGGGGATGGTACAGGGAATGGGTGGCACTAAGGAGCAAGGGCCACCAGCAGGTATAAAGTTCCTGAAGAGGACAGCAGAGCCGAATCAGGGGTTGCAGGAGTCTTGGAACTGGCTGAGGACCTGATGCTGGGTGGAGCAAGCAAATCTGTAAACAAGCAGAGGTTCAAACACTGGTGACAGGCAAGGCAAGTCCGTAAGGCAGGCCGAGGATCAAACACTGATGGCAGGCAAGGCAAAGTCTGTTAAGCAGGCAGAGGGTCAAACACTGGTGGCAGGCAAAGCAAAGTCCGTTAAGCAGGCCGAGGGTGAAACACTGGTGGCAGGCAAGGCAAAGTCCATTTAGCAGGCCGAGGGTCAATCACTGGTGGTAGGCATGGCAAAGTCTGTTAAGCAGGCCGAGGGTCAAACCAGGAGAGAAGTAGCATGGTGAGAACAGTCCGGGTCAGGAAATCAGGTACATCAAACAGGAAGCAGGAACCAACAGGAAGCTGACGACAAACCAGCAACCCGTCTGGGCGCTGGAGGCGTTTTAAATAGCCCCGCCAGAGCGTCACAACGGGCGTGCGCGGGTTACCGCTTGCACACGTGTGCTATCGCGCACATGCACGCACCGCTCCATCGGGCCGCGCGTGCGCGTGTGCCGGAGTGCCAATCCACCACGCACGTGCACAGGACCATGGCGGATGCGGCTGGAAAAGACCCTTCTCTGACACTTGATCTCTGCCTTTGCCTTTGTCAATATCACAGAGACTTTCTCCTGCAGTCCCGTTGAAGACTTTCTCGGCTGACGTCCCTTCTGGCTCCTGATCCTGCTTGCTGTACTACTACGTTTACCTCTGGCTTTCTGACATTGGCTTGGCTGACTACCCGAACCGATTACAGAACTCTGGCTTGTTTTGACCACGCTTACTCTGTTTACCTTTTTATTATTATTATTATTATTATTATTAATCAAGTGTGATTTAACTATATTTCTGTCTCGGTCTGATTCATGGTTCCTGATAGTAGGCGAGGGTCATGAATTTAGAAGATACACTCAATCCACGTGTTGGTAATATTTTTTCCAGATTGGGTGAGCAAGATCACCGCATGGATCAGTTTGCCATGGTGTTACAAACGCTCCTGAGTCGCACGGCTCACCTGGAAACTCCCACCTGAGTTGCAGGCCGTCCCTGATGCTGCGCCAGTCTTTGTGCAGGCACCCGCCTCGAGTATTACCTTTATAAGAGGTATGTCTGGTTCCACTCCGCTTCCCCAGCAATTTGGGGGTGATCCAGTTCAATGCAGAGGGTTTCTCAACCAGGTTGAGATTTACTTTGAGATGCTGCCCCAAGCGTTTCCCACGGACAGAAGCAAAGTAGGTTTCGTGATATCTTTGCTTTCTGATAGAGCCTTGGCCTGGGCAAACCCTCTATGGGAGACGCAAAAACCTGTTGTCTTGAGTTACCCTGAGTTTGTGGCCTCCTTTAAAAGGATATTTGACGTTCCCGCACACTCCACTTCTGCTGCCAAGTGCCTCTTGTCCATCAAACAGAGTACGAGAACTGTTGCCGACTACGCCATTGAATTCTGTACTCTGGCAGCAGAGGTTGCTTGGAACAATGAGGCCCTCATGGCTGCTTTTTCTCATGGTCTCTCGGATTTCATCATGGATGAGATAGCAGCCCGAGATATACCCACTGAGCTGGAGAGGTTGATCACGTTTGCCATCCTCATTGACTCCAGACTCAGAGAAAGACTCTCTTTTAAGGAGCGCTTGCGGAAGCCTCCTGTACGTTTGCCTCCGAGCTTTGCAGTCCCACCCGTTCCTCCCTCACTTACATGCCTCCTGGTACCGAGTAGGTCAGTGAAGGTGAACCCATGCACTTGGGCTTCACGCATCTCTCTGCGGATGAGAGAGCCTTTAGGAGGAGGGAGACATTGTGCCTTTATGGTGGCCAGGCAGGTCACTTTTTGAGGTCTTGTCCTACCCATCCAGGGAACGCCCGAACTTTGAGGTCCTGTCATGGGGACGAAACAGGTGGCGTTGTTTCGTCCCCAGTTATCCAGAAGGATAAGCCCCTGGTTTCATTCACCCTTTCTTGGGCTGAGTCGTCCATCGAGATACAGGCTCTAATCGACTCTGGGGCTGCAGGCCTGTTTATTGTTGCTGCCTTTGTATCGCAGCACTTGATTCCGCTGCAGCTGCGTGACACTCCACTTGCCATTGAGGCTCTTGACAGGAGACCTCTACAGCCTGCCCATGTGACTCATGAGACGGTTCCATGGTCGTAGTGGTCCATGGCTGTAGGGGCTCTTCACCATAAGATAATCCAATTCCAAGTTATTTCCTCACCTAGGTTTCCGCTGGTTATTGGTTATCCTTGGTTACAGAGGCACAACCCCTATTTTGATTGGTTCCGTGCTGAGGTTCTCTCCTGGTCACCACAATGCAGTGGGACATGCTTCCAGAAGGTAGCCAAGGTCCTGTGCACTTCTTCACTCTCCTCCCTGCCAGAGGAGTACCACGATTGTAGCGATGTCTTTGACAAAGGTCAAGCCGGTTGTTTGCCTCCACACCGGCCTTATGATTGCGCAATTGACCTTCAACCTGGTGCCATACCCCCTCGTGGCCGGGTTTAGCCTTTGTCGGTCTTGGATAAGGCCATGGAGGAATATGTTGCAGATGCACTTTCTCGAGGTTTCTTCCGCAAATCCTCGTCTCCTGCTGGTGCTGGTTTCTTCTTTGTGAAGAAGAAGAGCGGTGAACTGAGACCTTGTATTGATTATAGGGGTCTCAGTCGTTTCACGATTAAGAATGCCTACCCGATTACGCTGATTACAGAGTTATTTGATCGCCTCAAGGGAGCAACGATTTTCACGAAGCCGGATTTGAGAGGGGCATACAATCTCGTGCGGATTAAGGAGGGCAACGAGTGGAAAACTGAGTTTAATACCAGAACAGGCCATTAGGAGTAACTTGTAATGCCTTTTGGCCTTTGTAACGCCCCGGTAGTTTTCCAGGAATTTATTAACAATGTCCTCCGGGATTTGTTGCAGTTATGTGTGGTGGTTTATCTCCATGATATCCTCATATTTTTCAAGTCCCTGGAGAGCCACCACACAGATGTCTGTCATGTTCTTCAGAACTGCTGGTTTTTCAATGGACCCAGAGAAACTTTCGGCAGTCCTACAGTGGCCCAGACCCGTGGGTTTATGTCTTCTGCAGCGTTTCCTGGGCTTTGCCAACTATTATCGGAAGTTTATTCGTAACTTCTCGTCCCTGGTCAAGCCCCTAACTGATATGACCAGAGAGGACGGTAACCCACAGAATTGGTCTCCGGAGTCCATTAAGGCCTTTTAGAGTCTCAAGGCTGCCTTTGTTTCTGCTCCTGTGTTGGCATATCCTGATCCTATGTTGCCTTTTATCCTAGAAGTTTATGCTTCTGAGACTGGAGTTGGTGCCCTTCTGTCTCAACGTCCTAACTCTGAGAGGCTATGCATCCGTGTGGCTACTTTTCCAAGAAATTGTCACCTGCAGAGTGCAATTACGAGATTGGTGACACAGAGCTGTTGGCGATCATTTTAGCCCTGAAAGAATGGAGATATCTCCTTGAAGGTACAACTGTGCCGGTTCTCATTCTTACTGACCATAAGAATCTCACATTCTTGTCTGAGGCTAAGCGCCTCTCTCCCAGAAGAGTGCGATGGGCTCTTTTCTTGTCAAGTTTTAATTACATTGTCTCATTCTTACCCGGTACTAAGAATGTAAGGGCTTACCTGGGTGGAGGAACTCGTCCGTGGTCTAGACACACAATCTCCTGGAACTGTATGCCAGATAAGTACACTACAACTAGACACATGCTCCTTTACTGTTTATCGCCAGTACCCCAAACAGCTAAATGATACAGATATATTCACATAATGTAAATGGCCTCAACTTCAACTTTAAGCGCCAACTAGCACTACGAAGCTTTAGAGACTCTGGAGAAGAGGTCATTTTTATACAGGAAACACACTTCAATAAACTGGGTACCCTAGCATTTGCGTCGCGTTTATACCCTATGGGCTATTGGGCCTCTAATACTAAAAAGAGAGCAGGGGTGGCCATCCTAATTAAAAAAGGATCTCCATTTACCCCCACCTCCTCCTACTCGGATCCACAGGGTCGTTTTCTGATCCTTAGTGGCAAATGGCAACAATCGGATGTAACTTTTTGCAATATTTATGCACCAAATGTTAATTAGATGTCCTTTGTTACTAAGGTATATAATCGCCTCTTCCGCAACAAGCACTCTTTTTTGGTTATTGGGGGAGATTTTAATCTCCCATTCTCCCCTACCTCGGATAGAACATCTCTCATCAAAAAAACTCCCCCCACACGCCTTTCTAAACAATCCACACAATTCCGCCAGGTCACCCGAAAAATTGCTTTGTTCGACGCATGGCGCGTCGAACATCCGACAGTTCGACACTATTCACATCCGTTTCACACACATGCTCGTCTGGATTACTTTTTTGTCAACGCTCCCTCCCTAAGGGCCCTTACTGCAGTAAGCATCCTACCTATGTCATGGTCTGACCATGCTCCAATCGCTATGACACTAAAGCTGCATCCCTCCAAAGTCAAACGGTGCCATTGGCGGCTGAACGACTTTCTCCTGAAAGATCTTACATATAGGTTGGACATGGAAAAGACTTTAAAGTTATACTTTGTAGAAAATAACACCCCGGAGATCTCGGTGGGAACCCTTTGGGAGGCACATAAAGCGGTCATAAGGGGACAGAGTATTGCAATCTCCACGGCTTGGAAGAAAAATGCCAAGTTGTTGAGACAGCAGACAACACATCGCTTACAGGAACTAGAATCTAGGCTCCCAACTTCATCCTCTATCCGCTTATTGAGGGAAATTATCCGGCTTAGAGCTATACTAAAAAGTATAGACATGGGTAGGGTAGAGAAGGCTTTATTGAGATTGCACCAACTATATTATGATAAAGGCAACAAGGCCCATACCCTATTGGCACGTAAACTTCAAAAAAGTACACATGCATCAGCCCCTCAAGCTATCCAAGACACAAATGGCACCCTACAATTCCATCAGGATAGCATTGCACAACTCCTTAAGAATTACTACTCAGAACTGTATAACAACCCGTCCATACCGCATTTACCTATCCAGAGTACATTTAAGGATCGGGTACAGTCCTACCTTGCCACCAGCGGGGTATCCACTCTACCAGTAGAAGCCTTAGATTCCCTCAACTCCCCTATCACTGACGAAGAAATTTCGGGCACTTTGAAACACCTCCCAAATATTAAGGCCCCAGGCCCTGATGGCCTCCCATATGAGTATTACAAATCATTCTTACCTACCCTGCTTCCGCACATGGTTCGCTTATTCAACAGATTTATGGGCAAGGAAGAAATCCCTAGAGACATGCAGACATCTCATCTTACACTTATACCCAAACCAGATAAGGACCACACGCTGTGCGGTAATTATAGGCCCATAGCTTTATTAAATTCAGACCTGAAAATATTTACGAAAATCCTGTCCCTTCGATTAAATGAGATCCTTCCCTCCCTGATCCATAAAGATCAGGTTGGTTTTGTCCCGGGTCGTCAAGCAGGGGACAATACTAGGAGAGCCATCAACTTAAAAGATATCATTAATAGACAAAAGAATGAAGCACTATTGCTTAGTTTAGATGCTGAGAAAGCCTTTGATAGGCTCAGCTGGCCATTTATGTTCTCCACCCTTGAACACCTGGGCTTTCGGGGGCCGTTCCTCAATGCGATTAAGCACCTATATGCAACCCCAACTGCCTCAATCAAAATGCCCTTTGCGGCCACCACTACCTTTCCTATTTCAAATGGCACGAGACAGGGTTGCCCGCTCTCCCCACTGCTTTTCGCCTTGTGCATCGAACCCCTGGCAGCCCAGATCTGACGGGATCCTAAAAATAAGGGCGTGCAGGTTAGAGGTCAGGAATTTAAAATTTCACTATTTGCGGACGATGTCCTCCTGACCCTGACACAACCACACACTACTCTCCCTAACCTCCATAAACTTCTGCAGGACTATGGATCCCTGTCAGGCTACAAGGTTAACCCGACTAAGTCGGAGGCCCTCCCACTACATTTATCTCCAGCGAAGGTCCAACACCTCTCGGCAAACTGTTCCTATGTGTGGAAATCCCAATCCATTAAATATCTAGGGGTACATCTTACACCGTGGTATGAATCTTTATATAATGCAAACTTTGGACCTCTGTTTGCATCCATTTGATCCCTTCTGGCCAAATGAAGACACTATCTGATGTCTTGGTTTGGTCGCATTGGGTCGATCAAAATGAACATATTACCTAAACTTCTGTATTGCTTTATGACCCTTCCAGTACCCATTCCACTACCCCATCTCACAAAACTGCAAAATGACCTTTTAAATTTTACATGGAACTACAGACAGCACCGAATCTCCAGGTCGGTGATGTTTGCTTCCAGAGGGGAGGGGGGACTGGTCTTTCCACACCTTCAACACTATTACTATGCTGCACAACTGAGAGCTGTAGCTTCTTGGGTTACCTTGCCGACCTATAATCGCTGGACCCAGCTGGAGAAGATAGGGCTAGCGCCTATCCACCCGAATAATTTACTATGGAATGCCAACGCTAATGTCCCCTTCTTGGACTTATTGCACACAATGCATCTTTTACGCAATATCTGGAGGCGGCTAAACCAGGGCACCCCTTTACAATCTGAGGCCTCTCTAATCACAGCTTTCCTTTATAACCCTAAACTACCTGACAGTTTAACCTCTCAGATGATCTCTCCATGGTTGCAAAAACAACTCTTCCATTATGGACACTTAGTGGACCCAGTGTCTCGAACACTGCTATCCTTTGATAAACTCAGAGCTAAATATGATCTCCCTCTCAGTGCCTTTTTTGGCTACCTCCAGATACGGCATTACGCACTTACCATCTCTTCTACCCTCCAATTATCTAAGCCATCCCCTTTTGAGTGCTTAGTCCTGTCAGGCCCCACACAGAAGGGACTGACCTCAGACATATATAAAATCATAAACTCATATGACATGCTCACTAGGGGGAAACATAAATACATGCGCAGGTGGGAAGAACAACTTGGGGAGGAACTGACACTTGAACAATGGGCTATTTTATGGCACTGGGCAGCCAAGAGCTCTATATGCACCCTTTACAAAGAAAACTCTTATAAGGTACTTTTTCAATGGTACCTTACCCCTTCACGCCTACAGGCCATATACCCGTCGGCCTCGGATGGTTGCTGTAGGTGCCGCCGGGAACGGGGCACATTATACCACATATACTGGAGCTGTCCCTTCCTCCAACCTTACTGGCGGGCGGTTCGAGACCTCCTCCAGTGACTATTCGAGGTAGATATCCCCCTCTCTCCTAAATTTTTCATATTGGGCCTCCCTCCTGTCATACTCCCTAAACTAGCCAAAAAGCTAGCAATGTAAATACTTACAGCAGCCAGATGCCTAATTTCCCTACACTGGAAGAGCCAGAGTCCCTTATCACTATCTGATCTGTATACCAGAATTAAGGACATAGAGGTCATGGAATCCATGGCAGCCAGACTCATAGATAAGACAGATAAACAAACAGCTACATGGGAACCATGACACAGGAAGCTGGAACCTCCTCCATAATTCCATAATTCCATAATTCCATGAGACCTTCCTCGCTCTGGAAAATGGCACGCGCTTGGGGCCCCGGAGAGATGAGCTTTAAAGGTATGGACCTCTTTCTTTCTCTGTCTATCTCTTTTATTCCTCTATTTCTTTTCTTTTTTCCCCTCCCGTTTATAATTTTTCTTTGAAAGGACTGGACCAAGCAATTTTCAATAGTCATTCCAGTTCTATTCTAGAACTTTATTATGAACATTATGCTCTTATCATTTCTTTTTTCGTTATTTTATTATCATAAAATGGCTTTCTGTTGTTTTATTACGTGCAATGCCACTTTTATACATTGTGCATAACAAGGAAGGTGGGACTTTGAATTGAAACGGTTGAAATGCGGAGGTGGTGGTATATATGTGAAACATTTTTTATTGTTTATATAAAATTATTATTAAATTGCATTATTACATGTATACACAGGATGTGAGTACGGTAATACAAGGTATAAAGCATATAGCTGAATAGGACAAATTCATGACAATCAAGTAGATAGTGTACAACAGCAAAACGGCCCCAGCAAGCCAAAATGAAGCATGCCCGGCACCTGTGTAAATGATCACATGGTAGATATCTAAAATGGTTAGGTTCGCAAAGGTAACATCATGGGCCATAATGAATGTGTCTGTAGCATCATATAGCTCTACGCGTTTCGTGGATTCGTTTCCACTCGTCAGGAGCGGATGCGACAGATCCCTGTAAATATAGTAATGGGGTAAACCACACTTAGTTTAAAGATGAAAACTATTGATTGAATTTGAAAGATTTAGCCCAGTACACTCACCAACCCCGGTAGTAGGTGCAGCATGGGGCGAGCGAGACATGGCAAATCGAGGACATGGACCACACCACGGGAGCTGAGGCGGCGTATAAATGCACCACTGACTTGGGAAGATGTAGGAGTGCCTGTGAGGGTTTCCATGTGCTGGAGTGCTGACATGTGATTCTGAAATGGAAAATGTTTGGGAGCAAATGAAAAAATTGTACTGTGAGATGGAAGGTATATGAATAGGTTAATGAAAATGTGAGAAAAAAAAAATTGGGATGTGTGTGAAGTGAAGTGGTGAATTGGGTTGTATATAAATACACCCAATATATCCACGTGTATTGAAGGTGGTAAAAAAGGTTATGATGAGTGAGTGCAAAGGGGCATAGGTGTAAAAAGTAGAGTGAATAGTGCTGTGAAAAACTGAACTCAGTGATACAAACAAAACCTAGGAGTGTGGGTAAAATTATGTGTGAACACAACCGTGCATAGCATAGGGGGCAAACAGGAGTGGACCTAACTCCAGGGACACTTACCCAAGTCGCGTGCCATGCAGCGCCAAGCGTTGAAGTGGCTGGCGTGCAGGAACCCCAGGCGGAGACCAGTGAAGTGAATGGCCGGCTCCGACTGAAGGTGTGGGGTATGTACGCCGCCAACGCCACGTGCGTGAACATGGGAGGGGCGAAAGACAGCGTCCGCACCCGAGCCGGAGTGCTCGGTGATTGGCGCCGAGACGTCCCCACATGCATCACGCAGATGGTGCTTTCAGCGGCAGCGTGATGACGTCATCACCAGCGTCAAGCGCTGGACGTGAGGACCGTGGCGCCGATGCACGATGGGGCGTCCGCCCGATCCTCAAGACACAACTGTGCGGGGAGAAAGGAGGGGACCCACAAGGTGCATCGCAGCTCCCGCGGATGTGGAAAATAGCCCCCCACATACCACGAACAAGCCCAAGAACCCCAAACCCGCACGCACCACCAGTGTGGCAAGAACATATGGGCACAAAGATCAAAAAGTTGTATAAGAGTAAACAAAGTATAGAAGAGGGTTGAACCAATTGATTGGTGCCGGGAATGCCATAATGTTGTTGTCACTAGAAAGGCAGGTAAATACATACGCCAATGTACCCAGTACTTCTTGACTAACTCAAATGTGCGAGTCCCTGTGCAGGGAATGCACACATCCGATAATACCCCTCACGCGTGGATAGCAGGGGAGCACTGCTGATCCAACTTTCCAACCGCTTCCATCCCTATATTTGGGAGAAAAAATGGGGAATGTGGGACTTTAAATGAGGCACGAATACGTGCCTCCATCCCTATATTAGGGTGCATAACAAGGAAGGTGGGACTTTGAATTGAAACGGTTGAAATGCGGAGGTGGTGGTATATATGTGAAACATTTTTTATTGTTTATATAAAATTATTATTAAATTGCATTATTACATGTATACACAGGATGTGAGTACGGTAATACAAGGTATAAAGCATATAGCTGAATAGGACAAATTCATGACAATCAAGTAGATAGTGTACAACAGCAAAACGGCCCCAGCAAGCCAAAATGAAGCATGCCCGGCACCTGTGTAAATGATCACATGGTAGATATCTAAAATGGTTAGGTTCGCAAAGGTAACATCATGGGCCATAATGAATGTGTCTGTAGCATCATATAGCTCTACGCGTTTCGTGGATTCGTTTCCACTCGTCAGGAGCGGATGCGACAGATCCCTGTAAATATAGTAATGGGGTAAACCACACTTAGTTTAAAGATGAAAACTATTGATTGAATTTGAAAGATTTAGCCCAGTACACTCACCAACCCCGGTAGTAGGTGCAGCATGGGGCAAGCGAGACATGGCAAATCGAGGACATGGACCACACCACGGGAGCTGAGGCGGCGTATAAATGCACCACTGACTTGGGAAGATGTAGGAGTGCCTGTGAGGGTTTCCATGTGCTGGAGTGCTGACATGTGATTCTGAAATGGAAAATGTTTGGGAGCAAATGAAAAAATTGTACTGTGAGATGGAAGGTATATGAATAGGTTAATGAAAATGTGAGAAAAAAAAAAAAAATTGGGATGTGTGTGAAGTGAAGTGGTGAATTGGGTTATATATAAATACACCCAATATATCCACGTGTATTGAAGGTGGTAAAAAAGGTTATGATGAGTGAGTGCAAAGGGGTATAGGTGTAAAAAGTAGAGTGAATAGTGCTGTGAAAAACTGAACTCAGTGATACAAACAAAACCTAGGAGTGTGGGTAAAATTATGTGTGAACACAACCGTGCATAGCATAGGGGGCAAACAGGAGTGGACCTAACTCCAGGGACACTTACCCAAGTCGCGTGCCATGCAGCGCCAAGCGTTGAAGTGGCTGGCGTGCAGGAACCCCAGGCGGAGACCAGTGAAGTGAATGGCCGGCTCCGACTGAAGGTGTGGGGTATGTACGCCGCCAACGCCACGTGCGTGAACATGGGAGGGGCGAAAGACAGCGTCCGCACCCGAGCCGGAGTGCTCGGTGATTGGCGCCGAGACGTCCCCACATGCATCACGCAGATGGTGCTCTCAGCGGCAGCGTGATGACGTCATCACCAGCGTCAAGCGCTGGACGTGAGGACCGTGGCGCCGATGCACGATGGGGCGTCCGCCCGATCCTCAAGACACAACTGTGCGGGGAGAAAGGGGGGGACCCACAAGGTGCATCGCAGCTCCCGCGGATGTGGAAAATAGCCCCCCACATACCACGAACAAGCCCAAGAACCCCAAACCCGCACGCACCACCAGTGTGGCAAGAACATATGGGCACAAAGATCAAAAAGTTGTATAAGAGTAAACAAAGTATAGAAGAGTGTTGAACCAATTGATTGGTGCCGGGAATGCCATAATGTTGTTGTCACTAGAAAGGCAGGTAAATACATACGCCAATGTACCCAGTACTTCTTGACTAACTCAAATGTGCGAGTCCCTGTGCAGGGAATGCACACATCCGATAATACCCCTCACGCGTGGATAGCAGGGGAGCACTGCTGATCCAACTTTCCAACCGCTTCCATCCCTATATTTGGGAGAAAAAATGGGGAATGTGGGACTTTAAATGAGGCACGAATACGTGCCTCCATCCCTATATTAGGGTGCATAACAAGGAAGGTGGGACTTTGAATTGAAACGGTTGAAATGCGGAGGTGGTGGTATATATGTGAAACATTTTTTATTGTTTATATAAAATTCAATTAATAGTTTTCATCCTTAAACTAAGTGTGGTTTACCCCATTACTATATTTACAGGGATCTGTCGCATCCGCTCCTGACGAGTGGAAACGAATCCACGAAACGCGTAGAGCTATATGATGCTACAGACACATTCATTATGGCCCATGATGTTACCTTTGCGAACCTAACCATTTTAGATATCTACCATGTGATCATTTACACAGGTGCCGGGCATGCTTCATTTTGGCTTGCTGGGGCCGTTTTGCTGTTGTACACTATCTACTTGATTGTCATGAATTTGTCCTATTCAGCTATATGCTTTATACCTTGTATTACCGTACTCACATCCTGTGTATACATGTAATAATGCAATTTAATAATAATTTTATATAAACAATAAAAAATGTTTCACATATATACCACCACCTCCGCATTTCAACCGTTTCAATTCAAAGTCCCACCTTCCTTGTTATGCACCCTAATATAGGGATGGAGGCACGTATTCGTGCCTCATTTAAAGTCCCACATTCCCCATTTTTTCTCCCAAATATAGGGATGGAAGCGGTTGGAAAGTTGGATCAGCAGTGCTCCCCTGCTATCCACGCGTGAGGGGTATTATCGGATGTGTGCATTCCCTGCACAGGGACTCGCACATTTGAGTTAGTCAAGAAGTACTGGGTACATTGGCGTATGTATTTACCTGCCTTTCTAGTGACAACAACATTATGGCATTCCCGGCACCAATCAATTGGTTCAACCCTCTTCTATACTTTGTTTACTCTTATACAACTTTTTGATCTTTGTGCCCATATGTTCTTGCCACACTGGTGGTGCGTGCGGGTTTGGGGTTCTTGGGCTTGTTCGTGGTATGTGGGGGGCTATTTTCCACATCCGCGGGAGCTGCGATGCACCTTGTGGGTCCCCCCCTTTCTCCCCGCACAGTTGTGTCTTGAGGATCGGGCGGACGCCCCATCGTGCATCGGCGCCACGGTCCTCACGTCCAGCGCTTGACGCTGGTGATGACGTCATCACGCTGCCGCTGAGAGCACCATCTGCGTGATGCATGTGGGGACGTCTCGGCGCCAATCACCGAGCACTCCGGCTCGGGTGCGGACGCTGTCTTTCGCCCCTCCCATGTTCACGCACGTGGCGTTGGCGGCGTACATACCCCACACCTTCAGTCGGAGCCGGCCATTCACTTCACTGGTCTCCGCCTGGGGTTCCTGCACGCCAGCCACTTCAACGCTTGGCGCTGCATGGCACGCGACTTGGGTAAGTGTCCCTGGAGTTAGGTCCACTCCTGTTTGCCCCCTATGCTATGCACGGTTGTGTTCACACATAATTTTACCCACACTCCTAGGTTTTGTTTGTATCACTGAGTTCAGTTTTTCACAGCACTATTCACTCTACTTTTTACACCTATACCCCTTTGCACTCACTCATCATAACCTTTTTTACCACCTTCAATACACGTGGATATATTGGGTGTATTTATATACAACCCAATTCACCACTTCACTTCACACACATCCCAATTTTTTTTTTTTTCTCACATTTTCATTAACCTATTCATATACCTTCCATCTCACAGTACAATTTTTTCATTTGCTCCCAAACATTTTCCATTTCAGAATCACATGTCAGCACTCCAGCACATGGAAACCCTCACAGGCACTCCTACATCTTCCCAAGTCAGTGGTGCATTTATACGCCGCCTCAGCTCCCGTGGTGTGGTCCATGTCCTCGATTTGCCATGTCTCGCTCGCCCCATGCTGCACCTACTACCGGGGTTGGTGAGTGTACTGGGCTAAATCTTTCAAATTCAATCAATAGTTTTCATCTTTAAACTAAGTGTGGTTTACCCCATTACTATATTTACAGGGATCTGTCGCATCCGCTCCTGACGAGTGGAAACAAATCCACGAAACGCGTAGAGCTATATGATGCTACAGACACATTCATTATGGCCCATGATGTTACCTTTGCGAACCTAACCATTTTAGATATCTACCATGTGATCATTTACACAGGTGCCGGGCATGCTTCATTTTGGCTTGCTGGGGCCGTTTTGCTGTTGTACACTATCTACTTGATTGTCATGAATTTGTCCTATTCAGCTGTATGCTTTATACCTTGTATTACCGTACTCACATCCTGTGTATACA
Organism: Lithobates clamitans; assembly: GCA_037952925.1. Taxonomy (NCBI): domain Eukaryota; kingdom Metazoa; phylum Chordata; class Amphibia; order Anura; family Ranidae; genus Lithobates; species Lithobates clamitans. The sequence goes on from JBBGZY010001482.1 coordinate 124,634, forward strand.
TGTAATAATGCAATTTAATAATAATTTTATATAAACAATAAAAAATGTTTCACATATATACCACCACCTCCGCATTTCAACCGTTTCAATTCAAAGTCCCACCTTCCTTGTTATGCACCCTAATATAGGGATGGAGGCACGTATTCGTGCCTCATTTAAAGTCCCACATTCCCCATTTTTTCTCGCCACTTTTATACATTGTATTATATTCTTGGAAGCTTAATAAAAAATTGTCAATTAAAAAAAAAAAAAGAATGTAAGGGCTGACGCCTTGTCATGACAAGTTTCCTCCACTTTCAAGTTGGAGTCAGTTCCGGTTCTTGTGATTCCTCCTGATCGTATTCTGGCTACGGTTCGCACCAGTCTTACTTCTCCTTTGGGTGACAAAATTCTTGCTGCTCAGGTCCATGCTCCTCCTGAGAAACCTTGTGACTGCTGCTTTATCCCAGAGAGTCTCCGTACTGTTGTGCTCCAGACTTACCATTCTCCCAAGGAAGCTGGCCACCCTGGGAATAATCAACTTGTTTGGGCCATTTCCCAACAATTCTGGTGGCCTAGTCTATGGGCTGATGTAACTGCCTTCGTAGCTGCTTGTTCTGTGTGTGCTCAGAGTAAGACTCCTCGACACCTTCCAGTGGGCCTCCTACAACCTATACCCAATGGAGAGAGGCCCTGGACCCACCTGTCTATGGATTTTATTGTGGAGTTACCCAACTCCCAAGGCAACACTGTTATCCTTATGGTGGTTGACCGGTTCTCAAAGATGTGTCATTGTATTCCACTTAAGAAGTTGCCCACTTCTAAGGAACTGGCTTCCATTTTTGCTCGGGAGATGTTTCGCTTACATGGGCTACCCAAGGTGATTGTCTCGGACAGGGGTAGTCAGTTTGTCTCCCCATTCTGGCGCGCCTTTTGTGCACAGTTAGGAATTCAGCTTGCTTTCTCCTCTGAGTATCACTCGCAGTCTAATGGGGCTGCAGAACGAGCCAATCAGTCCTTGGAGCAATTCCTACGTTGCTATATTTCTGACCATCATAACAGACTTATTACCGTGGGCAGAGTTTGCTCACAACAGAGGCCTTGAATTCTGCTTCACCGATTGTCTCAGTTTATGGCGAATTATGGTTTCCAACCTTCCATGTTGCCTGACTCATTTGTTCCGCAGAGTATTCCTGCGTTAGAGGAGTATCTCTGTGGTCTTCGTTCCACTTGGGCACAAGTTAAGGAGGCTTTGCAACATGCTAACGATAGGTACAGACTCCATGCTGACCGCAGATGCCTGCCTGCGCCTTCCTACCAGGTTGGGGACAGAGTCTGGCTGTCGTCTCGCAACCTTTGACTTCGTGTTCCTTCTTTGAAGTTCGCACCTCCGTTTATTGGGCCTTTCCATATCCTTTGCAGGATTAACCCAGTGGCTTACACCTTAGACCTTCCTACTAGTATGCGCATCTCTAATGTGTTTTATGTCTCCTTATTGAAACCTTTGCTCTGCAACTGCTTTACCACCTCGTTTCCACATCTTCACCCTATACAGGTTGAGAACCATGAGGAGTATGAAGTACAATCCATTGTTGACTCCTGTAGGTTCCGCGGGCGCATACAGTACCTGGTGCATTGGAAGGGGTATGGTCCGGAGGAGCGCTCTTGGGTCTCATCCTCGGACGTACATGCCCCTGTACTCCTCCGTGATTTCCATAGACATTTTCTGCTCAAGCCAGGTGGTGACTGATGCAACATAGGCAGGCACTGGTGGTAGGGAACTCAATCATTAGAAGGACAGATAGGGCAATTCATTTAGTAGTGTGTCTCATATAAAGTCCCAAACATTCTTCTCTTTTTCCAAATTATAGGGATGGAGGTAAATCTCAGTTAATGCCTCACACAAAGCCCAACTTTATTTCTTGTTCTCAGATAGGGCAATCTGTCACAAAACCCGTGATCGCCAAACGGTATGTTGTTGATCGGGCGCTCAGGTTCGGCACATCACGGATCAGATGGACAGATTGTTGGATGGGGCTGGGGAGGACCCAGCTGTCATGGTACATGTTGGTACCAATTACAAAGTTAAAGGAAGGTGGAGCGTTCCAAAAAATTATTTAAGGGACTTAGGGGCTATATTGAAGAAAAGAACCTCCAAGGCGACATTCTCAGAGATACTGCCTGTACCTTGAGCCACTGCAGAGAGGAAGCAGGAGCTTAGAGAACTTGTGGCTAAGGAATTGGTGCTGAAAAGTGGGTTTCAGGTTCCTGGAGAACTGGGCTGAATTTTCAGTCAGTTACCAGGCTCTATAGTAGGGACAGACTGCACCTTAAACGGGGAGGGTGCAGCTCTGTTGGGGGAGAGGATAGCCAAAAAGTTGGAGGGGCTTTTAAACTAGGTGGTGGGGGAAGGGATCAGAGAAAGTGATAGCCAGCAGTGAGCGAAGGTCATAGGGTGCTAATGGAGGCAATAGTGGTAGTATAACCATAATACCTAAGCCCTGGGTGAGTGGGTTGGCAAAACAAAATCACAGCCTCATAAAAACAAATGAGCAAATAACATGCGTCCATACAAAAAAGGAGAGGCATGTACACAAATGCTAGAAGCCTAGCTAACAAAATGCATGAACTGGAGTTGCTTATATACAAGGAGGATTTCGACTTTGTGGGAATATCAGAAACTTGGTTTGACAGCTCACACGACTCGCTGGCAACTATCCAGGGGTATTTCTTGTATCGAGGGACAGGGAGGGTAGAAGGGGAGAAGGGGTGTGCCCATATATCAAGATACTGATTTACTGGTGAACATGAGGGACGACATTGCAAAGGGAGCAAGGGGGAAGTGGAATCCCTGTGGGTGGAACTTCAAAGGAAAGAAACAAGTAGGAATATAATAGTGGGGTTAAGCCACAGGCCCCCTAACCTGAGGGATGAGGAGGTGTTGGACCTCCTATGACAGTTAGAAATGGCAGTGAGGCAGGGCAATGTCATCATAAAGGGGGACCTCAGCTATCCAGATATTGACTGGGCAGAAGAAACATTTAAGGCCCGTCATTTCCTAAATGTCTTACAAGACAACTTTATGTGCCAATTGGTGGATATTCTGACTTGAAAGAATGCAGTGCTAGATCTATTAATTACAAATAACTTAGATCTGGTTGCAGATGTGGAAATACATGAAAACTTGGGAACCAGCGATCACAGAATAATTAGATTCAGCATAAATTATAGAAAAAGGAGGCATGAGGGTAGTAAAAAAAACACTCAAATTCAAAAGAGCCAGCTTTTCTAAACTGTGCTCAATACTACAAGATATGAAATGAGACCAAAGCCTAGATACATTGAACAGTGAGAAAAAATGAGAGTGCTTTATGAACATATTAAATAAAGGTATCATCGGGGGTGTGGCCTGGACAGGCATGTGAACAGAAACACTTCACGGATCTCCTGCTTTGATCTTTATCCCGCCCTGCTCGGAACTCAACACGCTTTGTACCTGCTGATCCCCTGACATACCTGGAGCTGCTGGGGAACCATTTAAAGCTCATGCTGACCCTTGGAAACTGAGGAGAGGCCACGGCTGGGGTGGTCCTGGATCCCCAAGATGGCGCCTCTCAACCTCAGCCGCAACGGGCGCCACAAGGCACAGACAAACCAAAAGAACAGGGGGTAAGTTACATGAGTCCACAAAGCCTAAAGAGCAGCTCAGAGACATGCTGTATTATACCCAAAAGCTGTCTGGCTCTGGTGCCCCCCCTGGGTCTGACACCTTGGCCATGGCTCCCTCTCCTGAGCCCGCAGACCAAGAGGACGCTAGCATGCTGGATGACACAGTACCTCTTGAATCCCCACCTGATCTTAACACTGACATGTTTGATATGCCTGCAGAGGACAGCCCTCAACTTACGCTTAATAAAATCCTCCATGCTGTACATAAATGCACTGCCTCTATAAATGACCTTAAGGAGCACTTTGGGGGATTAAAGAAAACAGTGTCCCTTCTTCGCCAGGACTTCCAGAAGATTAGGGAGAGGACCACTGCTATGGAGGGTCAGTGATCTGGAGGATCAGATGCCTCCCTTGCTTCCCTTGACCAGAGATGTCAGAATACCTGCACAACAAGCCATTCAAGCTCTCAAAACGGATGACAGAAAATCACCTCAGGCGTAACAATATCTATATAGTAGGGCTCCCTGGGAAGGTGGAAGGCCGGGAGCCCACTGTGTTCATTGAGAGCTGGCTGTAAGAGGTGTTTGGTAAAAAGGCCTTTACCCCTTTGTACACAGTGGAATGGGCCCACAGGGTTCCCCCTCGACCGCTTCCACCAGGCAACCCACCTAGATCAATGCTTGCTAGACTCCCGAATTACAAGGACAGAGTTTTTGTGCTGTGCCTAGCCAGGGAGAAAAGCAACATACAATATAACGGAACTAAAGTGTCCTTTTTTCCTGATTTCTCTCCTGAGGTGCAAAATATCCAGATTCACTGAAGTTAAGAAGAGACTTCAGAGGCTCCAGTTATCCTACGCTATGCTGTTCCCAGATAAAATAAGGGTCAAGGCCAGAGGCCAATTTAATTTCTTCGAAACCGCACCTGATGTGGCCGAGCGGTTGGACCAGAATGAACAAGATTTGCACCATCGTGAGCCTGAGAATGGTAACGGTTGACATACCCACATGGTTTTTTCACGTGAGGGATGGGTGATGAGTTCCAGAATATCACTACATTGTTTTACCTCCTCTAAGGGACAGTTCCTGTTATACCCTTTCAGCGAGTATACATACTGATAAGAAAAATTAACCACTGCATTGATTATTGCACCCTCAACAAAAGAACAATCCCAGACCAGTACACCGTTCCTCGAATAGAAGACACTCTATAGTGTCTATTGGGGGGGCCAAATGGTTCAGCTTTTGAGGATTGGGATAAAAACAATTTTATTTGCCCAGTAGGGTTCTTTGAGTTTATTTGCATGCCACAAGTTCTAACAGGAGCCCCTGAAACATTCTAGTGTTTGATGGAGCGAACTGTTGGCGACATGAATCTTATAGAAGTATTGGTGTACCTGGATGACATAATTATTTTTGAAGAGCACCAGGAGAGTTTGGACAGAGGTTTGAAGTGACTCCATGAAGAAGGGTTAAAATATTCTCTTGAGAAGTGTCTGTTCTATCAGCCATTGGTAACCTACCTTGGGCATATTATTTCTGCTGAGGAAGTGGTCACTGACCCCTAAGAGGCTGGAAGCCATCGCCACCTGGCCAAGGCCCTGAAATGTGAATGAGCTGAGATCAATTTTGGAATTCTGTCCTTACTACAGTAGGTTTGTGTAAGGGTTCGCAAAGATATCCCAGCCCCTCACAGAGCTGCTGAGAGCTGAAGAAGATGAAGAAAAGCAAGAGACCTCAGAAATGATAGTTCATCAAGCCAAAGGGCCAGGAAAGTCCTGAGAGTGCACAGAGGAAGAATGGTCCAACCAATGTGAACTGGCCTTTCTTTAGCTGAAATGACCAATGCCCCAGTTTTTGCCTATGCTGATCCTAGTAAGACCTATGAGCTATATAGTAATGCCAACAGAGAAGGACTGAGTGATGTGTTGTATGAAGAACATGATAGATATCTAAGACCTGTTGCTTATGTGAGTCAAAGTCATCTGAGAGAAGCTATCCTATCCAGGAGTTTTTTGCTTTGAAGTGGGCTGTTGTAAATAAGCTGTAGGAATACCTGTATAGAGCAGGATTTGAGGTTAATCTGGATAAAAACCTGCTCATATATGTTCTTACGAACAGGGGCGGTGCAAGGATTAGGCAAAGGTGCATTTTTCTGCCCCCCCCCCCCCCCCCACTGCTGCAAACTGTTCTGACTTCTAAAAAAAAGTCTGTGGTTGGGGGTAACATGTAACATGTAACATGTCACTGTCACTGTTGCAGCAACCCTGCACCCCCCTGATCCTCCGTTGCGACAGCAGGCCAGGGATCCTCTCCCCACACCTGCTGTCATGATTTTGAAAAAAAAAAAAAAAAGTTCTATGGGAGAACTGCGAGTACCAACAGCCTTTGCGGATGTCGGCTTGTAGTTCTTAATGAACTACTATGGCACTGTTGAGTGTTGTGTTAGTTCATTCATTCTTCCTGTCATTGTGTAACTACCTGCCTATACATGGTACAAGCAGACAGATACACTGATAATCTACAAGAGCATAAGATCACACCTGCGATCTGCTGAACATGGGTGCAATGCTCTACAGGCTCCTTATAAAAAAATAATAAATGCATATTTTTTTACCTGCAAAAAAATTTGCATTTATTTTAATTTTTTTTACAAAGGTGAACTTATCCTTTAAGTGGTACACACACAAAACATGTTATTATTTAGGCTTTAGTTTATCTCATTTCCTGCACCTTCACACCTCAGATCACCCGAATTCTTCTGCCTTCACACCTCAGATCACCCCAATTCCTGCATCACTGTAGTCCCCTGAACACCTGCTCTGCTGCTGTACCACCTTGCACAGCTTTTCGTCACTGTATCCCCCTATAAACCAGTTTCCCACTGTACTTCCTATATTCCTGTTCCCCACTGCGCACCGCCCCGCACATCTGTTCCCCACTGTACACCCCCCTGCACATATGTTCCCCACTGTACACAATTCACACTGTTCACCCCCCCCTGCACATATGTTCCCCACTGTACACCCCCTGCATGTATATTCCCCACTGTACACCCCTCTCTGCAGATATGTTCCCCACTGTACACCCCCCTGTACATATGTTCCCCACTGTACACCCCCCTACACATATGTTCCCCACTGTACATCCCCTGCACATATGCTCCCCACTGTACACCCCCCTGCACATATGTTCCCCACTGTACACCACCCTGCACATATGTCCTCCACTGTACACGTTTCCCACTGTACACCCCCCTGCACATATGTTCCCCACTGTACACCACCTGCATATCTGCTCCCCACTGCACCCCTCCCCACACATATGTTTCCCACTGTACACCCCGTGCATATCTGCTCCCCACTGCACACACCCCTGCACATATGTTCCCCACTGTACACCCCCCTGCATATCTGTTCCCCACTGCACACCCCCACATATATGATCCCCACTATACACCCCCGGCATATCTGCTCCCCACTGCACACCTCCCCACACATATAGTCCCCACTCTACACACCCCCTGCACATACAGTCTTGCTCAAAAGTTTGCATACCCTGTCAGAAATTGTGAAATTTAGGCATTAATATTGAAAATATGACTGATCATGTCAAAAAACTGTCTTTTATTTAAGGATAGTAATCACATGAAGCCATTTATTATCACATAGTTTTTTGGATCCTTTTTAAATCATAATAACAGAAATCACCCAAATGGCCTTGATAAAAACTTTACATATCCTGGAATGTTTGGCCTTGGTACAGACACAGAAGGTGGCACACACAGGTTAAAATGGCAATTAAAGGTTAATTTCCCGCATTTGTGGCTTTTTAAATTACAATTAGTGTCTGTGTATAAATAGTCAATGAGTTTGTTAGCTCTCTCACATAGATGCACTAAGCAGGCTAGACATTGAACCATGAGGAGGTAGAAAAGAACAGTCAAAAGACCTGAATAACAAGGTAATGAAACTTTACAAAGATGGAAAAGGATATAAAAAGATATCCAAAGCCTTGAATATGCCAGTCAGTACTATTTAATCACTTATTAAGAAGTGAAAAATTAGGGGCTCTTTTGATACCAAGCCAAGGTCAGGTAGACCAAGAAAGATTGCAGCCATAACTGGCGGAAGAATTGCTCAGGATACAAAGAAATACCCACAGGTAACCGCAGGAGAAATACAGACTGCTCTCCAAAAAGATGGTGTGGTTGTTTTTAAGGAGCACAATTCAACGATGCTTGAACAAAAAAGAGCTGCATGGTTAAGCTGCCAGAAGGAATCCTTTAATGCGCCAATGCCACAAAAAAGCCAATGAGGCATGTCAAGATGTTATTGGGCATATTGTAACCAGGCTTTTTTGTGGAACTTGTACAGTACAGGCTTCTTTCTGGAAACTTGACCATGCAGCTCTTTTTTTACAAGTACAGTATCATCCTATTGTGCTCCTTAAAAACAACCACACCATCTTTTTCCAGAGCAGCTTGTATTTCTCCTTAGGTTACCTGTGGGTTTTTATTTGTATCCGGAACAGTTCCTGTGGCAGTTGTGGCTGAAATCTTTCTTGATCTACCTGACCCTGGCTTGGTATCAAGAGATCCCCACATTTTCCACTTCTTATTAAGTTATTGAACAGTACTGACTGGCATATTCAAGGCTTTGGATATCTTTTTTATATCCTTTACCATCTTTGTAAAGTTTCATTACCTTGTTACGCAGGTCTTTTGACTGTTCTTTTCTACCTCATGGCTCAGTGTCTAGCCTGCTTAGTGCATCCATGTAAGAGCTAACAAACTATTTATACACAGACACTAATTGTGACTTAAAAAGCCACAAATGTGTGAAATGAACCTTTAATTGCCATTTTAACCTGTGTGTGCCGCCTTCTGTGTCTGTACCAAGGCCAGACATTCCAGGGTATGTACACTTTTTAACAGGGCCATTTGGGTAATTTCTGTTATCATTATGATTTAAAAAGGATCCAGGAAACTGTGTGATAATAAATGGCTTCATGTGATTGCTATCCCTAAATAAAAGACAGTTTTTTGGCATGATCAGTCATATTTTCAATATTAATGCCAAAATTTCACAATTTCTGCCAGGGTATGCAAACTTTTCAGCACAACTGTATGTTCCTCACTGTATACAATGCACTGCACAATAAACATGACAGCGGTGGTGGCCTTATCTGGAGGAGAGCGGCGTTGCATAACAGATCTCTGACAGTCCGAGAAGAGGAGGGGGGGAAATCACAGCAAGCCAGGACATGCAGGGCTTCCATCGCACCCGCCCCGCCCCCCTTATCATGTTGTACTTCCGGCACTTCCAGCTGGCTGCTCTTTGCACTGGCACTCTCCCTTCTGTTCTCGCTGCCGTTGCTAGGGCTGCAATGCAGGCAGGGGATGGAGTGCAATGCAGGCAGGGGATGGAGTGGAGTCCCGGAAAGGGAGCACGCTTACCCTGCAGGAAGCTCGTGCACAGCCGGTGCTGGCAAAACAGGCTAAAAGCCGTTGCTGGAAAAAAAATGCCAGAGATGTGGGGAGGAGAGAGGGCAAGACACCGGGAATGGGGGAGATGGAGAGGGCAAATTGGGCGCAAAATCTGGTACATGTAGCGAAGTCTGTCTTCGCAGGTGAATTTTAGCCGCCCCCCCTAGCCTGGCGCCCCAAGGCGATTGCCTATGCTGCAGAACTTGATGCCATGGGACATCGATGTTTGGTGGCACTTTTTCGATTCCATTTTAGTTTGAAATACCGCCCTGGAGTCAGAAACTGATGCTTTGTGAAGAAGACCCTGTGACTCAGAGACTCCTAAGTGTAAGAGAATGTATAAATAACTGACTCCATCTTAGATTCCTCTCCATTTAGTAGAAGTGAACTTTTTGTGTGTGAGTTTTGCCATGGTCAGCTTAAACTAACAAGTTTGCATAGAACCACAAAAATTGGGGGGTAAAAAGTCCTAGAATCCACACTCACCAAAGTTGCTGTCAGCAAATAGAGTACCAGCCAATTCGTCAATATGTGACGGGATACCTGCCCTATGAGCAATGGCACTATATCAAAAACAGAAAGAGGGGACAAGGGAGTCCCCAGAAAGCAAAAAAGGGAATGGTCAACAACGGCTTATGGTACAAAAATGCAAAAAAAGGCTGTATTAAGGGTGGGGGGGGGGGGGTATTTACATATACAAAAAAAATTCCAAATATATGTAAGATAAACAATGTATCTAAATAACACAGTCCATCTCACTACACTAAACCAAAATTAAAAACCACCCTGCAACATTGATGAATAAAACTGCAGAGCATGCCTGCAGGCCAAAAACGCATGCAATGTCCATTGAATCCAAAAATAAAAAAGTATAGCACCATACATTACTTGGGGTATGCTCCTGATGGGATATCGAGTCTTATGTGGTCTAGTATTGACTGTGTATCAGATTGAGCAGTACTGAAAAGAAACTACATATATCCACATAGACAAGACCTTACATAGCTGAATTAGGTGGGGTTTTAACCCTCTGTTTGAAAAAATTCCTCCACAAGCAGCTACCAATCTCAGTGCACTAAATGTGTGTATACACCAGTTATTTGGAAATAGAAAGACCAGTGTTCCTGTTACTAGGTATGTCCAGTGCCTCCTTATCTGCTTATTAATAGTCTTTGCATCTGTTTGCCATTCACCCTCCTGCATGGATTGACACACTTGAAACTAATGAACTTTGAAAATATCATTCTGGTCTAGATTGGAGAAGAGACTAAGCCCTTTCTTTGGAGCAGTTTGCCCTTTGCTCCTTATATGCTGCATTGAGGAAATAGTGTTTGTGCACTGGACATACCTAGTAACAGGAACGCTGGTCTTTCTATTTCCGAACAACAGGTATATACACACATTTAGTGCACTGAGGTTGGTAGCTGCTAGTGGAGAATTTTTTTCAAACAGAGGGTTAAAACCCCACCTAATTCAGCTATGTAAGGTCTTGTCTATTGTGGATAACTGAGTGTAAAACCCTTAGACATGTATTTTTACTTGTATCTAAACCATTGTCTTCCTCATTAATGTCAGAGATCTTATGAACACACTCAAGCCTGTTCCCCGTGTCTCATTTGGTCTCTCACGGATCCGAGGGTCCCGGTGGTCTGCCTGCATTAACCAGGGTGGTCGCAAAGATGTATAATTCCTTTCACTAAAGAAGAGTGAACTTTCTGAATTAGGAAGGAATCCAAGATTTGTGTCAAGAAATAGGTTATAGAGCAAGAGGGGCAACAGGGACTGAAGTCATCAGTGTCAACATTGCTGGTGTCCCAAAATTCTACTGTAACTTGATCAAGGTAAGGAATGAGGGCCTACCTGCTTTCTCCAAGAAAGACTTAGAGTGGAACTCCACTCAAAAGGGCACATTCTGCTTTAAAGCCTCTTTCCCCCGCTCCTCTTTCAGTAATGGCAATTTTTTTTGGGGGGGGGGGGGGTGGATACCTGCTCCCACTTCCCCTGTGATCGCCTAGGTGAGCAGAATCGGAAATTCTTCTCCCCCTCGTTCTCCACAGTCTCCTGGGAAACGTGACAGGTCCCAGAGGACTGCAGGACAGTTCACAATGTGCAGTGCGGCTCGTGTATGTGCAGTGGGCACCCGGCTGTGAAGCCACAATCTGTCACAGCTAGGTACCCACAGTTTAAGATGCCGGACCTGAAGACAGAAGATAAGGGGTGAAAACACCTGGGGTGAGTGCATCGCTGGATCGTGGGACAGGCGAGTGGCTGTTTATTAACAGTCAGCACCTACAGTTTTTGTAGCTGCTGACTTTTAATTTTTACACAGGAGACTGGAACTCCTTTTTAAGCACACTTGGGACACTTGGAGAGTGGTTGCCCAGAGCCTCCACTAGCTGCAGATTCTCCAAAAGAGGCTCGACTAGTCCACAAAAAGTGGGATCATTTACAGTTGCTGGACAAGGTGGTCTACCGAAGGGGCCCCTTGGATGAGCCAAAAGAAAGATGGCAACCGTTCCTCCCTGAGAAACACAGGGGAAAAGAGCTGAATACACTATATGATGAACATGGACATTTGTGACCTGAATGAACGTTCAGGGTACTTAAAGATCTTTTCTACTGGCCATGTATGTGGACTGAAGTTCAGAAGTATTGTCACTCCTGTCTCCGCTGCATCCAGCGGAAGACTCTGCCCTCCAGAGCTGCCCCAGTGGGCCATCTCCAGAGTGAAGGTCCCATGGATTTTGTGTGCATTGATTTCTTGAGTCTGGATTCCAAAACAAGTGGCTAAGGGAACGTACTGGTAGTGAATGATCATTTCACTCATTATGCTGAGGAGGTTAAGACTCTCTTTATATTCTGTTGCTAGGTAAATACAGTTCAGCTCTGTTAATTACTGTTAGTCCAGAATATTGCAGGTGTTTAACTATATTACTCAGAGTAACTTTATTGTCTTATTCATTGTTTGTGTAAGTACTCTTGCTAATCCTCTCTGATTTTAGGCTAATAAATTCTTTAACCACTTCAATACCAGGCACTTAGACACCTTCCCGCCCAGCCCAATTTTCACCTTTCAGCGCTGTTGCAATTTGAATGACAATTGCGCGGTCATGCTACACTGTACCCAAACAATTTTTTTATCATTTTGTTCCCACAAATAGAGCTTTCTTTTGGTGGTATTTGATCACCTCTGCGGTTTTTATTTTTTGTGCAACAAATAAAAAAAGACCGAAAATTTCGAAAAAAAAACAAGTTTTTCTTTGTTTCTGTTAAATTTTTTTGTAAATAAGTACGCTTTCTCCTTCAATAATGGGCACTGATATAGCTGCACTGATGGGCACTGATACGGCGGCACTGATGGGCACCGATGAGGTGGCACCAATGAGGTGGCACTGATGAGGTGGCACTAACGGGCACTGATGATGGGCACTGATAGGTGGCACTGCTGGGCACTGATAGGTGGCACTGGTATGCGGCACTGATTGGCACTCATAGGTGGCACCGATGGGCACACATAGGCGGCACTGATGGGCACTCGTAGGTGGCATTGATTGGCATATATGGGTGGCACTGATGGGTACTTATGTGTGGCACTGATGTGTGGCACTGATGGGCACTGATAGGTGGGCACTGATGGGCACAGATGGGCACTGACAGATGGCACTGATGGGCAATGACTGGTGGCACAGATGGGCAATGACAGGTGGCACTGATATAGCATTGCTGGGCACTGATATAGCATTGCTGGGGATTGCTATGGAAATCCTGGGCATATCATTGGCATAATAGTGCCAATCAGTGCCCATTTGTGGGCACTGATTGGCACAGATTGGGCACATGTGGATGGCCATGGGGTACATACCTGGCCATCCACGTTGCCCCTTCCCTGGTGGTCCTAGTGGCATCCCTGGTAGTCCAGTGGGGTGATCTGCAGGGGGGCTGCGCTGATAAACAGTCAGCGCAGACCCCCCCTGCCAGGAGAGCCGCCGATCGGCTCTCCTCTACTTGCATCTGTCAGACGCGAGTGAGTAAGAGCCGATCAACGGCTCTTCCTGTTGACAGCGTGATCAGCCGTGATTGGACACGGCTGATCACGTGGTAAAGAGCCTCCGCCGGAGGCTTTTTACCAAGATCAGTGTAGCGGTGTGTCAGACTGACACACCGCTCCACCGATCGCCGCGATGCGCGCCCCCGGGGGCGCGCTGCGGCATGTTATCCTGCTGGACGTCATATGACGCCCAGTCAGGATAACACAACCACTTCCCGGACGTCAATCCGCTATAGGGCGGGCGGGAAGTGGTTAAAATAACTCAAGGTGTGTCGGTAAGTGCTAGGTGAGTGAGGCTTGTTATTTTCAAGTAAACAGAGAAATCACAAAACAATTCAGCGGCTCCTCTCTGGGTAGTGCTACATTGATGTGTAGAACGTATATAAAGACAATGAAATGATGAGCCAACAGATGCAAGATACAGTGAAGGCAAGTTAAACAGTCATTCATGCTATTTTTTGGTGTATAGCAAATGGAATGAAAAGCTGGTGTCAATGCCTCCTGCATTTGCACTACTTATGCCCCGTACACACGGTCGGACTTTTCATCTACAAAAGTCCGACAGCCTGTCCGACAGACTTCCAGCGGACTTTCGGCGGACTTGCGGTGGACTTGCGGCAGACTTTCTAACGAACAGACTTGCCTACACACGACCACACAAAAGTCCGACGGATTCGTACGTGATGACGTACACCGGACTAAAATAAGGAAGTTGATAGCCAGTAGCCAATAGCTGCCCTAGCGTGGGTTTTTGTCCGTCGGACTAGCACACAGACGAGCGGATTTCGGGGTCCGTCGTAGTTACGACGTAAAGATTTGAAGCATGTTTCAAATCTAAAGTCCGTCGGATTTGAGGCTGAAAAAGTCCGCTGAAAGTCCGGGGAAGCCCACACACGATCGGATTACCAGCCAGCTTTAGTCCGTCGGCGTCCGTTGGACTTTTGTAGACGAAAAGTCCGACCGTGTGTACGCCCCATTAGGTTTAGTTCTTTGTCAGTGCTGCTGTACTGTACATGTGGGGATGCCATACCTTAGCAACTTTCTAGCAATTGGCCTTTGAAATGTAGAGGCCACATATGCACACACTATAAATATATCATAAACATGATCTACTGCTCATGAAAAATGACATTCGATGTTTGCATGCAGAATACATATCATTGTCACACACTTAAAAAATAAAACATTGTTAATTATTGGTTGTAACCAGGTCACAATCAATCAAGATCATAGACTCTTTATTCCACTCTGATCGAACATAGAGTTTAAATTTATATACAGTATAAAACCCGATGATTCATGCAATTTTAATAGTGATAAAACAAATTCATTCACCAGCAGAATTTCATCACAGATGGTTTGGTTGGATTCTTTTGGTTGATTGAGTTGCTTTTTAAGGTTTTTAAAACCCAGAAATTATGGTCATATGGTTGATCAGATTGTTGATGGTGAAATATGTTGTAAAATAGAGTAAATAATGAAAATAATGAATAAATTATCTGAATCCTAATTTATTATTAGTGGTTAAACAATAATAACAGAAAAAGCTAACACAAAAAAAACAGCCAGCCTGTGCTTCCAGGAGCAGTTAAAATGAGCTGTAAAAAACGAAAAACGCCAAAAACAGCAAAAAACGCATCTAAATGCTGCTAAACGCGCCAAGCTGCGTTTAGCCATGTTTAGCGCCGTTTGACGTTTTTAGGCGTTTTTACATTATAGAGAGTGTTTTCAATAAAAAACTCCCAATAACGCTAACAGAGGAAACCGCACAAAAACGCTAATGTAAAAACGCGGCTAAACGCAAAAATAGTGTGTTTTTAGCGATGCAGTAGCGCTGGCATTTTTAAAACGTCCTGTGTGCATGAGCCGTAAAAGTGGAAGTCCATGATAAAACTAAAATCCCTGCATCTATAGCCACCAACATTCTAACACAAACCTATCTGGCCCTCTCTTTATATTCTGTTGCTAGGTAAATACAGTTCAGCTCTGTTAATTACTGTTAGTCCAGAATATTGCAGGTGTTTAACCATATCACTCAGAGTAACATTATTGTCTTATTGATTGTTTGTATAAGTACTCTTGCTAATCCTCTCTGATTTTAGGCTAATAAATTCTTTAAAATAACTCAAGGTGTGTCAGTAAGTGCTAGGTGAGCGAGGCGTGTTATTTTCAAGTGAACAGAGAAATCACAAAACAATTAAGCGGCTCCTCTCTGGGTAGTGCTACATTGATGTGTAGAACGTATAAAAAGACAATGAAATGATGAGCCAACAGATGCAAGATACACTGAAGACAAGTTAAACAGTCATTCATGCTATTTTTTGGTGTATAGCAAATGGAATGAAAAGCTGGTGTCAATGCCTCCTGCATTTGTACTACTTATGCCGTGTACACACGAGTGGACTTCTCGTCTGCCTGAACTCCGAAGGACTTTTCGACGGAGTTCTGACGGAGTTCCAACAAAACGGACTTGCCTACACACGATCCCATCAAAGTCCGATCATTTTGAACGTGATGACGACCAGACTAGAATAAGGAGGTTCATAGACAGTAGCCAATAGCTGCCCTTGCGTCGTTTTCGGTCCGTCTGACTAGCATACAGACAAACATTTTTTTTTAGATAGGACTCGAGTCCGTCGGAAAGGTTTGAAACATGTTCTATTTCTAAAGTCCGTCAGATTTTTTGACAGAAAAGGTCCGTTGAAGGTCCGATGAAGCCCACACACGATCGAATTGTCCGACGAATTTGTTCCGTTGGACCTTTGATGCCGAAAAGTTTGGTCGTGTGTACACGGCATTAGGGTTAGTTCTTTGTCAGTGCTGCTGTAGTGTACATGTGGGGCTGCCATACCTAAGCAACTTTCTAGCAATTGGCCTTTGAAATGTAGAGGCCACATATGCACACACTATAAATATATCATAAACATGATCATAGACTCTTTAGTCCACTCTGATCGAACAGAGTTTAAATTTATATACAGTATGAAAACCCCATGATTCATATAATTTTAATAGCGATAAAACAAATTCATTCACCAGCAGAATTTCATCACAGGTGGTTTGGTGGGATTCTTTTAGTTGATTGAGTTGCATTTTAATGTTTTTAAAATCCAGAAATTATGGTCATATGATTGATCAGATTGTTGATGGTGAAATATGTTGTAAAATAGAGTAAATATTGAAAATAATGAATAAATTATCTGAATTTTAATTTATTATTAGTGGTTAAACAATAACAGAAAAAAACTAACACAAAAAAAGAAAAATCAGTATACATACCTTTTCTGCAGGCGATCTGATCCAATCTCCAGCAGCGGAAGCTCTGATCCCACGCTGAGCTGTCAGCCACGGCTTTGCTGTGTGGGCAGGTGCAGAGGACAATGGAAGGCCCATAGTAACTCTATGGGTGACGTCACTTCTCATTCATTTCACAGCCGTTGTCGGACGTTTCCTCTGCAGGGCTTCCGGCGCTGCAGAAAAGGTATGTATACTGTTTTTTTTCTTTTCAGGGCTCGATAGGTTAGCGTTATGCTGCATACACACGATCGCACATTCCGACAACAAAATCCATGTTTTTTTTCCGACGGATGTTGGCTCAAACTTGTCTTGCATACACACGGTCACACAAATCTTGTCGAAAATTCCGATCGTCAAGAACATGGTGACGTACGACGAGCCAAGAAAAATGAAGTTCAATAGCCAGTGCGGCTCTTCTGCTTAATTCCGAGCATGCATGGAATTTTGTGCGTCGGAATTGTGTACACACGATCGGAATTTCCGACAACATATTTTGTTGTCGGAAAATTTGAGATCCAGATCTCAAATTTTATTTGTCGGAATTTCCGACGAAAAATGTCCGATGGAGCCTACATACGGTCGGAATTTCCGACAACAAGCTCCCATCGAACATTTCCCGTCGGAAAATCCGACCATGTGTACAAGGCATAAGAATGTTGGTGGCTATAGATGCAGGGATTTTAGTTTTAGCCTGGACTTCCACTTTAAAAGAGTAACTCCAATTTTTTGAGAAAAAAACAATCCCCTCTTGGTGGTCAATGTACATCGAAAGGATTAAAACAAACTTTGTAGCAGGATCAGTAAAGCCAAAAGTTTGGCGCTCTAGGTGAGTGACCGAGTCTCACATGTTGTAAATTGGAACTCAGAGTGCTGCACAGCTCATCTGGGAGATTCAGTAACATGCACAAATCCGAAATATTGCTGCACTCCTTCGTATCTTTATTGAAGCATTAAAATGACATCACAGGTACCACAGGACTATTAAAAGGTGACACGTTTTGCACTAAATTCAGCGATTACTCAAACATTATATGAATTTACCCCGAAACACGTCACCATTGAAGGTTCCTATCATACCTGTGATGTCATTTTAATGCTTCAATAAAGATACCAAGGAGTGCAGCAATGTTACTGATTTGTGCATGTTACTGAAACTTTGTAGCAGAGCTCTACATTTTGTTGCTCTGAAGAAATAGCTGCACATTTCACCATGCCCTTTGCAGATTGATTCTGATTGGAAAGACTGGTACATTATAATCAGCTGGTGCACACTTATGCCCTGTACACACGGTCAGATTTTCCGACGGAAAATGTGTGATAGGACCTTGTTGTCGGAAATTCCGACCGTGTGTGGGCTCCATCACACATTTTCCATCAGAATTTCCGACACACAAAGTTTGAGAGCAGGCTATAAAATTTCCGACAACAAAATCCATTGTCGGAAATTCTGATCGTGTGTACACAAATCCAACGCACAAAGTGCCACGCATGCTCAGAATAAATTAAGAGACCAAAGCTATTGGCTACTGCCCCGTTTATAGTCCAGACGTACGTGTTTTACGTCACCACGTTAGAACGATCGGATTTTCTGACAACTTTGTGTGACCGTGTGTATGCAAGACAAGTTTGAGCCAACATCTGTCTGAAAAAATCCATGGATTTTGTTGTCGGAATGTCCGATCAATGTCCGACCGTGTGTACGGGGCATAAGTGTTCTAATTAAAAAAGCTGGTGTCTGTTTCACCTTAGAAGACCTGGCTTTTCTGGCACTTTAACTTTATATCAGTATTTTTTGCTAGAAAATTACTTATAACCCCCAAACATTATACATTTTTTTTAGCAGAGACCCTAGGGAATAAAATGGTGGGTTTTGCAATTTTTTTTATATCACACGGTATTTGCGCATTTTTTTTCAAACGCAGTTTTTGGTACATTTTTTTAAAAAATACACTTTTTAAAATTTTAATACAAAAAACACAATACATAACCCATTCTTTTCTAAAATATAAAAGATGATGTCACACCGAGTAAATAGATACTAAACATGTCGCACATTAAAATTGTGCACGTCCTCACAATGGCGACAAACTACGCAAATTTTACAATCCGTAGACGACGCTTTAAAAGCTTTTACAGGTTATCACTTTGGATGTACAGAGGAGGTCTAATGCTAGAATTACTGCTCACGATCTGCCGTTCGTGGCGATACCTAGAACGATAGCGGTTTGCGTGCGTTCAGGACCGACGCACGCATTTGCCTTTGCGTGCTAGCATGGGGGGACATTATTTTTTTTATTATTAATTTATATTATTTATTTTTGTTTTTACAGTGTTGCTTTAAATTATTATTTTTTGATTGTAAACAACCCTTGTGACAGCAATCAGTACATGACAGGTACTCTTTATGGAGGGATTTGGCGTTTATAGGACCCCAAATCCTTCCTTTACACTTGAAAGCATTCAAAACACCAAGATCGGCATTAATGAATACTTTTTTTTTTTTTAAAACTGGCTTCTTTAAGATTCCAGTAAACGGGTTGCTACATCCAAGACCCGATCAAAGCCATGTGCAGTCATGTTGGAACAGCAAGGGGCCATCCCCAAACTGTTCCCACAAAGTTGGGAACATGAAATTGTCCAAAATATCTTGGTATGCTGATGCCTTAAAGGGGTTGTAATTCTATGCATTAAGGTGAAAAACCTCCTGTGCTGCAGTAGTGCCCCCGAGCCCCCCTTATCCTTACCTGTGCCCCGTAATTCCCACGACAGGAACGAGCACATCAGCTCTGGCCGGTGTCTCGTGCCCTGATTGGATAGATTGATAGCAGCGCAGCCATTGGCTCCCGCTGCTGTCAATCAAATCCAATGATGCAGAGCCAGGGAGTGGAGCGGAGTCTTGCTGTCTGTGTCTACGGACGCAGCAGCAGGACACGGGAACATGCCATGCCACGGGAACATGGGTGTCCTGTCGGAGAGCTCTTTTCCGGCGGGACACTTGAGAAGAGGAGGAACTAGGAGCGCCACGGAGGGGCTCCAGGAGAGGAGGATCGGGGCCACTCTGTGCAAAACCAACTGCACAGCGGAGGTAAGTATGATGTGTTTGTTGTTTACAAAAAAAAACCTGAACCTTTACAACCACTTTAAGAGTTCCCTTCACTTGAACCAAGGGGCCAACCCCACACCATAATCACCCCTCCACCAAATTATTTGGACCAGTGAACTAAGCAAAGTCCATAAAGACATGAATAAGCGAGTTTGGGGTGGGGGAACTTGACTGGCCTGCACAGAGTCCTGACCGCAACCCGATAGAACACCTTTGGGATGAATTAGAGCAGAGACTGCAAGCCAGGCCTTCTTGTCCAACATCAGTGCCTAACCTCACAAATGCACTTCTGGAAGAATGGTCAAACATTCCTATAGACACACTCCTAAACCTTGTGGTCAGCCTTCCCCGAAGAGTTGAAGCTGTTATAGCTGCAAAGATTGGGCCGACTCAATATTGAACCTTACGAACTAAGACTGGGATGTCATTAAAGTTCATGTGCGTGTAAAGACAGGTGTCCCAATACTTTTGGCAATATAGTGTATCTATGTATTTCACAATGGTCTCCTGACAGCCTGAATAAGTGACACAGTGCCACCTTCAGGTTGGTGGATTAAACTGCAGTCCAACGCTTGCCTACACCCTTACCCTTACTACCTACATTGACGCAGAAGCATCTGGTGGAGCACAGCTCCTGGGGATTTTTTTTATCCATGCTCCTTACAAAAAAGAAGCAAACTGGCGCTAACTGACATGTGGGCTGGTATTAGCATAGCAGGACTTTGCACCTGCTGGCCTTCCCAGTAAGGTGATGCCAGCCAATAAATGTTCAATAGTGGGCTAATATTGCTGCAGCTGAATGGGAGTGAGATACTCCTAATGTTAACAAAAAGTTAGACTGCCTTCACACAGTAAATTGTGTGTTTTACCGTGTATTGATGTTAATGGTCATGGTAATGCACAAAATGCAGTGTGGTATGTTGCGATGCTAGGCATTGTTGTTCATAAAATGCATGGCAAAGGTGCGTTGCAGTGTCATTTATTTGATTCATAGTGAATGGCACCCGAATGCACCTTGCGAGCACATCTCAATGCATTTGTGTTTCAGCACACCACAAAGCACACAAGGGCATTGAAGTGTTGTGCATAAAAAAAATGTAATCCTTGTCTGTTTTTTGTGCATTGTGAATGGGCTGCCTTAATGTTAAAACAAAGCATACTGCACCACACAGGTGTGAAGGGGGCCTTAACTATTGAAATGAAAGCAGTGAATAACACTTACAGGTTTTAATCAGAAGGAGTTAATTTTTAAAATTTCCCATATTCTCATTTTTCACTTATTCACATACTCTATTTGTAAAAATATTTAAAAAACAAAAGCAAAAAAATAATCGCAGATATACCTTCAGGTTTTAAAATGGAGTAAGAAAAAGCAAATATTTGAGCACAATTGTTGGTTTATGTAAGCCCGATCATCTGTAAAGGCTGCCATCTTGTGGTGAGTATGATTTATTATCGAATTTCATTGCCAATTCCATGTAAATCACTGCAATTCTGTAAAGTATATACTGCAAGTTACTAAATCTAGAATTAATACATTATTCATAATATATCTGCCTGCATTTTTATCATTTAAAACCCATAATAAAAGATGAATAGATTTTCAGGATATTAAAGCTGTGATACACAGATATTGGCTAATTACAAGAGTGATGTGCATTCTTACTTGAATATTGGTGTTTTTGTGTATTTTTTCCAGATCTGTAAAATAATAATCCAGTGTGAAAATTTGTGCAGGAGCTTCCTGTAATTACGATGGGTCATGGCTGCTTGTGCAGGGTGACTGGTCTTATATCTGCCCCCCTACTATAGTTTAAAATTACATTAATTTTATTCAAGTATGTAGTCTTAACTTAAAAAAGTATCTTCTTTGACTCTCAGCCTACCCAAAATTTCCAAATTCCTTTTTTTTTTGTTGATGTGATCCCACTTCCTTTTAGAGGGTGGCTATGTTTGTTCTCCATGGTCTCACTGTATGTAGGACTGTAGAGCCCTCTTTTGCTCACTCCCCAGATAGACTATAGATTATGGACTATGGGATTTGTACTGTGTATAGAGCAGGGTTTCTCAACTCCAGTCCTCAAGGCGCCCCAACAGGTCATGTTTTCAAGATTTCCCTCAGACAAAATGGCTCTGGTAAATACTAAGGCAGGAAAACTGATCAAATCACCTGTGCAAAATAATGGAAGGCCTGAAAACATGACCTGTTGGGGCGCCTTGAGGACTGGAGTTGAGAAACACTGGTATAGAGCAATGCACATGACCACAAATAACATGCACTGCTTGTTCCAAACAAATGGAAGTCAATCAGAAATGGAGACATTCAGGAGCTCCCAAAGGGTGTTAAAAGGGGGCAGAAAATCACAGTAAAAAACGATTTCATGAAAAATAGATTACAGGGCGAGTGGAGAATAAGGATACTGTTTAGTATTACTTTAATGTTATCCCACTGAAAATAATACATACAGCTGTATGGGCACATTTTGTCTTTTTTTCCCCTAGAAAATGCTATGCTGTCTGGAGAACTAGTGAAAGCATTGTTTGATACAGAGGAAAGTAAAACTAAATTTGAGCAGATGGACGTCCAGGTAAAGAGAAGGAACAGGGTACAGAGGATTGCAATCTGTATTCCCGCTATCTAGATCAGTGTTTTTGATATGCTGTGCTTGTGTCTGAAGCTTATATCAATGTCCTATCATTGTCCTTCCATAAAAATATTATTCCAGAAAAAGTAAGAAAACATCTGGGCTGATAAGCGACAATACATTACATTTTTGTTCTTGGGTTTAGCGACACTTTATTGCAAGCAGGCTGTAGTGGGAGGGGCATGCTCAGTCCCTCCCATAGCTCTGCTCTCTGCACAGGATATGTGCAGCACAGTGATGATGATGATGTTACATTTACAAGGTACTAACTAAGTTTGCAAAGGCATTTGGTGTCCAAATAGAGGAATTATACCCTTTGTGTGTATTGAGAAATATATTTAAATGATTGTTTTTGTGCCTAGAGTTACCTTTACATTTTCACAAACCAGAATGGCTCAGTAGTGATGTAAATGTGTGTCATCTGGTATGACATGGTCTGATTTATAGGCAGAACAAATGGCTTGAGGGGAATAGAAGATGGCTGCATATTAGTTGAGTAAGAGAGCATCTTTTGACTCTTTCCAAGACTCAATGTACATATTTGCCACCTCCAATCATCAAATGTTGTCCGAGAAGTTTTTTTGAAGAATGATCACATCCGCGCAGGACCCTTTCATCAGGCATGTGATCTTTAGGCATCATATGCCTGACGAAGGGGTCCTGTATGGCTCCAAAACATTGCACTCTATCATCACATGCGTAAAGATGGGTTCCTGCGCAGCCTTGAAATGTTGCACTCTATCCTTTGTGATGTGATCATTCTTCAATAAATCTTCTCTCATGACTTTTGATGACCTGCGGTGTGCTGGCAAATATGTACATTGACCTGGGATATTTCCAGTCTCCAGCTGGTTGTTGCCACAACACTCGCCACTCCTGAGCCTTTTGCAGGAATGTGTTTGATGAGAATATTAACATTATCTTTCCAAGAGCTGCCACACCCTTGTCTCAAAAAACTGTCTACAAGGGTCCCTCCCCCCCAAAAAAAGTTTTAACAATAAAGGGTAAAGTATAGTGCTTTGGTTTGGTCCTACCTTCTCTTACTATGACCCTGGCTCATAAGTGTTTTATAATAAGTACTACTAGGGTTACAAGAAATATAAAGGGTAATAGTGTCAGCTGCTTATCTTAGAAAAAACATGCTACATATGTTCCACTACGAATCATGTAAAAAGCCATTTCAGGTTAAATGAGGATCCTCATGTATACAATAAACCTCTCAAACCAGAGTCAGTTTTGGAAATTCACGTCCGCCCCACCACAACTACCAGAAAAAACTCTCCACCAAACTATTTTATGGCTAACTTATTATTGGCCTTTTTATTCAATCGACGTGGCTTTTTCTCTCTTTCTAGATAAGCAGTCATAGAGCTGGGCCACCATTAATTTATAGAACGTGTAACCCTCCAAAACTTATTTTGGAGGCAAAGTTGGTTGTAATTTATCTTGTTCATAATTCTTTACCATGTTTAGGTGTTTACAAGTCTTAGCACCTTTGAGTTAATAAAAGAATAAAACGTAAAGTAATGGGTGTTTCTAATATGAGATGTGTTGCACTGTTATGCACTGTCAGCCATACAAGACCTTATCCTGTCACTTGGTCGGACCCATGGGCAGCAAGATACAAGATCAGTGTGACCATCTATACATGTGGCCAAGATTTTTTCAAAGGACCTTCCAAGTGGTCTTCCTTGGTCGCTCATGCTGTAAAGTTTCTGAATTCAACAGTTGATCCCACTACTGATTGCCTGACATCCTCACTCATCTTTCGACTGTTCTGTAATGTGTACTCATTTCCCATCAATTTCACTCAGATAATTATTAAAAGTAGAGTTTTTTTTTTCTTTAAGTTTCATACATGATGTAATATTGTGCCTGTACAACTACAGTTATGTTCATTGTGTTATGCTAGCTTTATTGCCTCTTTCAATAAAATAATCCAACTTTTTTTTGTTTTGGTTTTCTTTTCTTTAGATCATGAGCATTTTCTTGCTAAAATGCTGTTACTAGGCAGAGATGATTGCTTTGTTTTTCCTAATAGATTTGTGAGCTAGCAGTTAACCATATTGTGGGAACCAGCATACATGAGAATACTGGGAATTTGGTTATAAAGAAACAATAATAAAGAGAAATCACCAAGAGAATATAGTATGATATTCTATAACTTGTATTCCTTTAACACTTTATACAAGCCCATATGTTGTTGGTCCCAATCGTATTACAAATAAGTAGTTTACAAATAACTTATGGGACTGAAAAGGTTAGTTAGTGCCATTGGCCCAGGGGATACCGGCATAAGTGCTTTAAAAACTGTCCCTTAAGTCTAATATCAATACAGAAAAAAATGTAAAAATGCAAAATACATGTATTAACAGGATCTTCGGTGTAGCAAAGATTTATAACAGAGAAATGGTTAAAGACAGGGAGAAAAATAAAATTGAAATTTAAAATCGCTTTTCTTTTCTCAAGGCAAACAATGCTATTTTTGGAGATCAAAATTATAGAGTACTGGAAAGGTATAAGCCCAGTGGTCCCAAATTGCTATGTAAATTAGTGTAAAAATCACAGCTGCACCCCACATCAGGAGTAGCTTTTTTTTTAACCCTTTCAGTGTTGATGTCTAGACAAATTTAGGCCAAATTTTATGTGAATTATTTTGTTACAATTTTAAAATACGCATTGTTATATTAACATAAGAGTAAGGTATAAAATAGGTTAAAAGGTCACAATGTTTTTCCAATTTTTTTAAGAGAAATCCTCTTAAAAAGTGGCCCAACTCTAGCCATTTTTGTGTTAGTTTTGGATAGAATGAAGATGAGCTAAAATCTCTGTCAGCTGCCTATTGCTATATATGTCCCCGCTGGCAATATTCCTGTTAATTGTCTTTCTTAATGACCTCCTAGCACATTTTGACAGATACAGTTCAGGAAACAAAGAAAAAAATATTTCCAACAGCGATGCAGACAGCTATAATGACCTGATAGATTTATTAACTCTTCACTATTAATATTACTCTTGCTCTGGCATAGATTTTTTCTTTTATACTGTCTTAGTGACAGGGATGGTGAGTAGAATGATTCCCAACATGGACATAAACAACATTCAAATCTAATCAGATTGTATCCCTTTCTACTCAATTCAAAGCCAAACACAAAAAAGTTTGGCTGGAGTTTTGCTGTACTGGGTTTGGTTAAATGATTGTGAGGTGAGCCAGGTTCATAAAATAACTCACTCAAGAGTTCTGTCAGGTCACTGTTTTAAAATTTGGTGCTGTACATTTTTAGATCTTATTTTTCTGTGTTGCCCTTTTTTTGTATGGTAAATGCTGAATGTAAGGAAAAACAAGGTCTCCCACATATGTCCAGAAGCCAAATTGTTGGGGCTGTGCAACATCAGATTTTGGGAACTAAGTTGAGTATTTTTCACCTAAATTGCCTCACCCCTTCAAGATGTGCCTGCAATTTTGGATGAAAGGAGGGACAGTTGAAGAACTAGATCTCGTCTCCATTTTTTTTCTTCCTCTTAGTTAAGACAATTCACAAATACAAACATATACCAGATTGTGCATTTCGCTAATAGCATTGTACTCATTGGTACATTCTGTTTTCTATCAGCAATCATCTCAAGTTCACGAGCATCTGAAATACAGAATTGTATTCTGTTGTTAAAGAAAACCATATTTTTTAGCTTGGTTACTAGGAGGGTAATTTTACTGCATGATGTTACTAAAGTAAAATAAATTGCACCTGAGATTTCTAGTATTTTCTTTTATATGGCTATTAAGTGGAGAGAAGGGGACCAAGAACGACATAGAAATTAGTTACTGGTAAGGGTAAGGGTGTAGTAGCCCTAGGGGGTAAAAGTGGAGAGAATTGTATAGAATAGAGTGAATGGGAAAGGGAAGATAATGTGAGGAGATAGAGGCGGTAGGTAGAGGCTGAGGGAAAAGGCATAGGGAATGGACGGTATAGGTTGAGGGAAACAATGCTACACAATAAAGAAACTTTTTTTTCTTAACCCCACTAATTTCTCACCATAATTCGATATTATGGCAATGTTACACATTGTATTTTGATATTGGATTTAATAGTATATGTCATTGTAACAAGTATTGTTTTCTGTTTCATCCTTCCTTTCACTTTTGATTGTCAATCATTAATATGATGTTGTATTATTTTTTCTTGTTAAAACTCAATAAACATGTTATTGTGAAACTGAAAAGGCATTGACTTCTGGACTTCAGACCAGAATAGCTGATGTAGGAGGTAACTCCCTGGTTCTTGTTGGCAAAACCAGCAAATGTTAGAGATTTGCAGGTAGATTTTTTTTAGTCTACTCAGGACCCTATACAGGCAGAAAAAAAGTTTGAATCCCTGTTTTTGGAAACTGTTTACTACTGACAAAATATTAGTTAGCCAAATTGCTCTTTTAGCTTGTAAAAGGGTAAGTGATACTTGCAATTTCTGTTCCCATTTGTGTATTTAGGACAGGAAAAGTGCTTCTGGAGAAGAGTTTAGAAGTTTTTAGAGGTGTGATAACAAAAGAGGACCGAGGAATCAGTTTTGCATAGGTCCTCAAAGGGGGTGAAGGTTCTAGAAGGCTTGTTGCATTCAGTGATAGCCCTAAGAAAAAGAGTTGGTAAGCAACATCCAGAAGTGGGAAAGTCATGGGTTGAATTGCCTCTCAGGTTAGCAAACTGTTTGAAGCTAAAAAGTGTAGAAGTCTGTAATTACTCATGTTCATGAGGCATTTGAGGTATTTCTCTGTTCCAGTGAGAAATCTATGGCACGGAATATGGGGAGATTATGGGCAAAGGAAAATTCTGAGCTTTAAACCTTAGCGTGGCCCCTATAATTGGGTGGATTTTTTTTTGTTTTCAAATGGCATGAGGAGAGCCACAGGAAGCACACCATAGGTATTGGGATGTATTAAGAGGCACACCATAGGTATTGGGATGTATTCCTGTTCGACTTGAACCTACTGTTTGGAATTAGGGTGTGCACACCAGCTTACCGCTCAAGACAGGTGAAGTGCCTTGCAATACTGACAAATATCAGGAAGGTCTTTACCCCTATTGAGTTAGGGAAGGTTAAAAAATAGATAAGAATATATCGGGGGAAGTGGAGGGTGGGGGATAGAACCAAAAGTACCTGAGTACCTAGACCCGCATGAAAGCTGAAGACTCTCTAAATTAGTGGACTGGAGCATAGAGAGTTAGGCCCCTGACTGGGTGAAGTAGATGAGCTCTATGATTCTTGTAATGTTGTCCCTTGTTTTTCTTTGAGGGTCAAAGCTAGCCTGATCCATATGGATAGTTTGTGGTATACTGTATATGGTATGAGTATATTGGCCAGAATCTTACAATGCAGTGCAACTAGAGGTGCATTCTAATTACCAATTAGGCAGTGATCAGTTCATAGGGTCCTGGGACCCAAGGTGATTCATGTAGTGGATCCTATGACCCTATGAACTGATCACTGTCTAATTGGTAATTAGAATTCACCTCTAGTTGCACTACACTGTTAGATTGTTTTATTCAACCTTTCTTGGTGATGCATTTATATCCTTATCACTCTTCACTTCTTATACCTTTCTAATCAACCTTTTCTGGTGATGCGTTTATATCCTCATCACTTTTCACTTCTTACACCTTGGCTACCACCATTACTTTCTAGTACTTCAATCCCCCTGTTCTTTACCGAGCACAGGACACCTTGCACGTGTCATACTATAACTATATAAAAAATATATATACATATATATTTTTTCAAAAGTCCTTCATTGATGGTCTCGGGACTTATGGTCAGTCTGACTACTTCCATTCCTTGAAATCATCTCCCCTGGATGATTTTCTTGCTGGACAGCAGGCCACTCACACCACCTCAGCTCCCGTTGGGGTTGCCCCTCTTTGGGGGTCCCTGATCTACAGTACCACACTTTTAATTTTATTATATAGTCAACCTTGTAAGTATGGTAGAAGAGTGGGTTTTTATACTTGTTTTTTTTTATTTTGTTTTTTATCATTCTGCTTTTTTCCTTGGGTAGGATCAGACCATACAGCAATTCCTTCTATTATATTTTATTGAAGTCACGCGCATTCTCCTGAAGAGTGAATCAATCCACGAAATGCATAGAGCTATTATTTGCCGCGTCCCTATGATTCAGTTGATATCTGTCAGTATGTATAATTTTTGATATTAATCCTTTATAATCATGTGGCAACTCATCTACATTGACATACATTTTATGAATTGTACCAGTTATACTTGTATTGGATATACACTTACTCATCATTATGCGTTTGTATGTTAATTTATACAATAAATTGAATCCTTTATACCTACGTGCTTCATTCAAAGTCCCAATCCCCTTTCCCCTCTTTTTTTTAAACGCATATGCGATGGGTGAGGCTGTGACTCTCTGTTATCTTGCTTTTAATGTATTTTGGTAGGGTTATGTAAAAGAAACTGTGTCATCTTTTATTAAAAGCAGCCCAATGAGGATGTAATTAACACTTACCTCTCCAGCTAAAAGAGACTCCCATCTTCACTTTATTGAAGATCTGTGGCCATCAGGTAGTGTTGCAAAAGGAAAATATTTTTTGCTTGGTTCCCAGCTGTATGCTGTGATTTCTTCCACCAGCCAGCATCCTATGGCGAAACAGGGGCCAACAGATGGAACCACAGATAGATGACAGTTTGTTTAACCCTTTCGCTGCCAGGCCCTATGCTCCACTTTTAAACTCAGCTGGCCAGACCATTTTTGCAATTTTTCTATTGCTTATTTATTTTTTCCTTACAGCTTTCAGAGCTTGCAAAAGACCCCCCAAACCTTATATTTTCTGAAAGCACATGACCAGTAGAATGAAAAGAAGGTGCTATTGATTTTTAAGGCCCCACATTATTTGTGCAAATGGTTATCAAATCAATATATTTGCTAAAAATACAATAAAATCATTATTAGCAAATAAAAACACTGCAGATTTTTACTAAATTCCCGTTAAATATAAAAGCTTAACCTGTATTGAGTTATTAAATAACAAATATTTGTAAATTTTAAATTGCGCCTTTTTTGCGACATGGTGAAAATCAAACTTAGGCAAAAAATGTAAATATCCAAATTTCATTCTTTACTTACAGCTTTTAGAGTTTGTAAAAAACCCCCAAACCATATATTTTCTGAAAGCACATGACCAGTAGAATAAAAAAAATAGGTGCCACTGATTTTTAGGACCCCACGATATTTGTGCAAATGTTTATGAAAACCTTTTTTTTAGCTAAAAATGCACTAAAATCATTATTAGCAGATGCCAACACAGCAAATTTTACACAATTCCTGCTAAATTTCTACTAAATAAAAAAGCCTAACCTGTATTGAGTTAATAAATACCAAATATTTGTCAATTTAAGTTGCACCTTTTTGTGAAATGGTGAAAAATCGAACTTACGCAAACATTTCTTTAAAAATCTGGAGGTTTTCATTTGCAGTTTTTTCACTTTTTTTTTCACTTACAGCTTTCAGAGTTTGTAAAAGACCCATCAAACATATATTTTTCTGAAAGCACATGACCAGTAGAATAAAAAAAAGGTGCTACTGATTGCCTCTGAAGCCCAATCCACGTTCGGATCGTGCTCCAGTGGCTACTGACAGGCGGTAATGAAGCGATGTGACACCTCCTCACCGCCTGTTTTAACCCCATTTTAGCAACAAATGCGCCACGACCGCAATCAGTACCCAAGGATGTGGGGCATTTGTGGCGCTTCACTGCTGACATGAATGTGTAGTGTTCAGCAGACAGCATCGCTACAAGTTGGGTCAACTTTGCTGTGGGTGCGAAGCATCACGGCATCAGCACCTTGTCCACTGCCTATTGCCGCTTAAGGCGGGGCATTTGGCAGGTGGCAAAAATGGTTGACCTGGCTAGCAGCTTCAAGGAGGTGTGCCTGGACATTAGTGTGGTGAGGTGGGGGGTACTGCAGGAGGGGGGTCGGAAAGCTGGGAGGGTAGTTTTTTTTATAAAATTTGATCTGTACGGACCTGGCAGCTAAAGGGTTAAACCTCATATTCTGTACAAATTTAACTTTTGCTATACTACTGAAGCTGGCTCTGGCTATTTGTAAAATGTGACAGTGCATTCCCAGTGGACGGTGTGGCAAATTTAAGGTACACAATAATATGGTATTATTTATGGTACTTTCAAATCTTCTCACCCCAGGACAGTATTTTTCAAACTTTAGGCAGCTTTGTGTTTAACATCACAACATTTGAAGTGTCTAACTGTGTTACAAATAGTGGCCTACACTGCCAACATCTAATCAGGGTCTGTCTATTTCAAAATGTCCCCTGGACCCCAGAAAAGCATATACTGTACATCTGATACACATGTCTTAGATTTGGAGGAAAGGATTAGACATCTTGACAGGTTTTTACTGCTATTAGACTCTTCTCTTCCTATCCTGCTGACTTTGTTTTACTAAACGGGAAGTATGGAGAACTCTCCAACAGCAACACAGACAGAAATAATAATTATTTTCTTCAGTAGAGTAGAGAAAGTATTAGAAATTCTGTATATAGCCCTACAGAACAGATAGTGCACAGTCCACAAGGGCTTTGCTGCTTAAAGTATTACTAAACCCAGTAATATGAAAATAGTTCACCCCCCCCCCTCAAAAACAGTGCCCACAGCTTACAAATCTTCTTTTTACATTACAATACTGCTACTATATACCTTTTTGGATGATCTGTATAACATGGTTACATGATAAACTGCACAGTTTCTCCAGTGCTGATAGTTCTGGAAGGAGATTTCCCCTGCAGCCTGTATACACGCCCACATGTGTCATGTCAATATCATGTGACCTGGCTATCTCTGAGAACAAGTATCTGTTCTCTCCAGCATAAAAGAAACAACTGAGCATGTGCAGGTCGGCTACTCTGCCTGTGTTAGCTGGCCTTCTCCAGATAGACAGTGCAAGAAGGGGTGGATCTGTGCATACTGGATAAAAACAGTCTTTTTACACAATGCAGAGGATTAACCCCTTAAGTTCCACAGTGAGTATAACAAGTATGCTATGCTGCACATACACACTGATTTTACTGTTGCGGGTTTAGTAACACTTTAACTGCAGATAGGAGACAGGAACTTTATTTAAGGAAAAGACATAGGGCATACCATAAATGCAGCTTCAAACTTATAAACACTGCCATCTACTGGTTGAAGATTATATCTCTACTAAATACTGATGTACAGTAGTTGTTGCACAAAATACAATTCCTTGGATCAATGTTTTATCATAAAGTATCTGTCCTACAACCTCACAAAACCCCAGGTAGAGTTGTTACTAAATTTAAAGAAGCAATATCACAGATCTATTATATAAACTGCATAATGTTTATATTTAAAGAAAAGTGGGATAATGTAGGTCCTGTGTTTTCATTATACTGAAAGCCGCAATGCTACACTTTTACTCTTTTCATTTAGTTATGCAATGTTTAGCTTACTGTATGTGCTGGTTTTCATGAGGAATGTCAGTAATAAAATTGTGCCCTTCCTTTTCTGAGTCCAGCTGAAGTCATCCAAGGAAATAAGCAATCTATGTCACAAGCAACCCATCATCTTGTTTTGGCATTTTTGGACAGTTAGTTATCCTGATCTTTGCAGATTGGTCTTCTTTGAATAAAATGAGCAAATATACACTGTATGCTGCAACTGTAATCTTCATGCCCACTTTCTCAGCTGCTTCTCAAGTAAATAATGAACTGTATGCAGATAAATTACACATATGAAAAAGAGATTCCGTTCATCCAACTACACATTTTTGTTAGCCAACTGTAAGCTGACCTAATGAAGTGCTGTCAGAAGGAATGCCAAAAGTACTTCTTTATATACATTGTAGATGCAGATGACTTTTAAACAAGTAAATCACTGTATGGTTCATTAAAGGACTGCGAGAGAAAGAAAAATGTGAATGGTTGTATTGGCATGCTTCATAAACATGGATGTACTGCATTACCCATGCAATCTCTTTGGGTATATCCCATAAGCCAAGGCATTGAAAGGGTCAAAACAAGTTTTGCAGCAGCAGCTGGACCTGTTTCTACTTTCCACAGCCGACTCCTGGATTTTCGGTAAAAGTGAACTAGGTGGCTATAGATCACTTTTACAGGACTAAAAGTGTGCCGCCTCCATTCCATTGGACCCCACCCCTTCTGGGCTCAGAGATGTCAAAATCCTGGCTGAAAAGTGGGTAAGGAGCAGAACAAGTGTAGTATGTGCTTGGTTGGCTGGAACGGAGAAGAGGGAAGACATTGAGGGTCCAATAGACCCCTTGATGTCTTCATAAAGCGTGTCATAAAGAACCTGTCACCTGCCCAATGTTATCACATAGGGGGCTTGTTAGCCCCCTTATGATAGCAGTATAGTTAACTGAAAAAAATAAAAAGTGTATAAAATGTAATCAAAAAAATAAAAATAACAAAAAGGATTAAAAGCACCGACATTGCCCCACGACATTACACACTAATGAACTCAAGCAAATGTAGCGTGTACACGTTTATGTAAACAACTGTTACTCAACACATATTGGGTATCGACACAATTTCATATTTTATTTTGTGCAAAAAAATAGGGCATTATAATGTGTGCATTTTAGATTATATTTTACTGATAAAATAGAATTGATAAACAGTTTTGTAAATATTGTGCAATATAAAAAATTGCAACTACCATCTTTTTATTCCGCAGGGCATTTGTATTCAGAAAAGACATAATTTTTGGGGGTAATTGTCTAGTCACAAATGCTAGCTTTAATGTGTTCATAAAATAAAAAAACTGCTTCAGAGGTAAAGTGGTTAACCACTTAAGGACAGAGCCTCGTTTTGAGATTTGGTGTTTACTGGTTTAAACATTTTTTTTTTGCTAGAAAATTACTTAGAACCCCCAAACATTATATATATTTTTTTCTAACACCCTAGAGAATAAAATGGCGGGTGTCGCAATACTTTCTGTCACACCGTATTTGCGCAGCGGTCTTCCAAGCGCACTTTTTTTTTTAAAAAATACACTCTTTTTAATTAAAAAATAAGACAACAGTAAAGTTAGCCCATTTTTTTAAAATATTGTGAAGGATTATGTTACACCAAGTAAACTGATACCCAACATGTCACGCTTCAAAATTGCACCCGCTCGTGGAATGGCGACAAACTTTTCCCCCTAAAAATCTCCATAGGCGATGTTTAAAAAATTCTACAGGTTGAATGTTTTGAGTTACAGAGGAGGTCTAGGACTAGAATTATTGCTCTCACTCTAACGATCGTGGCGATACCTCACACGTGTGGTTTGACCACCGTTTACATATGCAGGCACTACTTATGTATGCGTTCGCTTCTGTGTGTGAGCTCGGCAGGACGGGGCGCGTTAAAATTTTTAAATTTTTTTTCTTATTTCATTTACATTTTATTTTTTTATTTTTACACTGTTCTTTTAAAAAAAATGGTGTCACTTTTATTCCTATTACAAGGGATGTAAACATCCCTTGTAAGAGAAAAAAAGCATGACAGGACCTCTTAAATATGAGATCTGCGGTCAAAAAGACTTCAGATCTCATATTTACACTAAAATGCAATGAAAGAGAAAAAAAAGTCATGAAAAAAAAAAAAATGTTCCTATGTCCCTAGAGTCCCTAGAGCTATGGGCAGAAGTGACGTTTTGACGCCGCTTCCACCCTGCAATGGTAAGGAGCCAGGTGGGGGCCATCTTCCCCTCACTCGGCTCCATACCACACATGGAGAAGGATCCGATCGTCTCCGCCACTGCCGGCAGCTCCGGTAAGCTGTGGAGGGCACTGGAGCGCGGCTGGAGGGGGGGCCCTCTTCCACCACCGATAAAAGTAATCTTGAGGCGAATCCACCGCAGAGACCACTTTTATCTGAAAGCCGACTGCCCACTCTTGAAGAGGATACCGGGGTTATGGTAGCTAGCTGCTGCCATAACAACGATAATCCTCTTCAAACAGCCAATGTATAATGACGGCGGGCAGTCAGCAAGTGGTTAAAGATGTTTTAAAGCTGAATCCATTTTAAGTATTAGGCAGGCCATAAACGGTGCAAATTCACATGATTCCCCCATCAACACAGACACTGCTGACAGGGGAATCCCTCCTGCCGAGCAATTGTCTTCTCCTGGTGGGTGGGGTAAGCCGTCCCCGCCGGGAGAAGACAGTAATAATTGCTAGCGGTTATAGCAGCCACTAGTGATAAACGCAAATGAATCCTGCAGGCTGGTTGTATCCAAGTTGATTGAGGCTCCTGCTGAACCAGCCGAGATTTGAACTGTCTGTGGTTGGCCTTAAGGTTATAATAAAATAGACCTTACAAGACTACCATTTATATACCGTAGTTACATAGTAGGTAAGGTTGAATAAAGACAATAGTTCATACACACATCTAGTTCAAACTGTGTAGGTGTACTTGTGTCAGTTTCAATAATTATTTCCCACATCCCTGTATGTTGTGTTCTTTAGGATGCATGTCCAAGAGTCTTTTAAAAATATCAATACTCCCCACTGACACCACCAATTGTGGTTGAACCGCTTCTCCTCCAATCTCATTGTGTGTCCCCATGTCCTCTAACACTCCCTAAGACTGAATAGTTTTTTTTTCCTACATTGGGTTTACCATTGAGGTATTTGTAAATCACTATTATGTCCCCTCTTAAGCATCTCTTCTCCAGCGAGAATAAATTTAGTGCTTGTAGTCATTTCTCGTAATTGAGATCCTCCAATCCCCTTATTCATTTTGTTACCCTTCTTTGGACTCACTCCAGCTCCAGCACATCTCTTCTGACATAGACTTTCACTGTATTGTTCATTTAAGCACAAGAGACTCCATCTTGTTCACGCTGTTGAAATGTGTTCTGTAACCTTCATCTAACACACAGACACATCTTCTGCTACAGTGGTTCTCAACCTGGGGGTCGGAACCCCCTCGGGGTCGAATGACGATTTGCCAGGGGTCACGAAACCTGGGCTGTTCCTGAAAGCCCACACCACTCTCCCAGCTTTTTCCCGGCTGCCCAGCTGCGCTGTCCCTGGAGCCCACGGCCGCCCATGCAGCCTTTTTGCAGCCGCCTGTTCAGTTCACAGCATGGCTGAGGGGCAGAGACTAGAGGTCAGCTGACTAGTGAGGAATGTGAAGTGGGAGGGGCTGAAGGAGACCCTACCTCCTGATTTTGACATAGGTGTCACTGCTGCGAGACACCACAAAGTTGGGACACAGTGAGTAACACTACCTGTGATTATAGTTGCCATTAAAAGTCCTGACTACAGTTCTCAGATCAGCAAATGACCTTGATCAAGAACACCTAAGTTGGCTGATCAGAACTCTCCCCCAGCACTGCCACTCATCCCAACTCCCCACCAGCACTGCCAATCATCCCATTCCCCCCACCACCCCCACCAAGGGGTAATAGAAGGAATAAAAATAGAGAATACATGGAAGGGAGAGGAAAAGAGGGGGAGGAACAAAGAAAAAGGGAGAGAAAGAATGAGAGAAAGCACAAAAAAGACGGCTAGAGAGAGGGATGGGGAAAAAAAAACAAGAAATTAGGATAGATAAAATAAAGATGAAAGAAAGCAGAACAAAGAGAAATAGTGGTACATCCTAAAATGTACCATAAGGGGTTTTAATATTGTACAGATGGAAGGGACTCATGGAGAGCTAAATGTCCATGGGTTAGGGGCGCAACTTACCTTTGGCACTAGAGAGGTTGAGAACCACTGCTATAGAATTAAAGTGATTGTGAAGGCTTATATTTTTTTTGGGTGCTAACAACCCACGCTACGAAAACAATTTTACTTTTAGGGGTCCCCACAACTTGGAAAATGTTATCAAGGGGTCATGGCACTAGATAGGTTGAGAACCACTATGCTAGAAACGCTCTTTGTCTCTACTCCCCCCTCCCCTCTCAAGGTTTTACTTTTGCAATTGTTCTATTCACTAGCTTTTAATAACATATTTCTATTTGTTAGTTTTTAATAACATCTCACACCACCCCTTTCTTATCTATGTATAAAATAACATGTAATAATACATTTTAGGATGAACTGACATTTTAAACACAGTGATTGCGTCCTGTGAATCTGTTCCTGCAATTGCAGTATTAACTTTCGTGTTTAGAGTCACAATCAGAAATATTCCCATAACAGTTGGCGAGTCATATCAGGAGTTTGGCAGAGTTTCCAGAAGGAACCGTGCTATGATCGGGATCATCGGGAACGCAGATCTCTAAATGCAGGCTAGGTAAACTGTCCTTAAGCTTGCTATATTTTTCTGCCTTTCCTATGTATCCTATCTGTCGCATGGTACGGTCAGATAAAACCCACAGAGAAGAGAAGAGCTGGGTTTTTTTAGTGAGTGTTTTGTCTATTGTCATAAATCTCTTCTATCCACGTAGATAAGTGGAGACTATTCTTGTAAATCTGAAGATTTGTTGTACTATTTGTTTTAGAGGCAAGAGGGTATAGGCACAACTAGAAAAAAAAAAAAGACTGGCCAGTCATTATGAGCATTAAATTAAATAAGGGAATGAAGGGTGAGAGACCCTCAGAAAATGCCCAGCGCAAGATGAGCGCTAGAGAATAGATGAACCAAAGGTATGGTTATGCCTATACTGAGCCCCTAAAGTGGGTAGAATGGACAAAGGGTACAGCTAAACCTTTAAAATCTGAAGGGACTTTTATATTACAAGTATGGCAAACTTTTCTGCACGATTATGGCCCACTACTGTGCAGTGAAGGTATGTGGAGATAAAGCTTACGCCTGGCTTCCTACTAATGTTACAGGTACATGTTATACCTGCTTTGGCTATTCGCAAAGATACAGTGCGACCGGGTAAACGTCCAGAATACTCTTTAGTGTTCATAAGAGAGCTGTTCACTGAAGGTGACATGACATGGTCATGGTTCCCTTCCTGGACAGGATGGGGAATTGAAGCAATGAAAAGAATAAAAAATTACACTAGAATTATAGATGAAATTATTAACCTCACTACCACTGATATAGGTTTTTTTAAGTGAAGAAATGACTCAGCTTAAAAAAGTAGTATTAGAGCACAGATTAACGCTAAATTATCTCACTGCAGCTCAAGGTAGGAAGTGTAAGGTATTTCACACTGACTGTTGTATATACATTTCTGATAATGAGGACATTATTAACCACTTGACAAGTGGGCACTTAAACCCCCTTCCTAACCAGAACAATTTTCAGCTTTCGGTGCTCTCAAACTTTGAATGACAATTACTCAGTCATGCAACACTGTACCCATATGAATTTTTTGTCCTTTTTTCACACAAATAGAGCTTTCTTTTGGTGATATTTAATCACTTTAAGGTCCAGGCCTGCAGACCTCAGCTTATGGGGAACTGTATCAAATGCATTTGCATTTAGTTTTATTTTATAAGAGAAATGGGATTGGCTGATGATGTATATGGCAGGAGGAGGTTTGTAACAAAATGTTGCTACAATATTTTTGCTGCCAATGCCAATTTTGGAATTTTAAATATATTCTATCATCACCTGTATGTATCAGGTTTTAACCTTACTGAAGTAGCATTATCAAATGAGGGCCAAATAATTTAACACATTATTTTGGCAATATTGGAAAAAAAGAGTACTTATTGATTTTTGTCACTTGAGGATAGTCACTTCAGTGGGTATAGGTAAGAGTTTACAACCAGTTTAAAATTGCATCAGAATACCATTTGTGTGAGTCTAGTGGTCTAACTTATGTTTTTACTTTTTTTGCCAATTAGATTGCACATTTTCTTTCTTTATGGATGCAATTGTGTAAAATGTTATAAAATGTTAAAATACAGCCCTGATGAAGGGGAGCCATGGAAACATGGCAGCTTTTTTTGTAATGCAATGGATAATTTTGACTCCTCAAGCTTAGTGTTGTGCTATATATTTTTTTTACATTATTGTTTCAATTGCTCTTGGAGACTTTTTTGTGTCCGTGAGTGATCTTTCACAAAGCAAAAATAACATATACAGTACACCAACTCTACACAACGTTTACAGAAGTGCCAAAGGCCCTGAATGTTGCCTTCAGCCTCAAACTATATACTGTATGGTGATGGTAGAATTCATGCATTCAAAAAGTGGCTGAACAGATTTACAAATATTTTGCCATATAAAATGGTTCACATAAATGTATTTTAACTGCGTTTTAAACTAGAGTAAGCCTGTTTTGCCTATGCCATATATGAAATTACTATTTGTAATATTTAGAAGCTATAATCTTTAGACATGTTTTTTTGACATTGAAAGCAGTGCAGTCCTTATTTTTTATGCAATGCAATGCAATTGCAATATAAAGTAGTGAATGTGACTTTCACCAAACATTCTCTGGTGGAGAATCAATCACTGTCATTTAATAAAACACATTGAACCTGGAGGATTCATCTGCAGAGAATGTTTGCTGAATGTCAGATTCATTGCTTTATAAATATGCCTGTGTGTTTTATGGAGTAAACTGCATTTTTTTTTTTCCGAGAACCAATTTATACTAAAAAAAGGGAGAAAATCAGTCAATCTTTGGACAAATGTACTTCATGTTGATTTATTTTCCTGCTGCAGGAGAGCATGGGATTGTTGGAAAAGCAACAGCAAACTGTGCCTCTTTGAAATTCAATTTGCTTCCTACCGCAGTTTCTGAATTACTTGCTCCGAAGCCCTGGACATTCAGACATGAAAAATAAAATATAAAAAAAAATATTTCTTAAAATGGCCCGATAATGCTTTGACATTTCAAACCGCAGAGGTGCTGTCATTTTGTCAGGTTGTAGTTTGCATCCATTAACATTAACCTTTAAAGGCCAAGGTAAAAAATGCCTTTGTGTAAAATATTACCTTGTGCAAAGTTGCTCTCAGCTTTGAAATTAACTAAAAGGTAGATGGCATAGTTCTTTGTTCTAAAACAAATTTAGAAGTGTAGTTTGAAGCACTTATAC
Source organism: Lithobates clamitans (assembly GCA_037952925.1). Lineage (NCBI taxonomy): Eukaryota > Metazoa > Chordata > Amphibia > Anura > Ranidae > Lithobates > Lithobates clamitans. The sequence goes on from JBBGZY010001482.1 coordinate 163,871, forward strand.
TGATTGAGTCATTTAAGATGGAAAACCAAGGAAAAGCCATAAAAACAGGAAGGGAAATATTCTAACATGTTTAATTTTCAGGACATGGAATCTATAGTTTTAATGTAGTTATAAGCTGGCTTTAAAACTATAGATTCTGCCTAAACTTTTAATGTGTTGCTTATTAAGATTTTTTGTTCTGTCCAACACTGTTATCCAGTCTCCTGTTTTTTAAAATTAGATATTTGCCAAGTTTTTCTTGCATATGCCAGTTGCTTGTACATTAGACCTACCACCTAACATTGGACCTAACATCTGATATACACTCACGGGCCACTTTATTAGGTACAAATTGCTAGTACTGGGTTGGACCCTCTTTTGCCTTCAGAGCTGCCTTAATTCTTCATGGCATAGATTCAGCAAGGTGTTGTAAAGATTTCTAAGAGATTTTGCTCCATATTGACATGATAGCACCACGCAATTGCTGCAGATTTGTCGGCTGCACATCCATGAGGCAATTCTCCCTTTCCTCCACATCCCAAAGGTGCTTTATTGGATTGACATCTGGTGACCGTGGAGGTCATCGGAGTACAGTGACCTCATTGTCGTGTTTAAGAAAACAGTGGTGAGATGATTTGAGCTTTGTGACGTTGCATTATCCTGCTGGAAGGAGCCATCAGAAGATGGGTACACTGTAGTCATAAAGGGATGGACATGATCAGCAACAATACTCAGGTAGGCCGTGGCATTTAAACAATGCAGAATTGGTACTAAAAGGCCCAAAGTGTGCCAAGAAAATACCCCCCACACCATTACACCACCACCACCAGCCTGAACTGTTGATACAAGACAGGATGGATCCATGATATCATGTTGTTTATGCCAAATTCTGACCCTATCATCTGAATGTTGCAGCTGAAATTGAGACTCATCAGACCAGTCAACATTTTTTTTTAAATCTTCTATTGTCCAATTTGGTAAGAAAATGCGAATTGTAGCCTTAGTTTCTTGTTCTTAGCTGACAGGAGTGGCACCTGGTGTGGTCTTCTCCTGATGTAGCCCATCTGCTTCAAGGTTCTATATGTTGTGCATTCAGAGATGCCCAGCCTGCCCATTCTCCTCTGACCTCTGACATCAACAAGGCATTTTTGTCCACACAACTGCCGCTCACTGAATATTTTCTCTTTTTTGGACCATTCTCTGTAAACCCTAGAGATTGTTGTGTGTCTGGCACCAACAACCATGCCACCTTCAAAGTCACTTAAATCCCCTTTTTTCCCATTCTAAAGCTTGGTTTGAACGTCAGAAAGTTGTCTTCACCATGTCTAGATGCCTAAATGCTTTGAGTTGCTGCCATGTAATTGACTGATTAGCAATTTGTGTTACCAAGCAATTAAAAAAAGTTTACCTAATAAAGTGGTTGGTGAGTGTATTTTTATGTAAAATACATGCATACTAAGTAATGTGCAAGTGTATACTAAGGGGTATTTGCTACCTTTAACAGAAATAACTTCATCTGCTTTTCTGTCCAGAAGAGCGGTGCCATTTTTGTTTAGGGATTATCAAGCACCAGCATCTACTATATGGACTGAGAGGCTTGTTGAGGGATGAGCCCCATTGTTGCATCTTCTCACCTTGATGACTTGTACAAAGGTGCAAAGTTGCACTCTGATCGCAAGGGGAAGAGGAGACCGAGGAAAGGCATCATCTTGGCTTAAGCAAAGTCTCTCGCCGTGAGATCAAGGACTGCTTTTAAGTAATAAAAGATCTAGATTTTTTTTCCAAAAATATGCAGAATATTGTGAAATGTCAGGAATGTATTTATGCAAACTTGTAACACTACATAATAGTCCACTCACCAATCGCTTATGGTTTTAGAACTAAACTTATGAAGTCTAGATATACACATTAGTTCTAGAATGAAATTATACTTTTCTTAACCAAATCACTCTTCTGTGCCATAGAAGAAACTAGTTTTGTCATACTTGATGGAAAATAGTGAAGTCATTATGCAAGTATATTGTAAGTACCGTAGTTCTATTTTTGGCAAGAGAGGCCATTGTATTTAGATGGACTCTGACCTTCCAACCACTGTACTTTGGAAACACCCAAGCTACCAGCTGGCATATCCGCCGGCTGGCAGGAGACCCATACGAAGCCAGAATCAGTTTTGATCGGGTCTGGCCAGATAACACATGACATCACTTCAGGTTTACCTGGCTGTCATTGGCGGCATTTTTTGAAAACCGAATGTATTCAAAAATGCCGTTCTAGTCCTTTTTAATGCTTCCAAGTGCAAAGGAAGGATTTGGTGTCTTATTGACCCCAGATCCCTCCATAAAGAATACCTGTCATGTCCCTATTGCTGTCACAAGGATGTTTACATTCCTTGTGACAGCAATAAAAGTGTTAAAAAAATTTTTTAAAGCAAAAGTGTACAAAAATAAAAATAAATCTATATTTGAAATAAAAAATAAATTAAAGTGCCCCCGCCCCCCAATGCTAGCGCACAAAGGCAAACGCATGCGTCAGTCCCGCACGCACGTAAACAGCGATTGTCCCACACATGTGAGGTATCGCAGTGAACGTCAGATAATGGGCAGTAATTCTAGCACTAGACCTCCTCTGCAGATATAAAATGTTATCCTGTAAAGGCTTTTAAAGGGTCGCCTATGGATAGTAAAATTTATGTTGTTTGTCCCCCCTGCGCAATTTGAAAGCGTGACATGTTTGGTATCTATTTACTCAGCTTGACATCATATTTTATATTTTACAAAAAAATTGGGTTATGTATTGTTTTTTTTTTTGCATTAAAATATAAAAAAGTGTATTTTTTCCCCAAAAATTGCATTTGAAAAACTGCTGCACCAATACTGTATGACATAAAAGCCAAACCCACCAATTTATTCTCCAGAGCCTCTGCTTTAAAAAGGGATATAATGTTTGGGGGTTCTAGGTAATTTTCTAGCAAAAAATAATGATTTTTCACGTGTACTAAAAGTGCCAGAAAATGCCTGGACTTCAAGTACCGTAGTTAATAAACTAGTTAACAAATACAGATTTAGTTTCCAATGAATTTTGTTTAGAAACTTTTTCAAGGTATACAAAGCCACCAATTGCCATTGTATAATGTAACAGTCTCTGGTTACAAACCAGGGTTTAAGTCTTATGCGTTACAGAAGAGAAACATACTGTACTATTTTGACGCTACTCATGGCTCATCATCATCCACATTTCAGGAATATTAAAGAAAATAAAATAAAAACAAAAACAATAAAGCAAAAGGAGATTAAAGTATAACAATTTAAATAGGCATCAAGCGGTGTGGAAGAAAAGCACACAATATTCCAATCTCTCACATCTTGCCTTTCCAAAGATGAACATAATGAGGGAGGAGATGCTCAAATAAAGCCCTTTTAATGCTAGAGTAACCCACCCCTCACTCCATAATCCAAAGACCTTGGATAATATATAGAAGGGAGAATACCCCCCACTTCACCTGCATGATGCAACCATGAAACTCAATTCTCCTGTAGTCTTGAGGACCTCAAGAAAGAGGAAAGAAAAAGGCAATAGACCATAGATGGAAGACAAGACAGGAAAGAACAAAAATCAGTACACCACCTTCTAGAAGAAAAGTACTCCGAAATAAACCCATCCTATAAGGCTTTCAACAGGTATTTAATCCAGAGGTCCCACATTTTGTCAAACAGAGCTATTTTATCATTCAAAAATGCCGATAGGCATTCATTCACCATTATCCAAGATAGCTTGGAGTTTTGCAGGTGGAAGGGGACCATTGGGGATTTCCAAGACCTGACTTATGGAAATTCTGCCTGCAATAAATATAAAGGCAATAAGCCTCCTCGTATGTCTTGAAGTCCCCTCCACCGGGCGCCCCAACATTGCCTGCAGGGGTGATTTAATGAGTGAGTGAATGTATGAAGTTGTAAGTGCGAATCCAGAACCTCTGCACTCTTGGTCAAGTCCACCACATGTGATACATAGCACCTTCTATTCCGCACCCTCTGAAGCACTGTGGGTATGCACCCCAGGACATAGGTCACTATTTTCGCCGGCACCATGTACCACCACAGTAAGCCCTTATAGTTTGCCTCGATCAGCAAGGTATTTATATGATTTGGGGGCACATTGTGCTAACTTGCTCCACTCTTTAACTTCCAAGTTCTCTCCCAGATCCTGCTCCCATTTCTGCATTTAGAATAACTTTTAAGAAGTAGAGGACAAAACACTGTATATTTTAGATATGTGACCAGTGTGTTTGTCGAAACTTCTGTACAGATATTCCATTGAGGTAGTGGTTAAGTCAGAGCTGCGATTCAATGTTGCCAAAAAATGCTGAGTGTATCGATAAAGTTCTGAATTAGGAAGCTGAAATGTCTCCTGGAGTGATTGTTTTGACAAAACACCTCTATGGTCACAGAAATCAGCTATTCGCAGCAAGCCTTTGTTGGTCCACCAAGCAAAGTTTTGAGGGTGAAGACCCGGGGTGAATGAAGGATTAGCAAGTAGCGAACAAATACAGATTTAGTGTTTTACCCACTTTAGACACATAAGAAAAACATAGACTTACAAGATTTATTACAGCCATTTCTGAACTATGAGATTTTAGAAATATTATAGTTGAACATATTATAGCCTTAGGTATTAATGGCAACATTTGGATGTGCTTTGTCAATGCTAGGATAGAATGTTATTGTGTATGTTGTGGAAGTGGTTTAAACCAGTGTACAGATAAGAGACATGAAGCACTGTGTGTAACAGAGATATGTGAGGGGCAGGGCTTTTAATTTCAGCCAGAACATGGTGTAATTTCTCCGGTGCGGGTCTCTTGCTTGCCACTCACCACTATCACTTGTAAATACACAAATGCGGTGCAAGACCCCAAGATCTGAACCTGCAACCGCCGCTGCGTCTGCTAGTATCTATTCTTGTTGAGCCACCCGAGATGCTGGAAAACCCTGGACAATTCCTTGGACAATCTTGTCTTGAACCTAGTTTCTGGTAAACCTTGAACTCTTGGCTCCTTCCATGAACTTCATATTTAAGCGATGGCTTTAGACTTCCTGCTTGCCAGAATTTTGTTATCTCCAGCCAATATCTCGCTCAATTCACTCCTGCTGCCGTCTGTATCTTCGCTACCACTCGTTACCGAACTTTGCCTTGTTCCTCAACTACGCTTCTGCTTGATCACAACCTGCAACCATTTGTTACCGAACTTGCTGGACAGCACCCTTGACAATACCTTGGACAATCTTGTCTTGAACCTTGTTTCTGGTGAACCTTGAACTCTTTGCTCCTCCCATGAACTTCCTATTTAAGCCATGCCTTTGCACTTCCTACTTGCCAGAATTTTGTGCTCGCCAACCAATATCTGTCACATTTCACTCCTGCTGCTGTCCGTATCTTCGCTACCACTCGTTACCGAACTATACCTTGTTTCTTGACTATACTCCTGCTTGATCCCTACCCGCAACCACTTGTTATGGACCTTTGGCTTGTTTACTGACTATGCTTCTGCTTGATCCCTTCCTGTTATATCTGCTATTGGACCCCGTCTTGCTCACCTCCTAGTGGGGTGATCGTGAGGAACGCGACCTCTGAACCTGACCCCGACCGTGACACAGCTTTTGTATTTGCATGTGACAGCGCTCTTCTCCCGGCAGACGCACAGAACCTCCTCTGCACATCTCTTTATGACAGCTGAGGATGAAGGGGGCAGGGCATCAACACAGCCACTCTAATCTAATGGTGCAAACTCCCAGTGAAGCTTGTGCTGGCAGCCTGCACTCACATGCTGTAAGTTGTAGCTGCTCTTCTTCAGCAGCCCCTCTCTGCTACTCTTTAGGTGGTTGGACAGGATTTGGGAAAGGAGGAGAGCTCTGTACTGGAAGGGGGGTTGAGCTCTGTACTGGAAGCTGGGGGGATGTTAGCTCTGTGCTAGAAGGGTGTGTGAGGGGGCAATCTATGTACTGGAATATAGGGGAGTTATTGGGGAGAGCTGTGTGCTAGATGGGAAGGGGGTGGGGAGAATTTGGAGGTAAACCGTTTTCAGTTGTAAACTGGCTTGTGAGATATGCACCCTCAACCCTGCACTCTGTGTGCAGTGCACACCTCAATCTGGCACTCTGTACACAGCACACTTCTTAAACCTGCACTCTGTACACAGTGCACTCCTGAGCCCTGTACTCTGTGTACACAGCATATTTCTCAACCCTGCACTTTGTACACAGCACAATCCTCAATCCTGCTTTCTGTACAGATCCCAATTCTCAACCCTGCAGTCTATACAAAGCACACTCTTCCACCCTGCACTCCATATAGAGTGCACTCCTGAACCCTGCACTCTGCATATAGCACACTCCTGAACTCCTGGTATGTAACAATGCCCCCTTGTTAGTGCAATTCGGCTACACCCACCGTTTCATGTGGGGGTTGAGTTCCTGCACTTTCTAGCTGATAAAAAGCCCTGGTGAGAGGTATGAGGCACCATGTGCAACAGAGGGGGATCAGGCACATTATGTAATTCCAGGGTATAAGTCACCTGGTGTAATCCAGAAGTATGAGGCAGTACATGAATTTTGAGATACTGAAGGTATTCCAGAAGTATGAGCAGTGCATGCAATACAGAAGTATGGGATAGTAGGTATAATCTAGAAAGATGAAACAGAGAATTGAGGTGTGATGGCAGCAATCTCAATCCATTGCTGCCTCTAGATTGTGACCATTGCACTTTTAGCCTCACCTTGCACAGTGATTTTCTAGCTCAAGGGACAACAATAGAAGCGCCATTAGACCTAAGCTCCATACACATGGGCAGAATGTCGGGAGAATGTCAGTTTAAAAAAAAAACAGCCAACATTCTGCCCCTGTGTATGTCGGTCTTTACGGAGGCTTCTGTAGGACATGCATGCTGGAAAACCAGCAGCTGACCGACACCCGATCAGCGCTCTCAACCAATGGCAGAGAGCGCTGATCAGAGTGTTCTAGTAGGGGGGGCCATCCCCCTGTCAGATCATAACAGCTCTGACCGGAGCTGACAGCTTAAGAGTGGTTGTCACTGGGGTCAATCAACTCAGCAGTTAACATACACACCAACATTAGCCTCCAGCACATGTTTTATTGGAAACACACACCAATCAAAATATCTGCTACAGTAAATTTGACCTTTATGAAGTGGCTGTGAGTGTGACACTCACTGCCACGCCAGACAAAAAAACGCAGCAATATAAATTGGGCTAAAAGGGAAGAAATACAGTGGGTACGGAAAGCATTCAGACCCCCATAAATTTTTCACCCTTTGTTATATTGCAGCCATTTGCTAAAATCATTTAAGTTCATTTATTTCCTCATTAATGTACACACAGCACCCCATATTGGCAGAAAAACACAGAATTGTTGACAATTTTGCAGATTTATTAAAAAAAGAAAAACTGAAATATCACATGGTCCTAAGTATTCAGACCCTTTGCTGTGACACTCAAATATTTAACTCAGGTGCTGTCCATTTCTTCTGATTATCCTTGAGATGGTTCTACACCTCCATTTGAGTCCAGCTGTGTTTGATTTTACTGATTGGACTTGATTAGGAAAGCCACACACCTGTCTATATAAGACCTTACAGCTCACAGTGCATGTCAGAGCAAATGAGAATCATGAGGTCAAAGGAACTGCCTGAAGAGCTCAGAGACAGAATTGTGGCAAGGCACAGATCTGGCCAAGGTTACAAAAAAATTTCTGCTGCACTTAAGGTTCCTAAGAGCACAGTGGCCTCCATAATCCTTAAATGGAAGATGTTTGGGATGACCAGAACCCTTGCTAGAGCTGGCCGTCTGGTCAAACTGAGCTATCGGGGGAGAAGAGCCTTGGTGAGAGAGGTAAAGAAGAACCCAAAGATCACTGTGCTTGAGCTCCAGAGATGCAGTCGGGAGATGGGAGAAAGTTGTAGAAAGTCAACCATCACTGCAGCCCTCCACCAGTCGGGGCTTTATGGCAGAGTGGCCCATCGGAAGCCTCTCCTCAGTGCAATACACATGAAAGCCCGCATGGAGTTTGCTAAAAAACACCCGAAGGACTCCAAGATGGTGAGAAATAGGATTCTCTGGTCTGATGAGACCAAGATAGAACTTTTTGGCCTTAATTCTAAGCGGTACGTGTGGAGAAAACCAGGCACTGCTCATCACCTGTCCAATACAGTCCCAACAGTGAAGCATGGTGGTGGCAGCATCATGCTGTGGGGGTGTTTTTCAGCTGCAGGGACAGGACGACTGGTTGCAATCGAGGGAAAGATGAATGCAGCCAAGTACAGGGATATCCTGGATGAAAACCTTCTCCAGAGTGCTCAGGACCTCAGACTGGGCCGAAGGTTTACCTTCCAACAAGACAATGACCCTAAGCACACAGCTAAAATAATGAAGGAGTGGCTTCATAACAACTCTGTGACTGTTGTTGAATGGCCTAGCCAGAGCCCTGACTTAAACCCAACTGAGCATCTCTGGAGAGACCTAAAAATGGCTGTCCACCAACGTTTACCATCCAACCTGACAGAACTGGAGAGGATCTGCAAGGAGGAATAGCAGAGGATCCCCAAATCCAGGTGTGAAAAACTTGTTGCATCTTTCCCAAAAAGACTCATGGCTGTATTAGATCAAAAGGGTGCTTCTACTAAATACTGAGCAAAGGGTCTGAATACTTAGGACCATGTGATATTTCAGTTTTTCTTTTTTAATAAATCTGAAAAAATATCAACAATTCTGTGTTTTTCTGTCAAAATGGGGTGCTGTGTGTACATTAATGAGGAAAATAAAAATGAACTTAAATGATTTTAGCAAATGGCTGCAATTTAACAAAGAGTGAAAAATTTAAGGGGGTCTGAATACTTTCAGTCCCCACCGTATGTGAACCCTCACCTTGTAAAATAACCCATTAAGTTTAAGATTGAAACGAAAGGCAAAACATTTGTATAAATATATAGAAAAATATACAGAAATACTTTTTTTTTAATCACATAACCTCTGTTCTTAGCTGGGTAGGGGCTTAGAGAAGTGGGGGTGGAGAAATAGCAGCACAGTACTTCCCAGTGAATGGCAGTGCAGGGAGGCGTGTCAGCAGAGTCTGACCATTGGAGGACAGGCAGGCTGTTCTCTCAGCCAGAAAACTGACCATTGATGTGATCTCATGCCTAGCATGGTCAATTTGAAATAGGAATGTGGGGGACTGGCAGCAACACCAGGTATTTCACACAAAGTAAAAAATACAAAGAGAACAGAATACTTTTTAACACATGTACATGCTACAATAGACACGTATCAGGATTATAAAATTTTGAGGTAACTTATTCTTTAACCACTTCAATACCAGACACTATCACTCCCTTCCTGCCCAGGCCAATTTTCAGATTTCAGAGCTGTCACACTGTGAATGACAATTGCGCAGTCATTCAACACTGTACCCATATGACATTTTTATAATTTTTTTTTAGACAGATAGAGCTTTCTTTTGGTGGTATGTAAATACCACTAGATCTAAGATTTTCTTAGTTTCTGTTATAAAATTTTGCAAATAAGTAATTTTTCTTCTTCGCTGATGGGCACTGATGGACAATAATGAGGCTGCACTGATGAGACAGCACTGATAAGCTGCACTGATGGGTACTGATGAAGAGGTACTGATGAGGCTGCACTAATGAGGTGGCACTGATGAGGAGGTACTGATGAGACTGCACTAATGAGGTGGCACTGATAGGCAGCATTGATGGGCACTAATAATCCCTGATAACCTCCACTGATGGGCACTGATAACCTGCACTTATGTGCACTGATTGCCACTAATGGGGCTGCACTTATGATTATTGCCCTGATTATCAGTGTAAAAATGTACTCGCTGTGCCCTGTCAGCCTTGCTGGTTACCGGCTCTCCTTTCCTCACACAGAGACAGTGTGTGAGGAAAGGAATGCCGATAACTGGCAAGTCTGTTTACATGTGAGCTGTAATTGGACACAGCTGATCACATGGTAAAGGGCCGCTGTGACTGACCCTTTACTGCGATCTGGGGGACCGGGGATGGTGAAGAATTGGGAAACTTCAGCAGATGTCAAGCCAGGGACCCAGCCAGTGGAGGTGACACTTGAAGAGCATTATTGTATGTCAAGTAGGGATGAGCCGAACACCCCTCGGTTCGGTTTGCACCAGAACTTGCGAACAGGCAAAAAATTTGGAAGAACACACGAACACTGGTAAAGTGTATAGGACACGAACATGAAAAATCAAAAGTACTCATTTTAAAGGTTTATATGCAAGTTATTGTCATAAAAAGTGTTTGTGGACCTGGGTTCTGCCCCAGGGGACATGTATCAATGCAATTTTTTTTTTTTAAAAGGGACGTTTTTTCTGGAGCAGTGATTTTTTTAAAGCTTAAAGTGAAACAATAAAAATGAAATATTCCTTTAAATATCATGCCTGGGGGGTGTCTATAGTATGCCTGTAAAGTGGCACATTTTTCCCATGTTTATAACAGTACCACAGCAAAATGACATTTCTAAAGGAAAAATTGTCATTTAAAACTGATCGCAGCTGTAATAAATTGTCGGGTCTCGGCAATATAGATAAAACTAATTGAAAAAAAGAGCATGTGTCCCCCCCAGTCCATTACCAGGCCCTTTGGGTCTGGTATGAATATTAAGGGGAACCCCGAACCAAAAATTAAAAAAAAATTGCTTGGGGGTCCCCCTAAAATCCATACCAGGCCCTTCATGTCTGGTATGGAAATTAAGGGGAACCCTGCGCCAAATTAAGAAAAAGATGGGATAGAGGTCCCCCCAAAATCCATACCAGATTCTTCAGGTCTGCTATGGATTTTAAGGGGAACCCTGCTCCAAAATAAAAAAATGGCATAGGGGTCCCCCCAAAATCCATACTAGACCCTTATCCGAGCACGCAACCTGGCAGGCCACAGGAAAAGGGCGTGGTATGAGAGAGAGCGCCCCCCCTCCTGAACCGTACCAGGCCACATGCCCTCAACATGGGGAGGGTGCTTTGGGTTCTGACCCCAAAGCACCTTGTCCCCATGTTGATGGGGACAAGGGCCTCATCCCCACAACCCTTGCCCGGTGGTTATGGAGGTATGCGGGCGGGGGGCTTATCAGAATCTGGAAGCCCCCTTTCACAAGGGAACCCCCAGATCCCGTCCTCCCCCCTATGTGAATTGGTAATGGGGTACATTGTACCCCTACCATTTCACAAAATAAAGTGTCAAAAATGATAAAAAAAGACAAGAGACAGCTTGGGACAAGTCATTTGTTAAAAAATAAAAAAATAAAAATGTCCCGTCATGCAAATTCACGCCACCCGACGGACCGTAAAAAAAAAGCCGCAACCGTTCCTCCTCCATGGGAGGCTCCCGCCGACTGACGCTTCTTCTCTGTGACAGTTCTTATATAGCTGATTGTGGTGCCACCCGGGGATGTAAAAGGGTGAGCCCGCCCCCCTCTGACGCCACGGGGAAGCCCCTCTCTAAGGGAAGCTTTCTTCACTACAAGGAATCTACTGTTCCCACCACACCCAAACTATTTACAGTTAACTATCCGGTGAAGAACATCAGATCTGCAACGTAGACTTTATTGCCATTACTTATAGAAAGGCCCCTATATTACTCTTCTCTAGACTCGCTCTCCCTTCCTAGGATAGCATGTAGGTTCGCCAGGTTCCATCGTCTATAATGTGGCACTATTAGCAGTTAACTGAAACATCCACTAGGGGGGTAACATTACGTCTAAAGAAAGTGTACATATATGTATATAGTATTGTCATTGTTAACATATTGTCTTGTGCCTTTCAGAGGAATTCTTTTGCTGAGTTGGCGCGGCTGCCTAGAACTCAGCAGATTTATTGCCTCCTCTTGTGACAACTTCCCCTTTTATTGGTTCAAGTAAAATCTTCATATAACTTAATTACATTGAGTTGTTTGATTATTGTTGCACAGTGATAAAAGGATGTCTGAACTTAGAATGTCAGGTGGGTTGTAAAGTTCACCAGGTCATGGCCGTGCAGATCAGATGAGCAGGTAATTCTAAGCAGTCCTCTAGGGGGCCGTGCTATATTTGGGGGCTCGCCTGGGATGCTATCTGCAGCTGGCCCTAGCCAACCTAGATCAGAGATGCAATCTGTATGGGAAGCCTTCTCCATGGCTGCCCACACAGACAGAAGCACCGTTCTGGAGATCTTGGGAAATTAGCACACCAAGAGGGAGATCAGAAGGTGCCTAAGAACTCTGGCACCAGGACAGCGGGCCTACCTGGTGGAGACTGAAGCCTCAGAGGAGTTGAATCAAGTCAGGGCACTGATAAAATTACAAGAAGAAGTGCCAGTGTGCTTTCAGGTGGAAAGTCACCAATCAAGAGACTTGAATTCTGCTACTAGGAACAAAGAGAAAGTGGTGATTCGCGCCGTCCACGCAGAGGTGGAGTTCTCCGACGATAATGGGACTGAGTCTGAACCAAAGGGACCGGCCCTCACTGATATCCATAAATCAGTCGCAGAACTCGGGCCAACAGAACTGATGGCCCAGGTGACTCAGGCTCAAACTCAAATGTATGATGCTTTGATGCGAGTGATAGAGACACAAGCGAAAGTTCAGGAGCAAGGGACTTGTGCAAATGAACAGAAACTGTACCCAGAGCGAGAGGGGAGATGTTACGGATGCAGAGGTCGGACATTTTCGAGCGAAGTGCCCCAAATCTGGCGTCAGCCCTCATCTCCTCAACAAAGTCCTAAGAGCTTTACAGAAATTGCTCTTTCTAAAGCTGGCAGGAAACTTCAAGGGACCTCATTGAAGGAGCTAGTTGAGAGTCCCAAGGGAAAACTGCACTCCAAGGACAAGAGAAGAGACCAGAACAGAGCCAAGGAGAAAGGGGGACATAAGTCCTCTCTAACCCTTTGGTGCCTAAGCATGCTACAAAATTAAAACCCTCAGAGAATGGAAGACGGGGACAGGAAATCAATGCACACCTTGCTAAATGAGCAGTTAAACCAAATCCACCACCTCCAAGGAGGCCGGTTAGGACTCAAACTATAGAGTCGCCTATGGGAAACCTATCCAAGAACTTAGTGGGGCCATCCCCCATAGTTTCAGTACAGGTAGAGGGCATCTATACACAAGCACTGCTGGATACTGGAGCCCAAGCAACACTGCTATTTCAAGACTTTTATCACAAGTACTTGAAGCATATTCCTTTGTGCAAGGACCCAGAAATGCCTTTATGATGGTTACATACCCATTAAAATAACCTTTGACTTTGCTCTAGCAGGCAGACCGGAAACCTTTGACACATTGGCCCCCTTCCGCCTGGAGCTGGCCGAAATTCCCTACTGATAGGCACTAACACCAACCTAGTGAGAAGGTTACTCACTCCCTTAGCCTTAGAGGGTGCTCCTGTTGGGAAAATTCATCCCCAGTTGAGACAAGCATTCCAGAGCGTGTTGCAAGAAAAGAAGGCACCTGCAGAATGAGTGGGAAGATTGTGGCGACTTGGCACCCAAGAAAGAGTGCTGCAACCTGGAGAAAGGGCCTGTCTTAAAGCCACAGTCAAGTTGTTTTGGGACCAGCGGGGTCCATACGTGGTGGTAGAAGCTGATCCCACAGAAGAAAAGGTTGGGATAGAACTGATTCTGGAGATTGTACCCACTCGGGCCTTGCTAAGAAATGGAGGGCAAATTCCTGTCAGTATGCGGAATATCACTAGCCATCCGATCAGCCTAAAGCCTTGCATGGTGGTTGGGAAAGTGAGTGCTGCCACTCCGGTAGCATGGAATGAGGTAGCCCAGGAGGGAGATGGAGGAGGCACCGCTGTCTGCTGCCCAAGTCTCCCCCCTGCTTGGGAGGAAAGGATTAAAGCCCAGATAGCTTGATTGAAGAAAATGTTCTCGAAGAATGACTTTGATGTGGGTTGTGCTAAGAGCGCTCAACATCGAATTCGACTGACTGAAGATAAGCCATTACAAGAGAGGGCAAGGCAAGTCCCCTTGTGTGACTTGGAGAATCTTCGAGAGCAACTGGCTGAACTAAAGAGGTCAGGGGTCATTAAGGAGTCCAGAAGCCCTTATGCTTCCCCGATTGTGGTAGTAAGGAAGGAGAATGGATCTCTCCGGATGTGTATTGATTATCGAACTTTGAATAGAAGGGCTATCCCAGATCAATACACGACTCCTCTCATAGTAGAAGTCTTATGCTGCGTACACACAATCAGATTTTCCGACGGGAAATGTTGGATGTGAGCTTGTTGGCTGAAAGTCTGACCGTGTGTATGCCCCATCGAACATTTGTCGTTGGACTTTCCGCTAACAAATGTTGGCTAGCAGGTTCTCAAATTTTCCGCCAACAAAACTTTGTTGTCGGACTTTCCGATCGTGTGTACACAAGTCCGTCGCACAAAAGTTTACGCATACTCGGAATCTAGTACGAGCCGGAAGCGCCCAGTCTTATAAAACTAGCATTCGTAATGGAGATATCACATTCGTGACGCGGCAAATTATGAAATCTCTCAATGCAACGCATTCTCTTCTTCTTTACAATGCTATAATAATGAAGTTGCTTTGCTGCTGATATTCACAGAGTTCTGACAATTTTTATTTTCATATTTTATATTTTTTATTATTTCTAGTGATCTCCAGAATAATATTTTTTGTTGTTGTTTTTTTTTCTCGTGATCTCCAGAATAATCTTTTTTTTTTCTTTTTTTTTCTAGTGATCTCCATATTTTTTTTTTCTCATTATCTCCAGAATAATCTTTTTTTTTTCTTCTAGTGATCTCCATAATAATTTGTTTTTTCGTTTTATGTGTCAAGTTACCACAACACCATTATTATCTTGTATTTTTTAACCTCAAAGATACAACTATGTTGGTGTCCCTTGTTAATTTGACGTTGTATTTTTGAAATGTACCTGCCTGCTCTCAAACAAACTGTCCTTTTTCAAGTAAAACACATAGCCAAGTATTTGTCAAAACAAAAATTTTATATTTAATAGGGAGCACAAGGTCATAACAAAATAAAGAGGAAGGCAACGCTGGAGAAACAGTTGGAATTGGTGAAGCCTTTGTACCCCAAGGCAGATATCAATTATTTGCCTGTCAAAATTGGTAACCTGAGGAGCCCATTTAATACGGAGCACAATACGGTCCAGGACTCCGAGAGATCGGGAGCAGCAGCAGATGACATATATGTCCCGAGGCTGTGGTCTTACAACAGCCTGCATTTTTTGCCAGACCAAACCCAGGCCATCATTCTCAACACTTCCTTTTACGCTTCCTTCCATGCTGCTGTGGTGGGTGGGGTGGCTGTGGTGTTGGTGGAGGTGGTGGAGGAGCATGGTCCAACTCACAGAGGTGTGTTTGAGGTGTGAGTTCGCCCCTCGGCCTTGAGAATAATGTCTTCACATATTGTGCGTTGGGCCTCCTCCATCTTTTCTAATTTGCTGGCAGTGACGCATCCAAATGCCTCGTGTACACCAGGGGTCGTGATAATTGCTGCAGTAGCCTGTTTTAGGAAAGCAGCCGTGGACCCCTCCAGGTTCCTTGCCATCCTGGTCCTTTTGGTTAGAGAGCGGAGGGGAGGAACCTGGGATTCGGTCAGGCTGCTTGTCACAGCCTCCTCCTGGCTGAGACTTTCCTGTGTATGAAAATGGTACATAGTTTTAGGTTTTTGGTTATCAATCACACACAATTTTGAGCTCATGACTGTTGCAAATTGAATGTTAACAAATAGAAAAGACTATCATTCTGACCCCAGCATTTTTCATTCTTGTCCCAATCATTTTTGGCTACTACTGTCTATTGATATGTAAACCACTTTGTTAAATCAGAAATTTGTGATCAATAACATCTAGTTAACATCATTAAATTTTTGACAAAAAATATCTTCAACAATGCTATACCTGTGTCAATCTGGGATCCTCCACATCTTATTCCTGGGTGGAAGGCCCAGGTTGGACCTCAGGAGCCTCAGCTGATGTGGAAGAAGGTGTTGAGAGCAATGGATTCTGTCCGGTCGGACAAAAAACGCAGGCTGTGGTATTACCACAGCCTGGGGACATATACGTCATTTGCTGCTGCTCCGGATCTCAGGGAACTCAGGGAATCCTGGACCTTCTTGCGCTCCCTATTATATGTGCTCCTCATGCTACCAATTTTGGCCTTCAAATAGGTGATGTCTGCCGTGCGATACACAGGCTTCACCAATTATAACAGTTTATCCAGCACTGCCTTCCTCTTTTGCTTGTTCAAATAGTCCCTGCATTGGATGCCAGAGATATGGCAGCTCCCTGTGTTTGTCTATAAAGTTGGTCAGGAAATCAGGGGCTGTGAATTTGTCAACCATTTTATCTGGAAGACACAACATAAGACAAACCCTAATGCCAGGCTAAACTCTCCTAATCTTGTCCCAATATAGGCCTCAATCTATAAGCAGTATAGGCCACTAACCACTGATGCCCCAAGTTACAATTGTACCTTCGTTGGAACGATCTGCGCTAACGATCCTCCATCTTCCACTTGCAGATCGTACGTATGCTGCCCATGTGTTATGCTTTATATACACTGCATATGCGTGAAACTCTGCCCCTGTCCTTCTTTCTAGTGTATTCCCAACCTCTTCTCTTTTGGGGCAGTGGGAGAGCACATGGCAGAGACACAGCAGCTGTGTGCTGTTATCAGCAACGACAAGGAAAGCCCGTAGCAAGGCAGTTCCACATCCAGGAGTAGATATAAGGCCTCAAATATGTCCTTTGAAGAGCTGGTGGACATCTTGAAGAGGACAGACTATGATGGGAAGCATGGACCTTACAGAAACCCTAATGTGAGAAAGGTCATGGCTAAAATTGTGAGAAGTCTGCACAGGACTTTTGAGGTACGACGATCCAAGGTGCAATTGAGGAAACGCTGGTCAGACCTGAAATTGAGGGAGCAAGATCAGTGTAGAAAGATCAGGAAAGTGCTGCAAAAAAGCAAGTATTTGTCGTGTGTTCCTATTATTATTATTACTTTTGTGCTGATACATGTGCTTTTCTTTACTGTTGTACAGTTTAAAATTCCAAGTTTGAGGTTCGTGGGCACACGAATCGTTCGTATTAAACATCGTTCGTTCGACCACTAATACAACGTTGTTGGCAGATGCAGGTTAACTACATTTGTTCATGCCTATTTTTATTAAAAAAAGTTTATTAGATTGTTGTCTAGATGTGTTTGAAACTATAATGAAATGACTTGATTCAGTGTAAGGAGAGGACACTCAGCAGCTGTTTACACATCTGGACGCAGGAGCACTAGTGTGGGACCTCATGACAACCTTGTTATGGTGTCCCACGCAGGTGTTCCAGTGGATACTAGGGGTCTCTTCATGTGTGAAACTTGCACAAAATAGGTAAGCATTCAAGCTTTTGAAAGGGAAAAAATCATGTCTTCAGCTTGGAACTCTGCCAAAACAGACAATTGGACGACAGCAATGTTTGATATTACTATTTCTAGCCTAAAATATCTATCTGCTAAGTATACCTTTTTTGTATTCACATAGGGGAGAAAAGAATTGGGACATCTGAGGACACCAGTAACCCCACACCTACTGAAGAAAGGGAACTCAGCACACAACCTGAGGATGTGGATGCAGAGGCTCAGGAAGTGTTGGGTGAAGTGGTGGAAATGGTGTCGACAACAGGTCAATGTCTGAGACCACAGCTTCAGGTAATAGAAGGATGCCTGCATATTTATAATACATGGTATGTTTTTTTATTTTTAGGTGATGTGGATGTTGTTGAAGAAGAAACTCACTTCAGCAGTGCAAGTGCACAAGTACTCATTAGTGAGATCATGGTGTGCAAACGTGATTTAGAAAAGATGAAGCAAAATATCCATGAGGTTCAAAAAAGACTGAGCAACATCATTGATATTTTAAGCAAATCTAAACAAACATTTTTTTTTTAAACTTGTCATTATTGTTTCTACGTGTTTTAAAAGTTTTAAATGAATTGCAAAGCCAAATTTTGAAGATGCACACAGTGTGTCAACATGTGCTATCTGCCATCATGGGATATCAATGTACGCGTTTTGTGGGTGCAAACCATTCTTCCAAATTAAGTAGGTGAGAGGAAAGGGTTGCACCCCCGAAACATGTCCATTGATCCCCCCATGATGGGATCTAGCACATGTTGACACACTGTGGCTTATTTAAAAAAGCAAAACCACTTTGCACTACAATGCAATGCATGTGCACTTAAAAGTGCACTTGTAGGGGAAAATGGATTGTCCTTTCTGACATAAGGCTCAGTGTGTCAACATGTGCTAGCTCCCATCATGGGATCAATGGACGTGTTTTGGGGGTGCAACCCCTTCCTCTCACCTACTTTAGTTTGTAGGAACGGGTTGCACCCACAAAACGCGTACATTGATATCCCATGATGGCAGATAGCACATGTTGACACACTGTGTGTTTTGTGGCTTTAGCAAAATAGATGTAGGGGAAATACACACATTTTAGGCATAGGATCATGAGGGAAATCCAAATTTTGAGTACCAATTTGTGTGCATCTTCAAAATTTGGCTTTTTCAGAGGTGAGATCACCCCATCTGATGAAGGCAAGATCAACACAGTTTGGACATACTAATGTCTGATATTACCTTCAATTTTTCAAAGTTGAACTTTGTAAGTTCCTGAGTTGAGGATGTGTATGTTATGTGTTTAAAAACATCAGACATATGGCCATTCTTCCCTACGTCCAGATATAGGAATTCATAAGTCGCCGTCACCACCGCCAACAGCACAACACTACTGAACCCCTTATAATTGAAGTAGTATGACCCCGAGTTGGGTGGTGGGACGATGTGGACGTGCTTCCCATCGGTCGCACCACCGCAATCGGGAAAGTCCCACTGCTGGTGGAATTGGGAGGCCATAGTCTTCAATTCCTGTGGGTTGGAAGGAAACTGTGGAGTCAAACAAGAAAAAAAATAGTACTTTTGCACATAACATTGCAAGCATATTAGACACAAACATTCTTGGCCAACATAAGTATAACATTTATCGAAATGAGTATTTAAAGACAAAAGTATAAGGTCCACTTATCAGATTCCTCACCCCCTCTGATGGCCTTCTGATGGGAGATGTTTTGGACAGGTAACCCTCTCCACTTCTTTGAGAGCTGAATGCATAAATAATGCGTGTTACTTTGGCCAGCCCCTCCTTACTTACACTATTGGCAGCCCACTGGACAGGTAAGAAGTGTCATAATCCAAAAATATGAATACACACTGTATAAATTGAAGCACATTTTTACATTCTGCAATTACCTATCAAGACAATAGGAGAACAAAAATTTAAACAATACCATTTGAAAGTATTCAGGCAGGCATTTGCACTACATGCTTTGGTGAATTCATCCATAAATATGAACACAAAAGAGGTAGGTATAGTTTGTATGCATTTAGCAAAGTCAGCAGATAGAGTATTGGTATCGGTTGACTTAGTGGTTGGGGGGGAGGGAGGATTCCAAATGAGTTTGCCCCCCCCCCCAAAAAAAACCTCTTGCACTCTGCCTGAAATGAAAGGACAACAATAACATTTGGACACATTTTAGGGGGTGTTTAGGGTAAGCACTACAATGGAGCTGGCAAAATACATTATTAAGTGACTAGGCTAGGTGCGTATGGGCCTAGGATAGCATGCTGGGTTGGTTAGTGAATGCAAATATGCATGAAGGACCAAAAAGGAGCATTAAAAGCTTACAGCATGCATGAGGACAACAAGGACATTCACAGCATATTACAATCATCGTAATTATGGAATGATGAAATAAATACAATACATTAGCAAACATTAAATACATAGATTGTGATGTTAAAGGATAAAACTTACCTTAATATAGTCCTTCTGCAGGACATGAATGATGGCAGAACAGGTCTCTGGAATAATGATTCCCAGAGCCTGGGGGGAGATCCAAGTCATGAACTTCAGGTCCTGGAGACTTCTCCCCGTTGCCAAGTACAGCAAGGTGGCGATGAGCCTTTGCTCGGGAGAGATGGCTTGCCGCATGCAGGTGTCCTGCTTTGTAATATAAGGGGTCAGCAAAGCCAAGAGACAGTGAAAGATGGGGTCCGTCATCCGGAGATAATTCCTGAAATCATCAGGATTATTCTCCTGGAGCTCCCGCAACAAAGGCATATGAGAGAATTGGTCATGATTAAGCAACCAATTCTTGGTCCAAGAACTCCTCCTCCCCCTGTTCATGGACTGGACTTGGGTCAAAGCAATAACTCCAACACCAAGCCTAACAACAGCACGAACTCTACTACGAGTACATAACCGCAACATGGCTAATAAATGAACGGCTGCTCAGAAAGAACTGACAGAACGCGTTGAATATCAAAAAGGACCTGACAAGAACGAGCTGAAAATCAGAAACGACTGGACAAGAACGCACTGAAAATCAGAAGCGAACTATAAATAGAACACACTGAAAGACAGAAATGAACCGACAAGCATGCACTGAAGAACAGATACGAACTGACAAGCACAACCTGAAAAGCATAAATGAATTGAAAAGCACGAGGCTGAAAAGCGCGAATCGTCCTCACCAAATTTCTACTAACACAAGATAAACACAAGATTAGCAGAAGGAACCCAAAGGGTGGCGCACTGGCTATTGAACTTCCTTTTTATCAGCCATCGTACGTCTTGTACATTACTACAATTATAATTGTTGGCCAACATTTGTGTGACCGTGTGTATGCAAGACAAGTTGGAGACAACATCCTTTGAACAAAAATCCACGGTTTTGTTGTCAGAAAGTCCGATCGTGTGTACGGGGCATTACAATGCTTATCTGGGGCCAAATGGTTCAGTGTGTTGGATCTAAAGAATGGATACTATCAGATTACTATGCACCCAGAAGACCAAGAGAAGATTTCTTTCATTAGCCCACTGGGGTTCTTCGAGTTTGATCGAATGCCACAGGGATTTACCAGAGCCCCTGCCACTTTCCAGAGACTAATGGAGAACACGGTGGGTGATATGAACTTGGTAGAAGTATTAGTCCACCTCAGTGTTTCTCAACTCCAGTCCTCAAGGTGCCCCAACAGGTCATGTTTTCAGGCTTACCATTATTTTGCACAGGTGATTTGATCAGTTTCACTGAAAATCCTGAAAACATGACCTGTTGGGGTGCTTTGAGGACTGGAGTTGAGAAACACTGGTCTACCTAGGTGACATCATCATGTTTGGCCGAACATTGGAAGAGCACGAGACCCGTTCAGAAAAGGTTTTCCAGTGACTACATGATGAGGGATTGAAGGTGTTGTTAGAAAAGTGCCAATTCTACCAGGACACATGGTATCTGCCGAAGGGATAGCCACGACCCACAAAAGCTGGAGGCGGTCACTTCTTGGCCTCGTCCAACTACTGTCACGGAATTGAGGTCGTTCTTGGGCTTTTGCTCCTACTACAGACCATTTGTGAAGAACTTCTCACAGATTGCTTGGCCGTTGAATAAGATGTTACAGAAGCAAATGGAAGGGGAACAGCAGAAAACATAGAAAGTGGGAGCGAGGAAGCCTCGGGAATCTATCCAGGAACAATGGATATTGAAGTGTGAGAAGTCCTTCAATCGGTTGAAGGAGAGCCTGGTTGAAGCCCTGGTGTTGGCCTACGCTGATCCCTCGAAGCCATATGAATGACATGTGGATGCCAGTAGAGATGGTATTGGGGGAGTGTTGTACCAGGAGTCGGAGGGGGAGGGGAGACTTCGTCCAGTGGCCTACGTGAGTCACAGCCTCACACCCCCTGAGAAGAACAATCCTGTGCACAAGTTGGATTTCTTTGCCCTAAAGTGGGCAGTAGTGGATAAACTACAGGACTATCTGTATGGAGCCACCTTTGTGGTGAAGAATCATAACAACCCCCTGACTTATTTACTATCCACTGACAAACTGGACACCACTGGGCACCGGTGGTTAGCTGCTCTGTCCGAGTTCCATTTCAGTTTGAAATATCGACCGGGAGTGGGAAATAGAGATGTTGACGCTCTTTCCCGAAGACCTCACTTCACCCAGAATGGTGAGAAGAGTTGGGTTAATTTGCCTCCCGAAGAAGTACAGGGTGTGTGCCAGGGAGTGGAATATAAAGACAGGGGAGCCATAGGGACTGAAGCAGTGGGAGTCGCCCCTGTGGGAGTACCAAAGCACTACTGCAATTTGACCCAAGTACGAAGCCAAGAACTGCCTCAATTGACTATGGAGGACATGAGGAGGGATCAGCGGGAAGATCCACTAGGGAATCTAATAAGGAAGTCGCTGTCAACTAAAGACCCTTAAATATTGATGAATAGCCCCATTGAGGGAGCCAAGGTAATTCATAGAGAATGGGAACAAATGAAGCTGGAAGAGGGGATCATATATCGGAGAGGTCCCACTGAAAAGGCAGGTGTGAGTCAGCTGTTCCTTCCTGAGAAACATCGTTTAACTGTGCTAACTGCTCTCCATGATGATCGATTTTACTGGCCATCCATGAGCGGAGGTGGAAAGCTACTGCCGCTCTTGTGTCTGGTGTATCCAGAGAAAGACTCTACAGAGCAGGGCAGCCCCAATGGGCCATCTACAAAGCTAAGGGCCAACGGAGTTGGTGCGCATTGATTTCTTGTGCCTGGAACCTGATCTGAGTGGAAGGAGTAATGTCCTGGTTGTGACAGGAGTAATGTCCTGGTTGTGACAGATCATTTCACCCGATATGCCCAGGCTTTCCCCACCAGGAATTAACAAGCTGGTACGGTGGCCAAGACATTAGTGGAGAAGTCCTTTGTCCATTATGGGTTGCTCAGTGCCTACACTCAGATCAAGGTCGGGACTTTGAGAGCAAACTGGTCCGCAGACTATGTGAACTCTTAAACATCAAGAAATCCAGAACGACTCTTTACCACCCCCCAAAGGGATCCACAACCTGAGCGTTTCAACCGCACTCTATTGAACATGCTGGGAACCCTCCCATTAGAGAAGAAACAGCATTGGGGAGACCATATCGCAGCAATAGTTCATGCCTACAATAGTACCTCAAATGATTCTACCAGGTATTCCCCCAATAGATTGATGTTCGGGAGAGAGGCTCATTTACCCATAGATTTAGCATTCGGAACATCAATAGATCACACCTCTCAAGCCTCCTATAGGCTTCGGAAGATCTTAAAGGTGGCTTATGAGAAGGCCAAGGAAGCCTCCACCATCAAAGAACAAAGGAATAAGAAGAACTTTGATCTTAAATTGAGGGTCCAGGATCTACAACCTGGGGATCGAGTGCTGTTGCGTAGTCTAGGGGTGCCAGGAAAACATAAGCTGACTGATAGAACCCTACCTTGTTTGCAAACGACTGCCTGGACTCCCTGTGTATCAGATTTAGCTGGAAGAGTAGACTGGCCCCCTCAAGACTTGACATTGAAACCATTTGCTGCCCATTTCAGAGGCTGTTCAAGTACCCTCAGCCCCTTGCTCAGAGTCATACCAGTCCTCAACGTTGAGGCCTATGGTCAGGAAAACCTATCCACCTGCACTTCCGGAAGAGGAAAGTGATGATGAGGAATTACCTTTGGATTGGCTGTGGGTTCCCTCTATGAAAGATAATTCCACTGTCCCAGATGCTGAAGAAAAATGCTGTCAAAGGACATGCTCCCACTTGTCTGACACTGAGGTGGTAGCCCCCTACACACTTAAGGGAAATGAGGAGGTCAAGCTGGAACCCCGTGAAGTATCTGAAACGGCTGATAATCTAATCCTTCCTATTAATACAACAGGGAGAGAGACAGTCCCTGAGCTGGGGTTTGAGCCTGAAGTAGAACCAGAGCCTGAAGTGGAACCAAAAACTGAGGTAGAGCCGGAGACCGAAATAGAACCTGAACCAGAAGCTGGATGCAGTTTTTGGGAAACAGAACAGGGACCTGAGTCAATGGAAGACATACATTCTTGGTTGAGACAAAGAATATGTCCCCCAAAGAGATTGACGTATGACCCTCTAGGGGAAAATTCAGATAAAACTCATACCTACTACTGAACGTCCCAGTCAAGCACTTGCCTCCTTTACCGAGTCTGACCTTGATCCACCCCCTGACACTACTGGGTGGGCCACTAAATTATTATTGACCTACCACAAACTTAATATGACTTCTCCTGTTGATGTATATAAATTGTTATCAGAGGACTCTTCACAAAGTCAGTTATTAGCTGTTGCAACTTCTAGTCTATTAGTTAATTGTTTAGCTCCCACAATGCAGTAAAGTAATTCAGGTTGTGATCTGTCTTTAGGGACCAAAGACTTTCATGTGGGGGGAGAATTTAGCAATATGGACTACAAACATAAAGCACCGTACCTTCTAGCATTTCGAGGTATTGCCTGTCTCTTCAGTGATCAACATACCCAGTGATATCATAGCTATGTGCCAAATAAAAGGATTGGGGGACGAATAGTTGCCCCATCAGATAATTGCTTTGCACGATTGTGTGCCAGGACTACATATCCCAGGGATCCTTGCTGCTATCTGAAGATTGCTGGGAGTAGCTATAAAAGCAGCAGAAGCCTGCGCGGAGGGTCTCTTTCTCCTGGGCCTGACGCAAGAAGGACCTCTCTGTGCAACAGGGAGAGAGAGGTCGCAGCCTACCACTCGGAGTCGTACTTCCAACCCGTGGCCTGAGGGGCTGGTATTCACTGTCGGATATCCTTTCCAGCACCACTCCAGTCGCCTGTCTGTCAGTGTGTGTGGCAAGCTTCACAACAGGAGATCGAGACAGCGGATCCACTGCACGAGTGTCGCTACACAAGCCCCTGTTCAGAGAACATTGAGACGGTCCGGTCGCTGATGAGAGGGCAAATTGCACGACCTTTATTCATTCTTTGCCACCGTTACTTTGAGACACTTTGCACAGACATCTTTACTTTAAGAACACTTTACTGCATTATTTGAACACATAGTTACATAGTTACATAGCAAGTGAGGTTGAAAGGTGGGTTGGAAAGTTCACCAAGTCATGACCGTGCAGATGAGCAGGTAATTCTAAGCAGTCCTGTAGGGGGCCGTGGTACAGGAATAAGGCTGTAACAAAACAAAATGTGGAAAAAGTGAAGGGCTGTGAATACTTTCCAGATGCACTGTTCATGCAGTTTTGCTGGACAAATAGCTCTGTGATTTTTTTGTTTTTAGTTATTATTACACTGTGAAGTGTGATCTGGAGATATGAGATGCTACATGTAGTACACAGGTGTGAGGGACTATGTATAATACAGAGTGATGAGGCACAGCATTTAATAGATAAGGAATTTTGTGTAATGCAAAGGTATGGGAGACATATGTATGCATATGTGCATACGAGAGAAGTTTGACAGGACATCTGTGTCAAGTTTTTTGTGTCCTGTTGAGAAGATTTCCACTCTCTTCCTGAACAGTCATTGTGGGCTTATTCACATTTGTGTGTTGCAGTAAAATGCAGTAAGATGTGCATGTTACAGCACTTTCTTGCAACATTCATTGTGTATGGCACCCTAATGCAGTGTGCAGTAGAGTGCAGCGCACGGTGCGGCACACCACAATGCACATACCATGCGTTGTGGTGTACTGCATTGCTAAAAAGTGGTTATGTGCGTCTTTTGTTCTGTTGTTATTTACTGGCAGCCCATTCATAATGAAAGGGCTGCCTTAACACAAAGCTTGTTAACATGTAATGTATGGCATGTTAATGCACAACAGTACATAGTTAAAGTGTTACTGAACCTACAACAGTAAAATCAGTTTGTATATGCAGTAAAGCATGCTTGTTATATTCACTGTGGAACCTAAGGGGTTAATCCTCTGCATCGTGTAAAAAGTCTGTTTGATCCTGTCTTCTCTGATCCTCCCCTTCTACCACAGCCCCAAATCCATCTCCTGATAGTACAGAGCCCTAGAAGGCACTCTCTGCACATGCTCAGTTTGGTGTGCATTGCTAGAGAGTTTCATTTTTTTTGTGAGGGTGCATGTGATCAGCACATGTACCTGCACATGCATTGCTAGCTAGATCACAGGTGTAAATAAAGAAAAAGAGAATTCTTAGAAAACAAAACAAAAATAAAAAAATAAATGCAGCCTCCACATTTATAGACTGGTAAGCTTCAATATATTAAATGTATGTTTTTGGATGTAATACTGTTTTGTTATTCTGCATTTAAAGTGAATCTGCTCTGAGAAATAGGCACTTTACCATTAAATAGATCACATTTCTGTAAGAGGGAGGGGGGAGGGAGAAAATAAGAAATAGTTGTTTGAGTGAGTTTAACCACATGTTGAAGGAAAGAAAATCACTCGATTCACCCATCCACACATTCAGTGTGGATGGGGAATCCCTCCCACTGCGCCCTGCTGTCAGGATAAAATTACTGTCACCGGCTAAATCCGGAGGCAGTAATCGTACAATAAAAGACCCAACAGGCTGGTTGTACTAAAGTCCATTGGTACATTGACTTCAGTACAACCAGCCTGCCCATAGATGGATCATAACTCGTTCAGTTCCTGCTGAACCGGCTGATTTTTTATCTGGCCAGCTTAAACCGGATCTTCACTGCATCTGAGCACCAAAAACACAATTGAATTCATTTTTAATGTAGCGCTACCCCTGCAAGAGCCACTGGCTACTGCTTCCCCCTATTCCTGCACAGTCAGGCAATATGCATTTACAACTTGCATCCAGACACAAGAAGTCAGTCCATGGGCTTGTTTTTGTTGTTTTATTGGGGAAAACAACTTGGATACGATATAGGGATTATGGGATGCCCAACTTGACTTGAAGAACAACAGATATGGACAAAATTCCTTCCCTATGTACAAAACTGAAGATCCTGGACTGTACTTCCTCTGGAATAAACGTAAACTCTATGGATTAGTGACAAGATCCTTTATGGACCAGGAGCTCTCAGTCGCCTTTAAAGAATTACCACAAAGCTGCAAACTGTATGCAGAAGTATTTTGTTTCCTCTGTAGAACTTCACCCAGTCTGATGCTTGCAAATACTACCAGCACACCTGGCTGCTCTGAAGAACTCCCCAGGACAAGAGATAAGGATTTACTACCCCTCTGCCCCCCCTCCCCTCCTCATTTTCCTTCTGGACCATCCTGTACAGGTAAGCCCACCGGGGTACCCTAGTAGTTGATCCAGGGTCCTCGAGTCCGATCGCCCCACGGGGGATCAGGAAGGAATTTTTTCCTCTGCTGTAGCTATTGGCCAGCTCAGCTAGGGTTTTTTCGCCTTCCTCTGGATGAACAGGAGGGCGGTAGGTAGCCCCTCCATCACCTCCAGAACTTCCGCACCATCATTCAGCCCGTCAACTACACTACTCCAGTAGCAGAGGCAGCTATCTGATCCCTCCATCCCCCAGCAAACTCATCATCCTTCCTTTAGCAACTTTGTTTTTGCTACCATGTGCAATTTCAAGTACACAGCGGACGCCCTCCACAGGCTAAGAAACACCGCCTCAACATTACCAACCGCCACTCAAAAAAGACTAAAAAAAGAAAAATTACTAAAGACCAACCCACAATCAACCATCAAATACAGGGAGACACCAATCCAACCACAACAACTAGCATGCGCCCTGATCAACACCAGATCTGCAGTCAAGCACAGACTGGAAATCCATGACTTCATCGAAAACAACATAGATTGCCTCTTCATTACGGAAAGCTGGCTAAGATCCAACTGCAACACCATCCTAACTGAATTGGTGCCTGAGAACTATAGCATCCTAACTGAGCATAGAATAGGAAAAAAAGGAGGAGGCCTAGCAGTGATCTTCAAATCGCACCTTGTGTTCACCAAATCAACTTTACAGAACTCAGTGCCTTTCATGTAGACACTCTCCCTGCGTCTTCAAACAACACCCCAAGACACCATTCACATACTAATATGCTACAGACCACCAGGACCAAAGACCAATCTCCTTACACCACTCACTGAATTCATTTCAATGCACACCCTGAAAACCAAAAACTTTCTGGTACTTGGGGACTTTAACCTTTGGGCAAACTCTACCCAAGACCCTATCGCGACCGCCTGCATTAACCAACTGGAAGAACTAGGTCTTCAACAGCTGATAAATGCTCCCACACACGGTTCAGGACACACTCTAGACCTCATCTTCAAACAGAATATGGACATCAACATATTCGACAACACGCCACTACCATAGACGGACCACAACGCTATCAAATTTAAAATCACCACTAACTCCACCCTCCAAAAACAGAAACATGCAACAGCAACACACTGGAAAAGATCTCAGAAGAAACTACACTCTGAACTCTTCAAAACCACATTATCAAACAAAATACCATTGCTAAACTTAAACCTCTCAACGGAACAAACACTCAACTCCCTAAACAAGGCATTACTACAAACAGCAAACTCAGTGGCGCCAAAACGCAGAACACTCATCCGCAAAAAAAACTCGAGATGGTTTAATGCCACTCTCATCCTACTCAAGCAAGAACGTAGAAGAGCTGAAAGAGCATGGAGAAGAAATCCTACCAAGGAAAACCATACAAACTACAAAGTACTCACTGTGAAATACCACAAAGCAATCTTCAAAGCCAAAAAAGAACATTTCTCGAACACCATCTCAACTACCTTAAACCGGCCGCGGGAACTTTTCAAAATAGTCGCCCAGTCAATGAACCCAACCTGCTTAGAACCCCCAGCAAACAATACTCAAGAATTCTGCAATGAGTTATCACATTTCTTCATCGACAAAATCGGCAACATTCGGAAATCAATTCAACAGAAAAAAACAACCAACCTCACTCAACCAAAGCAAAAAGAGGATATCGACACGAACATCACGCAACCACCAGATTTCTCTTTGACCCCAATCACCACTGACACGACTAAAAACATTATGAGAAGCCTTCGAGACAGCACATCACCAAACGACATAATTCCCACAAAACTCCTGAAAGAATGTTACGACATCTTGGCCCCTACCATAACACACCTCATAAATCAGTCGTTCAAAGAAGGGATTGTGCCAACCACCCTCAAGCAAGGCATCGTCAAACCCCTGCTAAAGAAACCCAATCTCGACCCTAAGGACCCTAACTACCGCAGACCGATAACAAGCCTCAACACCATCTCTAAGATTATGGAGAAAGCAGTAGTACAACAGCTACAACGCCACCTGGGCACACACCAACTCCTGGACCCTCTACAATCAGACTTCCGCCCAGGCCATGGCACAGAAACAGCATTTCTCAAAATATGGGACGATGCCCTTGAAGCAGCAGATGACGGAGAATCATGTCTCCTGGTACTGTTAGACCTCAGTGCAGCATTTGATACAGTGGACCACAATACTCTACTTGTCCGCCTCACAGAAGTAGCAGGAGCCACAGATTCTAGTCTAAAATGGTTTGCATCCTTTTTAGAGAATCGCTCTCAGACAGTGAAACTTGGAGCATTCACCTCTGAAACCCACGCAATCTCCTGTGGAGTCCCTCAGGGTTCACCCTTGTCACCAGTGCTATTCAAGATCTACATCTGCCCACTCCTCAAAATCATCAAAAAATCGGACCTCTGCTTCCACTCATAAGCTGATGACACCCAACTCTACTTTCGCATCACCGGACAAAAAGACCACCATCAGCAATTAGAGAAATGCCTTACTCTGATAGATGACTGGATGGCCATTAGCTCCCTCAAACTCAACGGTTCAAAAACAGAACTTCTTCTCCTACACGCTAACCAAAATTCCAAAACCAAGACTCCGTGGACACCTCCCACCATCTTTAGACAGACCATCTCTCCAAGCACCAAAGCCAAGAGCCTCGGAGTTATCTTTGACTCAGAAATGACAATGGATACACAAATAGGATCAGTAGTTAGCGGATCTCACCATCTCCTCCGCCTGCTACGTAGACTCATCCCCTTCATCCCAGAAGAGGACAAAGCAGCAGTAGTTGGAACAATCATCAATTCCCGACTTGCTACGCAAAATTGCACTACATAGGATTACCCCAATATCAGCTTGCACACCTACAGGCCATCCAAAATGCAAGACTGCTAACAGGAAAAAAACCCTGGGAGTCCATTTCCTCATCCCTGAGGAGCCTACATTGGCTAACCGTAAAGAATCGGATCACATTCAAGACCCTCTGCCTCACCCACAAATGCATACAAGGAAACGCTCCTCAATACCTTCCAGAGAACATAAAACACTACACACCCAAACGCAATCTTCGATCATCTAACCAAAACCACCTCCTCATTCCCAAATACCGCTACAAGGCACACACATCCGCATGGAAGAAAACCATCTGGCCTTCAGGAAAAAACTCAAGACCTTCCTCTTCTAAGAAGCTGACAACACAAAACGCATTTAGCGCCTTGAGGCGATTCAGTTCGCATTTGCAGCGCTTTACAAATCATTCATTCATTCATTTAGCACAACACTGTCCTTGGAATGTATGCTACATTTTGCAGTCTTTCACCTTGTATGCCCCTGGGTGTGCTGAGGTGCTCACACTGTCCTTTGCTCCCCGCTGCACTGGGCAAGACTCCTGTTCAGATCTCCATCTGTTCAGATCTTCTCATGCCAGTCCAGATGTCCAAAGGTAATGGAGACTCCTCTCATAGGCTTCCTCTGCTTGGCCAGATTCCCTCAAGTATGCAGATCAGGACCTCCTGGCCTCCGTCCATTAGCTTCCAGTTGCTTTTCCAAGCTTCTAGATCCAGGGGAAGGTACCAGAGACCTCACACAGCTACTATGTCATAACTATATTTACCATACAGTAGTTGCACACTCGAGGGTGCTACAAATAATTTTCAAAGCAAACTCCCTCATCCATCCATGTCTCCATGCTTTATTTTTTTGAGAAATCACTTTGAAAACAACCCCCTAGCATTTCTGACCATGACCATCTCGAGTAAGGGCAAATTATTCATGTAGCATTCACTTCCTGGAATTCATCTACCCTTAGCTCAAGCATGCATGAAGGAGAGTGTGCTTAGCTGAGAGAACCCCTCCTGCTTTCCTCCCCTCCTGAAGACTCCTGGGATGTATGACATAATTCACCTAGGCAAGAAACTAGGACGTAACTGAAGAAATGTAAAAAAAAGTTTAAAACAAGTAAATATGACATACTTTTTTCTTACCTTTTTTTTTCCATACATTTTTTTTTATTGAAATACTTTCCTATCTATTCACTAATGATATCAGCATGATGATTAAGCATAATCAATGTGGATAGGGAGAGTGAAGTTCCACTTTAAGGCTAGGAGCACACGGGTGATTTTTAGTAGAGCGATGGCGCTAGTAAAATCACTAGCAAATGGCTGATTCTCCTTTTTTGGATAATTGCCTGTAGTCAATTAAGACAATTAATGGCTGGAGCCAGTAATCCTTAAAGCTACTATTTATTTCAAAGTTTCATGACTGTAATGTGGTTAACACTAAGACCTTATAGGCTGAAACATGTCAACTGTTCTCATTTGCGTTTGGTCACTGTGGCTTGTCAATAAATATTACACTTTTTAAAAGCAATCACCAGAGTGATCATCTTTTCCTCATTTCCCTACTCAGCCAGCAACTGTGGATCGAGCACCCAAGATCTCTGCTTTCTATGTGATGTATGGGTAGTAGCACTGACTTTTTTGTTTATATACTAGCAAATGGCTCCCTGTGGAGTGGGACACACAAGCAACATGTAACATTATTGATTAATTATGCACATTAGGAACATTGTTAATTGATTTTACATGCTACTTGTGTGTCTTGCATCATAGGGAACCATGTGTTCCAGGAGCATTGCAATCAACCTCTAGTAGCATGATCTCCCTACTAGAAATTGCCCATGTGTCTCTGTAGCCTTCGTAATATTGAATTTCTACATTGTATCATACAGTTTTAGCAAACTGTCCTCTAGCATCAATTGTGATAAAATTGCAATGCCCCCAAGAGTTGGAGAGGTCAGGTTTCAGGGGATGTGTTGAAGAGCGGTATCATGTTACTTTGGAGATTTCAGCTTTGTTAGTGGCTAGGTGCCAAGAGTTTAGCTAGACAGGTGGGACTATTTGCGGTTCTCGCCATATGTTTTTGCACAAGGCTTGCATATACATCATATGTTATTTTTTATATGTACTCTTTAATTATAACCATAAACATGTGTTTTGCACCTTTTATCCTGATCAATATTTGCTGTCACCAGAGCTTAGGAACCTTTTTAAAGTTTAACTTTATTTTTAGCTCTTTAACTCATGAATACCCACATAAAACATATCCATATTTATGTGCACATTATTACAATCAATTCTACACAATCTACACTTGGTAAAAACCAGCCCCCTCTTGAGTTAAGTTTATATAAAGGCTATCAATTTTAATTATGTGCTGACATAAAACTCCCTCTTCTGCTTAACTGCAGAAGCCATTGCAAAGCTACGAAATAAGGGATTATGTTTAAAAAAACTGTTATGCAAATATGTCAATCATTTACACAACAGTCACAAATCTTTATTGTAATTTATCTAATAGGTTTATTTCCTAGGATAGTCAATGCCACCTAGTGACAAGAATGCAGTATTTTGAAGTTGCACACACTGTGTGCATCTTCAAAATTTGGCTTTACAATTCATTTAAAACTGTAAAAACACATACAACATAACGACAACTTTAAAATGCATTTTTTGTTTAGATTTTGCCTAAAATATCTATGATGTTGCTCAGTCTTTTTTGAACATCATGGATGTTTTGTTTCATCTTTTCCAAATCACGATTGCACACCATGATCTCACCGATTAGGATTTGTGCACTTGCACTGCTGAAATTAGTTTCTTCTTCCACAACATCCACATCACCTAAAAATAAAAAAACACACCATGTATTAGAAATATGCAGGCATCCATCTATTACCTGAATTTGTGGTCTCAGACACTGACCTGTGGTCGATACCATTTCTACCACTTCACCCAGCACTTCCTGAACATCTGCATTCACATCTTCAGGGTGTGTGGTGAGTTGCCTTTCTTCATTCGGTGTGGGGTTACTGGTGTCCTCAGATGTCCCTATTCTTTTCTCCCCTATGTGAATGAAAAAAAGGTATACTTAGCAGACAGATATGTTAGGCTAGAAATAGTAATATGAAACATTGCATGGAAGTGTCTTCCAATTGTCTGTTTTGGCAGAGTTCCAAGCTGAATACATGATTTTTTTTCACTTTCAAAAGCTGGGATACTTACCTGTTTTGTGCAAGTTGCACACATGGAGAGACCCCTAGCCATGATCTTGGCCTTTCTCACATTAGGGTTTCTGTACGGCCCATGATTCCCATCATAGTGTGCCCTCTTTAAGATGTCCACCATCTCCACCATTTCTTCAAAGGACATATTTGAGGCCTTATATCTCCTCCTGGATCTGGAACTGCCTTGCTCCGGCCTGCTGTACTCCGCCATGTGCTCTCCCACTGCCCCGAAAGAGAAGAGGCAGGGAATACTGTAGAAAGAAGGACAGGGGCGGAGTTTCATGCATGCACAGTGTATATAAAGCATAACACGCAGGCGATGTAACAGACGTACGTATGATCTGTGAGTGGAGGACGGTGGATCGTTATCATTGATCATTCAAACGAAAGTACAATTGTAACTTGGGGCATCAGTGGTTAGTGGCCTATACTGCTTATAGATTGAGGCCTATATTGGGACAAGATTAGGAGAGATTAGCCTGACATTAGGGTTTGTCTTTTGTTGTGTCTTGCAGATAAAATGGTTGATAAATTTACAGCCCCAGATTTTCTGCCAGACTGTAATGAAAAATACAGGGAGCTGCCATGTCTCTGGCAAGTACAATGCAGGGACTATTCAAACAAGATAAATAGGAAGGCAGCGCTGGAGAAACTGTTGGAATTAGTGAAGCCTGTGCATCCCACGGCAGACATCACCTATCTGAAGGCCAAAATTGGTAGCCTGAGGAGCACATATAATAGGGAGCGCAAGTAAGTCGAGGATTCCCTGAGATCCGGAACATCAGAAGATGACGTATATGTCCCCAGGCTGTGGTACTACCACAGCCTGCGTTTTTTGTCCGGCCAGATGGAACCAAGGTCATCACCCTCAACACTTCCTTCAACATCAGCTGAGGTTCCTGAGGTCCACCCTGGGCCTTCCACTCAGGAAGAAGATGTGGAGGAGCCCAGCTTGACCCAGGTATAGCATTGTTGAACATATTTCTTGTCAAAAATTGAATGATGTTAACTAGATGTTATTGATCACAAATTTCTAATTTAACAAAGTGGTTTATATATCAATAGACAGTAGTAGCCAAAAATGATTAGGACAAGAATGAAAATTGCTGGCGTCAGAATGATAGTCTTTTCTATTTGTTAACATTCAATTTGCAACAGTCATGAGCTCAAAATTGTGTGTGATTGATGACCAAAAGCCTAAAACTATGTACCATTTTCATACGCAGGAAAGTCCCAGCCAGGAGGAGGTCCTGGCAACTGGCAAGCAGCCTGACCAAATCACAGGTTCGTCCCCTCCGCCCTCCAACCAAAAGGACCAGGAAGGCAAGGAAGCTGAAGGAGGCCATGGCTGCTTTCTTTCGACATGCTACTGTGGCAATTAGCACGGTCCCTAATGACCAGGAGGTATTTGGATACGTCACAGCAAATAAATGAAAACAGATGGAGGAGGCCCAGCGCACTATATGCGAGGAGATAATTCTGCAGGCCCTAAACAAGGGGACGAGGGACAAACTCACCCATCAAACACACCTCTGTGGGTTGGACCATGCTCCTCCACCACCTCGACCAACAACACAGCCACCCCACCCACCACAGCAGCATGAAAGGAAGTCTGGAAGGAAGTGTGGTCTGGCAAAAAACGCAGGCTGTTGTAAGACCACAGCCTCGGGACATATATGTCATCTGCTGCTGCTCCCGATCTCTCGGAGTCCTGGACCGTATTGTGCTCCCTATTAAATGGACTCCTCAGGTTACCAAGTTTGAAAGACAAATAATTGATGTCTGCCCTGGGGTACAAAGGCTTCACCAATTCCAACTGTTTCTCCATCGTTGCCTTCCTCTTTATTTTGATATGACCTTGTGCTCCCTATTAAAGTAAAAATTTTTGTTTTGACAAATACTTGGCTATGTGTTTTACTTCAAAAAGGACAGTTTGTTTGTGAGTGGGCAGGTACATTTCAAAAATACAATGTCAAATTAACAAGGGACACCAACATGTTGTATCTTTGGGGTTAAAAAATACAAGATAATAATGGTGTTGTGGTAACTTGACACACAAAACTAAAAAAAATATTATTCTGGAGACCACTAGAAAAAAAAAGAAATAAGTTTGTCAGAACTCTGTGGATATCAGCAGCAAAGCAGCTTCATTATTATCCCATTATAAAGAAGAAGAGAATGCGCTGCATTGAGAGATTTCATATTTTGCCGCGTCACTAATGTGATATCTCCATTACGAAAGCTAGTTTTACAAGACCGAGCGCTTCCAGGTGGTCCTTTTGTCCGACGGACTTGTGTACACACGATCGGATAGTCCGACAACAAACATTTGTTGGCGGAAAATTTGAGAACATGCTAGCCATGTCCGACAACAAATGTCCGATGGAGCATACACACGGTCGGACTTATGCCGTGTACAGACGATCGGAATTTCCGACAACCAAACCGTGGATTTTTTTCGGATGTTGGCTAAAACTTGTCTTGCATACACACGGTCACACAAATGTTGTCGGAAACATCGGCAAGAATGCGCTGACGTACAACACGTACGACGGCACTATAAAGAGGAAGTTCAATAGCCAGTGCTCCACCCTTTGGGCTCCTTCTGCTAATCTCGTGTTAGTAGAAGTTTGGTGAGAGACAATTTGCGCTTTTCAGCCTTGTGCTTTTCAGATCGTTACTGCTCTTCAGTTTGTGCTTGTGGGTTCGTATCTGTTCTTCAGTGCATGTTGTCAGTTCGTATCTGTTTCTCAGTGCTATCTTGTCTTCTGATCTTCTGAGCTTCTGATTTTCAGATCGTTCTTCTCAGGTTCTTTCTGATTTATTAGTTTGTTCTGACCAGCCGACCATTTTGAAGCCATGTTGTGGGTACGTACTCGTCGTAGAGTTTGTGCTGTGAAGGACCTTGGTGTTGGGGTTCTTACTTTGACCCAAGCCCACTCCATGAACAAGGCGAGGAGGAGTTCATGGATGAAGAATTGGTTGCTCCAGCGTGACCAATTCTCGCACATGCCTTTGTTGCAGGAGATCCAGGAGAATAATGCTGATGATTTCAGGAATTATCTTCAGGTGACGGACCCCGTTTTTCACCGTCTGTTGGCTTTGCTGTCCCCTTATATTACGAAGCAGGAAACCTGCATGCGGCAAGCCATCACTCCCGAGCAGAGGCTTATCACCACCTTGCGGTACTTGGCGATGGGGAGAAGTCTGCAGGACATCAAGTTCTCAACAGGCATCTCCCCCTAGGCTCTGGGGATCATTATTCCAGAGACCTGTTCTGCCATCATACAGGTCCTGCAGAAGGTAAGGGTAAGTTTTATCCTTTACCATCACATTCTATGTATTTAATGTTTGCTAATGTATTTATTTCATCATTCCATAATTACCATGATTGTAATATACTGTGAATGTCCTCTTTGTCCTCATGCATGCTGGAAGCTTTTAAACGTCCTTTTTTATCCTTCATGCATATTTGCCTTCACTAACCAACCCAGAATGCTATCCTGGGCCCATACACACCTAGCCTAGTCACTTAACAATGTTTTTTTCTCAGCTCCATTGTAGTGCTTACCCTAAACACCCCCGAAATGTGTTTAAATGTTATTTTTGTCCTTAAATTCAGGCAGAATGCAATATTTTTTTTGGGGTGCCCAAACTCATTTGGAACCCCAAATGAGCTAAGTCACCCCCCAACCGCTAAGTCAGCTGATACCAATCCTCCATCTGCTGACTTTGCCAAACCCATACACACTATACCTATCACTTTTGTGTTCATATTTATGGATATATTCACCAAAGCATGTAGTGCAAGGGCCTGCCTGAATACTTTCAAATGCTACTGTTTAAAGTTTTGTTCTCCTATTATCTTGATAGGTAATTGCAGAATGTAAAAATGTGCTTCAATTTGGACAGTGTGTATTCATATTTTTGTATCATGACACTTCTTACCTGTTCAGTGAGCTGCCAATAGTGTAAGCAAGGAAGGGCTAGCCAAAGTAACACACATTATTTATGCATTCAGCTCTCAATGAAGTGGAGAGGGTTGCCTGTCCAAAACACCCCTCCCCCCTAAAATTTTTACAATGGGCCATCAGAGGGTGTGAGGAATCTGATAAGTGGACCTTATACTTTTGTCTTTAAATACTCAATAAATGTTATAATTATGTTGGCCAAGAATGTTTGTGTCTAATCTGCTTGCAAAGTTATGTGCAAAAGTACTAATTAATTGTTTCTTGTTTGACTCCGCAGTTTCCTTCAAACCCACAGGAATGGCAGACTGTGGCCTCCCAGTTTGCCCAGCGGTGGGACTTTCCTAACTGCGGAGGGGCAATCGATGGGTAACATGTCCACATCGTTCCACCCCTCAACTTGGGGTCATACTATTATATTTACATGGCGTTTAATAGTATTGTGATGTTGGCGGTGGTGTTGGCGACATACGAGTTTTTGTATGTGGACATGGGGTAGAATGGCCGGATGTTGGATGGTGGAGTCATCGCCCAGACAGAGTTCTACAGATGGCTCCAGAATAGCAGCTTGGGCTTTCCACCTGCGGAAGACAACGTGGCTGGTCTTCCATTTGTTTTCGTCGCTGATGAAGCATTTGGGCTAGGAGATGAGGCCATTTCCCA
This sequence comes from Lithobates clamitans, assembly GCA_037952925.1. Lineage (NCBI taxonomy): Eukaryota > Metazoa > Chordata > Amphibia > Anura > Ranidae > Lithobates > Lithobates clamitans. Next base: position 201,773 of record JBBGZY010001482.1, read on the forward strand.
TGAGGACCCTCACCCTGGACCAGAGGGTTTTTAACTACTGGCTGGCCAGAGCCAGAAGAGTGGTGGAGAATGCTTTCGGCATAATGGCCAGCCAGTTCCACCTATTTCTAACACCAATCCACATGGCGGAATATAAACTCAACCATATTCATCTGATGGCTAGTTTATATTGCATATTAAATATATTGAATGTATATTTTGTCATTTTAGTACAATCACAAAAGTTTAACACACATATAATAAATTAATTTAATATTGTCACTGCAGTCAGTGCCCATAATACATGATATATATACTTTTTTTTTTCATATAAATAACCTTATACACTACCAATCAGAATATTTTATTATTTCTTTTTCTACAGTTGTGGTGACTGTGCTCTCTACAACAAATAACGTTCTTTGCACACTCAAGTGGTTCTTACTCACCATTGGCAGGTATCTTTTTGGAATATATTACAATCTATTTATTTCAGACTTTTTTCAAACGTCTGTACATAAATTAAATAAAGTTTTCTACTTTTTTATTCTGTTAGATATTAAAAATAAAAGTCAATTAAATCTAGAATTAAACTTATATACTCATTTACTCCATTTCATGATTTCAGGGTCTTTTTCCTCTTTTTGGCCCCAGTAGGTCCCCTGGGCTCCCCTCCTGGTCTGCTTTATGTGTGGGGGAACTGGGTCAGCTTTTCAGGCACGCCACTTGTGTTGGTCCTCCGGCTCAAGCAAACTGGGAACATCTTTTTGCATTCATATGTTTTTAATCTGCATGGTCTGAAAGGGTTGTCATCTCAATATATATGTAAGTGATTTTTTTTTCCATTTTCTCCACCTTTTCTGCCCGTTGTCTCTGTATATTTATGCATATTTCTATACTTATTTCTCTCAAATATTTCATTTTAGAACACTTAGTATTCTCGCTTAACCACTTGAGCCCCGGACCATTATGCTGCCTAAGGACCAGAGGTCTTTTTCCAATTTGGCACTGCGTCGCTTTAACTGCTAATTGCGCGGTCATGCAATGCTGTACCCAAACGAAATTTGCGTCCTTTTCTTCCCACAAATAGAGCTTTCTTTTGATGGTATTTGATCACCTCTGCGGTTTTTATTTTTTGCGCTATAAACGGAAAAAGACCGAAAATTTTGAAAAAAAATGATATTTTCTACTTTTTGTTATAAAAAAAATCCAATAAACTAAATTTTAGTCATACATTTAGGCCAAAATGTATTCGGCCACATGTCTTTGGTAAAAAAAATGTCAATAAGTGTATATTTATTGGTTTGCGCAAAAGTTATAGCGTCTACAAACTAGGGTACATTTTCTGGAATTTACACAGCTTTTAGTTTATGACTGCCTATGTCATTTCTTGAGGTGCTAAAATGGCAGGGCAGTACAAAACCCCCCCAAATGACCCCATTTTGGAAAGTAGACACCCCAAGGAAATTGCTGAGAGGCATGTTGAACCCATTGAATATTTATTTTTTTTGTCCCAAGTGATTGAAAAATGACAAAAAAAAAAAAAAATATTTACAAAAAGTCGTCACTAAATGATATATTGCTCACACAGGCCATGGGCCTATGTGGAATTGCACCCCAAAATACATTTAGCTGCTTCTCCTGAGTATGGGGATACCACATGTGTGGGACTTTTTGGGAGCCTAGCCGCGTATGGGGCCCCGAAAACCAATCACCGCCTTCAGGATTTCTAAGGGTGTAAATTTTTGCTTTCACTCTTCACTGCCTATCACAGTTTCGGAGGCCATGGAATGCCCAGGTGGCACAAAACCCCCCAAAATGACCCCATTTTGGAAAGTAGACACCCCAAGCTATTTGCTGAGAGGCATATTGAGTCCATGGAATATTTTATATTTTGACACAAGTTGCGGGAAAGTGACACTTTTTTTTTTTTTTTTTTTTTTTTTTCATAAAGTTGTCACTAAATGATATATTGCTCACACAGGCCATGGGCATATGTGGAATTGCACCCCAAAATACATTTAGCTGCTTCTCCTGAGTATGGGGATACCACATGTGTGGGACTTTTTGGGAGCCTAGCCGCGTACTGGACCCCAAAAACCAATCACTGCCTTCCGGATTTCTAAGGGTGAAAATTTTTGATTTCACTCTTTACTGCCTATCACAGTTTCGGAGGCCATGGAATGCCCAGGTGGCACAAAACCCCCCCAAATGACCCCATTTTGGAAAGTAGACACCCCAAGCTATTTGCTGAAAGGCATGGTGAGTATTTTGCAGCTCTCATTTGTTTTTGAAAATGAAGAAAGACAAGAAAAAACATTTTTTTTTTTCTTTTTTCAATTTTCAAAACTTTGTGACAAAAAGTGAGGTCTGCAAAATACTCACTATACCTCTCAGCAAATAGCTTGGGGTGTCTACTTTCCAAAATGGGGTCATTTGGGGGGGTTTTGTGCCACCTGGGCATTCCATGGCCTCCGAAACTGTGATAGGCAGTGAAGAGTGAAATCAAAAATTCACGCCCTTAGAAAGCCTGAAGGCGGTGCTTGGTTTTCGGGGTCCCGTACGCGGCTAGGCTCCCAAAAAGTCTCACACATGTGGTATCCCCGTACTCAGGAGAAGCAGCAGAATGTATTTTGGGGTGTAATTTCATATATTTCCATGGCATGTTTGAGCAATATATCATTTAGTGACAACTTTGTGCAAAAAAAAAAAAAAAAAAAAAAAAATTGTCTCTTTCCCGCAACTTGTGTCGCAATATAAAATATTCCATGGACTCGACATGCCTCTCAGCAAATAGCTTGGGGTGTCTACTTTCCAAAATGGGGTCATTTGGGGGGGTTTTGAACTGTCCTGGCATTTTATGCACAACATTTAGAAGCTTATGTCACACATCACCCACTCTTCTAACCACTTGAAGACAAAGCCCTTTCTGACACTTATTGTTTACATGAAAAAGTTTTTTTTTTTTGCAAAGAAATTACTTTGAACCCCCAAACATTATATATTTTTTTAAAGCAAATGCCCTACAGATTAAAATGGTGGGTGTTTCATTTTTTTTTTTCACACAGTAATTGCGCAGCGATTTTTCAAACGCATTTTTTGGGGAAAAAACACACTTTTTTTAATTTTAATGCACTAAAACACGCTATATTGCCCAAATGTTTGATGAAATAAAAAAGATGATCTCAGGCCGAGTACATGGATACCAAACATGACATGCTTTAAAATTGCGCACAAACGTGCAGTGGCAACAAAATAAATACATGTTTAAAAGCCTTCAAAAGCCTTTACAGGTTACCACTTTAGATTTACAGAGGAGGTCTACTGGAAAAATTACTGCACTCGATCTGGCCTTCGCGGTGATACCTCACATGCATGGTGCAATTGCTGTTTACGTTTGACGACAGACCACCGCTTGCGTTCGCCTTAGCGCGAGAGCAGGGGGCGACAGGGGTGTTTTTTTTTTTTTTTTTTTTTCTTTATTATTTTTTTGCTTTTTTAATCTTACTTTTAAACTGTTCCTTTCATATTTTTTTTTTTAATCATTTTTATTGTTATCTCGGGGAATGTAAATATCCCCTATGATAGCAATAGGTAGTGACAGGTACTCTTTTTTGAAAAAATTGTGGTCTATTAGACCCTAGATCTCTCCTCTGCCCTCAAAGCAAATGACCACACCAAGATCGGTGTGATAAAATGCTTCCCCAATTTCCCAATGGAGCTATTTACATCCGGCGAAATCTAAGTCATGAAATGCTCGTAGCTTCCGGTTTCTTAGGCCATAGAGATGTTTGGAGCCACTCTGGTCTCTGATCAGCTCTATGGTCAGCTGGCTGAATCACCGGCTGCATTCTCAGGTTCCCTGTTGAGACAGGAGAGCCAGAGAAAAACACGGAAGACGGTGGGGGGGGGCATTCCCTCCCACGGCTTGTAAAAGCAGTCTAGAGGCTAATTAGCCGCTAGGATTGCTTTTACATGAAAGCCGACCGCTGGCTGAAAAGAATGATACCAAGATGATACCTAAACCTGCAGGCATCATTCTGGTATAACCACTCAAAGTCGTGAATGGCGTACCTGAAGACAAAAAAATGGTTAACAATGGTTAACAATAAAGCACAGTAAAGTGTAAATAATTACACACCTGAAAAACAAACATGATAAAACATAATAACAATAACAATAACAATAACAATCAATAACAATAACAATAACAATAAAACATTGCAGAATAGAATACAGTAAAAAAGAGCAGAACAATAGAGAGAGAGAATAGAGAGAGAGAGAACAATAAAACAACAACTATTTTTTTTTATTTCATATTTTTTTTTTTTTTACACTTTTTTTGTAACTAACTTTTATAACGGTAACCGGTTCCAGGTTCGGGTCTCTCAAAATGCGATGGCATCTTGGGAGACCCTGTGAAAGTGTGCCTAGTCTGTGCAATGCTGTACCCTACGCTAATACTCAACTAGTGAATGGTAGCGTTCAAAACATTCACCAATGCAAAGACCAGGATTGTCAGGACAGGAGGGACAATAATAGCGGGTGTCACGCCTATATCCGCGCTTGCTGCAGACACGACATCTTTTTTGGGGGGTTCGTTGGGTAGGGGTACTCGGGAGGACATAAAAATGCCTCTCATGCAGCCGCCTGCATTTGGTTGGGGATGTGAATGGGGGAAGTACGGGCGCTGCAGAAGCGGTGGGTTCCCAATTAGGATTGGCGAATGCAGCAGGAAGGGCACTATGGGCACGACGGGCCTGTGTTTGTCTTTTTGGTGGCAGCGGGACACTACTTGTGCTTGCCACCTCACCAGCTTCAACTGCACTTATGGGACTCGCCACGTCACCAAGTGTTACTGCAGTGCTGGTTTGACTACGACCGGGGTGTACTAGGCCGCTGGCGCTTGCCAGTTCACCAAAACACTACCAAAAAACTGTTAGCGATCGCAGGGATCAGGCCTGACTCTGCGAACGCTGCAGTTATGCGTTTAGTGTTTTGTAAGTGACAGTGATCGATCGATACCGCACTTGGGTGGGCTGGGCTGGGCCGGGCGGAGGGGCAAAACGCAGGTGCTAGCAGGTATCTGGGCTGATCCCGCTAACACTGCGTTTTTGGGAACCCTAAACTGCTGGGGACGCTAGTATAGATCTGATCGGATCAGATATTGATGCGATCAGATACTATACCACTAAGGGAGGTGTACAGTGCGTGCGTGGGTGTTAGCGGTACTGGCGCTAATCTGACGCTGCCTGGGGCTGGTGCTTGCCAGTTCACCAAAACGCTACAAAAAAAACTGTTAGCGATCGCAGGGATCAGGCCTGACTCTGCGAACGCTGCAGTTATGCGTTTAGTGTTTTGTAAGTGTCAGTGATCGATCGATACTGCACTTGGGTGGGCTGGGCTGGGCCGGGCGGAGGGGCAAAACGCAGGTGCTAGCAGGTATCTGGGCTGATTCCGCTAACACTGCGTTTTTGGGAACCCTAAACTGCTGGGGACGCTAGTATAGATCTGATCGGATCAGATATTGATCCGTTCAGATACTATACCACTAAGGGAGGTGTATGGTGCGTGCGTGGGTGTTAGCGGTACTGGCGCTAACCTGACGCTGCCTGGGGCTGGTGCTTGCCAGTTCACCAAAATGCTACCAAAAAAACTGTTAGCGATCGCAGGGATCAGGCCTGACTCTGCGAACGCTGCAGTTATGCGTTTAGTGCCTTGTAAGTGACAGTGATCGATCGATACTGCACTTGGGTGGGCCGGGCGGAGGGACAAAACGCAGGTGCTAGCAGGTATCTGGGCTGATCCCGCTAACACTGCGTTTTTGGGAACCCTAAACTGCTGGGGACGCTAGTATAGATCTGATCGGATCAGATATTGATCCGTTCAGATACTATACCACTAAGGGAGGCGCATGCTGCGTGCGTGGGTGTTAGCGGTACTGGCGCTAATTTGACGCTGCCTGGGGCGACGCATATCACCGCCGGGCGATCAGGGGGCTAAACCTTTATTCGGTAATAAACGGCGGGTGCCCTGACACTATAAAAAATAAACGAACTAACCAGCGTCAACCGTAACGGTTATACGGTGATCAGTGGTGAAAGGGTTAACTAGGGGGCAATCAAGGGGTTAAAACATTTATTAGGTAGTATATGGGGGTCCCTGACGCTATAAAACGCTGACGGCGAACCTAAATATTTACCTCACTAACTAGCGTCACCAGCGACACTAATACAGCGATCAGAAAAATGATCGCTTAGCGACACTGGTGACAGGGGGTGATCAAGGGGTTAAAACTTTATTAGGGGGGGTTAGGGGGGTACCCTAGACCTAAAGGGGGGTAATATACACTGTCCCAACACAGTAACTGTCACAAACTGACACTATGCAGTAATCAGAAAAAAAAAAAAAAAAAAAAAAAAAAAACTGCTGGTGTCAGTTTGTGACGGGGGGGGGGGGTGATTGGGGGGGGATCGGGGGGCGATCGGGGGGGGGGATCGGGGTGATTTGTGTGCCTGGCATGTTCTACTGTGTGTGTAGTGTTTGTGCACTCACATACTTGTCGTCTCTCCTCGGGCCGGAACGGAAAATACCGACCCGAGGGGAGATGACATCACTTCCTTTGCTGCTGTTTAGCATACAGCAGCAAAGGAGTGTTCTCATTGGCCGGCGGCGATCGCGAGGGGGGGGCCACGAACGGATGGTCTCCCCCTCATCACCGATCGCCGCTGGACAAACGACGACCGCCTCGGGCACCGGGGGGGGGTCCGATCGGACCCCCCACCCGCGGAAGGCAAATCACGTACCCTGTACGTGATTTTGCCTGTCCGTGCCACTTTGCCGACGTACATCGGCGTGAGGCGGTCGTCAAGTGGTTAATTATACCCTTGAGGAAGGAGATACACATGTGCTCCAAAACGCATCGGGTGCAAGAATTACTGGTTTACTACCTGTACTATGTTGTGATGACAGCACTGTAAATTTGTTCTATTGCATCTTTTTTATATGTTTTTTATAGTTTCTACTTATTATATTGAATAAACACTTTTCAAACTAGATTAATTTTTCTCAAATGATTTCTGTGCCTTAAAAGTCCACCACAAGGGGATTTTGTTTCTTTTCTATATTATTGGATGTGGCACAACCCAATGCTCAATTATAGCCAACTCACCACTTGCAAACTCAACCATATTGTGCTTGCCTGCTGCATTCTGCACAATTTTCTATGTAAAAATGCTACGAACTATGTGGCCTCAGTTGGGCCTGAGGCCCAATTATCTAATCAATCAACCCTGACGGCACTTGAAGCTGCCCCCCCAAAGCATCCGCAAAGTCAGACTAAAATATCTGGAGTACTTTGTGGGTAGGGGGGGCGTTGATGTGCCAGCAAACGTGTGAAACATTTTTAAAATAAATGTTTATTTTAAAATGAACTAATATTTCATTTGATTTACTGCTTGTGTTTCTTTCAGATGTCTCCTAGGTTCTACAATGAGCTTTTCTGTTTGGCCATTTTCTTCAATAGTGCAAACGTAATTTATTTGATACATGAGGTGACAATCTCTTCTTCAGGTATTATGTTGTGGGTCTGTTACACACACACATTGTTTTTGTTGTTAATGTATGTAATGCATTAATAATAAAAATATTCATCCTTTTCAGCACCATGAATTAATTGTTTTGAGTCCCTAAAATGGCCTCATTGGGGCCAATTTTAGAGCACTGTGGGGATTATTTACTAAAGGCAAATCCACTTTGCACTACAGATGCACTGAAGTAAACCTTTAGTAAATAACCCCCATTGTCACTGTAAACTATAAATTACTCCAAAAACTGGTATTGAGCATTGAAATAAGAAGCCACACATTGTTGAGTTTAAAACATTTTACTCCGTGCACATTCACATGTGTGTTAGAAAAGGGTTTTTGAACAAATCAACATCTTTGGTGTATAACATTTTTATGGTTGACATTAGAAATAGCCTTTTTTTGGTTAAACAGGCATGTTTAAAACCATGAAATGAAAAAAAGGAGACTCCGCGCTAAGGGTGAAAATTACAAGTGAACTGAATAAAAAATAAAAGCTGCTCTCTTCAAAGTGCTCAATGAGCAAGCTTTGGGCTTGTGGGGGATGTATAGTGATAAGGGGGCGCTGATGATATATTGGTGTAATAATAAGGAGCTTGTGCTTAGTATTTTTTATAAACAAATGTGAACAATACTATACAAATATAATCAGAAATTCATGAAAAATAATAAGTAATAATAGTGAATATAATGTGCATCAGTAAACAGCCAGCGTATATATGGTGCTCCCAGCAGACGTATCACACATCTGCTTATACATGTAACAAACCAAGCATCCACAGATTGTGTAAAATATTCTGGACTGCTAAACCATCATGTGCATTTTTGAACATAAATGATCACTAGACGTAAACAATTATAAAAGTGCAATGTGCATCAATACACAGAGAGAGAAAAACCCAAAAACAAATGTCCATATAATATGTGAGGTAATCTGAACTTTCACACCGTCACCATTGCCGGTTAGCACTTTTGGATAAAATAGCATCCGGTGAGTATAGGTAATGCCGCGTACACACGAGCGGACTTTACGGCAGACTTGGTCCGGCGGACCGGAGTCCGTTGGATAATTCGATGGTGTGTGGGCTCCAGCGGACTTTTTTTCCCCAAAAGTACGTCTGCTGGGAGCACCATATATACGCTGGCTGTTTACTGATGCACATCATATTCACTATTATTACTTATTATTTTTCATGAATTTATGATTATATTTGTATAGTATTGTTCACATTTGTTCATGTTTAAAACCATAATAGCATACACAACTTACAAAGTTCAACTTTGAAAAATTGAAGGCAATATCAGATGTTAGTATGTCCAAACTGCGTTGATCTTGCCTTCGTCAGATGGGGTGATGTCACCCCTGTAAAAGCCAAATTTTGAAGATGCACACAAATTGGGAGGCAAAATGTGGATTTTCCTTCTGATCCCATGCCTAATGTCAACATGTGCTAGCTCCCACCATGGGGATCAATGGACGTTTTTCGGGAGTGCAACCCCTTCCTCTCACCTATTTGAGTTGCGAGGAAGGGGTTGCACCCACAAAACGCGTGCATTGATATCCCGTGATGGCAGATAGCCCATGTTGACACACTGTGTGCATCTTCAAAATTTGTCTTTTATAATACTTTAAAACTTGATTTAAAAGAAAAAATTCCAAAACGGTACAATTTTTGTGTGTTTTAGATTCTGCCTAAAACATCAATGATGTTCTTCATTTTTTGATGAACATCATTGATGTTTTCCTTTATCTTCTCTAAATCCCAATTGCACACCATTATCTTCCCCGATGAGGACTTGTGCACTTGCACTGGTGAAATGAGTTTCTTCTTCCACAACATCCACATCACCTAAAATAAAAAAACACACCATGTATTATAAATATGCAAGCATATATCTATTACCTGAAGCTGTGGTCTCAGACACTGACCTGTTGTGGTCACTATTTCACCCAAATCATGTACCTCAGAATCCACATCCTCAGGTTGTGGTGTGGTGATTTCCCCTTATTTAGGAGGTTGGGGGTCCCTGGTGTCCTCAGATGTCCCGAGTCTTTTCTCCCCTATTTGAATAAAAAAAATGGTATACTTAGCACTAGGGATGAGCCCGATGTTCGAGAACGAACAATTTGGGGTGTTCGTGGCAAATTCGAAAGCCGCGGAACACCCTTCTAATTTTAAAGGCTTATATGCATGGTATTGTCATAAAAAGTATTCGGGGCCCTGGGTCCTGCCCCAGGGGACATGTATCAATGCAAAACAAAGTTTCAAAAACGGACGTTTTTCGGGAGCAGTGATTTTAATAATGCTTAAAGTGAAACAATAAAAGTGACATATTCCTTTAAATTTTGTACCTGGGGGGTGTCTATAGTATGCCTGTAAAGTGGCGCATTTTTCCCATGTTTAGAACAGTCCCTGCACAAAATGACATTTCTAAAGGAAAAAAAGTCATTTAAAAGTACTCGTGGCTATAATGAATCATCGGTCCCGGCAATACAGATAAAAGAAGTCATTGAAAAAAATGGCATGGGATCCCCCCAGTCCATTACAAGACCCTTTGGGTCTGGTATGAATATTAAGGGAAACCCCGAACCAAAATTAAAAAAAAAAAAAATTGTGTGGGGGTCCCCCCAAATTCCATGCCAGTCTCTCTAGGTCTGGTATGGATATTAAGGGGAACCCCGCACCAAAATTTAAAAAAAAAATGGCGTGGGGGTCCCCCTCAAAATCCATACCAGACCCTTCAGGTCTGGTATGAATTTTAAGGGGAACCCCGCACCAAAAATAAAAAAAATGGCATGAGGTCCCCCCAAAAATCCATACCAGACCCTTATCCGAGCACGCAACCTGGCAGGCCACAGGAAAAGAGGGGGAATGAGAGAGCGCCCCCCCCTTCTGAACCTTACCAGGCCACATGCCCTCAACATGGGGAGGGTGCTTTGGGGTAGCTCCCCAAAGCACCTTGTCCCCATGTTGATGGGGACAAGGGCCTCATCCCCACAACCCTTGCCGGTGGTTGTGGGGGTCTGCAGGCAGGGGGCTTATCGGAATCTGGAAGCCCCCTTTAACAAGGGCCTGATGTAAGGAGGGACTCCACTGCCTGGGGACACCTGATGTAAGAGGAACTCCGCTGCCTGTGGACATCTAATGTAAGAAGGGACTCCACTGCCTTGGGACACCTGATGTAAGGAGGGATGCCACTGGGGACACTGATGTAATGAGGGACTCCACTGCCTGCGGACACCTAATGTAAGGAGGGACTCCACTGGAGACACTGATGTAAGGAGGGACTCCACTGCCTGGGGAAACCTGATGTAAAGAGGGACTTCACTGGGGACACTGATGTAAGGAGGGACTCCACTGCCTGGGGACACACTGATGTAAGAGGGACTCTGCTGCCTGGGGACAGATGATGTAAGGAGGGACTCCATTGCCTGGGGACACCTGATGTAAGGAGGGATGCCACAGGTTACACTGATGTAATGAGGGACTCCACTGCCTGCGGACACCTGATGTAAGGAGGGACTCCACTGGGGACACTGATGTAAGGAGGGACTCCACTGCCTGGGGACACCTGATGTAAGGAGGAACTCCACTGCCTGGGGACACCTGTTGTAAGAGTGACTCCGCTGCCTGGGGACACCTGATGTAAGGAGGGACTTCACTGGGGACACTGATGTAAGGAGGGACTTCATTGGGGACACTGATGTAAGGAGGGATTCCACTGCCTGGGGACACCTGATGTAAGGAGGAACTCCACTGCCTGGGGACTCCTGATGTAAGGAGGGACTCCATTGCCTGGGGACACCTGATGTAAGAGGGACTCAGCTGCCTAGGGACACCTGATGTAAAGAGGGACACCTGATGTAAGGAGAGACTCCGCTGCCTGGGGACACCTCAGGTTAGGAGGGTATCCACTGGGGGCACCTGATGTAAAGAGGGACTCCGTTGGGGAAACCTGATGTAAGGAGGGACTCTTCTGGGAATGCCTGGAAGGGACTCCGCTGGGGGCACCTGATGTAAGGAGGGACTCTGCTGGGAGCACCTGATGTAAGGAGGGACTCCACTGAGGACACCTGATGTAAGGAGGGGCTCTGCTGGGAGCACCTTGTGTAAGGAGAGACTCCATTGTCTGGGGACACCTGATGGCATCTGGTGGCAGGCGACGTGACAAGTGATACGCTCAGGGCTCCCACTAATTCTGCATTATGGTGAGTTGAACTATTTCATTTTATATTCCAATGTAATAATAGAAATAATGCGCTTTAATCATCCTGACTCCATACCAACCATAGTGCCGGGATGATTGAAGCGCTAACACCAGGTGTTTAGAGTATCTTTATCTGCTGATTGTTAAATTTTCTGGAATACACATATTGCTATTGTGGTGTAGGATCTGGCCATACTGTCCCTCAATCCCTCTTTTTTTCTTCCTTCTCTCTCCTTGTCTCCCTATTTCTTTCTTTCTTTCTCCCTCCATCCCTAGTTCATCTCAAACTGGAACCACACCCCTATTTGGGCCACGCCCCTTTAAGCCATGCCCGATATTTAATTTAAGCCACACCTATTTTTCGCAGCATTTTTCTTTCCCCGTTACACCACATCTAAAAACGAATGTCCTGCCCCCTAATTCTAATAAAACTCCGCCTACAGAAAAAAACGCCCCTATAAATTTTTTTACAATGTTGGCAACTATACATACCATATGCTTGAGTGGGTAGCATTTAGGCGGACTTGCCGCCCGGCAATCTCTACATGTTGAGTAGACTTTGCCATGGGCACAAAGCAAAATGACTGCGGCAAGTGAACATCTGTCCGATGGCAATTGCACCTTAATAGGGGACCCCCAACGGCATGTCTAATTGAAACCTAAATGTGAAAAATATAGCATCATGCAAAGCAGCAATAAGGAGAAAAAAGAACATACAATCATCACATCCGGAATACTTGTAGAAGTCACAGGATCATGATAATTACTTTAGAATTAAATATCATAATATGCTGGAAGGGAGTTTAACTTCAGTCAACTTCACTACAAAGTTACCAGCGTTGGTGAGATGAAAATATTTCAGAGGACAGAGACTATGCCAGAGACTGTGCGGCTCTTTATCTGCAAACAATATGTTTGATTAAAGCATTGCCTACAACAACAGGGCAGAAAACAAGATCTTCCAAACTACGAAAATGTTCATTATTGTGTACAGATTTTTCCAACATGATTGTTGAGCAGCTTGTTTCCTCCTCTTCTGCTATTTGAAAAGGAAAGAAAATGAAGCCTGTACTGTCTGTGTGTTTTGCTCTAAATCACTGCACTCAACATCCATAAATCACAGGTAGGTGATAGTAGTTGAGGGCTGGATTCACAAGGTTGCATGTTTGTTCAATGTCCTCTCCACTGAAATCTGCAGCAACATCCTTCATGAATGACACTGCATGAATCACGTGCTATGTGCCGTGAAGTGTGTTGACGATCAATGCAAAGTACATTGCAACACAACTTATTGAATTTTGATGTATTTCTATTGAATTTGAAGAAAAATGCATCAGGGGGAAATCAGGTGTGAATCCAGCCTATGAACGCACAGTAAAACAAGTTATTACAGCTAGGGAGAGAACCTCTGGGGGAATCTAGGATGGAAAAGGACCTGGGGGTCTTAGTAGATGATAGGCTCAGCAATGGCATGCAATGCCAAGCTGCTGCTAACAAAGAAAAAAGAATATTGGCATGCATTAAAAAGGGGATTCACTCCAGAGATAAAACAATAATTCTCACACTCTACAAGACTCTGGTCCATCCGCATCTTTAGTATGCCATCCAGTTCTGGGCACCAGTCCCCAGGAAGGATGTGCTGGAACTGGAGAGAGTCCAGAGAAGGGCAACACAGCTAATAAAGGAACTACTGGAGGATCTCAGCTAAGGGGAAAGACTACAAGCATTGAACTTACTCTCTCTGGAGAGAAGACGATTGGGAGGGGATAGGATAGTGATATACAAATACCGTACTGGTGACCTTAGCATAGGGAAAAACTTTTAAGTGAAAAGAATTTAAAAAGACACGCAGACATTCACTGAAATTGGAAGAGAAATGGATTAATCTTAAACAGCATAGAGGGTTCTTTACTGTCAGAGGAGTAAGGATGTGGAATTCTCTTCCACAAGCAGTGGTATCACCAGGGAGCATCAATAATTTCAAAAACCCCATAGATGGGCACCTTAACAATCACAACATACAGGGATATATAATGTATTATTGACATAATCACAAGCACACTCCCACCACAGGTTGAACTGGATGGACTGGTGTCTTTTTTCAGCCTTACCAACTATGTAACTATGTAACAGCGTGTTACAATACCCATGCACTGCAATGCTATTTTATTATGAATGGTGACCCAATGCAGTGTACAGTACCAGCCAATGCAATGCAAAGCGCCACAAAGCAAGGCAGGCGTTAGGTGTGCTGCATTAAAAAAAGATGCTTTAATGCAGTGCATGGTAATGTATTGGGTCAGCACTGATGCATTAACACATAGGCGTGCGCAGGGTGTGTGCCGGATATGCCTGGGCACACCCTAATTCGCCCCGTGCAGCACAGATTTCCCCTGCTGATATTTTACCAAAGCCCCCCAACGAGGCTCCTAAAAAAATTTTAAATAATAAAAAAATAAAATAATAAAAATAAAAAACTACTGACTCCGTCCACTGCCATACTGACACCAACCTCTGCCCTACTGACAAGTCCATTACTCTATGGACATCATCCACTGCCCTACTAATACCGTCTATGTTTTAATACATTTGGGGTGCACACTCTAATGCAATCGGCTGCACACACCTATGCATTAACATAACACATAGTTTCAAGGAGGCCTGAATGTTATGGGCACTTTATAAAACATGTCTATAAAGGGGCAATGTCTTTTTATCCTGGTTTCAGTGTTGCCTAAATATTGATGTGACAGACAAAATGAAATCAGTTATCCTTTAAAGCACCCCTGCCATTAAAAAATATGTAGCATGTAATTGCTGATCTCCCTCTAAAAACATGTCTTAATGGCCATGTCTAAATGTAGTTCTTCTAATATTCGAAATTAACAATATGCACACTGTGTCAGGGCTGGCTCAGCCCTTCCTTCTCTGAGCTGGCCGCTCAGCTGTTGGCTAATTGCCAGCTCTCATCTCTCTCCACAGTTAACCAGCTGTTGTGGATCTGCTCGTCAGTCCCGCCTACTTAAAGATCTCCAGCTCACTTCATTCCTGCCTTCGCCTTGGTCACATCACAAGAAACCATCTCCTGCATTCCTGTTTAAAGACTGGCTTTGCTGACATCCCTTCTGGCTCCTTATCCTGCTTGCTGTTCCTCTACTTGGATCCCTGACTTCTGGCCTGGCTGATTACCCGATCTGGTTACTGAACTTTGGCTTGGCTGATTACCCAATCTGGTTACTGAACTCTGGCTTGGCTGACTACCTGATCCAGTTACTGACTCTGGCTATACGCTTACTCTATTTACCTTTTTATTAATAAACAAGTGTGATTTTACTGTACTTCTGTCTCGGTCTGGTTCATGGTTTCTGACACACTGCCACAGACATTTACACACTCATAGCAAACTCTGCATAAAGACAGGGATTTTTGACTTGCACATATTGCAATATGTTTAATCTGGCCAACCATGTGAAAGCAATTCACCTTACCACCTTATGGGCCTGTTAGTGGGCATTTATTTGTTCACTTTACCCACTTCCCATCCCGCGTATAGTAATATGACGGCCGCAAGGTGGCTCTCTCATCCTGGGCGGCCGTCATATGACGTCCTTGGCTTCCTGGCCGTCTAGCGCGCGCGCGCGCCGGCCACGTCACTCGGGAGTCGATGCACATGCCCGGTGGCCGCGATGTGCTATTGCTTGTCACAGAGCAGGGACATGGATCTGTGTGTGTAAACACACAGATCCACGTCCTGTCAGGGGAGAGTAGACAGTTCGTGTGTTCCTTGTATATAAAATACACCTCCCCCAGTCAGTCCCCTCCCCCCACAGTTAGAATCACTCCCTAGGTAACACATTTAACCCCTTGATCACTCCCTAGTTTTAATCCCTTCCCTGCCAGTGACATTTATACAGTAATCAGTGCATATTTATAGCACTGATTGCTGTATAATTGTCAATGGTCCCAAAATAGTGTCAAAAGTGTCCCATTTGTCCGCTGCAATATCACAGTCCTGACACAAATCGCAGATCGCCGCCATTACTAGTAAAAAAAAAAAAAAATCCCATAAATCTATCCCTTATTTTGTAGGCGCTATAACTTTTGCGCACATCAATCAATATAGACTTATTGCGATTTTTTTTTTACCAAAAATATGTAGAAGAATACATATCGGCCTAAACCGAGGAAGAAATTTGTTTTTGTTTTTTAAAAATTGGGATATTTATTATAGCAAAAAGTAAAAAATATTGTGTTTTTTTTTTTCAAAATTGTCGCTCTCTTTTTGTTTATAACGCAAAAAATAAAGACTGCAGAGGTGATTAAATACCACCAAATGAAAGCTCTGTTTATGGGGAAAAAAATGATCAAAATTCCATATGGGTACAGTGTTGCATGACCGCGCAATTGTCATTCAAAATGTTACAGCGCTGAAAGCTGAAAATTGGTCTGGGCAGGAAGGAGGTGAAAATGCCCTGTATTGAAGTAGTTAAGCTGGCTTTGCATTCCCATACAAGTCTATTGGAATGCAAATCCTTTTTGAGCCTGGGTTCACACTAATGCAGTGTGGGATACCGCATGTAATTCGCACAGGAATCGCAGCACATTCCTGTGCAAATTACATGTGGTGTCTCTGGGGTGCGTTTTTCGCCATGGATTTGTATGGCTCAAATCACATCGCATTCGCACCAAACTTGTGCAGGACCCTTTTTTTGTCCACATCAGAATCATATCGCATGGGTGTTCACACCCATGTGATCCCATTCTGCAAATTGCACTGCATTTTGCAAACCGATTTCAGGATGTCGTTAACTTAACATACACTCCGCAATCAGTTCGCATGAACAGGTTGCGATTTTGATGCGTTGCTGAATCCGCAGCGAATTCGATATAAATTTGCACCGCATCTAGTGTGAACCAAGGCTGAAGCAGGTCAAATTCAGATCACAGGAGGTCAACTGCAAGAATCCTAACCTGATGTCAAACTGATGCCGTCGACAATTTGACACAACACCAAAGCCTGTTGACAAAGGCCATATACAGTGCATTGAAAAAGTATTTATACCCTTTAGAATTTTCCACATTTTGTCATGTTACAACCAAACATATAGGTGTATATTATTATGATTTTATGTGATAGACCAAAACAAAGTGATACATAATTGTGAAGTGGAATTAAAATTATAAATGGTTTTTAACATTTTTTACAAATAAATATGTGAAAAGTGTGGCGCGCATTTGTATTCAGCCCCCCTGAGTCAATACTTTGTAGAACTCATCTCTTCAGGAAAGCCTATCACGTCTCCAACTAATCTCCTACCACTTCCACCAGCTCATTCCCCACAGTTACAACCTTTTGTACCACCTGCCCCACCCTATTAGATTGTAAGCTCTTCTGAGCAGGGCCCTCTTAATCCTCTTGTATTTTATTGTATTATAACTGTATTGTCTCCCTTTTATATTGTAAAGCGCTGCGTAAACTGTTGGCGCTATATAAATCCTGAATAATAATAATAATAGAACCACCTTTCTCTGCAATTATAACTGCAAGTCTTTTTTGTTATGTCTCTACCAGCTTTGCACATCTAGAGACTGACATAAATTTTGCCCATTCTTCTTTGCAAATAGCTCAAGCTGTCAGATTGCATGGAGAGCATCTGTGAACAGCAATTTTCAAGTCTTCACACAGAATCTCAATTGGATTTAGGTCTGGACTTTGACTGGGCCATTCTAAACATGAATATGCTTAAACCAGTCCATTGTAACTCTGGCTGTATGTTTAGGGTCTTTGTTCTACTGGAAAGTGAACCTCTGCCCCAAGTCTTTTGTAGACTCTAACAGGTTTTCTTCTAAGATTGCCCTGTATTTGGCTCCATCCATCTTCCCATCAACTCTGACCAGCTTCCCTGTCCCTGCTGAAGAAAAGCATCCCCACAACATGATGTTGCCACCACCATGTTTCACGGTGGGGATAGTGTGTTCAGGGTAATGTACAGTGTTTTCCGCCACACATTTTGCTTTTAGGCCAAAAAGTTCAATTTTGGTCTCATCCGACCAGCGCACCTTCTTCCACATGTTTGCGGTGTCCCCCACATGGCTTCTCATAAACTGCAAACAGGACTTCTTATGGCTTTCTTTCAACAATGGTTTTCTTCTTGCCACTCTTCCATAAAGGCCAGATTTGTGGAGTGCACGACTAGTTGCCCTGTGGACAGATTCTTCCACCTGAGCTGTGGATCTCTGCAGTTCCTCCAGAGTTACCATGTGCCTCTTGGCTGCTTCTCTGATTAATGATCTCTGATTAATGATCTCTGATTAATGATCTCTTTGTGTCAGTTTAGGTGGACGGTCATGTCTTGGTAGGTGTGCAGTTGTGCCATACTCTTTCCATTCTTGGATGATGGATTGAACAGTGTTCCGTGAGATGTTCAAAGCTTGGGATATTTGTTTATAACCTAACCCTGCTTTAAACTTCTCCACAACTTTATCTCTGACCTGTCTGGTGTGTTCCTTGGCCTTCATGATGCAGTTTGTTCACAAAGGTTCTCTAACAAACCTCTGAGGGCTTCACAGAACAGCTGTTTATACTGAGATTAAATTGCACACAGGTGGACTCTATTTACTAATTAGGTGACTTCTGAAGAAGATTTGTTCCACTAGATTTAAGTTAGGGGTATTAGAGTAAAGGAGGCTGAAAACAAATGCATGCCACATTTTTCAGATATTTATTTGTAAAAAAAAAATTGATAATCATTTATAATTTTCCTTCCACTTCACAATTATGTGCCACTTTGTGTTGGTCTATCACATAAAATCCCAATAATATACATTTATATGTTTGGTTGTAATATGACAAAATGTGGAAAATTCTAAAGGGTATGAATACTTTTCCAAGGCAAGTGAAAGTGCACTGTAAGTGCACTCCTGTAATCCACAGGAGAAGTAGGGACAAAAGAGCTTTGGCCCTACTTTCCATTTAATCTGGGCACAGTTGCACTATAAGTCAAACATAGCCAGACAACTAGCATTTTCTTCAAAAGTTCAGCAATAGCAACCATCATTCATCCTACATGACATAGTTTTCTTTGCTCTGTCATTGTTTCGTCTTATATAAGCATACACCCTCATGCCCCATACACATGATAGGATTTTCCGACAACAAATGTTGGATGTGAGCTTGTTGTCCAACCGTGTGTATGCTCCATAGAACATTTGTTGTCGGAATTTCCGTCAACAAATGTTTGAGAGCAGGTTTTCAAATTTTCCGACAACAAAATTTGTTGTCGGAAATTCCGAGCGTACACAATTCCGACGCACAAAATTCCACGCATGCTCGGAATCAAGCAGAAGAGGCGCACTGGCTATTGAACTGTTGTACATGTTGTATGTCACCGCGTTCCTGACGTTCAGAATTTCCGACAACATTTGTGTGACCGTGTGTATGCAAGACAAGTTTGAGCCAACATCCTTCAGAAAAAATCCATGGTTTTGTTGTCGGAAAATCCTATCGTGTGTACAGGGCATAAGTGTTGACAACTAATAACTGCATTATGCTCCCAGTCCGTACAACCCTGCACCAGTTTGCCATGGGGGACATATCATTCGCCCTTTTAGGTCTTACACCTTCAGGTCTCAACAGTGTAAACCAAGACACTTTACAAATAAATTATAACAGAATAAAAAAATAAGGATGGCAGCCTAGTTCATACATTTATGTGATTTCAGACGATTTTCAATTTTTTTTTTTCTCCAGTCAGTATTGTTTTTGGCTGTTTTCAGGAATTTCCAGTGACAGGTGCGGCCAGTGTGACCAGTACATTTTTATGTCATGTATAACTTGTAAGAGTATGAAATGCCTTTTATATGTCAAATTCTCAAAAAGCATTACCATTAAGACAGGCATTTTTAACATCATGTCTATTATGTTAAATTGAAGTCAAGACAGCTAGGATTTTATCTTGTAATATGGCGCTAAAAGTAGCCATACACCTAGTCGCAAATTATTTGATTCATTTAATTATACTGAACCACTGAATGTGAATGTGTTTGCTGCTTGTTATTGTACATGCTACTTGCACTGATAAGTGCTAATGAATGTTGAAGTGGTTCTAAAAGCTATGCATGAAGGTAAAAAACCTTCCCTGTGTACTCCCCCTAAAACTTACCTGAGCCCCATCGTGATCCAGCAATGTGCACGAGAGCCTTGGCTCTCTGGAGACTCTGCCTCCTCATTGTCAATCACAGCCAGTGAGCCAATGAGGTGAGAAAGGTGGTGGGCCAAGCCTGCTTGGGTGCCCCCATTGCAAGTTGCTTCCTATGGGAGCACTGGGCAGGAGGGAGGGGCCAGGAGCACCAGTGAGGGACTCGGGAAGAGGAGGATCCAGGCTGCTCTGTGCAAAACCGCTGCACAGAGCAGATAAGTATAACATGTTTGTTATTTTTTTTTTTCATAAACAAAAAGCCTTTAATATCACTTTAAAGAGGAGGGCCAGTCAAAAAAAAAAAAAAAAAAAATTAAAAGTCAGCAGCTACAAATACTGCAGCTGCTGACTTTTAATTGGACACTTACCTGTCCCAGGGTCCAGCGATGCGGGGGATCGAAGCCCAGCTCGTCTCCCCCTCCGTTCAGTGGCGCCGGCATTGCAACTGTGGGCGCCGGGCTGTGGCATCACACGCCGTGATTGGCCGCTCAGTCACCTGGGACCTGTAATGGGTCCCAGATGATTGACAGGAGGGAGGGAGCAGAGCTCAGCCCTTCCTGTGCCGAGGGGGAAGTGATGTCACCAGCCCAGGCACTAGAAGAGGCAGACTACGAGGGACCCCCTAGCAACAGGCATTTAGAGGTAAGTAAAAAAAAAATATATATCCAAATGTTTTTTTTTAATTTTTTTTTAGGCACAATCATGACTTTTTTTTTTTAGGGTGGAACACCACTTTAAGTTGTGTCTACTGACAGTATGCATCTGGTTAATACAAAAACTTTTATTTTCAATGTTTGAACCAGCTGAATCAAGAAGCTGATTAGCACAGCTGCTCCAGATTCTGGCTGCTGCAGTTTTATTAAATTCAATTTCCCCCTCTCTGTTTTTTTTACTAATCCCTTGCCCTATTCCAATGGATTTGTGATTATCAGATTTTTTTTACTGATTGCAAGAGCTGCTGATAAATACAGGGAGATATTTATCCATCATGCCATACCATCAAGGAGGAGTGTGACTAGGGATGGTCAAACGGTTCGGCCCAAGCATAGGTTCGGGCCGAACTTCGGCTGTTCAGACGTTCAGCGAACAAAGAACATTATGCGGTGTTGACGGCAAATTCGAAATCCGTGGAAACCCATTAAAGTCTATGGGACACGAACATGAAAATCCAAAAGTGCTCATTTTAAAGGCCTATATGCAAGTTATTGTCATAAAAAGTGTTTGGGGACCCGGTCCTGCCCCAGGGTACATGTATCAATGCAAAAAAAAAGTATTAATAATGGCCATTTTTTCAGGAGCAGTGATTTTAATAATGCTTAAAGTGAAACAATAAAAATGAAATATTCCTTTAAATATCGTGTCTGGGGGGTGTCTATAGTATGCCTGTAAAGTGGCGCAGTTTTCCCGTGTTTAGAACAGTACCACAGCAAAATGACATTTCTAAAGAAAAAAAAAGTAATTTAAAACTGATCGTGGCTGTAATGAATTGTCGGGTCTCGGCAATATAGATAAAAGTCACTGAAAAAAACGGCATGGATTCCCCCCCATCCAGGCCATTACCAGACCTTTTGGGTATGAATATTAAGGGGAACCCTGAACCAAATTTTTTTTTTAAATTGCGTGGAGGTCCCCCCCTAAAATTCATACCAGACCCTTATCCGAGCATCCAGCCTGGCAGGCCGCAGGAAAGAGGGGGGAACGGGAGAGCGCCCCCCTCCTGAACCGTACCATGCCACATGCCCTCAACATGGGGAGGGTGCTTTAATAAAGGACTTGTCCCAAAGTGTCTCCTGTCATTTTTACTATTTTTGACACTTTGTTTTGTGAAATGGTAGGGGTACAATGTACCCCTTACCAATTCACATGGGGGGCGAGGCTGGGATCTGGGGGTCCCCGCCCGCAGACCCCCACAACCACCAGGCAAGGGTTGTGGGGATGAGGCCCTTGTCCCCATCAACATGGAGACAAGAAGCTTTGAGGGGCTACTCCAAAGCACCCTCCCCATGTTGAGGGCATGTGGCCTGGTACGGTTCAGGAAGGGGGGCGCTCTCTTGTCCCCCCCTTTTCCTGAGGCCTGCCAGGTTGCGTGCTCGGATAAGGGTCTGGTATGGATTTTGGGGGGCCCCTATGCCATTTTTTGAAATTTTGGTGCAAGGTTCTCCTTAATATCCATACCAGACCTAAAGGGCCTGGTATGGACTTTGGGGGGACCCCACAAAATTTTTTTTAAAAGTTTTGGTTCGGGGTTCCCCTTAATATTTATACCAGACCCAAAGAGCCTGGTACTAGGGGGGGGAACCCATGCCATTTTTTCAATGAGTTTTATCTATATTACCGAGACCTGACAATTCATTACAGCCGCGATCAGTTTTATATGACTTTTTTTTCTTTAGAAATGTCATTTTGCTGTGGTAGTATTCTAAACACGGGGAAACTGCGCCATTTTATAGGCATACTATAGACACCCCCAGGCACGATATTATTTCATTTTTATTGTTTCACTTTAGGCATTATTAAAATCACTGCTCCTGAAAAAACGTCCATTTTTAAAACCTGGGGCAGGACCCAGGTCCCCAAATAGTTTTTATGACAATAACTTGCATATAAGCTTTTAAAATTAGCACTTTTGATTTTTCATGTTCATGTCCCATAGACTTTAACGGTGTTCGTCCAAACTTTTTGCCCGTTCGCAAGTTCTGGTGCGAACCGAACCGGGGGGTGTTCAGCTCCTTAAGTGTGACTGGCCCCAAATTTATTCTGCAGCCAGACAACAACCCCAAACATACAGCCAGTGTCATTAGGAACTATCTTCAGCGTAAAGGAGAACAAGGAGTTCTGGAAGTGATGGTTTGCCCCCCCACAGAGCCCAGATCTCAACATCATCGAGGCTGTCTGGGATTACATGAAGACACAGAAGGATTTGAGGCAGCCTACATCCACAGAAGGTCTGTGGTTGGTTCTCCAAGATGTTTGGAACAACCTACCTACCAAGTTCCTTAAAAACCTGTGTGCAAAAGTACTGTGTGTACCTAGAAGAATTGATGCTGGTTTGAAGCCAAGATGCCGGTCACACCAAATATTGATTTGGTTTGGATTTCTCTTCTGTTCAATTACTTTCCGTTTTGTAAATTGATAAAAAAATAAACTATTAATCTATTTCTAAAAACATTCTTAATTCACAGCATTTTTTCACACCTGCCTAAAACTTTTGCACAGTACTGTCAGTAATATATACTATATTACCAAAAGTATTGGGAGGTCTTCCTTTACACGCACATGAACTTTAATGGCATCCCAGTCTTATGCCCTGTACACACGGTCGGACATTGATCGCACATTCCGACAACAAAATCCATGGATTTTTTCCGAAGGATGTTGGCTCAAACTTGTCTTGCATACTCACGGTCACACAAAGTTGTCGGAAAATCCCATCGTTCTGAACGCGGTGACATAAAACACGTACGTCGGGACTATAAACGGGGCAGTAGCCAATAGCTTTCATTTCTTAATTTATTCTGAGCATGCGTGGCACTTTGTGCGTCGGATTTGTGTACACATAATCGGAATTTCCGACAACGGATTTTGTTGTCGGAAACTTTTATAGCAAGCTCTCAAACTTTGTGTGTCAGAAATTCCTATGGAAAATGTGTGATGGAGCCTACACACGGTTGGAATTTCCGACAACAAGGTCCTATCACACATTTTCCATTGGAAAATCCTATCGTGTGTACAGGGCAATAGTCCTTAGAGTTCAATATTGAGTTGGCCCACCTTTTGCAGCTAAGCGATAATTTGTTATAATAAAATAAAAGTAAAACTGTTGGCTCCATGAAAGTATGCAGCCAAGACCTGTGAGGCATCCCACAAACACAGGTGTACTTCTGTTCATATACCATTGCAATTTGATACCAGTCCTGAATTTATTATAGATTGACCTTTAAGAGCATAATAGGCCACATTGTGAATGTCTTAAGCCCAAACTATTTTGAATCAAGGCCCCAGGCACATTCATCTAAGGGTTGGTTCTTTTTACATCATAGAATTAACCCTTTTAGTTGCCAGAGACACTTTTTCCATTTTTTCCTTTCAACACGTTTAACCCCTTTAATGATACGCCTCCAGGCCATTTAGGGTGTTTCTGATGCCGGGAGGCGGGGCGGGGTTTATGATCATGTGACTGCCATGATTGGCTGTCACAGTGGTCACATGATCGGAAAGCTCCCAGTCGCAAGTAATGATCAGAAGCTTTCCCTTAGGCGTCAGTAACTGTGGCGGGAGTGCGTAGGGCAGACGTTCTCAGCACAGGTTTGTTTACATTTTGGTGCGCAAATATGCAACTGCTCAGTGTCAAGGCCCACCCACCAAGAGGCCGCATATTTGCATACTGTTGGTGTGGAGATGTGAAAAAATCATTTTAAGCCTGAATATTATGTAAACACCCCAAACATTATATATTTTCTGATAGCAGACACCTTAGAGAATAATATGGTGGCAGTTCCATATTTTAATGTCACGTAATATAGCACAACAGTTTATGAAATGCAAAATTTCAGTTAAAAAAATACACGAAATTGAATTTTAGGGTACATAAACACAATATATGATGGAGAAATTTAATTTTCCTCTGTTATAGCTCACTAATACATAAGAATGTATCCCAATCCTGGTTAAAGGGCCATATAGGCATTGTTTTACCTTAACTGACCCCATGCTAAAGGAATGTCATTACGAACTGACCAACTGACCAAGCCCCTTCAGGAATGTATATCATCTTCCTTGAAAAGTAATGCTATTTTACAAGGGTTAAATTTCCTAATTACTACTAATTATTCCTGTATATACCAAAGCCAAAACTGGAATAAGTTAGTCTCTCACCAGGGCTGCTACACGCATGTGTTTAGCTTGATCATTTGCCTGGCTGTTAGGAAAACGGACGGGACTCCTGGTGAAATTCATTTATAGCTAAGTTTCTTGTTAAATTTTTCCAGTATTATTACATATGTTATCTCTATCTGTCATTAATTAAATGTTATATACAGTAATGTACAGTTTGATTTTATCCACAAGTCTTTGTGTGATTTCTCTTTGCAGATCTCAAAAAGAAACCCTAAAATCAGAAACGTAACTGTGATAAAACTGTGGTAGGATTTAGAAGATTAGGTTCCATTGAGTAAATAGAGACCTAACATGTCCTAAAACTGCGTGTGAACATGAAACAGTGACAGACTAAGTTCAGTACCCTGTATTTTTCATAGGCTACGCTTAATAGCATGTACGGGTCATTAATTCAGAGTTAACTGTGAAAAATTGGCCCAGAATTATTGCGTTTACACGTGCAGCGATATATAACATGTAGTGTAATCAATGGGCACCCCCAATGCGTGCATTTACGGTTAACCGCTTGCCAAGCAGCTCACGCCGATATACGTCGGCAGAAGGGCACATACAGGCAGATTAACGTACCTGTATGTTGCCCATTAGGAAGCGGTTTGCGGGCACCTGCCGCGACCTCCGTGAGCGTGATCGCGGATCCCATGGACCAGATGTCCGTGGGGTTACCCGCGATCGTCTCACAAAGGGAAAGAACGGGGAAATGCTTGTGCAAACAGTGTCCTAGTTACAGGACACTGATCACAGCTCCCTGTAATTGGGTGCGGTGATCAGTGTCATGTCACACATAGCCCCGCCCCCCCACAGTTAGAATCACTCCCTAGAACACACTTAACCCCTTCACTGCCCCCTAGTGGTTAACGCCTTCACTGCCAGTCACATTTACACAGTAATCAATGCATTTTTAATTGCACTGATCGCTGTATAAATGTGAATGGTCCCAAAATCGAAAGTGTCCGATGTGTCTGCCATAATGTCGCAGTCATGATTAAAATTGCTGATCGTCACCATTACTAGTAAAAAAAATATATTAATAAAAATGCCATAAAACTATCCCCTATTTTGTAGACGCTATAATTTTTGCGTAAACAAATCAATAAATGCTTATTGCGATTTTTTTAACCAAAAATATGTAGAAGAATACGAATCAGCCTAAACTGAGGAAAAAATGGTTTCTTATATATTTTTGGGGGATATTTATTATAGCAAAAAGTAAAAAATAATGCGTTTTTTTTCAAAATTGTCTCTATTTTTTTGTTTATAGCACAAAAAATAAAAACTGCAGAGGTGATCAAATACCACCAAAAGAAAGCTCTATTTGTGTGGAAAAAAAGGATGTCAATTTTGTTTGGGAGCCACGTCGTACGACTGCGCAATTGTCAGTTAAAGCGATGCAGTGCCGAATTGCAAAAAGTGCTCTGGTCTTTGGCCAGCCAAATGGTCCGGGGCTGAAGTGGTTAAATTCCCTATAGTGTGGTCACCTTGATGATCTTATGCTCTCCCCACCCTGCATCCAGACAGTTTGGGTCTTTCCTAAGGTCTGCTTTGTAATTCCCCCAACCTGCAGGACTCCCCCCCCCCCTATTCTCCTTTCTTCCTCCACCCTCCCCAACTCCCTCTTTCACTTCTCTTCTTTTCCTCTATTTCTTCTGTTTCCTCCCATTTGATGCCAAGGCCGGACACTTGGCCGCCCTCTGTTCTCCCTTACTATCGGGTGACCCTAAGTCCCCGGACCTAGGGAACTTTTGTTGACTTGCGGTTATGCCGTCAGATCTATCTTTTTGAGTTTTTCTCACTGAGCTGTTCTACTAGATGAGCTCCTCCTTATCCCCCTTTGTTTTTAGTCACTCATCTCAATCCCCGGCTGGGGGTGTCCAGTAGACCTATACGCACCTTTTCCCTTGACACAAACTAGTGCACCTGACACATGGGCTCCCTCAATCGGCCCTCGGCCTGCGGCTTGCACCCCTAGGTCACTCAGTGGTCATTCATTCTTCAAAAGTTAACTGCTTGTCATCTGACATTTGTTAGCCTGCTAAGTGAGGTGATGGGACAAAACAGATTCTGAATAGTCCCGTCCTGTATGCCGCCTCTCCCATACGGTCTCACTATTGGTGGGGGAGACGGATGCAGCGGGGAGATAAGCAGACGGGTCATAGGCCCCCACACCTTAGGTTGCTCCCACTGCATTATCATTACCCACTAAATATGTCAATTCCCCAATTTCAGATAGGCACCCTGAGGGCCCGGTTTGTTTCTTTCTATGTGTTTTTCGTATTTAAGGTTTCTTTCACCTGCTCCCGGGCTAAATTCAAGACCTCTTACCCTCCTTAGTTCTTCCTAATGTCTATGCAAGTAGCTACTTATTTGGAAGGGGGGGAGGGGTAGTGCCATGGTGGGTAACAATTATAGGGCTGTGGTAGTCATGGGTGGCATGTTATGTTATGTTTTGTTATGCTATTCTATGCCGTTTTATTTTATCGTTTTTCATTTACATTGTTCGCATTGACTTCGCCTTCCACGGCATGCTTCGGTGCCCCCCGCTGCGAAGGTAAAGACCCTTGGTCCTGGTGCTACGGGCTTCGCCATGGGGTGTCAGCGTGGGTCCCGCCAATTGTTATTGTTTGCATTGGCGCTGGGATTTTCTCTGACGTTCATGAGCCTCCCGGGGACACCATCACCGAATGGTCACGGCGGAGGGTGCTCTGCTGCTCCGCTTTAGGTACTAATTGCTAAAGGTAATGTTAAGTTATGCTGGTTCTCTTATTAAAAACATTACGATTCTCTGGGGCGCTATTCCCCCACATCTCCATTCATATTGTATATTCCGATAACTGCCTTAACTCTACTCAATTTGGAGTAGACCTTAACGCTCCCTTCACCCCCCCATTAGGGTGGACACCTGTGTGGACACTTTAAGTGCACAACAGGGGCCCATAGTTAGTCTACGACAGGAACCGTTCACTCCCCTACCCCATCCCTCTTCCCTTCCTACCTCTTCCCCTTATGCTACCTTTTCCTGTCTTTTCTCTCTCCCCTCCCTGAAGCTCACTGAACTGGAGCTTATTTGCCACCGTGCGGAGCCAATACGACACTGTCTCTCACTGCTCTATTCATCCCTAACCCAACCAGAGGAAGGGTATGTACCCCTGTTTCTCACTAAATGGGAGGCGGAACTCGGAGCCCAATTCACTGAGGTGCAGAGACAAAAAATTCTCTACTTTGCCCAGAAATCCTCTATTGCCACTAGGGTACAGGAAACCTGTTACAAAATTATGACACGTTGGTACAGGGTTCCTGCCGTTCTGCATCGCTTCTTCTCTCAGGTCCCCTGCCTTTGTTGGCGTTGTAGCACTGAGGAGGGGACTATGTTACATATCTTCTGGACATGCACCAAGCTCACCCCATTCTGGCTTGAGGTTACCCGCACAATCAGACACCTGACCGGTGTCTTCCTGGAGGGGAATCCTGCAGCCTGTCTGCTCCATCTATCAGAACGGCCCATTAAGAAATACAAGACCTCCCTCACCATCCAACTACTGAATGCCGCCAAGGCTTGTATTCCCCTTTGCTGGAGATCGGAGAGACCACCGGCGAAGTCCCTCTGGTTTACTAAAGTGAACGAACTAAGGGACATCTATCCCCTTTTTTATTACCTCATCTTTTCAGTCTTTGCCCTCCTCTCTTTCCCTTCCCCTTTCTTTGCCCTTCCTCCCCTTTTATCCTGGTTATATTCCTTTATTACCTTTGGGGATACCAGTTCTCGTATTATGCATCCTCATTCATGGGTTTTTTGACCAGATACAGAGAAAATCCTAAAATCTATTACTTCTCCACAGGTCCCATGTCTGAGCTACATAGCCTTTTAGATCCCCATGTTCCCCAATTATATGTAAAAATATCTTATATCACTGAGTGACACGACTTTACATACATGGACTTCAGCTTTAGGTCAAAACGACTAAGCTCCCAGAGCACCCACAAGGTTTCATACATAGTCAGTACTGTTATACTGGGGTATCACCCCCATAAACCTCTAATATGGTGTTAACGAAGGTAACTAGTTTTGCTGACCTTGTTTTTTGTATTATTGTTTACATTTTTTTGATGTTTGACTTTGACATTGTACTAATATCGGATGTGTAACTGGTTGTATATACTTAGTGTGGAAAAAAAATTAAAAAAAAAAAGTTAACTGCTTATATGTTTTTATTTTTTGCCCATGTTATGTCTGATATGTTGTGCCCCTGCGTGGGTGAACGGTTGTTATACTGTTATGCTTCTTTTTCACAATAAAAATTATTGTACCAGAAAAAGGGGTGGGGATCAGTCAATTTAAAGGTGAACTTAGAACAATTTATTTATTCAGGAAAGGAAATAGGGTGGGGGCACACTCATTGCCCATTTACTCATCATGTTCAGATGTAAGCTCAGGCCCCTTTAACTACTTTTCCCACAGTTCCCTGGGTTCCTGGACACACCAAGGGAAGATTAATTCCTCAGCTTCTTTCTGTCAGCAGCTCAGAGAGCGATCTGCAGATGGGAGCCGGGTCTGAGCCCAATAGCATGGACCTTCTCCAGGAGACCTAGCTGCTGTGGGAAGCCCCTCCCTGAATGCCACTGTAGTCCAGTTCAAGTGGGGTGGAGCTTTGTTCTTGGACCTTGGATCCCTCCAGCCTTTTGCCTGTGTTACCAGAACTACCCTGGACTGTACTGTAGAGGATGCTGTATATGAGGAAAATAACAAGTAGCTGTGTTCTGTACTGTTTTTTTTTGCTGTTTTTAAGTATATAAGTATTTAATGAATAAACAGAGGAAAAAACACCAACAATACAGTTTACAGATCTCGGTAAATATTCACAGACCAAGCAGCAGACAATAAAGACAAGTGAGTACAGTGTTTCTGCAGTCTGGATTGGTAACACTCATACAGTAATCCCAAAAAGTATGCATTAAAGCGGCGTTCCGCCTGCAAAAAAAAAAAATTTTTAAAAATTAAAAGTCAGGCTCTACAAATACTGCAGCTGCTGACTTTTAAAATATGAACACTTACCTGTCTAGAGCGCCCGCAATGTCCTCACTAGAAGCCGACCCATCCCTCGGCTACGGGTGGAGGTGTATTAGACAGGTATCTGCTCCCCCCTACCCCCTGAAAAGTGCCAAATGTGAAACCAGATGGGGGGGAGTAACTGGATAAGCGGAAGTTCCATTTTTGGGTGAAACTCCGCTTTAAGTAGTATTTTTAAGCAGCTGTACCTTGTTAAAAAACAATCAAGGAACATATAATCAGGCAGAGGGTCAGCTAGTTTAGAAAAATTTACAGTAGGAGTAATAAGAAAAGTAGGAAAGAAAAACTAGGGAGAGAAGAGGATAGGGGGGACTCACACGGGAAGGATAAGACAAGGGGGGCTTCTACCCCTTGCACTAAGCAGAGCAAAGGCCCTCCAATGTTCAGGGCCAGGTTACTGTGTCAAAGTCGTGCCCAATCATCACAAATCTATTCAATCGGGCACCAAATGTTGGAAACAAGCTTCTAAGAGCAAAGGTCCAGGTATGCTGCAGCCGTTTTGAAATCAATCAAGCAGTACCAGGTAGAGGTAATTCTGTGCTGTATTACTGAAGTTGTGATTCTCAACTTGACTCCCTGTTATAGAACAGTGATGGCAAACCTTTTTAAGCCCGAGTGCCTAAAAAGCGACACAAAACCAACTTATTTCTTTCAAAGTGCCAACACAGAATTAAACCTACCAGCGGCTCTGTACAGAGGATGGGACTGATCATCCCTCTGAATGAGCCCTAAGGGACCAAAAACTTGCGATTCTGCTAGATTCGCTTAGAATGCAGCGATCAGGAATGTGTTGTGCTCAGAATACACTGTGCAACATACACTGACCTACCTGACACATGCACTGACCATTACACTCACCTACCTGACACATGCACTCACCTACCTGACACATGCACTCACCTATCTGACCATTACACTCACCTACCTGACCATTACAATCACCTACCTGACACATGCACTCACCTACCTGACCATTACACTAACCTACCTAACACATGCACTCACCTACCTGACCATTACACTCACCTACCTGACACATACTTCCTGCCCTACTCACATCCCTATCTCCCCACACACAGTACAATGTAGGTTGGAGGATCCATCCTCTTCCTTACCTCTCCATGACCTCATCGTCCAGCTCTCCCCGGGCAGTATTGTAGGAGTCCCCACCATGCAGCCGCTCCTTGATATCCCTGCCGCCGGGAGGTCAGCTAACCACCACTGCACCTCTCCCATGGCCATGGATGATCTGCTCCGAGCACTGCCTCTTCCCCTCCACTGTTCCACAGGCTGCACCAGAGGGACAGACTGAACCAGTAGTCCTGGAGCAGGGGGAGCTGGAATAGGGTGCCTGCAAAGAGGAATGCCTGAATGCCTTACCGAAGGTGTAGGGGTTCGGGGGAAGCAATAAGCTGCAGCACAGACCCTCTGGACGGTGGAGGAAGAACTTACACCCCCTAAATATGACTGGCTGCCCACCCCTCCGCTGACATCACTGGCACTGATGCAAGGAAGGGAACCGGCTCCTCCAGTGAAAGTGACTGCCTTGCTGGGGGATTCCCCTGGCGTGCCTACAGAGAGAGCTCGGCCTGCCAGCTGTGGCACACATGCCATAGGTTCGCCATTACTGTTATAAAGTCTTGTATAGACTAGGTAATGCGGTTACATGTTTCCCTGAGTCACATAGACATTGCTGTGAAAAGTCTCTGTTTGTGCAGCTTTTACTATTCTGCAGTGTATGCATGTTTTTTCCATTCTTGTCCTGTTTTGCATTGTTACTTTTAACTTAACATCTCTTTAGTAAACTGCAAGATACAATTACTCTCTGATCATTTAGCCAATTACCTGTTCCGTTACAGGATCGGTACGCGTTTCGTAACACATTACACCCATATTCAGGGTGTAATGTGTAACATGTTACAAATGGACCGGCCTCTGCACCTCTCCAATCTGACAGCTAACAGGGATCTTCTCCTCCCCCCCCCCCCACTAACTGTCACAATTTAAAAAAAAACGTGGCCGAGCAGGGTCTCATGGGGCTCACAGTGTCCTGTGAATGGAAAACAACATCTTCCAGACCAGAGACCTTCCAGGAGAGGAGACTTCAGCAACCTTAAACCCCATTGGGCCCTAAGACCAGCGGAGAGAGGCAGAAAGCTCCCAAAACCATCCCTTCAGGACCCATGCCTAGAGGGAAAAGTGTCCCAAATATATAATACCTCCCTGGCACACACCATTATGCCCCTCAAATCCCATGGATTGTCTGCTTTGTTAAATATTCATAACAAACAGTTATTTCTCAAGCACAGCAGGCTGGAGCATGCTCAATAGTATCTGGCAGAGGAAATAATATTGTGCTTAGAGAACAATCGCAAGGAGAAACATACAGACACTCTACGGCCCACTTCTTTCTACAAATTTCTCAAAAATACAAAAGAGAATTTCGAATAATTCTAAATGTCTACACTAGCATTTCATGGTAGTACTCTAGCAAATGACGGATAACAAAGAGGTATGAATACTAAGCAGTAAATTAGTTGTGTTGCAACACTACCCAGTGCACAGGCACAAATGGGTTACTGAGAGTTTTCAGCTAGGGTTATGATTGCCGTTGAGGAATATTTCTTGAATGCCTTATAATGACATCAAACATTGGAACAGTACATTGCAAGCTATAATTAAATACATTATTGTCTTAGCAGAGTAATTTAGCAGTGCTCTGAACAATAGTTCTTTATGTACAAGTCTCAGTCTTTGCGGTGTGTGAAGTGCCCAACAATGGATGTGACTGCCCTCTGCTGGGCAATTTCTGTGAAATCTCTCCAAGGCTTCCATTTGAATAATTGTGCATATTCTTTTAAAGTGATGCATAATTAATTATTTTGCTTAAGGCAACAGAAAGTAGCACAGTATTATCAAATTATATGCCATGAATAAAATATTACAAATAACAATTAGAATAGATTGTTTAGATTCCTGGAGTTAATGATGTTGTGTGAGTGTATATTTCTTTCAGATTTGCTGACACCTGCAAACAGTCAGTTAACAGAAGGAAAATAGAAGGCAAACAATATGGGGGCTTTAAAGTAAACGTGTTAGGAGAGCAATAAGAGGCCTGACATTGTTGATCCATTTCTGAAAATGTCAGCTACCTGGCTGTCATGCTGACATTCTGGCATCCATGCTTTGCTAGATGACTGAAAAAGTATGGGGCCCAGTTTGCATACTAGTTCCAGCTCAGTGTATTGAAGCAAGTGGATCAGTATGACAGCTAGGCAGCTAATATTTTCAGAAGGAGGAATCTGCAGAGAAACCCACAATGTGTTTCTCATGACAGATTTCCTGTCCATTCACTATGAATGCATGCTGTTTAGTGTGTGTTAAAGTAGAACTATAGGTAAAACTTTTTTTAAATTCTATTTTGGATAGAATAAGGGAGGGTTATAATCCCTGTCAGATTTTTTTTTGCCATCTGTGTCCCATTGTGGAGATCTATCTTCAATATCTGTCCTATGGACAAACAGGAAGTGAGGGAAAAAACAATGCAAAACAATGGAATCAATTCGAGAACTAGTGTCCCCATAGGAAGATTTCCCCACCATTACATTTTGGGGGACAACCCAACATTTGGGTTTTTCTTTAACTTTCACTTTCAATGATAAAACAGGTTACCGTATATACTCGAGTATAAGTCGAATTTTTCAGCTCATTTTTTTGTGCTGAAAGTGCCCCCCTCGACTTATACTTGAGTCAAGCACTTTTCTGCAGCAAAAAAATTCATTTTCTGAACCGACTTTGGGGCCCCGTATCTCAGGGCCACTTGGTGCTAGGAACCCAGTGGAGGTGTGCAAACCCAGTGGAACTGGTCCCACAACATATCCAAAGATGAAGTTCCTAGCTCTAAGTGGCCCTGAGATACGGGGCCCCAAAATCGGTTCGGAAAATGTCATTCTCTGCTGAAGAAAAGTGCTTAACATTTTCTGAACCGATTTTGGGGCCCCATAACTCAGGGCCACTTGGTGCTAGGAACCCCAAATTTGGTGTGCAAACCCAGTGGAACTGGTACCATAACATATCCAAAGCTGGGGTTCCTAGCACCAAGTGGCCCTGAGATATGGGGCCCCAAAGTCGGTTCAGAAAATGTCAAGCACTTTTCTTCAGCAGAGAATGACATTTTCCGAACCGATTTTGGGGCCCCGTATCTCAGGGCCACTTAGAGCTAGGAACTTCATCTTTGGATATGTTGTGGTACACTCCACTGGGTTTGCACACCAAATTTGGGGTTCCTAGCACTAAGTGGCCCCGAGATACGGAGCCCCAAATTCGGTCAACTGTGTCCATCTGCAGCAATGTCATTTCAGGACCCTTTGGGTTCAGAGACCCCAAATTTTGGCTGCAGCTAGGGGGCATCTAGGAACCCTTAACTACCAAGTTTGAAGTTCAGGGGACCTATGGCTGCAAATGGGCACAGTGAGGCATGCAAATGGGCACAGTGATGCTGCAAATGGGCATTGTTGACCCTCTTTTCCACTTACAGTAGCTGTGCATTTCTCACCCTCGTCTTATACTCGGGTCAATAAGTTTTTCCCATTTTTTTTGTAGTAAATTAGGGCCTCGACTTATACTCGGAACGACTTATACTCGAGTATATACGGTAAATAGTGAGGATAAAAAAATATGGAAGGATTCCCCCAAAGGTTTTTTTTTAGCAGCTAGGTATTCTAATCAAGAAAATTTATATAGTTTATAATATTGTAAAATCTTTATTGGACAAAATTAGTACAATAATGGGAATAGGATTTAAAATATAAGTTCTGGCTACAGGTGTGTACAATCGTGTTCCATTACAGCTGTCAATTATTACACAGTACAACTATCAATTGACAGTACATTACAAGAATGATATCCACACGAACACCCCAACGCATTTCAACTTATTCGGTCATAGTCTTCTTCAGGGGGTTTTTTTGCTCTAAAAAGATATATCAAAACATCCATATGTTCAATGCCTCATATTCTGTGAGCATTTGTGCATGTGATATATTTGGTAAATTGACAATTACCACTCAGGAAATGGAACTCTACCCTATAGCCATAAATTGTTTAAAAAGAGATCCCAGCAGTCCAAAAATCTCCACACGCTGTTTCCACCTTCTCAAGATGAAGTCCAGGTCCAGAAGGCTTGCAAAGAGCCACACATGTAGACCCTCCTGGGATGGGGAAATGTACAGAACCTGTAATGTTTTACAATAATCTCAATGAATTAATCAATGAAATGGTGAAAGTGTAGTAAAATAAAAATCACTTTGTCCATTTGCACTACTAGTGGAACATGCTGAGTCTGTTAATGTCCATATATACTGGTTCATTTGGAATTATATATTGTTATTTATTTATAGGATACCATTTGGTTTTTGATTTAAGTATTAATTGTTTTTAAATAAGAATCACATTTCCTTTGACTAAGTACTATTTCAAATATAAAATACTAAATTAGTGCCTATTGTGATGGGGGGGGGGGGGGTGAAGGGTTGAGTATGTGGTTTGGGTGTGGGGGGAAGTGTGTGTGAATAAAAAATGATGACTATGTAGAAGAAGTGAAAATAAGTGCAATGAGAGGAATGTATATCTTGATGGATGCTAGTGTGTATAAAGTGAGTGAACAAAATAATAAATATATAATAAAAATATGTGCACTCACTTTTTACACACTAGATATACATGGCACTTATCATTCCTCTCATTGCACTTATTTTCACTCCCTTTACATAGTCATAATTTTTCATTCACACACACTCCACATACTAGGAGACACCCCACACCCAATCCACACACTTAACCCTTCACCCCCCCTCCCATCACAATAGACACTAATTTAGGATTTTATATTTGAAATTCCAATAGTACTTAATCAAAAATAATAAAAAAATTGCAATTTGATTCTTATTTACCCCTTGTCGACCAGCC
This sequence comes from Lithobates clamitans, assembly GCA_037952925.1. Taxonomy (NCBI): domain Eukaryota; kingdom Metazoa; phylum Chordata; class Amphibia; order Anura; family Ranidae; genus Lithobates; species Lithobates clamitans. The sequence continues at coordinate 237,670 of JBBGZY010001482.1, forward strand.
ACGGTGGCAGGTCGGCATGATCCCGCGAACCGTCGGTGCCAACGCTCGTGACCGTCAGTCGCAATGATCGCCGGCCACGAGCCGGGTACTCGTTTGGGTACTGCATCGCACGACTGCGCAATTGTCAGTTAAAGCGACGCTGTGCCATATCGCTAAGAGTGGTCTGGTCATTGAGCAGCCAATTCTTCCGGGGCTGAAGTGGTTAAAAACAACTAATACTTGAATCAAAAACCAAATGGTATCTTATAAATAAATAACAATATATAATTCCAAATGAACCAGTATATATGGACAATAACAGACTCAGAATGTTCCACTAGTACTGCAAATGGACAAAGTGATTTTTATTTTACTACACTTTTACCATGTCATTTATTAATTCACTGAGAATATTGTAAAACATTACAGGCGCTGTACATTTCCCCATCCCAGGAGGGTCCACATGTGTGGCTCTTTGCAAGCCTTCTGGACCCGGGCTTCATCTTGAGGAGGTGGAAACAGCATGTGGAGATTTTTGGACCGCTGGGATCTCTTTTTAAACAATTTATGGCTATAGGGTAGAGTTCCATTTCCTGAGCGGTAATTATCAATTTACCAAATATATCACATGCACAAATGCTCACAGAATATGAGGTATTGAACATATGGATGTTTTGATATATCTTTTTAGAGCCCAAAAACCCCCTGAAGAAGACTATGTCCGAATAAGTTGAAACGCATTGGGGTGTTTGTGTGGATATTATTCTTGTAATGTACTGTCAATTGATAGTTGTACTGTGTAATAATTGACAGCTGTAATGGAATATGATTGTACACACCTGTAGCCAGAACTTATATTTTAAATCCTATTCCCATTCTTGTACTAATTTTGTCCAGTAAAGATTTTACAATATTATAAACTATATAGACTATATATATATACTTATACTTATACTTATATATATATAAATATATATATATATATACTTCCATTTTTTCAATTATTTTCAATTATTTGGGGTGTGCAGCCCTTTAGACTCCCGGATATGCGTTTTTCTATTCTAAATAGTGAGGATAAATATCCCTAATGGGGACATAGACTAATCCATCTCTACTCTAATCTAAAACCTAAAACAAAGTTTTGCCTTTAGTTATACTTTAATTCCTCTACTGAGGGTGTTCTTTGCTTGTAAGTGCATCTGCAGGACTTTGGTTGACAGAACTGTGGACTCCATGGTAACTCCATGTCCTGTTTTTTCCTCCTGCCTCTTTGGAGGTCACTTGGATGAGACAAATGGGACAGTTCCATCCACTACAACTGGGACACTCCTTGGTATTACTTTGATACTTTTAAGTTTATCAGGGAGCTGGGGCTACATGGACTTAAGCCCGACTTGTGGAAGCCAAAAACTATCCACAAGTTGATTAGAGCATCGGACACTATTGAGACTGTTCCAGGCCTCCCTTCAGCCACTTGCAAAGTGGAGGAATGTTTCTTCAAAGAGACTGACCAACAGGCACAAAGATCTGGCATGGATGGCAATCCAAGGGGGGTTGCCGCTCAGGACATTCATGCATGCCAGAAAGCTGTGCAGATACAGCCTTTTGCATCATCCAGGAGGAAACTCTTTTTTTGTTTTATAGCTCAAAAAACAAAAACCGCAGAGGTGATCAAATACCACCAAAAGAAAGCTCTATTTGTGGGAAAAAAAGGACATCAATTTTGTTTGGGTAGAATGTCGCACAACCGCGCAATTGTCAGTTAAAGCGACACAGTGCTGTATCGCAAAAAATGGCCTGGTCAGGAAGAGGGTAAATTCTTCCGGGGCTGAAGTGGTTAAAACAGTACCTTTTCAACAGCAGCATATTCTCATTCTCCCTCTTAACTGTGTGAGGAAAAACATGGGATTATGGGTAGATGTTTTTTCCTTGTAGTTATTTACACCAGTCTGTTTAGAAAACCTATGTCTGGCAATACTCTATTGATGGCCCAATCAGGCCATCCCCGGCAAACTATCAGGGGTATCCCCGTTAGTCAATTTTTGAGGATAAGTAGAATATGCAATGACCAACAACCCTATGACAGAGAGGTGTGAGCCTTAGGCCTCATGCACACTGGACGTTAAAATAACGTTATAAAAACATCAGTAGCTTTGCAGTGAGTTTTTTCAATAGTGGTTTTTAGCGTTTATTAGCGTTTTTAGAGTTTTTCCACGTTAGCGTTTTAGCGGTTTAAAAAAAAAAAAAAGATATATATACCGTATATACTTGAGTATAAGTCGAATTTTTCAGCACATTTTATTGTGCTGAAAGTGCCCCCCTCGACTTATACTCGAGTCAAGCACTTTTCTGCAGCAAAAAATGTCATTTTCCGAACCGAATTTAGGGCCCCGTATCTCAGGGCCACTTGATGCTAGGAACCCCAAATTTGGTATGCAAACCCAGTGGTACCACAACATATCCAAAGCTGAAGTTCCTAGCACCAAGTGGCCCCGAGATATGGGGCCCCAAAATCAGTTCGGAAAATGTCATTCTCTGCTGCAGAAAAGTGCTTGACATTTTCTGAACCGATTTTGGGGGCCCTGTATCTCGGGGCCACTTGGTGCTAGAAACCCCAGCTTTGGAAATTTTATGCTGCTAGTTCCACTGGGTTAGCATACCAAATTTGGGATTCTTAGCACTAAGTGGCCCCGAGATACGGGGCCCCAAATTCGGTCAACTGTGTCCATCTGCAGCAATGTCATTTCGGGACCCTTTGGGTTCAGAGACCCCAAATTTTGGTTGCAGCTAGGGGGCATCCAGGAACCCTTAACCACTGCCGATATATACTGCGGCAGAGCGGCACGGGCAGGCAAAATCACGTACCCGTACGTGATCTGCCTCCCGCGGGCGGGGGGTCCGATCGGACCCCCCCCCCGGTGCCATCGGCGGTCGGCATTTGACTGGGAGCGTCGGGAGGCGAGGGGGAGACCATCCGATCGTGGCCCCCCCCTCGCGATCGCTCCCAGCCAATGGGAATCCTCCTCTGCCTGTGTGTCGTTTCACACAGGCAGAGGATGTGATGTCATCTCTCCTCGGTCTGGCAGTTTCCGTTCCAGCGCCGAGGAGAGATGACAAGTGAGTGCACACAACACACACACACACAGTACAACATGCCAGGCATACCTTACACCCCGATCCCCCCCCAGATCGCCCCCCGATCCCCCCCCAATCACCCCCCCCCCCCTGTCACAAACTGACATTAGCAGTATTTTTTTTTTTTTCTGATTACTGCATAGTGTCAGTTTGTGACAGTTAGTGTGTTAGGGCAGTGAGTATTACCCCCCTTTAGGTCTAGGATACCCCCCTAACCCCCCCTAATAAAGTTTTAACCCCTTGATCACCCCCCCTCACCAGTGTCGCTAAGCGATCATTTTTCTGATCGCTGTATTAGTGTCACTGGTGACGCTAGTTAGGAACGTAAATATTTAGGTTCGCCGTCAGCATTTTATAGCGACAGGGACCCCCATATACTATCTAATAAATGTTTTAACCCCTTGATTGCCCCCTAGTTAACCCTTTCACCACTGATCACCGTATAACTGTTACGGGTGACGCTGGTTAGTTCGTTTATTTTTTATAGTGTCAGGGAACCCGCCGTTTATTACCGAATAAAGGTTTAGCCCCGTGATCGCCCGGCGGTGATATGCGTTGCCCCAGGCAGCGTCAGATTAGCGCCAGTACCGCTAACACCCACGCACGCAGCATATGCCTCCCTTAGTGGTATAGTATCTGATCGGATCAATATCTGATCCGATCAGATCTATACTAGCGTCCCCAGCAGTTTAGGGTTCCCAAAAACGCAGTGTTAGCGGGATCAGCCCAGATACCTGCTAGCACCTGCGTTTTGCCCCTCCGCCCGGCCCAGCCCACCCAAGTGCAGTATCGATCGATCACTGTCACTTACAAAACACTAAACGCATAACTGCAGCGTTCGCAGAGTCAGGCCTGATCCCTGCGATCGCTAACAGTTTTTTTGGTAGCGTTTTGGTGAACTGGCAAGCACCAGCCCCGGGCAGCGTCAGGTTAGCGCCAGTACCGCTAACACCCCACGCACGCACCGTATACCTCCCTTAGTGGTATAGTATCTGATCGGATCAATATCTGATCCGATCAGATCTATACTAGCGTCCCCAGCAGTTTAGGGTTCCCAAAAACGCAGTGTTAGCGGGATCAGCCCAGATACCTGCTAGCACCTGCGTTTTGCCCCTCCGCCCGGCCCAGCCCACCCAAGTGCAGTATCGATCGATCACTGTCACTTACAAAACACTAAACGCATAACTGCAGCGTTCGCAGAGTCAGGCCTGATCCCTGCGATCGCTAACAGTTTTTTTGGTAGCATTTTGGTGAACTGGCAAGCACCAGCCCCAGGCAGCGTCAGATTAGCGCCAGTACCGCTAACACCCACGCACGCACCGTACACCTCCCTTAGTGGTATAGTATCTGATCGGATCAATATCTGATCCGATTAGATCTATACTAGTGTCCCCAGCAGTTTAGGGTTCCCAAAAACGCAGTGTTAGCGGGATCAGCCCAGATACCTGCTAGCACCTGCGTTTTGCCCCTCCGCCCGGCCCGGCCCAGCCCACCCAAGTGCAGTATCGATCGATCACTGTCACTTACAAAACACTAAACGCATAACTGCAGCGTTCGCAGAGTCAGGCCGGATCCCTGTGATCGCTAACAGTTTTTTTTGTAGCGTTTTGGTGAACTGGCAAGCGCCAGCGGCCTAGTACACCCCGGTCGTAGTCAAACCAGCACTGCAGTAACACGTGGTGACGTGGCAAGTCACATAAGTGCAGTTCAAGCTGATGAGGTGGCAAGCACAAGTAGTGTCCCGCTGCCACCAAGAAGAAGACAAACACAGGCCCGTCATGCCCATAGTGCCCTTCCTGCTGCATTCGCCAATCCTAATTGGGAGCCCACCACTTCTGCAGCGCCTGTACTTCCCCCATTCACATCCCCAACCAAATGCAGTCGGCTGCATGAGAGGCATTTTCTTTATGTCCTCCCGAGTACCCCTACCCAACGAACCCCCCAAAAAAGATGTTGTGTCTGCAGCTAGCGCGGATATAGGCGTGACACCCCCTATTATTGTCCCTCCTGTCCTGACAATCCTGGTCTTTGCATTGGTGAATGTTGTGAACGCTACCATGCACTAGTTGCGTATTAGCGTAGGGTACAGCATTGCACAGACTAGGCGCCATTTCACAGGGTCTCCCGAGATGCCATCGCATTTTGAGAGACCCGAACCTGGAACCGGTTACAGTTATAAAAGTTAGTTACAAAAAAAAGTGTAAAAAAAAAAAAAAAAAAAAACACAAACAAAAATATAAAATAAAAATAGTTGCCGTTTTATTGTTCTCTCTCTCTCTATTCTCTCTCTATTGTTCTGCTCTTTTTTACTGTATTCTATTCTGCAATGTTTTATTGTTATTATGTTTTATCATGTTTGCTTTTCAGGTATGCAATTTTTTATACCTTACCGTTTACTGTGCTTTATTGTTAACCATTTTTTTGTCTTCAGGTATGCCATTCACGACTTTGAGTGGTTATACCAGAATGATGCCGGCAGGTTTAGGTATCATCTTGGTATCATTCTTTTCAGCCAGCGGTCGGCTTTCATGTAAAAGCAATCCTAGTGGCTAATTAGCCTCTAGACTGCTTTTACAAGCAGTGGGAGGGAATGCCCCCCCCCCCAACATCTTCCGTGTTTTTCTCTGGCTCTCCTGTCTCAACAGGGAACCTGAAAATGCAGCCGGTGATTCAGCCAGCTGACCATAGAGCTGATCAGAGACCAGAGTGGCTCCAAACATCTCTATGACCTAAGAAACCGGAAGCTACGAGCATTTTATGACGTAGATTTCGCCGGATGTAAACAGCGCCATTGGGAAATTGGGAAAGCATTTTATCACACCGATCTTGGTGTGATCAGATGCTTTGAGGGCAGAGGAGAAATCTAGGGTCTAATAGACCCCAATTTTTGCAAAAAAGAGTACCTGTCACTACCTATTGCTATCATAGGGGATATTTACATTCCCTGAGATAACAATAAAAATGATTTAAAAAAAAAATGAAAGGAACAGTTTAAAAATAAGATAAAAAAATAATAATAATAAAGAAAAAAAAAAAAAAAAAAAAAAAAAAAGCACCCCTGTCCCCCCTGCTCTCGCGCTAAGGTGAACGCAAGCGTTGGTCTGGCGTCAAATGTAAACAGCAATTGCACCATGCATGTGAGGTATCGCCGCGAAGGTCAGATCGAGGGCAGTAAGTTTAGCAGTAGACCTCCTCTGTAAATCTAAAGTGGTAACCTGTAAAGGCTTTTAAAGGCTTTTAAAAATGTATTTAGTTTGTCGCCACTGCACGTTTGTGCGCAATTTTAAAGCATGTCATGTTTGGTATCCATGTACTCGGCCTAAGATCATCTTTTTTATCTCATCAAACATTTGGGCAATATAGTGTGTTTTAGTGCATTAAAATGTAAAAAAGTGTGTTTTTTCCCCAAAAAATGCGTTTGAAAAATCGCTGCGCAAATACTGTGTGAAAAAAAAAAATGAAACACCCACCATTTTAATCTGTAGGGCATTTGCTTTAAAAAAAATATATAATGTTTGGGGGTTCAAAGTAATTTTCTTGCAAAAAAAAATTATTTTTTTATGTAAACAATAAGTGTCAGAAAGGGCTTTGTCTTCAAGTGGTTAGAAGAGTGGGTGATGTGTGACATAAGCCTCTAGATGTTGTGCATAAAATGCCAGGACAGTTCAAACCCCCCCAAATGACCCCATTTTGGAAAGTAGACACCCCAAGCTATTTGCTGAGAGTCATGTTGAGTCCATGGAATAATTTATATTGTGACACAAGTTGCGGGAAAGAGACAATTTTTTATTTTTTTTATTTTTTTTTGCGCAAAGTTGTCACTAAATGATATATTGCTCAAACATGCCATGGGAATATGTGAAATTACACCCCAAAATACATTCTGTTGCTTCTCCTGAGTACGGGGATACCACATGTGTGGGACTTTTTGGGAGCCTAGCCGCGTACGGGACCCCGAAAACCAAGCACCGCCTTCAGGCTTTCTAAGGCCGTAAATTTTTGATTTCACTCTTCACTGCCTATCACAGTTTCGGAGGCCATGGAATGCCCAGGTGGCACAAAACCCCCCCAAATGACCCCATTTTGGAAAGTAGACACCCCAAGCTATTTGATGAGAGGTATAGTGAGTATTTTGCAGACCTCACTTTTTGTCACAAAGTTTTGAAAATTGAAAAAAGAAAAAAAAAAATTTTTTTTCTCGTCTTTCTTTATTTTCAAAAACAAATGAGAGCTGCAAAATACTCACCATGCCTCTCAGCAAATAGCTTGGGGTGTCTACTTTCCAAAATGGGGTCATTTGGGGGGGGTTTGTGCCACCTGGGCATTCCATGGCCTCCGAAACTGTGATAGGCAGTGAGGAGTAAAATCAAAAATGTACGCCCTTAGAAATCCTGAAGGCGGTGCTTGGTTTTCGGGGTCCCGTACGCGGCTAGGCTCCTAAAAAGTCCCACACATGTGGTATCCCCGTACTCAGGAGAAGCAGCTAAATGTATTTTGGGGTGCAATTCCACATATGCCCATGGCCTGTGTGAGCAATATATCATTTAGTGACAACTTTGTGCAAAAAAAAAAAAAAAAAAAAAAAATTTGTCACTTTCCCGCAACTTGTGTCAAAATATAAAACATTCCATGGACTCAACATGCCTCAAAGCAAATAGCTTGGGGTGTCTACTTTCCAAAATGGGGTCATTTGGGGGGGGTTTATGTCATCTGGGCATTTTATGGCCTTCAAAACTGTGAAAGGTAGTGAGGAGTAAAATCAAAAATGTACGCCCTTAGAAATCCTGAAGGCGGTGCTTGGTTTTCGGGGCCCCGTACGCGGCTAGGCTCCCAAAAAGTCCCACACATGTGGTATCCCCGTACTCAGGAGAAGCAGCTAAATGTATTTTGGGGTGCAATTCCACATATGCCCATGGCCTGTGTGAGCAATATATCATTTAGTGACAACTTTTTGTAATTTTTTTTTTTTTTTTTGTCATTATTCAATCACTTGGGACAAAAAAAATGAATATTCAATGGGCTCAACATGCCTCTCAGCAAATTCCTTGGGGTGTCTACTTTCCAAAATGGGGTCATTTGTGGGGGTTTTGTACTGCCCTGCCATTTTAGCACCTCAAGAAACTACATAGGCAGTCATAAATTAAAGGCTGTGTAAATTCCAGAAAATGTACCCTAGTTTGTAGACGCTATAACTTTTGCGCAAACCAATAAATATACACTTATTGACATTTTTTTTACCAAAGACATGTGGCCGAATACATTTTGGCCTAAATGTATGACTAAAATTGAGTTTATTGGATTTTTTTTAGAACAAAAAGTAGAAAATATCATTTTTTTTCAAAATTTTCGGTCTTTTTCCGCGTATAGCGTAAAAAATAAAAACGGCAGAGGTGATCAAATACCATCAAAAGAAAGCTCTATTTGTGGGAAGAAAAGAACGCAAATTTCGTTTGGGTACAGCATTGCATGACCGTGCAATTAGCAGTTAAAGCGACGCAGTGCCGAATTGTAAAAAGTGCTCTGGTCAGGAAGGGGGTAAAACCTTCCGGGGCTGAAGTGGTTAACTACTGAGTTTGAAGTTCAGGGGACCTATGGCTGCAAATGGGCACAGTGAGGCATGCAAATGGGCACAGTGATGCTGCAAATGGGCATTGTTGACCCTCTTTTCCACTTACAGTAGCTGTGCATTTCTCACCCTCGTCTTATACTCGGGTCAATAAGTTTTTCCCATTTTTTTTGTGGTAAATTAGGACCTCGACTTATACTCGGAACGACTTATACTCGAGTATATACGGTATATATATATTTTTTCAATTGATCAAAAACGTTAAAAAAACATTGGTGAGTGATGTTTTTGAGTGTTTATCGACGTTTATCAGCATTTAACAGCGTTAGAGTGTTTTTACAGCTGAAAAACGTCTCTCAGAACCTACTAGTTTTGGGGTTTTTTTTACTGCTCAAAAACGCCACTGCCCAAAACTGCTGACAAGAGCCTATGTGTGCATGGACACATAGGATAACACGATGGAGAGTTTAATGACTGTAGAAAAAAACTTCTACAGCCAAAAGCAGCTGCTGTAAAAATGTAAAAAAACGTCCAGTGCGCATGAGGCCTTATACACCCAGTTCTTGCAGCGGGGGTACCCCAGATATATGCTAGATAGAGCCTGTGCTATTGTCAACTCTAAAAACAGACAAGATCTCATAAAAAAGGTCAGGATATCAGGAGAGAGGCAACAATAAGCAATCATTTAATAATCAGAGAGCCACTATTAGTACATCTTTTAGTGAGAAATTTAATGACATCAGGAACATTGTACATCAATAGCGACCTATCCTCTTTGAGGACCGGATATGTGCGGATCTCCTTAAAGATGGAATCAACGTTGTTTCCAGATGTGCTCCGACACTAGGTAATTCCTTGTCTCCTAGCTTCTTTGATCCTGCCGTTATTAGATCCACCACCTGGTTGCATTTTAAAGGTAACTATAGAAAACCATAATGGCTTCTGGGATTGCTAACAGTGAACTTTTTAAAGTGATTTTTTTCCTCTGTCGTTCAGGGTTTGAGATCCATCAGCGTTTCAGCTCAGCTGCAAAATTGCTAGCAACAATTGCTCTTAAGGAGAATGATTTGTTGCTGAGCACAACCCGATGCTGTAGCAAATTGGCAGCAACTCAGTCGATTAAATTGATAGCTACAAATCGCTGTTAAACGCTGGCATTAGCTATTTGTAGCAGCAGTTAAGCTCTGCAAAAAAAAAATCACCTGTGTGTCATCAGCCTAATTTATTTTCACCCCCCCATGTAACAGTAACCATGTATGTGGGACAGGGTTTCCAACCGTCAGTACATTTACTGACAGTTTGTAAAATCTGTGACTTTTACAAGTGTCTGTAAATATCAGGGGTTCATATTTTGTCATATTGTGTTGACTTTTGTAAGTGTAAACCAGGCAAATTACTTGTTATGTGTATTGTCAGTGTTTCCATATCATGATTATACCGTTTAAATGTTGATTGTGCTAGTTTTTAATAGGAGCTCTGTCATTTTTCAGGTTGCCAGTAAAAAAGGTGCTCTGTCAGTAAATTTTCCATGTTTTGTCAGTAAAAAATGCCATGGGGGGTTGAAGACGCTTAGGTTTTCTTCACTCTTGCCTGCTTGGTAAAATGTATTGCTTGGTTTTATTTCCTAACTTTATTTGAAGCCAGGATATCACACATAGTGACATAGTGCTTTGCAGTGCTGTGTAATGACATGCAGTCACTTCCGCCCAATGGTCTTAAAGGGGAAAAAAATGTTATTAAAAAAAAAACAAAAACTTTTTTTTTTGTTATTGCTTTTAAGTGTAAATTTGAGATCTGAGGTCTTTTTGACCCCAGATCTCACATTAAAGAGGCCCTGTCATGCTTTTTTTTCTATTACAAGGGATGTTGACATAAAAGTGACCCATTTTTTTTTTTTAAAAGACAGTGTAAAAATAAAAAGTAAATAAATAATTAAAAAAAAAAAAAAAGTAAAGCGCCCCATCCTGCCGAGCTCACCCGCAGAAGCTAATGCATACGTAAGTCGCGCCCGCATATGAAAACGGTGTTCAAACCACACATGTGAGGTATCGCCGCGATTGAAAGCAATAATTCTAGCCCAAGACCTCCTCTGTAACTCAAAACTGGTAACCTGCAGAAACGGGTGCAATTTTGAAGCATGACATGTTGGGTATCAATTTACTCAGCGTAACATTATCTTTCACAATATAAAAAAAAATTGGGCAAACTTTAATGTTGTCTTATTTTTTAATTTTAAAAAAGTGTATTTTTTTCCCAAAATAATGCGATTGTAAGACCACTGCACAAATACGGTGTGCGACTGCCATTTTATTCTCTGGGAATCAATGCATGGGAGCTTTTAAAACAATGGTTGAAAATGACCTAGCCAAACTTGCAAGAGAGAATACAAAAACTAAAAATGTGTGGAAGACTATTAAAGAATTAGGTAAGAGGAAAGAAGTCGTTATACGCCCAGCAGACAAGGGGGGGGACTGGTAATTCTAAATAAGCGTGACTATGAAGAAGAAATGAACAACTTACTGAAGGAAGAACACACTTATAAAAAGCTTAAGGGTAACCCTAAATTGACGTATGAAAACAAACTGAGAGCCTTTGTAAAGAAAGAAAAGGAGATTAGAATATTGAAAGCTAAGGAAACTGAATACCTGGTATCTAATTCCACGAAGACCCCAGTTATCTACTATACCCCGAAGATCCAAAAAAGACTAGATAAGCCACCTGGAAGACCAATTATCAGTGGGATAAATTCGGTATTCTCAAGACTGCGGGAGTACCTTGACAATATCTTAAACCCCTGGTACAAAAAGGGAGATCTTTTCTACGTGCTACGTGTTTACAACCTATAGGGGATCTCCAACAGATAAGTGGGACCGAGGGTTATTTGTTAGCCACTATTGACGTAAATTCCCTATACACAAGAATAGTCCAGAAGGATGGCCTGTTGGGGGTGGAGAAAGTCCTACATGAACATACAGCCATAACACAGGAGCAGATCAACTACATCCTTGAGAGCTTACATCTTGCTATGGGGTGCAACTATTTTTGGTATGACCATAATTTCTACGTTCAAACGAAAGAAGTGGCGATGGGGGCACGTTATGCCCCGAGCGTAGCTAACCTCCTCATGAACATGTGGGAGGAGGAGTACGTTTATGCAAAGAAGCTTCCACAATTAAAGTTGTATCGTAGGTATATAGACGACCTTATTTTTCTATGGGACGGTACAGCTGAATCATTTGAGGAATTTCTGAATGGTCTAAACGACAATAGATATGGCCTTACCTTTTCCGGTAAATGGAGCAATCATAAGATCGATTATCTGGATCTGGAGATCTTCAAAAGAGGGGAAAGATTATGTACCAGGACTTTTTTCAAGGCAATGAAATGGGTACATCCTGATATCCAGCTGCCAACATCCGAAGTGGAAAGGGAATATAGCCAAGGGCAAACTGCTTAGGTTGCAGAAGAAATTGTGACACAATAGAAGATTTTCAACTACAGGCTGATATTCTAATTCAGCAGTTCCTTGAAAAAGGATACAAGCAAGAACATCTGGAAAAATTGAAGCTTAATATAGCGAGCATGGACAGAAATACTATCCTTAATAAATCAATTAGAAAAGAAAACAAAATGGAGATGGCCTTTATTACAGGGTTTAATACTCAATATAAGGCCTTTGAGCACATCCTGAAAAAATATTGGCCTATACTGAAGGAGGACTGTGTCCTCTCACAACAAGCCAAAGTTTGTTTATAGGAGAGCACCTACCCTCCTGAACCACTTAGTCCATAATGTAGTCAACCCACCTAAAACAATTAAAATCTTTCCAGAAATGAAGGGCTTCTAAAAATGCAAGAGGTTTCTAGCATGTAGAGTGAGTAAAAAACAACCTCACAAAAGGGAATCTTTTAAGTCAAAAACTGATCATAGAGAATACTGGATAAGGAAATTAATCACATGTCACAGCACCCATGTCACCTACGTCATTGAATGCCCGTGCCACCTTCAGTATGTGGGCTGAACTACCCGCCCACTTTGTGTACGTATACAGAAGCATATCAAGAACATACGTAACATACGGAAGGGCTTCCCGAAACACAATCTATCATGCCACTTCAATGAGGTGCACCACAGGGACCCCACTGGGTTAATATTTTATGGGATTGACCTCATCAAGGATCACTGGCGAGGAGGAAATAAACCCACCCTAGTATCTTAAAACGAAACAACTTGGATCTACCGGTTGGGGTCCCTTGCCCCCAAGGGCCGTAACCTGGACATAGACCTCAGCTGCTTCATAGCCAATCCCTAATCCTGGTCTTTGGTAGTACATTCTCTACTTTAGAAGTTATGTATATACCTCTGTACCACCCCCCTATGGAAGCTATGTTGTTTTTTGGCGCCCCCCAACTGATGGGGGGCCACAGTATATACATTATGTAGGGGTGTGCAGAGGAATCTTCTAAGTAGGTGGAGGATCAGATGCCCATCCCACACCCCTCATGTATTGTCTGAGATGTGGCTTACTCCCTAAGCTGTAGTGTGGGGTTTGTATAGAGGGCCCACCACCATGCCCCTCCTCATGCATTGCATGCCTTGTGGGGTGGGTCCCAGAGTATTAACTGGGGCAGGTTTCTGCCGCGTACACACGAGCGGACTTTCCGGCATACTTGGTCCGGCGGACCAGAGTCCGCCGAACAATCCGACCGTGTGTAGGCACCGGCGGACTTTTCCGGCGGACTTTTTCCCAAAAGCCCGCCGGACCTAGATTTGAAACATGTTTTAAATCTTTCTGTCGGACTCAGTTTCTGGTGGAAAGTCCGCTCGTCTGTGTGCTGGTCCGACGGAAAGCCCGTTTGTCTGTATGCTGGTCCAACGGACCAGATACGACGCAAGAGCAGAGTATTGCATTTCGCGCTCGCTGCAATAGGAAAAACTAATTTTCCTACTGTGGTGAGCGCAAGGCATACCAGGCCCTTAGGTCTGGTATGGATTATAAAGGGAACCCCTACGCTGAAAAAACGGCGTGGGGTCCCCCCTAAAATCCATACCAGACCTCGATCCGAGCATGCAGCCCGGCTGGTCAGGAAAGGGGGTGGGGATGAGCGAGCACCCCCCCTCCTGAACCGTACCAGGCCGCATGCCCTCAACATGGGGGGGTGGGTGCTTTGGGGGAGGGGGAGCCCTGCGGGGCCCCCCCAACCCAAAGCACTTTGTCCCCATGTTGATGAGGACAAGGGCCTCTTCCTGACAACCCTGGCCGTTGGTTGTCGGGGTTTTCGGGCAGGGTGCTTATCGGAATCTGGGAGCCCCCTATAATAAGAGGGCCCCCAGATCCTGGCCCCCCACCCTATGTGAATGAGTAAGGGGTACATGGTACCCCTACCCATTCACCTAGGAAAAAAGTGTCAATAATAAAACACACTACACAGGTTTTTAAAATAATTTATTAAACAGCTCCGGGGGGTCTTCCTCCGGCTTCGGGGGTCTTCCTCCGGCTTCGGGGGTCTTCTTCGGGCTTCGGGGGTCCGTCTACGCTCTCTCTGGCCTCTTCTCCCGGTGTTCCAGTTCTTCGGCAGGCTCCTCCGCTGTCTTCAGGACGCTCTCTTGCCAGCGGAGGTCCGGACTTCTGGGCTTCTTGGCTTCTTGTCTTCTTCCCTCTTCTCTTCTTCAGATGTTGACACGACGCTCTCTCCGGCTGGACTGCTCTCTGAGGGCTCCGTTGTGACGCCCCCTCACCGTTGACCACGCCCGCTAAAACGTCACAGTCCCAGCATGCCCAGGGACTGTGACATCATAAGGGGGCGGGGTCTCTGCCTATATAAGTCACAACGAAGCCCTCAGAGAGCAGCCGAAGCCGGAGGAAGACCCCCCAGGAGCTGTTTAATAAATTATTTTAAAAACTTGTGTAGTGTGTTTTATTATTGACACTTTTTCCCTAGGTGAATGGGTAGGGGTACCATGTACCCCATACTCATTCACATAGGGTGGGGGGCCGGGATCTGGGGGCCCTCTTATTATAGGGGGCCCCCGGATTCCGATAAGCCTCCCGCCCGCAGACCCCGACAACCAACGGCCAGGGTTGTCTGGAAGAGGCCCTTGTCCTCATCAACATGGGGACAAGGTGCTTTGGGGTGGGGGGGCCCCGCAGGGCGCCCCCTCCCCCAAAGCACCCACCCCCCATGTTGAGGGCATGCGGCCTGGTACGGTTCAGGAGGGGGGGCCCTCGTTCGTCCCCACCCCCTTTCCTGACCAGCCGGGCTGCGTGCTCGGATCGGGGTCTGGTATGGATTTTAGGGGGGACCCCACGCCATTTTGTCGGCGTAGGTGCTTCCCTTTATACTCCATACTAGACCTTAGGGCCTGGTATGACCCGCGACGGGGCTCGCAAGGTGTCAATCTCGCCGATAAAAGCGGCAAGATTGACTTCCTTTTCTGGTCCCGTTGCACCTGAGTCACGTTCAAAATGAACGGACTTGTCCATGTGTGCGGGTGTATTATTATCTACCTTCACCTGATACCTTATTTGGTCCGCCCTGGGTTGGGATCCTATCCAACATCGTTATGCGATGTATGGGGTTCCTGGTTCCCAGCACTAGCTGGGCGGGTCGGTGTTAAGTGGGCAGGGTTACAAGCTGCTCTCCCTTATAAAATATGTGATGTGCAGTGGTAAGACATCGCCGCTGAAGACGTCTATGACGAAACAAGTACGGCGTCACTACGCACATCACGTGTCTTCCAGGAGGCTGAGCGAGTAGGTGGAACGCAATCAGAGTGCACGCTGTCCACCTACAGCTCAGTTGCCTATGCTTTATACCCAATATATATAAAACGAGTGCAGCGCTAAACCATAACTAAAAACGTGTAGATAACAAAAATGAATCTGTGACTAATATAGCAACTATCAATAATGTGAATCAACACAAAAACATCTGAAGTAAGTATGAATGTCTAGAATGTAATGTGCTAAACTCTGCAACCAAAGTCCATAAATAAAGATGGAAGAAGTCTTCTCAGACAGTGGGGGTGCTTAAACACAGGATATTGACTGAAAACTGGACTGCAAGGAACCACAGGCAACACGTCATGGATAACTAGAGTTGAATACTCTTACCGGATAATGTGGGACATATCTGCCATATAGTAGTACGTCTGTCAGAGCCTGTGGAGGTAGTCTCCCGTGGAATCCACCCAGATGTTGTCCCTTCGGTCCCGATCTCAGGTAGGCAGGGTTGTCACTTGGGTCACGGTCTCCGATAGCCAGGATCGTCACAGGTGAGGATTGTCCGTTCACTCGCACGTTCTCCAGTTCCAAGCAGGTTGAAAAGGTCCGAGGCAATCAAGCATAGATGAGATCATGGAGAGAAAAAGAAAAAGGGGCTCCACATGGCGTAGGTCAAAAAGTAAAAGGATTTTATTGGATAAAAAGCCTTACTGAGTAAAAAAGTGATCACTGGATAAAATGGTGGCAACGTGGGAAGCAAACGCCCTACGCATGAATGCCCCAGTTGAAGGCTTTTTAGTCTAAACGCGTAGAAGAAGATATATTGGCCTAAACTGATGAAGAAATTGCTTTTTAAAAAAAATTTTTTGGATATTTATTATAGCAAAAAGTATAAAATATTGTTTTTTTTTCAAAATTGTCGCTTTTTTTGTTTATAGCGCAAAAAATAGAAACCGCAGAGGCGATCAAATACCACCAAAAGAAAGCTCTATTTGTGGGGAAAAAAGGACGTTTGTACAGCGTGGCACGACTGCACAATTGTCAGTTAAAGTGGCGCAGTGCCGTATTGCAAAAAATGGTCTGGTCATTAAGGGGGCAAATCCTTCTGGGGCTGAAGTGGTTAAACCTTTACTGTAAACACACTGTACATTGCTGGTTGCTAAGGAGCAGGCCGGGAAACAGGCCACTGCATCCTTAACAACCGATTAGTAATTAGCTGAAAAAAATTGTCAGCTGGTATGGATTTTGGGGGGGACCCTACGCCACGTTTTACTGATTTTGGTGTTGGGGGTCCAAATCCATATTTGACCCGAAGAGTCTTTTTTTCAAAACATTTTTTTTACTGCAATTTTTTTTTTTACATTCAGCCATCAGTGGGGAACCTCGCTGACAGCTGATAACTCATCCATTGTTAAGGACGCAGCAGCCGGTTTCCCAGCCCGCTCCTTAGCAACCAGCTATATACAGTGTTTAAATAGAAGAATAAAAACCGCAAAACACAAAACACATAAAAAATTGCATCACAAACACAACACTTGCATTTCTGGTTTGATCCCATTGAAGTCTATTACACGCAAAATACGGGAAAAAAAGTCCCTGACCCTATCCAAAAACGCACTGGCTGCAAAACGCATAGATGCCAGCGTGTGCCATAGGAAACCATGTTAAATGGACTGTAGTGAGTTTCTGCTAACTGCAAAATGCACTAAAAAAGGTATAGGTGTGAACCTGTGGTAAAGCATGATTGTGGAAGAAAACTGTAATGCTTAGAAGAAACCTATATTATCTGCAAATAAACCAAGCTAAAGCTGAACTTTGGTGAGATATAAAGGATGCTAATTAATGCAGCTCTGTAATTATTATTACACTGGTCTATAAGTCTTTAAGTGTTTGTATTTTTGACTTTTGTGTGATGGATTTGTGTACTGACCATACAAAAATCTGGCGTCAAACCGTTGTCCACCGAAAATTTACTAGCCAATCATCCAACATTTGTTAGAGGAAATTGGACAAGAATTGTCAAAAGGAGCGTACTAACGGTAAGATTTTAGGACAACAGTCTGTCAACAGACAATCTCCTGCCAACAATCGTACCGTATGTACAAGTTTTGAGTCTATAAGTAGTGGTAGCTACACAGCCCAGGTACTATAATTTTAGTACCCCTGCTGTAGTTTACTTCCCCTCCCCACCAGTGACTTGAGGAAGAGGGAGAGGAGGGAGCAGGACTCTGATTATGCTCGTTGGCATCCAGAACTTCACCCCACTCACTAGAACAGGAGGAGCAACATGATTGTCCAGTGGGACTAAACCCCGCCGACCCAGGGCAGCGAGGAAAGCCTAAGGAGCATGTGGGGTACAAGGGACAAAAGATGAAGCTGTGATGTGTTAGAATGGCGTGTACTGTATATTCCCTGGAGAGATAACCCTAGAAGTGGGGTAGTTTACAGAGTCAGCCAGGAGGCAGAGAGTCTACCAGAGCCATGTGGACCACCATGAATGATAGGATTGAGTCCTATCCCACATCTGCACTTATCCTTCCAAGACTGTGCAGCTTGCATCTCTTCCCTTACATTTAATAAATATTTGTTGCGTTGATTGTTGTTATTTTGTGCTTGCAGGCAGTGGTGGCTGGTACTCAAAATTTTTACGGGGGGGGGGGGGGGGGGGGGACGGAAACATTCTGAAAAATACTGAAACAAAAACATCCAAGGTCCTTATCTCATATGCACACAAAAGGGCCAATTTAGGAGCAAATTAATCTACCAGGATGTCTTTGCAGTGTAGGAGAAAACCCATGCAAGCACAGGGAGAACATCCAAACTTCTAATAAAAGCTGTCTGGGATGAGGCTTGAATCGAGAGTCTTGGTGCTGCAAAGCAGAAGTGCTAAGTGCTATGCCACTGTGCTGCCCAATTGTTACAGTGGTTGTAAACCTCAGACATAAAATATGAACAAATCAAATCCCTCTATAGTGTGTACTTGTCTCCATCCAGAGCACGAATGCACATCCACACATGTAGACACCCCAAGTATTCACTGGAGTACCTATGTGGGACACCCTAAAAAGTTTGTTCTTGTGTCCCACACTAGTGCTCCAGAGTCCAGATGTGTAAACAGCTGCTGAGTGGCCTCTCCTTACATTACACTGAATCAAGTTTGCAATTCATTTTAGTTTAAAACACATCTAGACAACAATGTCTTAAACTTCTTTGAATACAAATTATCATGACCAAATGTAGGTAACTCTGGATCTGGCAAAAACATCGTATTTATTTGCAAACGAACGATGTTTACTACGACCGATTACTGTGCCCACGAACATGAAAGTAGCCATTTTAAACTGTCCAACAGTAAAGAAAAGCACATGGCGCAGCATCCAAGTAATAATAAGAATAGGAACACAGGACAACTACTTTTTAGAAGCACTTTCTTGATCCTTCTATACTGATCCTGCTCCCTCAGTTTCAGGTCTGACCAGCGTTTCCTCAATTGCTCCTTGGATCGTCGTACCTCAAAATTCTGGCGTAGACTCTTCACAACTTTAGTCATGATCTTGGCCTTTCTCGCATTAGTGTTGGTGTACGGTCCATACTTCCCTTCATAGCCAGCCCTCTTCAATATGTCCACCATCTCCACCATCTCACCAAAGGCCATATTGGAAGCCTTAAATCTCCTTCTCCTGGATCGGGACATTTCTGTCTCTGGGCTTTCCTTCTCGTCGTTACTGCTATTATGCACCTACTGTGTCTCCGCCATGTTCCTCTCGCCCCCTGCGACAAAAGAGACAGGGCGGGGAATATTCTAGAAAGAACGTCAGGGGCGGGCGATGCAAGAGGAGTTTCACTCATGCTCAGTGTCTATAAAGCTAACACGCTTGTGTCGTATCTATGTTCTGTGTGCGGAGGAAGGAGGAATGGAAGCGATGAACTTAATAACGAAGGTAACATTTTAACTTGGGACATTAGTGGCCTGTACTGTTCCTAGATTGAGGCCTATATTGGGATAAGATTAGTAGAGTTTAGCCTGACATTAGTGTTTTTGTTTTTTGTTTGGTCTTGCAGCAAAAATAAAACAATTTAACCACCTCAATACAGGGCACTTTCACCCCCTTCCTGCCCAAGCCATGTTTCAGTTTTCAGCGCTGTCGCACTTTGAATGACAATTGCGCGGTCATATTACACTGCACCCTAATGACATTTTTATCATTTTTTTCGCACAAATAGAGCTTTCTTTTGGTGGTATTTGATCACCTCTGTGGTTTTTATTTATTGCGCTATAAACAAAAGAAGAGGGACAATTTTGAAAAAACACAATATTTTTTACTTTTTGCTATAATAAATATCCAATTTTTTTTTTTTTTAACAAATTTTTTCCTCAGTTTAGGCCGATATGTATTCTACATATTTTTGGTAAAAAAAAATCGTGATAAGCGTATATTAATTGGTTTGCGCAAAAGTTATAGCATCTACAAAATAGGGGATAGATTTATAGCATATTTATTTATTTATTTATTACTAGTAATGGCGGCGATCTGCGATTTTTATTGTGACTGCGATATTGCAGCGGACATATCGGACACTTTTGACACATTTTTGGGACCATTCACATTTATACAGCGATCCGTGCTATAAAAATGCATTGATTACTGTGTAAATGTGACTGGCAGGGAAGGGGTTAACACTAGGGGGCGATCGAGGGGTTAATGTATGACCTAGGGACGTGATTCTAACTGTGGGGGAGGGGACTGACTGGGGGAGGTGACCGATCGGTGTCCCTATGTACAAGGGACACACCATCGGTCTCCTCGCCTCTCTGACAGGACCTGGATCTGTGTTTACATGCACAGATCCACGGTCCTGCTCTGTTACCCGGCAATCGTGGGTGCCCGGCGGACATCGCAGCCGCAGGGCACGCGCACCGGGTCCCGAGAGAAGCAGCGGGCACGCGCGCCCCATAGGGGCTCGGGAGGGCGATCACGTCATATGACGTCCGCCAAGAACAAGAGCCGCCTTGTCCCGCCGTCATATGACGGTGGGCAGTGGCTTAGTGGTTAAAGACCCAGACTTCCTCAGCGAATTCATAGACAGATACAGGGATATGTGCAATTTGTGGAAGGTGAAAAACCCCTTATATCGCAACAAGCCAGCAAGAAAGTCATCCTGGAGAAACTGCTGAAATTTGTGAAGAATCGGATCCCCAACGCAGACATCAAGTTTGTGGATAAGAAAATTGGTAGCTTGAGAAGCAGGCATGGGAAGGAGCTTCAGAAAGTCCATAAGTCCCTGAGGTCAGGAGCAGCAGCAGAAGATGTGTATGTACCCAGTCTGTGGTACTTCAACAAGATGCGGTTTCTAGAAGACCAGATTGAAGCCAGGGAATCACTTTCAACACTTCCGCCCCCCCTTCCATCCAGCCTTCCATCCACCCTTCCCTCAACCCCAGCTGAGGCTTCCAAGGACCAACCTGTGCCTTCCATCCTGGAAGAAATTGAGGAGCCCAGATGGAGTCCGGTGTAGTATTTTTAAACATATTTTTTGTGGGAAAATGATTGTTGTTAACTAGATGTTATTATTGATAATGAATGATTTAACAAAAAGTGTTTTACATATCAATAGACAGTAAGGGCCAAAAATGATTGGGACAAGAATGAAAAATGCTTGGCTCAGAATGATAGTCTTTTCTATTTATTAACATTCAATTTGCAATAGTCATGAGCTGAAAATTGTGTGTGATTTATGAACCAAAAACTAAAACTATGGCCCTTTTTCATACACAGGAAGACCTCAGCCAGGACGAGGCTCTGGAATGTGGTACACAGGAGGAGGCGGGGGAACTGGCAGCCAGGAGGTGGGGGTTTGTGTCAGCCAGGAGGTGGCCGGGCCCATCCTCACCCAATCCCAGGTCCCTCCCCTCCGCCTTCCAACCAAAAGGCCCAGGAAGGCAGGAAGGGGAGGAACGTGGAGGAGGCAGCACTGAGCCTCATTAAAGAGGCTAATGACACCCTGAAAGCCCCCCTCGACGCTGTAGAGGCCTATGGCATCTATATAGCCTCAAATGTGCAGCAAAAAGAGGAGGGCCCACGCTGCAAATGCAAGAAAATCATTTTTGAGGCCATCCATAACGGGTTGAGTGGCCAAATGACAGATGACGTCCACTTATGTATGCTCGCCCGTCCTCCTCCTCCTCCTCCTGCCACAAGTCCACCTCCAGAGCCACAGCCTGCAGGAAAGCTGCAGGGAAGGCTGCAGGGCAGCGTGGGGGGGGGGGGTTTGCACGGAAGACAAGAAAGTGATTGCCTGGGTTCAGTCTGGTCTGACAGAAGACACAGTCTGTTGTAGTACCAAAGCCTGGGGACATACATGTCATCTGCTGCTGTTCGTGATCTTTGGGAGTCCTGGACCAGATTGTGCTCCCTTCTATATGGACTTATCAAGCTACCAATGTTTTTATCCACAGAGTTGATGTCTGCCCTGGGTGCCAAAGGCTTCGCAAATTCCAACTGTTTCTCCAGCATTGCCTTCCCTCTTTATCTTGTTGTTATGAGCAGAATAAATGGAGATTTTTTTATATGAAAATAATATGAAAATACTTGCCGATGTGTTTTTCTTCAAATAGGACATTTTTTTTGTGAGTAGACAGGTACATTTCCAAAATACAATGTCAAATTAACAAGGGACACCAACACCAAGCAACCTCCTTGAGGTTTACAAATACAAGATAATAATGGTGTTTTGGAAGCGTGACATACAAAAAAAAATGGAGATCACTATAAAATAATAAAAATTAAAAAAAAAAACAACAGGAAATCTTGATTTCAAAAAAATTAAAAATGACTATAAAAATTTATTATAAACATTATTAGGGAGATCTGGCTTTAAAAAACAATAAGATTATTCAGGAGATCACGAGAAATAATAAAGAAATAAGTTTGTGAGAACTCTGTGTGAATATGAGCAGCAAAACAACTTCATTCTTCTAGCATTATAAAGAAGAAGAGAATGCGCTGTATTGAAAGATTTAAAAATTTGCAGTGTGACAAATGTGCCATCTCCATTACGAACGGTCGTTTTACCAGACTGAGCGGCTCTGTCTCGTACTTGATTCTGAGCATGCGTGGTTTTTTGCGCGTCGGAATTGCATACACACGAACGGAATTTTCGATAGAAACTTTTTCTGTCGGGAAAATTGAGAACATGCTCTCAATCTTTTGCTGGCCGAATTTCCGATCGTGTGTATGCGGCATAAGTGTCATTTCTGTCTGCTGCCTTGTTTCTCTACTATGCATGAATTGCTTCTGACAGATTTTCCTGACACCAAGAGAAAAAAGGTGACAGGGGAGGGAGCTCCATCTGATTGACAGCCTCAGCTCAGTGTTGTGTGAAGGGGGTGTGCCCCTTCCCTCCAATCAGCTCTCAGAGCTCTCCTTACAGCTCCACAGTGTATAACTTCAGCTCTCCCTTTAAAGTGGTTGTAAACCCGTTTTAAGAAATCCTAAAAAAAAAAAAAATCTGCAAGACAAAGGCGTAATGAGCTAGTATGCATAGCATACTAGCTCATTATGATTTACTTACCTGAGATCGAAGCCCCCGCAGCGGTCCTCGTTCACCGCTCCAGCGCCCGACATCTCCCTGGGGGTTACTTCCGGGTATCGCGACTCCAGCGCTGTGATTGGCCAGAGCCGCGATGACGTCACTCCCGCGAATGCGTGCAGGAGCCGCTGGTAATGGCACAGTACAACTGAAGCAACGGCACGTACGTGCCGTTGCTTCAGTTTGCTTAAGTGCGCATGTGCTGATGACGTCGGCAAATGCAAATACAGGGATAGCTCTTAAACCGTGCAGGTTTAGGAGATATCCAGTGTAGCTACAGGTAAGCCTAATTAAAGGCTTGCCTGTAGTATAAAATGGTTGTAAAGGGTTTACAACCACGTTAACTAAAGGCACCGATTTGATTCCATGGACAGGAACTCTTGTCCTCATTTCATTTTCTCCAATTTTGAAATAAAGTCAAACATGGGTTCTATTAGGGCTTTCAGAATTAAATTTGTATCTATGTTCTTCATGGGTGGTGGTATGGGACCCAGCTGTGGCAGTTGATGGGTGAGTGGCAGCAGGTCAACACTGGATTCTCTGGGCATGTAAGTACAGTATGTGAATTGAGGACAACAATGCATAACATAAAGGAGGGGGGTAGAAAAAAAAACGGAAAGGAGTGAGGTTTTTTTTTTTAATTCTATACACTGCAGTGCGTTAGACTGCACTACACAAAAATGTAGCATGTCCTTTCTTGTTAGTGCACACCAATGCAATGCGTTGTTGTGAACTGAAGCCACAGGATGTAGGGCAAATTGCCTTGTTCTTACATTGGGACTGTGTTGGGCAACACTGTCAAGGCAGTTTATACTAGATGTTATATACCAGCCCTTAGGGAAAACCAAAGCCAAAAAATAAAAAACAAAAATAAAGGTAAAGTGCACAAGCAGTACAACTACATCAACCACAAGAGCTACTATGTTCACAGTGGTAAATAAAGAGGAAGTAAACTTCCTCTGCAGACATTCACCTATAGGCAAACCAATAATAAGGCTTACCTATAGGTAGTGAAAATATCTCCTAAACTTGTACAGTTTAGAAGATATTTACATTGCATGCAGCCAGTGACATCACTGGCGCACGCGCTCTAAGGCCCCCATTCACACCTATGCGAATTGGATCCAATTCGCAGGACATTTTAAAATGCATTCATTTGAATGCATCTGGTTCACATATGTGCGTTGCATTCACACTGAGCATTGCCCAAAAAACGTGTGCGTTTTCTGGGCATTGCGGTGCGAATTACAAGCACATTATCTTCTATGGGAACGCATCTGATTCGCAGATGCATTCCGTTCTGAACACGAATTCTCGCCTTCTCCTCACTACACCTCCCCCCTCTCCCCCCCTCCCTGCTCACTGATTTGCAGCTACAACGGAGAGGAACCGCTAAACAGCTGAGAAAACGGAGATGGAATTCGCACTGCACATGTGTGAACCCAGCCTCAAGGAACATCCCGGGTGCCGTTCCTTCCATACCCTGTGCCGTGAACAGGGGCTCCCATGGGAGTGATGTGACGTCATCGCGGCTCCTATGCCTTTGTCTTACAGGGGTTTTTTTTTTCCTGAGGTTTACAACCTCTTTAACTACTCTCTACTAGTTGTAATACGCTATATATAGCGCTTATGTGTCAAACTAATTCAAACGTTTATTTTTAGCACTGGTCACTGTATTAGTGTCACTGGTTCCCAAAAAGTGTCAGGTAGTGTCCAATTGACTACCGCAATATTGCCACCATTACCAGTTTAAAAAAAATAAATAAATAAAAACTCCATAAATAAAGCCCATAGTTTGTAAACGCTATAACTTTTGCGCAAACCAATCAATATACGCTTATTGAGATTTGTTTTACCAAAAATATGTAGCAGAATACATATTGGCTTAAATTTATGCAGAAATTCGATTTTTTAAAATGTTTTATTGAATATGTTTTAAAGCAGAAAGTAAAAACTGTTGTTTTTTTTTTTTTTTTAATTGTCCGGTATTTTTTTGTTTATAGTGCAAAAAATAAAAAACACAGAGGTGAACAAATACCACCAAAAGAAAGCTCTACTTGTGATTAAAAAGGACTTTTTTTTTAAATTTATATTTATATTATTATTTATGTGTAAAGTGCCGAACGACTGTGCAATTGTCAGTTAAAGTAACGCAGTGCCGTATTGCAAAAAATGGCCTGGTCATGAAGGGGGGTAAATCTTCTGTTTATTTTAACATCACTCAAATTACGCACAATGTACAGTGCTTTTCCTAGCACTAAGTTATAGGCACATAGATGTTTAGCAGTACTCGGGTTCCTACTCTTTGGATTACATACTGAGCGGTCCCTTCCTGCTTCCCAGGTGTACACAGCGCCACTGCCTGGCCCACCTCGATGTAGTGTTTCGTCTTCCTGACGTTCTCTAGAGGCGTGTCAAAGCAGCTGTTGTCAAACTTTTTATTTAGTTTTTGTATTTTGTATTTATTTTAGTTTTAGAAAGAGCTGTAAAAAGTTAAAATGACTGCATCGTTTTTATTTCTGACTGTGACACCATTGGGCAGATTTTACCTCTCCTTATAAACTTACAATAAATAGGTGTTTCTATCCCTGGGATTGAGATCCAACAGCGAAAAAAAATGTTTTATCCCCTCCTCACTCCGTTAAAAATTAGTTTTTGTCTGTATCCTTGCCACGACAAAAAGTGAGAGTAAATTTCCCCATTAAGGACACAAGGGGCCACAAAAGCCTGACAGAGGTTCTAACCGTTCTCAGCATTGTACAAAGCAAAAATAGCTTTATTTGGAGTTGGGAATAATCCCACTAAATTGGTGCAATCCAATGCAATTTCAGTCGGTTCACATGAACGGCTTTAAAATCTGAATCACACAGGAACACGGACCACATTCCTGTGTGATTCAGGTGTGAATGGCCCTTGGATATACTATAATTACACAGTTGATAGTATACACTGCATTAGAGTCACAGAAGTTCCCCTTTTCAATGAAATAGTAGTGAAAATGTTGCATAACCACAGTTTTGGAAATTTAGAATTAGAACAAAATTATCTATAAGCCATCAATTTAGGCATTGGGAATGGATAGCAGTGCTAAAATGCAATGTGCATGTTGTCATTGCCTTTTGAACTAGAAAAACTGTTTCCCATGGAATTAGTAAAAAATTTACAAATCAGAGTTGAAAATGGCAAAAATAAGAGGGTGCGTTTGTAACCTCTAAGACTGGGTTCACACTGCAGCATGGAGCAGCTCAAAGCAGGGGTCCGGTGCATCCCCATTCACCAGTTCAGGTCCAATTTCAGTCCGAATTTTTGACTGAATTCGGACCTGAAACAGACCAGAAGATCATTCGGAGCAGCTCTGGAGATCTGTGAACCAGCTCCATAGAGGGAAACCCGCATCCAATTTGCGAGCAGTGGAACCTTGACTTACAAGCATAATCCGTTCCAGGAGAATGCTTGTAATCCAAAGCACTCGCATATCAAAGCGAGTTTCCCCTTAGAAGTCAATGGAAACAAAGATAATTTGTTCTGCATTGACTTTTATTGCATGCAATACCGCATGTGACCAGAGGTGGGGGGGCACTGGAGAGCCTCGGAAATACTTTGAGACAGCTCGGCTGAACTCAGAAACCCTCAGAAAGGCTCGGAAACACTCGGGAAGGGCCTCATCCCTACAACCCTTGCCCGGTGGTTGTGGGGGTCTGCGGGCGGGGGGCTTATCGGAATCTGGAAGCCCCCTTTAACAAGGGGACCCCCAGATCCCGGCCCTCCCCCCGTGTGAAATGGTAAGGGGGTACAAAAGTACCCCTACCATTTCACAAAAATGTTAAAAATGACAAGAGACAGTTTTTGACAATTCCATTATTTAAATGCTTCTTCTTTCTTCTATCTTCTTTCTTCTATCTTCTATCTTTCTTCGTTTTTTTCCTCCATCTTCTTCTTCTTCTGGTTCTTCTGATTCTTCCTCCGGTGTTCTCGTCCGGCATCTTCCTCCGCGGCGTCTTCTTCCATTCTTCTCATCGGGCCGCTCCGCATCCATGATGGCATGGAGGGAGGATCCACACCACAGGTTGAACTGGATGGACTGGTGTCTTTATTCAACCTTACCAACTATGTAACTATGCAAGTTCAATTCTCCAGGTTAAATATAACCACATAATCAGCCACAGTGTTGTAATAAGAAAAAACACAACCTTCCCTCCCTTCCCAGGCATCCCTGGAGAGTTTTTTGACAATATCTTACCAATGATTTTAGTATGGCACATTGCAGGATATATCTTTCATTATGTTCAAGCAGTAGGGACAGGGCCGTCTTTAAGGCAGGGCAAAAGGGGCAGCTGCCCTGGGCCCTGTCATTATTGTGGGGCCCAAAGCAGCTGCCTCATACTTGTCAACTATGCCAGATTAAATTCCCTTCCCCCTGGAAGTTTTAGTCCCATGCTGTGTCCTGATATCTCAGTGTGAAGTGCTGCTACTAATGCTGCCCAGCTCTGCCTTATTGTTGTGTACAAATGACTCACCTGCAGACCCTGTGTTTACATATAAATAACCGGCATTCATATGTAAATAGCAGCATCCGGCAGCATAGATATGTAAATAAAGGTGGCATTCATATGTATATCATGCCCCCTGCAGTGAGGAGATGATGTGCTATAATCTCTAATCAGTGAGCAGTATTATGCCCCGTACACACGGTCGGATTTTCCGATGGGAAATGTGTGTTAGGACCTTGTTGTCGGAATTTCCCGACCGTGTGTGGGCTCCATCACACATTTTCCATCGGATTTTCTGACACACAAAGTTTGAGAGCAGGCTATAAAATTTTCTGACTTTTTCCGTTGTCGGAATTTCCGATCGTGTGTACATAAATCTGACGCACAAAGTGCCACGCATGCTCAGAATAAATAAAGAGATGAAAGCTATTGGCTACTGCCCCGTTTATAGTCCCGACGTACGTGTTTTACGTCACTGTGTTCAGAATGATCGGATTTTCCGACAACTTTGTGTGACCGTGTGTATGCAAGACAAGTTTGAGCTAACATCTGTCTGAAAAAATCCTAGGATTTTGTTGTCGGAATGTCTGATCAATGTACGACCGTGTGTATGGGGCATTACTGTACAGTAATCTCTAGCAACCAATCAACAAGCAGAAATCATGTGCTGTAACCTCTAGCAACCAGTCAGTAAGCGGTAATGATACACTGTAACCCCTCGCAACTAATCACAATCACTGCCTGATCTGATACAGTAAACTGATTTTAAGTCTAGCTGCTATTTATTATATGTCTCAGAGCAGGTGGAGAGCAAAATTCTATGGGGGTGGGGGAATAAAACGTTTGCCCAGGGTCCAATCAATATTAAAGACGATCCTGAGTAGGGACTAACAGTAAGCCAATTAGAAGAGTAGAAGTATAATTCAGAAAAAAAAGCTTGTATGCATAATGAATACTGTTGCCATGGTTGCAAGGGAGAATCTTTTTAGCGAGGTTTCATAGCTAGCTGTAAATTAAAAAAGTAAGTCAGTGTTAGAATGGCTTCTATAACACTTATTATTATTACATTATTGTTTTTACAAAGACCCAGATTTCTTATTTAAATCCTTTATGGATAGAAGTAATACGTTTAGTTTAGCTGTGCTTTGGAGGTATTCTTTATTACAAATAAGCTCAGCGAGCATGGGGCATATGATATCATATTTGAGTTTCACTGTTGCCCAGTTTAATGCCTCAGACGTCTTATCATTGTGTTAAATTGCAGGATCTCAAAACATGTTCTCGAGATGCGATTGTTTAAAATAGGTTATGGAAACAGATTGGTTTTTCCTTTCAGCTAATGATAAAGCAATTGGCAGCTCAGAGCATTGAGCAAATAAAGTGCATTGTGGGTCTATAATACCAGACTTTACAATGCGGTCATTGTAGATGAAAAGGATAAGACAATATCTTTGTCACCATTATTACGCAGATCCATGTGTGCATATGCGACTCAGTAATTTGAAGAAAACATTAGAAACGATTTGAAATTGAGAAGAAACAATTGGTTCATTTATGCTGCCCAGTGTGCGCTGGTGGGAGAGTTAGATATATCCTCACTTTGTAGCTAATTATTATGCACGTTTTAAAAATACATGTGTGGGACTATTCAGGAGAAATTGATTCCCACATCTTTGTGCTGAGCACCCCATGGAGAACATAGATGTGAGGAACTGCCCTGTGAGAAACAAAGCCGAATTACAAACCCCCTTCAGGTTTTTATATCACAAATGTGGATTCATATTAAAGAGCCGCATTCGAAATTCTTTCTTTTTATTGTTTGCTTCCTTCTGCAATGAATCCGGTCACAATAAGCTACTGAAAACAGACAATGCATCAGTAAGTATAGCATATGGCACAGGTAAATTATGAAAATGGTGCATTTAAAAGTGAATCAGAACACAAGCAACTTGTTGAGTGCCTTGAATTTTCATTCTGGCATTTATCAGTTTTCCTGGATGCCCTATTATAGTGGTTTTTAAAGCGGTAGTAAACCGCCGTTTTTGTTTTTTTCTAAATCCTGCAAGGCAATGCCATAACGTGCTAGTATGCATCACATACTAGCACATTATGTGAAACTTATCTTAGAACGCAGCCCTCTAGCAACGCGCTGTCACCGCTGAAAGAGCATCCATCTTTACCCGGCCTTCTTTCTGGGTATACGGACTCCGGCTGTGTGAATGGTCAGAGCCGCCATGACGTCAGTCCCACGCATGCATGCGTGAGCCACCGTACATGCCACAGGACTCTGAAGGAACAGCACAGTATGCCGTTCCTTCCGAGCGCACGTGTCGGTGATGTCACCAGCTGCATCAACAGTAAATATCTCCTATATGGTGCATGTTTAGGAGATATTTACTGTACCTATAGGTAAGCCTTGCTATAGACTTACTTATAGGTAAAAGTCATGCATGGGAGTTTACTCACACTTTTACCTTATTTGAGTCACGGTCCTCTATAAGAATATAATCAAAATCTAAGCCCCCCCCCAAAAAAAAAATATTCACATAAACACAACTTTGGATGCAATAGATATATGTACTTTAATAAAATGTGATTGCCTCATAGATATATGACCTACACAAAGTTTTAATAAAGTAAACATTCTTAACGAAAAAACTCACTTTTCATGCAAAAAGTAATGGCCACTCATTACATAAATGAAACACAATCATCTTGTGCAAATTAAAAAAAAATTTTTTAATCTTCCTTAAATCTACCACAACTTGTACTACTACTACTAGTAACTACTATACTTTCTACTACCATTACTACTACTACTCTTTTTCTCTCAATGTTTCTCTTTTTATCTGACCCTCATTGACCCCCTGAAATTTATCCATGGACCCCAAGTTAAGAACCTATGATCTATTAGCTCTATAGCACTATGGCTGTCTTATCAGTACACTTCCTAAATCAAATGGAATCTAAGCTTGGGCTCATCTACCTAAAGAGTACCTGTACTTTGGATGCGGTGCCCAGAAAAGCAAGTAGTGGGCAATGGACTAGCCAACAGTATTATATTTAGGCTCCCTGAAGCCGATATTTCCCTAATTATTGACTTACCATGCCATGTTCTGCCTGGTCTCTGTGTGGAGGTGGCCATCTTGGTAGAGAAAGAATGCCCCATGAAGACTGGTGGTCTGATAACTGGTGAGGCAATACTCCCCTTTGCCACATCCTCCACTGCTCCTTCATCTGTCCAAGCCCTTTAGAATACCTGGTACTTCTAATGCCCTGTACACACGATAGGATTTTCCGACAACAAATGTTTGATGGGAGCTTGTTTGTCGGAAATTCCGAGCGTGTGTAGGCTCTATTGGACAATTTCCGTCTGAATTTCCGACAAACAAAATTTGTGATCTGGATCTCAAATTCTCCGACAACAAAATCCGTTGTCGGAAATTCCAATCGTGCGTACACAATTCCGACGCACAAAATTCCACGCATGCTCGAAATCAAGCAGAAGAGTTGCACTGGCTATTGAACTGTTGTATGTGACTGCGTTCTTGATGTTTGAAATTTCCGACAACATTTGTGTGACCGTGTGTATGCAAGACAAGTTTGAGCCAACATCCATTGGAAATAAATCCAGGCTTTTGTTGTCGGAAAATCCTATCGTGTGTACAGGGCATAAGTGTGGGTGTTCTGCCCCACTTTCATGCATTTTATGTATCAGGTATTCTCTCAGCCAGTGTTAGTTATTCACAGAGACAGGGCTCAGGAAAATCATCTTCCTACACTTCAAAAGACTGGAAAAGCATCCTCCATATTGCAATTAAAGTAAAATTGCATTTGATTCAATTTCTGTGTCTTATTGAAGAGTTAAGTTGCCTGTGGATACTGTCAAGTCAGCAGTTGACCATACTGTCTGGACAGACTGGGTCTGAGAAGGTATGTCAATGCATAAAGAGGCATTTGGAACAGAGGGATTAGACTCAGGGCTTCAACAGATGAGTATAAGTGGGTGGGAGGGGTGAGTTAGCAACACAATGGGCAAAGTGACAGATTCTATTTATTTTGAAGGTCTTATACACTGCTCAGGTTAGGATCTGACCATTTGGGGCATTTTAGGGAGCAATAATGAGAGTTTTTAATCTTTTGAATTTCTTATTGAACCCAAGATTGCACTCTGTAAAATCCAGCAATGATAAACCCCTGACAGGGGTTCTAACCTTTCCAAACTCTGTCCAAATCTAAAGGAGTTTGAGCTACTCATTACAGATATACACATTAAATTGACACTTTAACTAACCTCATTTAGGGCAAAGTGAAAGAGAACCATGGATGATGGAAATGAGCAGAGCTTCTGCCATAGTTCCCAACTGTCTCTGATTTCGAGGGACTGTCCCTGATTTGGAATAATGTCCCTCTGTCCCTCATTCCTCCTCATTTCTCCCTCATTTTGGTCTGATCTATATATTTGTATATAAAATCCACTTTTTCACTTTTTATCTTTCAAAAAGTGTTTCCCAATGCTAAACTTTTTATGCAATTTCTAATTTGCTGCATTTGCTAATTTCAAAAGCCAATATGAAGAAAGAGTAGTGGTTAAAAAAAGCGCTTGTGGGATTAACTAATCATTTTTTGGATAATTCTTCTTTAAGGGGGTGTGGCAGGGGGTGTGTCCTATGTCTACATACTTTTGCTAATAGATGTCCGTCATTCCCATCTCAAAAAGTTGGGAGGTAAGGTTCTGCTCATTTACTAAGTTCTGGAGCAAATGCTCTTACAGAGTGCAACTGTACTTTACAAAGCCCACAGTCAATTTGCCTTTAGTAAATCAACCCTAAAGTCTCACAAAGTTTTGAAGACAGGCAATCAGCATTGCAGACAAGGAGCCAGCATTTCCAAAAAGAAAGGTGAAACACGCCTTCTGGTTGCAAGCAGTAAGTATAAAATGGTTGTATGTAATATTTAACAATTAGCCAATTACTAATGTTTAAAACATTTTTTGTAGAACTGAATGTAAAATGTAAGAACATTTAAAACAGTAAAGAATCTTCTTTTATATGTTATAGAAATAAACCATTGTTAAAAGGAAAATATAAAGGGTGTATGGGTCCATTTTTTATTTTAAGATTTTTTTTTAACCCATTTTCACTCTCTGATCTTGTGATCACTACAGTATTTGAGCTATTACATTGTGAACGCAGGCATGCTGGAGGCTTCATTCACAATATATACCTTCAGCTTCAAGATGGCAGTGTGCCTCTGTTTCATACTGTAATTGTTAGATTCAATTGAACTTGAAGATATGATTGATATAAACAGTTAAACATTGGCGATCATCTATCTGCTTTATACCTCAAGCTACTTCACACTGCAGCATACATTTTATAACCCATTTATAAAATGCCGGCTGCTGTGTGGAGCCTGCAGTGGGGTCATGGAGCTCTCTGTGCTTAGGATACATGCACACTATGAGGTTGATTTACTAAAATTGGAGAGTGAAAATCCTGGTGCAGCTCTTCATAGAAACCAATCAGCTTCCAGGTTTTATTGTGAAAGTTTAAATGAATAAAATTAAAGTTAGTAGCTGATTGGCTTTCATGCACAGCTGCACCAGATTCCGAGTGCTCCAGTTTTAGTAAATCTCCCCCACTGTATTTAGCCCATGTGCTTTCAATGTCAGCAATGTCTTACACCAGGGAGGCATAGGCGCAGCAATTAGCCAGCTGGCAGGCAGCAGGCTGGACGTTGCACCTGTGTCTCCCGGGCGCATACAAGCACCAGAATTTGATGCACATGGGCTAAATGTCCAGTGTGCATGAGGCCTTAGTGCTGCAGAAAGCAAAATAATGAGCTACCCTAAAAGAGAAGTATGCTTTTTTTTTTTTCCTAAGTAGATGCATCATCGGTCTGATGCTGCATCTGTCCCCCGCTGGCTCTAACACTCAGAACCAAGTGTTTAATCACCACTGATCGCTCGGTTCTCAGGGATCCCTAAGCAGAGAGCTGGTGACTATCAGTCACCAGCTCTCTGCTCTGCCCCCCCCCCCCAAGCTCACTGGAGTGCTGGGCTGTGGAGGGGGCCGGAGCAGCCAGCTCAGGCTGTCGGTAGCTTGCTAAGAGGCTGAGCCGGGTGACGGTCTAGGCATGTGGGTGGATCCCGACTTTATTGTTGCGATCTTGCCCGAGCCTGGACCGGCTCTGTGACATCAGCCAACAGTTGGCTTCAGCCCACTGTCTGCTGAAAATGGGTCACAGGAGTGCAGAAGGAATTGCACTCCTGTGACCCATAGGAGAAGTACAGCCAAACAAGCTTTGGCTGTACTTCTTCTTTAACGAAGGGTGCCTTAAGAGACAAAAATCTGTTTCTTTGGTGCAAATATTAATACAACACATTGTAGGAGATTTACTAAAATTGGTGCACACAGAATCTGGTGCAGCTGTGCATAGTAACCAATCAGGTTCCAGGTTTTATTGTCAAAGCTTAACTGGACAAGCGAAAGTTAGAGGCAGATTGGTTACTACGCACAGCTGCATTTTGTGTGCACTACTTTTAGTAAAAAAGATTTGAAAATAACAGCTTCATGGCTAACATAAAGTTATTTATCTGGATGTTAAAGCTGTGCGAATTGTGCCTACAGTTTGAATAGCACCATAAACTCTAACTGTGTACAACCAAACATTGCTAGTAGAAATTTACCTGAAGGTACTTAAACTTTATTGGAGACAATTAGTAGGGGCTGCATTCATTTTCTTTTTTAGGTTTCCTTTCCTTTATTTTTACCTGGTGATCTTTGCAATCTGTTACACTTGGCTGTCCAGGCATACAGATGCACAGGTCTGTAAACCTGTCACAGGGACTTTGCTGAGGAAGACACAGCCTAATTTAAAACTAATTGTGTCACTAACTTGCTTAAAGTATAACTAAAGGCATCTTTTTTAAATGACGTCATCAGGAGCAGAGATGATGTAATTTGTGACAAAACCGGTAGGGTGGACCCGGATACACGCTACTGAGCATGTGTGAAGGAATGGTGGCCATCTTTGATGCTGGAATTCCACTTTGCTGTACCATGTGATATGCAGTGTTACTTCTGGACGTTTGTAAGTGCTTAGACTTAATAAACTCCCTTTCATGGGTGGTTTTACGCTATGTGGAGTGTCTCTTTTATTATATGTGCATCAATCCTGCTGAGCTAATTCCCTGTGGTGCAGCAGTTCCCTGGAAGTTGCAATGTATATAGTGACAACTGACAGCAAAATTCCTGGTGTACCTGTGGATGAGGGGAGGCTGGAGAGAGAGCACCCTTTCTTATATGGAGGGTCGCATTAATTAGTAAGCCTTGTGTGTGACCAATGACAGCTGGGAGACCTTACAAGGTTTGATGGTGATGGCCTGAGGAGTTCATCCTATTTTCTCCTAACGGCTTGTGGGACTCTTTTTATTCTGTCCTAGTGTATTTTCCAGTGTGTATGCCTCTATACGAATTACTGGATTTAAGCACTAATTTGACTGATTTATGTTTTTGTATACTATCACTATACCATGGTTTATGCAAAGCATTTTGATTACACATATTGCTGTTAACAATCGGCATTGGGGGTGAGGCCTGTGGCCATACCACTCTAAATTGGCTTGTTATTGTCTTATCTTGGAAGCTAAGCAGCATTGGGCCTGGTTAGTTCTTGGATGGGAGACATTGGGAGGTTAGATCTTGGTGATTCATAGGATTATCTTTCATTACTATTTATCTTTATTATTTTAGTTTTGGGCTTGTGAATCCTGCACTTGTAATCTGATTTCCAAAGTGATTAGTCTAGTGCAGATAACCTTGCTATTAAGCTTTATATCAAGATAAGCTGCACTAGGATTTTTGGCCTATAACTTAAATTTAAAATTACATCCATTGTATTAAGACAAGTGTCAGATTTGGCATCATAACATTCTTTCTCTATGTGCTTTTATCATTTCTTAGCAGGAAGGTAAAGTAGCCGTAGTCATAAATATATACTTGTTATACTGACAGACCAGGAAGCGATTTCCTGTGGTAGCACATCCAAGGTGTTAGGGGCTCCTAATGTAGTGTTGCCTTTATTTAATGAGTGCTAGCTTCAAGTTCCAAACATTTCCTCCTGTTTTTGCTATTAAGCAGACACGTTGATATAGGAGAAAGTATACCTTTTCTTATATTTTTTTCTCCTTTATGACTGGTTAAAAATAAAAATATAACAAAAACTCCATCTAAATATATTTGTAGCACTCTTCTCTGAAAGAGCTGTTGAGAAGATGCCCAGGTCTCCCTTGCTGGCACAGGGGTTTCCTGTCACAGTCAGAGGTACAAACACACCAACAACACAAGCTCAGTCTAGGGGATGGATTTTTTTTTTTTGCAGGAGACTTGAACAGGAGAGGGATAAGGGTGCAAGGGTACTCCAAAATAATATCAGAAATTAATAGGACAAACTTTTTAGCATTAATCTTTTAGCAGCAGGCACACATAAAAGTCCCAAACTCAGGTCTTACTATGTCCCTGGAGCTGTCCGCCACCCAGCTTCTATATGACACTCTTCGTTAAGGGAGAGAAAAAGAAAACTTCTCTAGACCAGAACTCCCAAAGCAGATTACTTTAGCAATCTTCTTTATAATCTTCTCCAGGCCCTCAGCCCAAGACCTGCTGAGGCCCAAACTGCAGCTCTTGCCTCACACTAGCTGCCACACAAGGACAGTACCCTCAAAAGTGAAACCTTTCTGGCAGGGGAGGAAGAACACTTGGACCAGGCCTCGAAGACATTTATCACCTTCCCAGCCACCTTCTGGACACCCCCTTCCAGGGATTGACTGAGGTTTGATAAAAATGTATAATCTATTACCCTCCCTGCTCTATTTTCAAAAAGAGACGCAACAAGCGTCCCTTTTGGAAACAGTTTCCTCTCTATTACTGTATAGTTCTTTAACCTCTCAGGATAAAAAAAAAAACCCCTATCTGCAGGGTGGGCACACAAGGTACCCATGTGGACATGGGTTGACAATGGCCTCTAAAAAATTGGACATGCTGTCAGATATATTTAAAGTCAACATATACAAAATAATACAAGTAACACTTATGCCCTGTACACACGGTCATATTTTTCGACGGAAAATGTGTGATAGGACCTTGTTGTCGGAAGTTCCGACCGTGTGTCGGCTTCATCACACATTTTCCATCGGAATTTCCGACACACAAAGTTTGAGAGCTTGCTATAAAATTTTCTGACAACAAAATACGTTGTCAGAAATTCCGATCGTGTGTATACAAATCCGACGCACAAAGTGCCACGCATGCTCAGAATAAATTAAGAGACGAAAGCTATTGGCTACTGCCCCATTTATAGTCCAGACGTATGTGTTTTACGTCACCGTGTTCAGTATGATCAGATTTTCTGACAACTTTGTGTGACCGTGTGTATGCAAGACAAGTTTGAGCCAACATCCATCTGAAAAAATCCATGGATTTTGTTTTTGGAATGTCCGATCAATGTCCGACCGTGTGTACGGGGCATTACAGGTATTTGTTATCATTCATAGAGATCAAGGTACTCCCTCGAACAATGCCTTCATCTACTTTTTTCCAGGAGAATGAAGCCATCTTTGTTCAGTCATCCACCAAGGTCACTTCTACTTCCTGACTGAGATGCTGGTCCAGGGACATCAAAATCATGTAAATCCTGGTGCCTGTGCAGTTCTTGGCAGTGCTTACAGATGTCTGACACAGATCAGGCCCCTGCTGCAGGCTTTGACTGACAGATCATATCATCTCAGTCTAGGCAAAGTCACTTGCCTGGAGCTCAAGACCTGCTCGGTAATGATAAAGTTCTAGCTTTTTTTTAAGTGTAGTGTTGCTGTATATTTTGACATAGCAGGAATTTATAGATTCAGAAATGTAAGGTTACTGAAAGGTCCATGTTGCGTTAAAGTGTTATTAAAGGCTGTTTTTTTTTTTTTTAATAACAAACACGTCACACTTACTTGCTCTGTGCAGTGGTCTTGAGCCTCCTCTTCTTGGGTCTCCGCCATTGCTCCGTGTGTTCATTCAGAAACTTAGAACTGTGATTAACAGTAGCAGGAGCTAATATCTCTGTCTGCTGTCTTTGCCAAAGAAGAGGCAGAGACCCTGGAGAGCCACTGCTCTCTGTGTTAAAAAGACTTAAAACTGTTTGTGACAGACTCAACTAGGACAGGGGCTTTTGGAGAGGACTAGGGGCAAGCCTCCTACCCACTAATTATGGCCCATGGAGAGAGCAGATCATTTTCTAATTATGGACAACTACATGATGAACACTGAGTGGGGCTTGGATTAATTCTCTAAATAAGGATAATAAAGCTTCCCCTCTGGAGTGGATGGAAAGCGGTAATATTAATCTTTTAATATTAATCAGGTTAATGGGCAGAGAAAAATATTTTGCCCTCCTGCAGACTGGGTTGGAGAGGCTCCTTCACTTGGGACAGAAATATCAACAATATCCCTCAAGAGATCTATGAAGATACATTCATTCTACCTTTTCAGGCTACTGGAGCATTGTATGAGTTTGTCTCATCACTGTTGTGGACTTTTGCCGGACAGTCTGAGGTGGGGTGGGATCACTGTTTTGTGTGCCTTTGTCCCATTGTGTGCCTCCTAGATGTGCATTCCCATTGTTATTTGAGTCACCTATTATTTCTGTCTGTCTAATAATCTCTTGGAGATGTCAATAATATTGTGACCACTGTGCCTTGTTATTGAACCATTGTGGGATGGTTATGTGTTTATGATAATGTATAATGTACTTTGTATATCCAGGGTGGTGGGCTGGGTACCGAATGGACTGGGCACTTATTTTTGTTTAAGTGACTAGTTGTTTAATTTATGTTAATTAGACTGATGTTTATGTTGGCTGTTCCCTAGCTAGGTAAATTATCTTACTGTTTACATAACATGATCAAGCTCTTTTTGTGTGGTATTTAAATTCTGTGTGAGTTTGCAATAAAGAGTTCCAGTTCCAGTTTGCAACTAAGC
This sequence comes from Lithobates clamitans, assembly GCA_037952925.1. Taxonomy (NCBI): domain Eukaryota; kingdom Metazoa; phylum Chordata; class Amphibia; order Anura; family Ranidae; genus Lithobates; species Lithobates clamitans. Next base: position 276,178 of record JBBGZY010001482.1, read on the forward strand.
TAGTGTGGTATAGTCTTGGGTGCTCAGCTACAATACCCGGTTCCTCGGTCCAGACTGAAGGAAGCTATATCTTGATGGAAGCACCCAAGCTGGGTGCTTGTCAGGGCACCATTGGCACCGAACCGGGGCGTCGGCGTACGCCTATGCGCCGGCGCGCGCCGTTGCGCGCTGCTCAGCAAATTCCTATTGTTCCCGGGCATCGGCGCGGCGCTAGGGCGCGCGCGGGTTCGCGGCGCTTGGGCGCGCGCGCGTGTGCACGTGGGCGCGGACGGGCGTGCGCGCGTTCGCGATAGCGCCAGTTTGGCGCCAAAGTGCACTTAAAAGTCCCCCTGTGCTTTGACACATTGCTGCTTCGTCTCAGCTTCGTGATTCTAGTGTTTGTTATCTGATTATTTGCTACCTATTTGACCCGGCTTGTTTGACCATCCGTCCTGCTCCAATCCGACCCGGCCTGTCTGACTATTCTTTTGCTACCTGCCTGATACCGTTTCCAAACTCTGCCTGCCTACCGACTCTGCCTCTGCCTGCTGTACTTTGCCTGTTTCATACCCTCGCTGACCCGGATCGTCTGACCCTGCTTGTTCCTGTTGTCCTTGCTGTTGCACCTTCAGCTTCAGCTCCAGAGACCTCTGCACGTGCAAGTGTTCCAGTCTGCTGCTTCCAGTCTCACCTGATCTGCAGTCCAGCCATCCCTGCGGGATCTCTCACCTCTTCTGCATCAGAGACTCAGCTCAACAGGCACTCCTACCCCACTGCGCTCAGGAGACCACTGTCCCCACTCCAGTGGCTCCTGAACCAGCGTTGTATGAGAGGTCTTCTCCTACAAGTCAGGCTCTCCTACCAGGTACCTAACAGTACGAAGCAGCCATGTCTGAGCCTGCAGGAGATACCTCTCCATTGAAGGAGATATGCACACACCTGGCAGCTCTCACCCAAGCAGTGCAAGCTCTTCAGGACAATTATAACAGACTGGAGGGACAAGTCCAGAACCTTGCAGGGGTTAATCCTTCAACCTCCTCTTCACCGGCCGCCCCAACACAGACTGTTCCAGGGCCTTCAGTGGTAATGCTCCCTCCTGAACCACGAGTCCCCACTCCTGAAAGATTCTCCGGTGACCGGTCTAAGTTTCGAGGTTTTCGCAATGCCTGCCAGCTCTTTTTTGCCTTACAGCCCAGAACCTTTTCATTGGAAGCCACTAAAGTTGGATTTGTCATTTCCCTCCTCAAAGGGGAACCACAGACCTGGGCACACCGTTTACTTGAAGGGGACTCAGCTCCAACCCAATCCTTATCTGCCTTCTTCGAAGCCATGGCACAATTGTATGAGGATCCTCAACTGACTGCCACAGCTGAATCTGCTCTGCTCGCGCTCCAACAAGGCCGCAAACCTGCGGAGGACTATGTTGCTGAATTTAGACGTTGGAGCGCGGATACCCAGTGGAACGACGCGGCTCTGCGTCATCAATTCCGCATTGGACTGTCTGAAAATCTAAAAGATGAGCTGGCTCGAGTTGGTATTCCAAACACCTTGGAGGCCTTGATCACCCTAACCATTCAGATCGATCGTCGCCTCCGAGAACGCCGATCTGAACGGGCAGTTCAACCTAACCGCCCGACCTGGATGACACCACGTGCACCGATTCCTGCATCCCGCTACTTACCTGTGCCAAGTCCACCTCCAGTCAATACCACATTAGATACCTCCGAACCAATGCAGCTAGGTCTGATGCGACCTGCCCTGACCCCCGAAGAACGTGCCCGACGTCGACAATTGAATCTGTGTCTCTACTGTGGAGGAACCGGGCATTATGTCCATAATTGCCCAATCAGAATGAGTAAGTGTTCATCTTCTATACCTACCAGTCTCTCTGCTTTATCCACAAATTCTACCCATCTTGCCATTCCTCTCTCATTACAGCTTCAAGAAAGGACACTTCAAGTCAACGCAATTATTGACTCTGGGGCATGCAGCTGCTTTATAGACCTAAGTTTTGCCAAACTGCACAACATCCCTTTACAGACTAAAGCCCATGGACTCTCTGTCTTCCTTGCTGATGGCTCCCGTATCAGATCCGGACAAGTGACACAAGAAACCCTGCCATTACCCGCTACGACTTTTTCTCAACACAAAGAACTGCTGACCCTTGACGCCATCTCTTCCCCTATGTTTCCCATTATCCTGGGCATTCCCTGGCTTCAGGCCCACGATCCACACATCCATTGGGCATCTGGAGAAATAAAGTTTCTGTCTTCCTACTGTCAGGAACACTGTCTGGCGAAAGACTCGGATCCCCAGGCTACCCTACTTTGTGTGGACTCCGACCAGACAAATCATCAAGCCATTCCCAAACACTATCATGACTACATGGATGTCTTCAGCAAAAAAGGGGCAGATTCTCTTCCACCTCATCGTCCCTACGATTGCCCCATCGAGTTGCTGCCAGGATCCGAAATCCCCTTTGGACGCATCTTTCCCCTATCCGAAAAGGAACAAGAAGTATTGAAAGCATACATTGATGAAAACTTAGCCAAAGGATTTATTCGTCATTCTACTTCTCCAGCAGGAGCGGGAATATTCTTTGTTACCAAGAAGGACAAAACTCTCCGCCCGTGTATTGACTACCGGGAATTGAATAAGATCACGGTTAAAAATCGGTATCCCCTACCCTTGATACCCGAACTATTCCAAAAATTAAGGACTGCTGTCATTTTTTCTAAGCTCGATCTAAGAGGGGCCTACAATCTGATCCGCATTCGGGCTGGGCACGAGTGGAAAACAGCTTTTCGGACCCGATTCGGGCATTACGAATATCTAGTCATGCCTTTTGGACTCTGTAATGCCCCTGCAACTTTTCAACACCTAATTAATGATGTACTTAGAGACTTTTTAGACCTGTTTGTGATCGCATATCTAGACGATATTTTGATCTTTTCGGAATCCCTAGATCTCCACCGGAAACATGTTTGTCAAGTATTGGGTCGTCTCCGCTTACACAGGCTGTACGCAAAGACGGAGAAATGCGAATTCGAGAAACAGAGCATCCAATTCCTGGGCTTGATTATCTCATCGACTGGCATCAAGATGGACCCACAAAAGGTTTCTGCCGTTCTGGACTGGCCGGTACCCCTGGACAAAAAAGGGGTTCAGCGATTCATCGGGTTCGCAAACTTTTACAGAAAATTCATCAAGGGGTTCTCTGCTATAATCGCACCAATCACACAACTGACCAAGCAGAATACCCGTTTCTCCTGGAATCACCTAGCCCAAGAGGCTTTTTTGAACCTTAAGAGACTTTTTACTTCAGCACCTATTCTTAGTCATCCTGAACCATCCTTGCCATTCATTCTAGAAGTGGACGCTTCTGAGATAGCGGTCGGTGCGATACTCTCGCAACGGAAGGGCAGTAAGGATGTTATGCATCCCGTAGGATTCTTCTCCCGAAAACTCTCCCCTGCGGAGAGAAACTATGATGTCGGTGATCGGGAGCTTCTCGCCATCAAGACTGCATTAGAGGAGTGGAGGTATCTGTTGGAGGGGGCTGTGCATCCAGTGCTAATTTATACTGATCACAAGAATTTAGAATATCTGCGATCCGCTAAAAGGTTAAAACCTCGTCAGGCCCGTTGGGCGCTATTTTTCTCACGCTTTTCCTTCCACATTACATATCGGCCGGGTTCAAGAAATGTCAAACCAGACGCACTATCTCGAATGCATGACAACCCAAAGGATTTATCTGCTCCAGATACCATTTTACCTGCAAACAATTTTTTGCTCATCCAAGCTGATCTTCTTTCTCAGATTAAGGAAGCATCTTCTGGAGCAACCAGACCCTCAGGCCTTACCCTAAGTAGCAAGGACGGACTGTTCTGGAAAGGTAGCCAAATTTTTGTTCCTGAGGAGGTTCGGGTCAAGGTCTTGGCACTCCTTCACGATCATCCACTGGCAGGTCACTTTGGGGTTCGTAAAACTCTGGAATTGGTACAGCGTACTTTCTGGTGGCCCAATTTGAAGGACTTTTGTGAGAGATATGTCAAATCTTGCCCTATCTGTACCCAGAATAAGACATCCAGGAGTAGAGCTTGGGGTCTGTTAAAACCCTTGCCAGTACCCGACAGGCCCTGGAAGATGATATCCATGGACTTTATTGTGGAGCTCCCATGTTCAGAAGGTTGTTCTGCTATTTTTGTGATAGTAGACCGTTTTACCAAGATGGCCCACTTTCTTCCATTAAAAGGAACTCCGTCAGCTATGGAAACAGCTCACATTTTCATCAAGGAAATCATTAGACTCCACGGAGTTCCTGTAAACATAACCTCTGACAGAGGGGTACAGTTTACCTCACGTTTTTGGAGAGCCCTGTGTGAATCTTTAAAAATCAAACTGGCTCTGTCTTCGGCCTATCACCCTCAGACCAACGGTCAGACAGAGAGGACCAATCAGACTCTTGAGCAGTACATCAGATGTTTTACCTCTTTTTCACAGGACGATTGGGTATCCTTGCTGCCGCTGGCAGAATTTGCCTACAACAATGCCAAACACTCAGCCACCGGTCAATCCCCCTTTTTTGCCAATTATGGGTTCCATCTAACCTTTTTACCTGATTTCCTTCCAGAGTCCTCAGTTCCGGCAGTACAGAGTACGGTAGACTTCATCAACCATAACAACCAGATGTTGCAGGAAGCAGTATCCAAGGCTCAGGCAGACAGCAAGAGGATCTTTGACCGGAAGAGAAGAGGGGAATTGAAGCTTCAGCTTGGTGATCAGGTATGGCTATCTACGAGTAACATTAAACTAGCATGTCCCTTTAAGAAGTTGGCACCTAGATTTATGGGACCGTTCCCGGTCAAAAGAAAAATCAATGAAGTTTCATATGAACTGACTTTACCTGACTCTCTCAAAATACATCCCGTGTTTCATGTGTCATTACTCAAGCCTGCTGTACCTGATCCCTTCCCCGGTAGAGGAACTAGACCTCCTGAACCCATTGTGGTTGATGGCAATGAGGAATTTGAGGTCGAGGCTATCCTTGATTGCAGGAAAAGACAAGGTCAGATCCAGTTCCTAATTAAGTGGAGGGGCTATGGCCCAGAAAGTAATTCTTGGGAACCAGATTGTAATGTGCATGCCAGGCGTTTAGTGCAAGCCTATTTTTCTAGTCATCCGGAGAAGAAAAGGCTTTTGGGCACCCGGAGGTTGCCCCTTGGGGGGGGGCAATGTCAGGGCACCATTGGCACCGAACCGGGGCGTCGGCGTACGCCTATGCGCCGGCGCGCGCCGTTGCGCGCTGCTCAGCAAATTCCTATTGTTCCCGGGCATCGGCGCGGCGCTAGGGCGCGCGCGGGTTCACGGCGCTTGGGCGCGCGCGCGTGTGCACGTGGGCGCGGACGGGCGTGCGCGCGTTCGCGATAGCGCCAGTTTGGCGCCAAAGTGCACTTAAAAGTCCCCCTGTGCTTTGACACATTGCTGCTTCGTCTCAGCTTCGTGATTCTAGTGTTTGTTATCTGATTATTTGCTACCTATTTGACCCGGCTTGTTTGACCATCCGTCCTGCTCCAATCCGACCCGGCCTGTCTGACTATTCTTTTGCTACCTGCCTGATACCGTTTCCAAACTCTGCCTGCCTACCGACTCTGCCTCTGCCTGCTGTACTTTGCCTGTTTCATACCCTCGCTGACCCGGATCGTCTGACCCTGCTTGTTCCTGTTGTCCTTGCTGTTGCACCTTCAGCTTCAGCTCCAGAGACCTCTGCACGTGCAAGTGTTCCAGTCTGCTGCTTCCAGTCTCACCTGATCTGCAGTCCAGCCATCCCTGCGGGATCTCTCACCTCTTCTGCATCAGAGACTCAGCTCAACAGGCACTCCTACCCCACTGCGCTCAGGAGACCACTGTCCCCACTCCAGTGGCTCCTGAACCAGCGTTGTATGAGAGGTCTTCTCCTACAAGTCAGGCTCTCCTACCAGGTACCTAACAGTGCTGGACAGTTCCGTTACACTGTTCATATCCATAGAACAGACAGAGGCTTTAATCTGTATGGGAAAGATTAGAGCAAACGTATGGGAGCTCTGAAGTTTTCAAGCTTGCTTTGTTTAAGAGGCTGCAGAACTTTCTGAAACTATCCAGCAATAAGAACCAAATGTTGTGGGAACTAAGTGCTCCTCTTCTCGAGTTGAAAATCTCCAAGAAAGACTCAGATCTTAGCTACTTAGACACCCAGCAAACCTGATAGTGGCAAAATTACCATACAATATTCAGGAAAAATGGGCAACAGCTGGTTTTAAGTTAGAGGTTGCAAGCAGCAGCATCAATTGTCCTTCCCAGCCTTTTCATTCTTTACAAAGGCTATAAAAGACCTAAAGAGAGTTAAAAATGGCCCACATTTCTCAATTATCAACTCTAACATTCATAGCCCTCCAACTACAAGAAGAGAAAACCTCAACACTAAATACAGAGACTCTAGAAACAATTAGCAGTCGCCTCCAGCAATCATATCTGCATATAGAGAGCTACACCATGATGGACTTGCAGAGAAAACCAGTGCTAAAATATAGTATGTCCTGTGCAAGTGTTTTTCTCAGGAACAGCCAGGAAAGTCTGTCCAAAAGTACACAGTTTTAGATGACCAAAGCAGTCATTCACCAGTCTAGTGGATGTTGTTTGTTTTTTTCTTTTTTTGGAGTACTGGGATAGGGATAAGGGAAGTGGTGGGATACTCCAAAGATAAGAACTACGTACAACTGAGGACTTTCCTTTCAGGACAAGCTATGATGAAGTCTAGGCTTGTAATAAAGCTTACACTTCAGCTTAAAAGGGATACTAAACCCTTTAAATAAAAAACACATCATACTTACCTCCACTGTGCCGTTCGCTTTGCACAGAGTGGCCCTGATCCTCCTCTTCTGGGGTCCCTCAATGGCGCTAGTAGCTCCTCCCTGCATCAGGAAATCACCTAGGAGAAACGCTCGGGAGTACCCGTGCAGGGGCGCTCCTGAGCCCATCTTTTGCGTCCTTAGACACAAAAAGCCGGACTTGGCCCCGTCCCCGACACCAACGTCACTGGATTGGATTGACAGCAGCGAGAGCCAATGGCTGTGCTGCTATCAATCTATCCAATCAGGACATGAGACACCAGCTAGAGCTGGTTTGCTTGTTCCTGACCACAGAAAGACAGGGTTCAGGTAAGGATAAGGGGGGGGGCACAGTGGGGCTGGTACATGACAGGAGGTTTTTCACCTTAATGCATAGAATGATTGAATAAGGTGAAAAACCATGAGGGTTTACAACCCCTTTAAGTGGAAGTAAAGTAATTAGACCACAATCCCTTTAAGTAGGAAATGCCTGAACAGGGCTCTTCAGAACAGCAGCCATTGTTCCCTTTAAAAGACTCACAGCTGACTATAATAAGGCACCAGAGGAGTAGCTAAAGCACAAGGTCCCCAAGATCTTGCAATGTCTGTACTCACAAGTCCCAAGGACAGATGAAGCCCCCTTTCAATCTTCCAAGGGATGCCCTCCACTGATACCAGACCGATCTATGGCAGACAGCTCCCCTCAGCTTCTTCCAAGCACCTGGATCTCAGCATTCTTCCCGCAGGTCGCCCACCTGAAGCCTCCTCATGGCAGCTTGCTCCTGGAGGGGCAGCATGCCACCCTCAGTCTTGACTCCTCCACTCTGGGACAAGACCCAGAGCTCTGTGTGCTCCCAGAATAAGTACAGTCTCCCAGCATGGCCTCAAGATTGAAATACGGAGAACCTCAGATGCTTGCATACTTTCAGCCATCTTTTCAAGCTCTCAAGAGCCTCAGGAAAAAAGCAGAGATCTTCTCTTGTAACTTGCTATTTATTGCAAAGCTTGTCTATCATATTGAAAAAGCCACTCCAGTCTTCTGAATTCGAAGACCACATGGCAGGGCAGCCAGCAGGAAGTGTCATTCGGCAGCCTAAGAATGACTCTTTCACTCTACAATATTATTTTTCTAAAAATGTTTTTGGCTGCAGTGAATGGTTCAAGGAGGTTCGGGAGAATGCCTGGCTGGAACAGCGATTTTTAAGTTGAACTCCAGCTAAACAGGAAAATATGCAGTTGTAATACATATTTTTGAGCAGTTTTATCTGCCAAATAATAATTATTTCTGTCCAGCTATTTCTGAGATTTTCACAGTCCCCAGTCAACACAGCTGAGTTGGTGACCTGATTTTTCTCCACAGCCATTATACAGCAATTATAGTTCACCATCCTGCTCTCAACCTGTGATTGGACAGGGAAGAAGTAGCAGCAAAGTGTACTTACTGTCCTCTATGCTGAAGAGGAAGCTGTACCTGGAAACCTGCAGTGAGTGATTCTCTCTGCTTCATTTAATCCGTGGACCTGCTGCTTCTTGAAAATGTCCCCATCTCTCACCTTCACACAGACACACAGTGCAGAACAAGGCATTACGGATCAGTAATGGGGAAAAGAAACTTACAAAAATTACTGCTGGTTAGTCATTCAACTTTTTGGGGGGGCATAGCTCAGGTCTTTGTTAAGTTACATGGAGAAATTCACACTTGTATCATATCATCAAGCATGTTTAAACATTAAATAGCACCTCAAAGCCATTCTTATCTGGGAGGGGCTTTAATGTGATTTCATATCAGAAAATCTAACTCTACCTCCTTTTTATTTCAAGAATGATTGGTGGTGTAAGGTATCTGCTTTGACCTAAAGATGACCATGGGAATAGTGTTTGTCATTCAATTTAGTCAAAACTGTTAATTTTGGGTAGCAATAGCTGAATATCTTAGACTGTATGCTGAAGTGTGACAGCAATAAAACAAAAGCATTAATCAGAGAAAAGAATAAAAAATAAAAGGGAAAGCAAGTCAACCTTAATTCAAACAAATAATCTAAAGAAAGGGAAGTTTTTCTTGAAAGGAGAAATGAGATTGAGTATTTGTTGTCCAAATGGAAGTCTTTTACAAATCACACTCATCAATGAAGCATAGCCAACTATTTTACAAACAGTCATATAACATGTACAAATTTGAACTCACACAATAAAGATTGTTATGGGAGGTAGTAGGCTTTAGTTAACAAGACCTGTAAATAGATTGTGAATCAATACATTACAACTAACCTTTCTAAATCTTCCTTCTGATAAAATTCAAGTGGTATGGTTGGGCAGTAAATACTTTTGCATGTAGCTTTTAGTAATATTGCATCTGGATTATGTTACCTGATGGTAAATTATACATTTTGATTTCTGCCTCGTTGGAGATATAGATAAATACTTACGTAGTTCATCAGTACAGAGAAAAATGATAATGCACAATGGGTTTTCCTGGAGAAGTTTCACTTAGGGCTCATGCAAACTGCAGTTTAAGAAAAAAAAAGCAGTTTTTAGAGGCATTTGAGCTTTTATTTCAGCTTGAAAAAGCTTTTACTTTTTTGGGCTCTTTTGCACGGTTTTATTAAGCTTCTTTGAGCTCCTTTGAACATAAGCATTCTTTTTTCACAAACCCTCCCTTCAGCTAATGTTTCCTTTTTTTGTATGTGTTTTCGAGCATCTTTGAGCTTTTTAATGCTCTTTCACACTCTTTCACGCGTTTTTGCAAATTTTTGGGCACTTAGGCATCTTTTCTGCTCCAAAGCTGCTCTCAAAAACGTGAGTTTGGTGGGAGTTTTTTATGCCTTTGGAGCAAACGCCTGTGTAAACTCCTGAAAAAGCCATAGTGTGCATGGACACATTGGCTAACATGGAGGGGAGTTTCCAGGCAGCAAAACATAGAGCTCAAAAAAGCTCAAAAGCCAGTAGGAGCCGCTTCTTTTAACTGTAGTGTGCATGAGCCCTTATACTTTTAGTTAATTGTCATGTGTCAATGCACCTGTTTGATTAGACCCCGATGGAAGCAACCATTCCATAATATGCTGCATACCAGTTTTGAGGTAGTTTTAAGCCAGTGAAGCTAAACTAATTCACGGAATTAGCTCTGTGATACTAGAGAATTAGTCAAGGAATGTCAACTTCCAAGAAAACAAGCACATGGACTCACTGGAGTCCCACTATGGGGACAATACTCACATACAACTGCTGACAACAGTGCAACTCATCAACTAACTGTATAAAATTAGTCATAGAGAAGATTTCTAGTTATAATAATTGTACAAGCGCTGGCAAAAATCTTAGCATTTTTATGCAAAAAGAAAACCAACAAAAGTCAACACAAATCATACAGCATAGAGGTCTACAAAAGGCTTTTTAAGCAAGAAAAACTACATTGACTAAATGTTTTTTACCCTTGATGCTCTCCTTATATATTTATTTATTATCTTATATATTTACTGTAAATATATATGGGAGGGAAACATATATATATATATTTTACTCCTTCATGCTTACCTTAGGCAACTTTACAAAATAACTTCACAAAATAACTTAACTTTTTGTTTAATAATGTCATTTATTTCAGATTTGGCTTTCTCAGTAATACAGCGTAACACAGGAATAGTAGGGGTGCTAGTTAAAATATGTTTACAATATTTCTACACACCACTCTGATGTGTTACAACAATAGATGTGCAGATTCTTTATTACTGATAGTAATATTACTGATAGTATATATATATATTACTACATTTATACGCACACACTGTGTGTGTGTGTGTATATATATATATATATATATATATATATATATATATATATATATAATGCAATATTTGTGAATGTACTATATAGTAACATGTGTGGTGAATTGCTCTATTTATAATAAAATGCCATTTTTATTTTAAATTACAGATTCCTAAAAAGAGAGGAATTCTAAGTAAATTATTGTTCCAAGTTGCAGTAGGATTTGCTGGATTGACGAGCCTTGCCGTAAGTTCTGAAATTACACTGTAGCAGTGAACAAAGCTATCAATTTCTCAGTGTCATGGGCAGATAACATGGGAGCTAAGGGCTGAACTCTGTTTTTTCTCCCTGAGCCTAGCAGGCTCAAAGAACTGGCAGGCAGTGGACGTGTTCCTTTTCTTTACCTGGCTTTGGAGAATTCTATCTTTGTTTTTTTTTTAGTTTTTCTTTTTTTATTTCCACTGTCTGTTTTTCAGCTTCACATCTGTCAGAGAAGCAATTTTGGAAACTAAGCTAAAAGCCACCAAGGACCTGCTGGTAGGTATACAAAAAATTACAGATTTTTCATATATCATACCTATAAGATAAATCATGACATTTGCTTACTGTTTTTATTTTTTTGTACATATACCATGTGCATTGTGTTAAAATGCAGCTATTAAATGACTTCAGGTGAAATACACCACAGTTGATGAGAAGTGGTGTGTGGCCAGTAGAGGGCGCTCAGTGTGTTTTGAAAGAGCTTAGCGTTGAGTTTGAGTCATTTTGACACAGTAAAGAGAAGTCAAACTGGTGAAAAGCCCAAGATTTCTGAACTTACCAAATTATCATTTATTTGGTGTGCTGTTGATTTTTGGATCTATATGCCGCAGTAGAAGGGAGCCCAGCGATCTAGTGAAGGGAGAAGTCGGTGCTGCAGCTCAGTGACAACAAAGCAAATATTTATGGTCCTCAATGAAAGTTTGCACAGTATGACTGAACTGATGTGAATGTTTTGGGTGGTTCCAGTAATTATTGCATTATGTCAAGTGTCATGATTAAACCGGCTCCTTAATGGTGTTTCTGACACAAGATGCATTGATATTTTAGATTTAGTTACAAACAGTTAAACAGTCTGCCAGCATCTCAGTGCACATTGTCAGTTGCAGCCCAGCCCTCTGTTTTTTGGGGCCAGGCCTTTTTTTTTTTTTTTTCCACTTTCTACCGATAAGAGCCATTACCAAGGCAAAAGAAAGAAGTGCTTTCCAACTGCACTGTGTAGAATAACACAAACTGACACTTAAATCGCTTTGCCTACCTGCAAAACCTTCTTCAGCCTCAAAATTGCCTAATATAGCTTCATTACAAAAATATGAAACATCAAAAAACATTTTAATTTATCCCCACCTCAAAAAAAATTGTCATTTGAATTTTTTTAATTTTATTTTTAAATTATACTCTAAATCTGGACCTGCTAATTTACATACAGATTATTTAAATTCTATAATTTAGATACAGTTTAATGGTATATTCTTTGTATGCAAAAGACCAAAAATGAACATTCTCCTGATGAAATACAATTATTCTGAAAGTACAGAGAGTGAATTTAGTAAAAGGAGGATTTTATTTTCATTTTACACCCATCACTGACCAATAATAATAATAACAGTAATAAAATAATAATTACCAATTATTACAATTCTCAGTTATGTTTTCTGCCATTATGTATATTTTTAGAACATTATGAAACAATGTTGAAGTCAGTCATCTGCAGATACTGGTGCCTGGATGATGCTAATAATTATTCAAAATGGCAATGCTTACTTTGACTTCAACATTATTTCATACAATGAATACAGGAAATGACAGTCTTAATTTATTCGGTTAAGTGAACTGCTGCTTGTGGAAATATTTTTGGTGAAGGGGCAGAGTCCCTTTAATTTTATACCATGCAACAAAAATATTTTCAACCGTTAGCAGCATGAAAGTAGTTTTAGTAGATTTTAATCAATTACCAGAGAAAACTGTATTTAGAAAATTCAGGATGCATCAAAACCTGATAGAATATACAACGCTTTTTGAATGCATCTTTAAATTGATTTGCAAGCAGATGCTGCAAAATGTTTAAATACTGTTCCCGCTGATTGCCAACTAACCATAAATTCATCTCTGTATAGTTTGAGTTGCAAGCATAAAAATAATTACATGTCTGATTAAATCCACTTATGCCTTCATGTCTTGATAAATCCATAGTAAATATGAAATGCTATGATGGGTTACATCTAAGTGCATAAATGCTGTAATGAGGTTGAGTGCTGTCCAGATTATCTTGAGAAGGTTGGAAAGCAATAATGCACAAATTGCTGTTGTGGCATTTTATGACGGCTGTTTAAAAGAAAAAGTAAAAACAAAAAAAGGACAAGGCGGACAATCTTTCTTTCATTTAATGAGATAGATAAATGAAAAAGTAAAAAAAAACAAAAAAAACAAAACAAAAACACACCTTGATATTGAACGAAATATTTTGCATATGCACGTAATAGCACCATATATTCAAATATATGTGTACATTTTCTACCACCAAGTTCTGTTAAATCTGTACAAACTCCCATTGTCCACACTTCATTGGTGAAGAATTATTTTTCAGTGATTTACCATGTATGTAGCAGATATGTCCTTTTGCAGAGCTTTAACCAGTTGTAATGAGACAGCATTTCATTGTGCTGGAGGTGTTGTTCCCAGTGCTCTGTAGCACTTAGTACTAAGTGTCCCATTATTAATAATTAATTTGGCATTCATCATCATACCATGAATCTTAATAGGCTAATTTGCGATTCACTTCCTAAGTACAAATGTCACGTGGTTCACCATTAATTAATGTTCCGCTCCATTTTCCTAGTTAAACGCAGATGTGCTATATATGTCAAAAAATAATTTATCCTACATAATTTTCATTTGTATCAATGTTATGTCACACTCCCCTTTTTTTGGCTGAACACGGTGTCAGTGGATGGAGGGCTAAAAGTCAAAGTGTTACCTGTTAGATTACAAGCTTGTTTGACAAGGCAATGTTTTCATGTGTTTCATATTATTGTGTAACTGATATAGAGTTTTCTTGATGTACAGGGTTTGTGTACTATGTTGGTGCTCCATTAGATGTTGATGATGATTATAATATAATAATTTGCTATGAAATGAAACAATACAGTTTATACTGAATCAAGTTTTCCTTATGTATTCTATTGTATGGCACACAAAAGCACGTTATGATATTATTTGATCTTTTTCTTGAGTTTCTGTAAAATGTAATGTTGCAAAAATAAATTATATTTTAAACCTTATTTAAAGCAGGTCTTCGGACACATATAAAAAAATACCTTTAGTCTGGCTCTGCATACATTTATGCTTAAACATATGTTGATTAAGAAAAGCATACGTATCTGAAAACTTTTTCTTTTGTTAACTTCCCATAATACCATACACAGAAGACATTTTACTGAGAGTGGAAAACCAGGCTTTGTGTGGTTGTACAGTATTGTCATACTAACATGTTCCAGGGACTGGGTGAGGTGAGGGCATTAAATCAGTTTATTCAAAGGGGAAAAAATAGGGAAGACTTGATCAGTATAATAATAATAGTTATTCAAATTCCAATTTGTAGAGAGGTGCTAGTGGCAGTGAGGTGTCGGAGAAAGCTGCAGAGCTGCAACAATGGACAGCGATGTATAGCATGATAGGGGTGTGCGTATTACAATAGTGACCTATGTATGTTGACTGTGTATTAACAAGTTTCAAGGTTTAATAAGGTAGACTTCTGTGAGAGCCATGAAAATGGGCAAAGTGCTCTAAACAGCTAGATTTTGAGACTTTATTTTTCAAATGGAACTGGTTGGAGCAGTCACAAAAACAAGAGATGAACTTTGATTGGCTGCTGTGAGCTACTGCGTCTTCTTATTTGTCTTAATAAATTAGCTTGTCAGAATTTTAATTTAAACAGAACCAAAGGAAATGATACTCCTTAACCTATTGTAGCCAATCACATTTCAAATTTTGTTTATTCATAGAAGATAGAACTGTGATAATTTATTGCTATAGATTATTGCACTTTGCTCATTCTTCTTTGTCTTATTAAATGAAGGTCCTCCTTTAATAAATAATGCATAATCCATAACATTTATATTTCACATGTCACAAAATGCCAATTCCTGGTGCTATTTTTTATCATGATTGCTGTGCTTTCTGTAGTGCCATTCTGTTTGTTGAGACTTTATTGAAAAACAGAATATTTTTCCATCTACATTTTTACATGTCAAAATAGCACTATTAACACTCTTTTTAGAAGTAACAATTTGATGCCTTTGAGTCTCCTGGTACGTCTTTCAGTTCTCCACTACTACATGGAAAATTTGCTGTCAGTGGGCTTGTAATGGCTTTCAGGTCATAGGGGTCTTCCAATTTAGCAATCTGCATAATATAATTAGTGCGACAGTAAGAATGCTGCTCTTTAGCTAGGCTTCTAGATGTACCATGTGCATGATGCAACCTCAGAAAAAAAAGATAGTTTAGCGTGTTCTTGTTTAAGAGATACGAGTTCAACGTCTCAAGCCATTTAACCACTGATATCTACTGTTAATCATAAGCTAATTATTTTATGATACTTTGAGGCAAGAGCAGACATAATTTAAAAAAAATGACTTTTTTTTTGCAAAAAAAAACTTGAAACCTCAGATACTGACTTTTTATTTATAATTAGTTCTATAAATTCTAACACTCAAGACCTCCTGCATGCAGGGAGATCTAAAGGACAAATGTTCTTGTTAGCTGGAGCAACCAATCATATTCCTCATGTCATTTTTACATAGGAATCATAAAAATGTATTTGTGAATCTGATTTCTAAGGGAAACAAAAACATTTTTTTTATTTTAGAATAGTTTCCATACATGAGCCTCATGGTGAGTCTAAACATGTCAGAAAGCATATTTGCTAAAGTGAAGTTATATACAATAATCTATTGAAAGACTGATCCATTTTGTAATATTTCAATTTTTTTTCTCCTCTCCTCGTTGGCCCTCCGTTCCCCCTTCTTCTTTTTCCCTCTATTCTTGCTCCTTCCATTTTCCACCTTCCTCTCCTCTCTGTCTTTAACCCTGACTTAATAAAACCAGAAGTTTACTGGAACATGTAGTTTCACTCATATGTAATATAGTTCTTATTGAAAAGGTATATTTTAATGGTCTGTTCACAACAAGCACACAAATGAATGAGTTGGACACAGCCCCTCCATATCTTTGAGCTTAAACAGCCTCATGTGGATTCGCAACTGGGGCGAGACAGTTACAAGCTGAAAAAAAAAGACCTTTTGGGGGTTCCTTATTAGAAATGCTTTGCAAACAGTATCAGTGTGCATTCTGAATGATGCCTCCTTTAGTAAATGTTTTTTTTTTCAAAATGAAGATTTAACAAATAATTTAATATGTTTCAATGATGAAAAATTATGTAAAAGATCGGTTTTAAAATAAACAATGAAAAAAACCCCCAACACAAGCTAAACTGACAACCACATAAAAGTTTCATGTCCAGTATACACACACACATATGAATTATGTAGGTGATCACCTCTGGATGTTGTCTGTATGGTGGATTTTCCAGCCTAAAGGTTTTTAATCCAAATATTTACAAAGATTAAATTAAAATGTTAAGTTGGTTGTAAAGGTAAAAGGTTTTTCTTTTTTGTAAGGTAAAAAACTTTCCAATAACAGGGCTCCCCAGACCCCCTGTAAACATTACAGTACCAGTGGCGGCCGGTGGTATTTTTTTTTGGGGGGGTGGTAACACCCCCCCATGTCGGTCAATCGGTCGGCAGGCGGGTCTGGTGCACTTACCCCATCTATCCTGATTAGAGCCACTCTAATCGGGTGCTTTAAAAAGACACAGCGCAGCTGTAATTCAGGCGTCCGGAGTCCTGAAAGGGGCCAGAAGCATGCATAGGGGGTGGCCGTGGATAGATTCATGCTATGCATGAATCTATCCATTATTCATATAAGGGGTGGCTTGGGTAGAGGGGTCGGCGCCTGGGCGCCCCTAATGGATGGCCTGCCATTGCTTAGTCCTCTATCGATCCAGCGCTGTGCCAAATTTAATTTCTTCTCTCCCTGTGCTCTAGCAAGCTTGGCTGAGAGCATCGGTTTGCGGGAGCACCTTTGGCTCTTGCTGCTGTCAGTCAAATCATGTGAGGAGGGAGTGGGGGGCAGGGTGAGCTGCTCTGTGTGTGTCTATGGATGCATACAACTTAGCTTTTGCTTGGAGTATATGTGCCTGGCCTTGGATACAGCCTGATCTAGGGTCTTTCTTCCCCAGGAGAAACTCCTGTCTCTCTGCTCACATATTTGGACCCTTCAGTCTAGTAGCCACCCCTCCATTCACTTATGCATGAGGGTTCTGCATCGGAAGGTAGCCTTCACTGAGGTAGTACTTAACACCCAGTTTCAGTTTTACTCAGGGTCATTATAGCTCGATATTCTGACTGTGTGTGAAAAGCACACAGTCTCTGGATTGCACTGTGCACCTGACCAGCAAGGCTAAACTAACCTTTTCAAGGTGGAAGTCCAATCTTGAGCTGGAGTTAGCGGGATATTTTCTTTGTTTAACTTAGAAGTCTCTCACAATGGGTGACAGGGGACTTGGTTGTTGGAGGAATCCTGGCTTCCCTATTAACAACCTGGGTGATTCAGTCAGACCATGTCACAGCAGTGGCCTACATCCACTATCTGAAAAGTACCAGAAATTACACAGCTCAAAGAGAAGGGGATCTTAGCCTGGCTAAGGCAGAAATTCACATTCCAGTGCTGACTGTCATGTACATGCCATGGGAGAAATTTGACTGGCGGACTTCTTCAATCATCAACGTATGGATGCAGGACAAAGTTCTCTCTAGCCCGAAGAGTTTTAAGCTCTCAGTCACAGGTGTGAGACACTGGATGTGGACTTTCTGTCATTTGGTTTCAACAACAAACTGGACAGATTTGTTGCCAGGTCCAGGGACCATCAGCCCTTCCCAGTGGATGGCTCTGGAATCAGTTCAGCCTGAACCTTTTCTCATCCAAAGCTTCTCCCTCATCTGCTTCCACAGAACTAAGATGGAGGGCGAATTGGTGATTCTCACTGCACCTATCTGACCAAGGAGGATGTGGTAATCAGACATACTTGGACTCAGAGGCAAACTCACTGTGGGCCCTTCTAGACCATCCAGATCTTTTGTCTCAAGGGCCAGTCCACTTTCCTGCTTCTTAGTTGCTGGTTTGATGGCTCTACTGCTAAAGCTTATGTCCTGTGGGACAGAGGCCTTTGACATTCAGTAAGTCAGTTTCTTGCAAAGTCTACCATTGCATTTGGAAGGCTTACTATGCATTATACGAGGCCAGGAAATTCCACCCTAGGAAGTACTTTGTCAGATGAATACTGTCTTTCAGGTCTGGTCTGGATCACTATGTGGCCTTGACTATCATTAAGTGAGAGATCTCAGCTAGGTCTAGCCATTCTATTTCAATGACTGCATGCTGCTTACTCATTAGTTAAGGCTGTTGTGCAGGGTGTTGCCCAAACTTCTACCCCGCAAGTTTCCCAGTGACTTCATGGGATCTGGACCAGCTTCTATCGTCTCTCCAGAGGCCTCTCTTTGAACCCATCAGAGATATTCCCTTTATCTGACCTAATTTTCAGGTTGTCGTGAGGCTTATGGTCTTCTTTCTCCCTAAGGTGGTTTCCTCCTTCCACCTTAACAAGGACATTGTTCTTCACTCCTTATGTTCTGTTTCAAAAAATTCCAAGGAAATTTACCTCCACTGTCACTATGTGGTACACACTGCTGCAGATTTCTTCAGGACATCAGATTCCCTGTTTGTCCTTCCCAAGGGTTCCCATAGAGGGATCTCTCACTCTACCATTGCAAGGTATATTAGACAAGTCATCATTCGAGTCTATAGTTTAAAGCAGGGATCTCCAAACCTTCTAAACAAATTACTAGTTTACAATACTTCAGATTTTAGAGGGGCCAGACTGTGACAAGTGGGAGTAGAAAATGCACTAACATCAGTAGAGTAAACAATGCCTCAGGCTTGGTGATCAGTGGGAGAACAAAAATTACAAAGTGATTGTGGTCAGTAGGAGGAGGAATAGTGCCCCATCAATGGTGTCAGTGGAAGGATAGTGCTCCATAGTTAGTGTTAGTGCAAGGCCAGTATAAAGGCTCACTTCATCAGATCTGTTAGTACTTCAAGGACTTTTTAGCATTAGGCTTCTGTTTCCCAGATTTTTAAGGCTGTCACCTGGTCTTCTGCTACCACATTTGTTAAGTTTCATCAGGTGGATGTGGGCCTGTTAGTGTTTGTTTGTTGTGTTACCCACCCTGCAGTTGGACTGTTTTTGAATGTCCCATGAGTAAGACTAAAGATCCTTTGTCCTGTACTGAATGATTTAAAGAAATATGATTTTTGACTTATCTATAAATGTCTATTCTTGGATACAAGTTCAAGACACAGGTCCCTCCTTTCTGTTCCTTATGATCTCCTTATTGCTTGTTACAAAACTGAGGCTTGCTAGGAGAGTAAGGAGTTATATTAAGGCTGTCCTAATGCTTTTTTGCTATTGTTCATTCACTTGAAGACAGCTGCATAAAACCCATTGTTAACCACTTCAGCCCTGGAAGGTTTTACCCCCTTCATGACCAGGCCATTTTTTTTGCGATACGGCACTGCGTTGTTTTAACTGACAATTGTGTGGTCGTGCGATGCTGTACCTAAATAAAATAGATGTCCTTTTTCCCCACAAATAGAGCTTTCTTTTGGTGGTATTTGATCACCTCTGCAGTTTTTTTTTTTTGCACTATAAACAAAAACAGACAGAAAATAATGCCCAATTAAAAAAAACAAAACAAATTTCTTCATTAATTTAGACCAATATGTATTCTGCTACATATTTTTGGTAAAAAATCCCAATAAGTGTATATATTGATTGGTTTGCACAAAAGTTATTGCGGCTACAAACTATGGGATATTTTTATGGCATTTTTAGTTATTTATTTTTTTACTAGTAATGGCAGCAATCAGAGATTTTTAGCGGGACTGCGACATTGCGGCAGACAAATCGGACAACTAACTGACACTTAAAACTTTTTGGGGAACCAGTGACAATATTACAGTGATCAGTGCTAAAAATATGCACTGTTCCTGTACTAATGACAATGGCAGGAGAGGGGTTAACACCAGGGGCGATCAAATGGTTAAGTGTGTCCATGGGGGATGCTTTCTAAATGTGTGGGGGATGAACTCACTGGATGAACACAGAGATCCATGTTCCTGCTTAGGAGGAACACAAGATCTCTATGTTCATCAATGACAGGATGGCGAACTGCCTTGTTTACATTGGCAGACCGCTGTCCTGTCTCTCTGGGAGCGATCACGGATGGCCGGCGGACATTGCGCCCTCTGGACCCGCTGACTGGCTCCCCCTCTGGCCAATCAGCGCACATGCCCCCACTGGCTATTGCACGAAATGACATACAGGTACATTGTTTCGCACAATGGAGCCGCAAGCTGCAGTATATGTACAGCGGCCGGTCGGCAAGTGGTAAAGCCGTGTTAAACTTTTATAAGAGTAAACATTTATTATACTACAGCTTAACAATTCTTGGATGTGATGGCTGCATTAGTTTTCTTTTTTGGGCTTTCTTTCTTCTATTTTCATCTGGTGATCCAGCCAGTAAGACTGTTGTTTTTCAAAAGAACCAGCTCTCTTCCATATGTATCAGTTTACAGGGATAAGCCAAACCATTTACCACTGGCAGCTGAACAGCTTTTTTTTTTATTCATGTAAAACCTTTATCCCAAAATGAACACAACTGTTTTTTTTAACTGCTTATAAAATGTGATCTGAAGTTTGATCTGAAGTTTGGCTTTAAGTATCTAAATCTGCTAGTACATCTAGCACTCCCCATCAGACTGGCAGTGCTTCTGTCCAATGGTCCCCCTGTTCTCCTTTATCCAGAGTGGGGGCACTCTAATAGGAGGTGTGTTACTGGCCAGATCACCAGGTGAAAACAGAGTAAAAGAAGCCTAAAAAAAGAAAACAAATGTAGCCACCACATCTAATGATTGGTAAGCTGCAATATATAAAATCTTCTCTTTTGGGTTTAATACCGTTTTAAGACTAAAGATCCTATGTCGTGTACTGTACTCCAAAAAAAGGGTTTTACGGGTAAGTAAAACAAGAATCCTATTTAATAACTGGCATTTATAGAGTGCTGATAGTTTATGTAGGGCATTACATATTGTACATTCACATCAGTCCTTGCCCTGAAGAAGTTTACAATCTAAGGTCCCTATGTCACATAGGGGATCAATTTAGACAGGAACCAATTAAACTACTAACATGTCTTTGGAGTGTGGGAGGAAATCCACTCAAGTACAGGGAGAACATGCAAACTCCATGCCGATAGTGTTCTGGGAGGATCACAGTACTAACAGATCCAGTATAAAATGTATTATTAAACATGATAAGGGTCATAACTACAGATCATGGAACCCCATAGCAAAATTTTAATGGGGTCCTCCACTTTGGTAATCATCCTGCTATTATTGCTCTTAAAAGAGTTCTAAGGTCACAGCACACACTTTCATTTCTAACATCATAACATCAGCAGAGCAATAACAACACAGCAATGGTTATTATTGACAATCCAATATTAGCTTACCTGAAACTTCTTTCATGTGGTAAGTTCTGCATGTTTGCTGTTCATCTCTTTCCACAACTTCCTGAATTCCCTGCATGCTTTGCAGCTTCTCCTCTGCTGTTTACTTTCCGTTTCTAAGGACCACATATCCCATGGTACCTTGCTGTCTGCAAGCAGTGATTCCTCTGCTGACTCAGCCTCCTAAAACTCCTCCTCTCAGCACCTCTGTAGTTCAGAGGGCAAGCTTGGTCTGAACTATAAATTGCTATCTTGTTAGTTTTTACCTGAGGAAAAGACCAGTACCTCGGAAATCCCGGGGAGATGTCAGCACTGGGAAGAGACCTGGCTGGCGTCAGAATTTTGGTAGTAAGGTAAGTATGTGTTCCTCTAGTTCCACTGTAAAGGAGATGTAACCTCTAACTCTGGGGTCAGCAACCCGTAGATTGCAATCCACCTGTCGATCGTGGACAGGTGACAGGTGGATCGCAAACAGGTCCCCATGTTGTCCATGTTGTCCACCCTGTGATTTTCCCACAGCTGCAGAGCGCACGCTTAACCAATCTTAGCCTGCAGAGACAGCCCCCGCCCCTTGCATACGTGCAGCATAGCTCGGGTGGGTTCGGGCTCTTGAGCGAACATGTCCGAGCCTTTCCGTTGACTGCAGTGGGCCTCCACACCGGCCCTCCCCTCAGACCCATCCAAGGCACTTGCGGGTGATACCATGTGAAAGGAGGTCTAGGGATCAGCACCAGAACATGCAGCTTTGCCATGACAGCTTCCCTGCGCCACTCTGCATAGGGAAAAAACTTTTGTGCCTTCCTGCCCCCCCCACTACTATACCATCCTAACCTCCCTGCAACATGCCCTCCTGACCACCGCTGTACTCTGCCATTCTAAGCTCCCAGTACAGTGCCCTGCTGACCACCCAATACCATACCATCCTAACCCCCCAGTACCGTGTCCTCCTGTCCCCCCTGTACTCTGCTGTCCTGAGCCCCTAGTACAGTGTAGACAAGTGCGGTTAGTTTTGTTACAAATTATTTTCAGACAAATTTTTCGTTATTCGGATATATCCGAATACCCACATTACAGTATAAACAAAGTTTACAGAATGCTCCGAATAATGAAATGAAATTCGTCCGAGTTTTGGAAATTTAAATTGAGATTCAAATCTAATTTTACATTGAATTCCATTTGAGTTCGAACAGTAAACATATTTCTGGAATAGGGATGAGCCGAACACCCCCCGGTTCGGTTCGCACCAGAACCCGCGAACGGACCGCAAGTTCGCACGAACGTTAGAACCCCATTGACGTCTATGGGACTCGAACGTTCGAAATCAAAAGTGCTCATTTTAAAGGCTAATTTGCATGGTATTGTCCTAAAAAGGGTTTGGGGACCCGGGTCCTACCCCAGGGGACATGTATCAATGCAAAAAAAACTTTTAAAAACGGCCGTTTTTTCGGGAGCAGTGATTTTAATGATGCTTAAAGTAAAAAAAAAAAAGTGAAATATTCCTTTAAATATCGTACCTGGGGGGTGTCTATAGTATGCCTGTAAAGTGACGCGTGTTTCCCATGTTTAGAACAGTCCCTGCACCAAATGTCATTTTTAAAGGAAAAAATCTCATTTAAAACTGCTTGCGGGTTTAATGTCATGTCGGGTCATGGCAATATGGATGAAAATCAGTGAGACAAACGGCATGGGTACCCCCCAGTCCATTACCAGGCCCTTTGGGTCTTGTATGGATATTAAGGGGAACCCCGCACCCAAATTAAAATAAGGAAAGGTCCCTATATACTCTGAACAGCAGTATTCAGGCGGTGCAAACAAGACAGGGACTGTAGGTTTGTTGTTAAGTAGAATCTGTTTGTAATTTTGAACATTTTTAATGTGTTTAGCTCCAGCCAAAAAATCTTTTCTAAGCTTTTTGGAAAACATAGGGAAGGGTTATCACCCCTGTGACATTTGTTTTGCGTCTTTCCTCCTCTTCAGAAGATTTCACCTCACTTTTTTGTCCCAATGAAAAATGTTTTTTGAAAATTTGGGTTTTTTTGTGGAACAAGGATTGGAAAGCATCAGTGGAAAGGAGAAATTGTTTTCCCATATTAACTCTTACAGGAGAGAATTTCCCTTCCTTAGGGGTAGATTTCATCTCACTTCCTGTTGTCTCCTTCCGTTTGCAAGTAGGAGTCGTTTGTAAGTTAGATGTTTGAAAGTAGGGTCCTGCCCTATATACTCAGCAGAAATTTGGGCCTTAGGTGTTGCTGTGGCCAAAACACTGTAAGCCCTCACAGGGCCCTGCTGTGAAATATTAGATCAAGAATTGTAATTACATGCCCCTGTTGAACAGGAGCTGAAAAATTAGGCCTTAGGCACTGGTGCTGGTGCCACAACACTGCAACCCCTCACAGACACTCTAGTTGGAACGCAGGAACGAGCCCTGCTGCAAAGTATTGCATCAAAAATTGTAATTACACGCCCCTGTTAGACAGGGGCAGAAAAATTGGGCCTTAGGCACTGGTGCTGGTGCCACAACACTGCAACCCCTCACAGACACTCTAGTTGGAACGCAGGAACGAGCCCTGCTGCAAAGTATTGCATCAAAAATTGTAATTACACGCCCCTGTTAGACAGGGGCAGAAAAATTGGGTCTTAGGCACTGGTGCTGGTGCCACAACACTGCAACCCCTCACAGACACTCTAGTTGAAACGCAGGAACAAGCCCTGCTGCAAAGTATTGCATCAAAAATTGTAATTACACGCCCCTGTTAGACAGGGGCTGAAAAATTGGGTCTTAGGCACTGGTGCTGGTGCCACAACACTGCAACCCCTCACAGACACTCTAGTTGGAATGCAGGAACGAGCCCTGCTGCAAAGTATTACATCAAAAATTGTAATTACACGCCCCTGTTAAACAGGGGCTGAAAAATTGTGCCTTAGGCACTGGTGGTGGCGCCCAGAACCAAAAATGTTCTTACAAGCTATCAGCGTGATGATTGAGGAGGAAGAGGATAATTACTCAGGGATAGTCACTCAGCATCAGCATAGGCAGTCTTTGAAGGGATCTGAGATTTCAAAAAAAATTATTCGGTTACATCTGCATCAGGTGCTTGGTAGCTGGTGGTGATCCAAGACTGATTCATTTTTATGAAGGTCAGCCGATCGACCGAGTCGGTGGACAGACGCACCCTGTGATCGGTTACCACGCCTCCAGCAGCACTGAATGTGCGTTCCGAAAGAACGCTGGATGCAGGACAGGCCAGTAGCTCAATTGCATACTGTGCAAGCTCTGGCCAGTGATCCATCCTCAAGACCCAGTAACCCAGAGGATTTTCGGTGGGAAAGGTGTCCAAGTCTGATCTTGCCCCTAGGTATTCCTGCACCATGTAAAACAGACGCTGGCGATGGTTGCTGGAACCGATCATACCTTGGGGCTGCGGACCAAAAAATTGTCTGAACGCATCGGTCAGACGGCCACCTTCTCCACCGCTCCTTCTTTGACTGACCGAAGCCTCAGCAACACGTTGTCCAGAAACAGGAGTTTGTAACCTCCCAGTCTCTGGGAACGCGTTGCACAGACCTTTCTGCAAGGCCTCCCGAAGATGTTTCATCCTCTGCTCCCTCTGCGATGGCAAGATAAGGTCCGCAACCTTACCCTTGTAACGTGGATCAAGGAGGGTTGCCAGCCAGTATTGGTCCTTCTCCTTGATACCACGAATACGAGGATCCTTACGCAGGCTTTGCAGGATCAGGGAGGCCATGCAGCGTAGGTTTGCTGAGGCATTCGGTCCGGAGTCCTCTGGGTCACTAAGGACAACAACGTCCGCAGCCACCTCCTCCCAGCCACGTACAAGTCCATGTGTTCCTTGGGACTGATCCCTTAAAGACTGCTGATGCTGAGTGCCAGGCTCCACCTCCATACTGACACAATCTTCCTCCTCCTCCTCCTCCTCCTCCTCGTCCTCTTCCTGTGTGATCGGCGGGCACGCAGGAACACTGTCTGGATAAAGGGGGCCTTGAGAGCTAAGGAAGTCCTCCTCTTCCTGCCTCTGTTCTGCCTCAAGTGCCCTGTCCATTATTCCACGCAGCGTGTGCTCCAACAGGTGGACAAGGGGGACAGTGTCACTGATGCATGCACTGTCAGTGCTCACCATCCTCGTGGCCTCCTCGAATGGTGACAGGACAGTGCATGCATCCCTGATCATGGCCCACTGGCGTGGGGAAAAAAAACCAAGGTCCCCTGACCCTGTCCTGGTGCCATAGTCGCACAGGTACTCATTGATGGCCCTCTGCTGCGTGTGCAGCCGCTGCAGCATGGCCAACGTCGAGTTCCACCTGGTGGGCATGTCACAGATTAGGCGGTTCTTGGGCAGGTTAAACTCCTTTTGGAGGTCCGTCAGCCGAGCACTGGCATTATATGACCGGCGGAAATGCACAGAGACTTACCTGGCCTGCCTCAGGACATCCTGTAAGCCCGGGTACCTGCCCAAGAACCGCTGCACCACCAAGTTAAGGACGTGAGCCAAACAGGGCACATGGGTCAGTTGTCCCTGTCGGAGGGCAGAGAGGAGGTTGGTGCCATTGTCGCAAACCACCATTCCTGCCTTAAGTTGGCGTGGCGTCAACCACCTCTGAACCTGCCCCTGCAGAGCTGACAGAACCTCTGCCCCAGTGTGGCTCCTGTCCCCCAAGCACACCAGCTCAAGCACCGCATGGCATCTTTTGGCCTGCGTACTTGCGTAGCCCCTTGAACGCCTACGGAGCACCGCTGGTTCCGAGGAAGAGGCCATGGAGGAAGAAGAAGAGGAGGGGGTGGAGGAGAGAGGTGTGTCACAATCAGCATTTTGGAGGCGTGGTGGCGGAACAACCTCCAACACTACTGCACCTTGTCCTGCATCCTTCCCAGCTGCCAGCAGAGTCACCCAATGCGCCGTGAAACTTAAG
Source organism: Lithobates clamitans (assembly GCA_037952925.1). NCBI lineage: Eukaryota > Metazoa > Chordata > Amphibia > Anura > Ranidae > Lithobates > Lithobates clamitans. Next base: position 302,438 of record JBBGZY010001482.1, read on the forward strand.
TAACGTCCCTGTCCATGCCTGCTGGACCATGAGTCAGCGGTAATATGCACCTTACCGCTGACCGCCCTGTCCAGCGAGGCATGGACATTGCCTTCCACATGCCGGTAGAGAGCCGGAATCGCCTTCCGTGAGAAAAAGTGGCGTTTGGGTACCTGCCACTGAGGAACCGCACATTCCACAAACTCACGGAAGGGGGCAGAGTCTACCAACTGAAAAGGCAGCAGTTGAAGTGCTAGCAATTTTGCCAAGCTAGCATTCAACCGCTGGGCATGTGGATGGCTGGGAGCAAACTTCTTTCGGCGGTGCAGCAGCTGGGGCAGGGAAATTTGCCTGGTACAATCTGACGTCGGTGTACCAAAAGCAGATTGCCCACAAGTACTTGGCTGTGACACACCTAATTCTACACCTTCATTCCTCTCACTGCAGGTCTCAGAGAGGACTGAAGGTCTAGTGGGGTTGGAAATCTCAGCTGATGAGGAGCAAGGAGAGATCGTCTTTGTTCTTTGGTGTGGGTCTTTTAGATACGCTTGCCAACGAACTGCATGGCAGGTCAACATATGTCTGGTCAAGCATGTGGTACCCAAGCGGGAGATGTTTTGGCCACGCGAGATACGCTTGAGACATATGTTGCAAATAGCAGCGGTGCGATCTGATGCACTCGTCTCAAAAAAGGCCCACACCAAAGAACTTTTTGAATAACGCGCAGAGACTGCAGCGCCCTGCACATGTGGAGCTTTGGGGTGTGATGCAGTCAATGTGCTGCCCTTAGGCTGGCCCCTGGAGGGCATCCTGCCTAGTTGGTGATGTGCCACCTCCTCCTCCTCCTCCTCCTCCTCCTCTCTCCTATCAGGCACCCACGTTGAGTCAGTGACCTCATCATCCCCTCCCTCCTCATCACTGGAGCAAACCTGGCAGTATGCTGCAGCAGGGGGAGCATGACTGCCAGATTGCTGTCCTTCTTGGGCACCCCCTCTGTCCGTGCTCATGTTACTGCCTTCATTGAGCTCAGTATCATCATCAGAGCCTTCCAAACGCTGGGCATCCTCCTGGAGCATGTACCCAACACTGTGGTCAAACAGTTCGAGGGAATCCTCATGAGGACATGGTGGAGCTAGGGAAGGAGTCACTGATGACATTGAGCTGAGGGAAGAGGCCGCTGCTTTGCCAGACAAAGCACCCTGGGCATGGGTGAGAGAGGATGAGGAGGATGAGGACGGCTTGGTCATCCACTCGACCAAGTCTTCCGCATGTTGCGGCTCAACACGGCCAGCTGCCGAAAAAAAGGCCAAGCGTGTCCCATGGCCACGTGCTGATGAGGATGCACCGTCTCCACGACCAGCACTAGACACAGAGCCTGCTTGCCCTCTCTTATTGGCTTGTGACTGTCTGCCTCTCCTTCTTGGCCTTCCAGACATACTAATGGCCTGTAGCTGCACTAAGCTGGGATAGAACACCTGTAATTTTCTTAAGGTAGCTTTATATACTGTAACCAGACAAGCCTGCCTGTCAGTAGGAAGATAACAGGAACGGATCTAGCTGAACACTGTGAGCAGGACGCACTGTACTAAATGTAAATAGTCTAGCTGCCTGACCGTGGTACTAATAGGATCAAAAAGAACACCTGTAATTTTCTTAAGGTAGCTTTATATACTGTAACCAGACAAGCCTGCCTGTCAGTAGGAAGATAACAGGAACGGATCTAGCTGAACACTGTGAGCAGGACGTACTGCACTAAATGTATATAGCAGGAACGGATCTAGCTGAACACTGTGAGCAGGACGCACTGCACTGAATGTAAATAGCAGGAACGGATCTAGCTGAACACTGTGAGCAGGACGCACTGCACTAAATGTAAATACCAGGAACGGATCTAGCTGAACACTGTGAGCAGGACGCACTGCACTGAATGTAAATAGCAAGAACGGATCTAGCTGAACACTGTGAGCAGGACGCACTGTACTAAATGTAAATAGTCTAGCTGCCTGACCGTGGTACTAATAGGATCAAAAAGAACACCTGTAATTTTCTTAAGGTAGCTTTATATACTGTAACCAGACAAGCCTGCCTGTCAGTAGGAAGATAACAGGAACGGATCTAGCTGAACACTGTGAGCAGGACACACTGTACTAAATGTAAATAGTCTAGCTGCCTGACCGTGGTACTAATAGGATCAAAAAGAACACCTGTAATTTTCTTCAGGTAGCTTTATATACTGTAACCAGACAAGCCTGCCTGTCAGTAGGAAGATAACAGGAACGGATCTAGCTGAACACTGTGAGCAGGACGCACTGTACTAAATGTAAATAGTCTAGCTGCCTGACCGTGGTACTAATAGGATCAAAAAGAACACCTGTAATTTTCTTCAGGTAGCTTTATATACTGTAACCAGACAAGCCTGCCTGTCAGTAGGAAGATAACAGGAACGGATCTAGCTGAACACTGTGAGCAGGACGCACTGCACTGAATGTAAATAGCAGGAACGGATCTAGCTGAACACTGTGAGCAGGACGCACTGCACTGAATGTAAATAGCAGGAACGGATCTAGCTGAACACTGTGAGCAGGACGCACTGCACTAAATGTAAATACCAGGAACGGATCTAGCTGAACACTGTGAGCAGGACGCACTGCACTGAATGTAAATAGCAGGAACGGATCTAGCTGAACACTGTGAGCAGGACGCACTGCACTAAATGTAAATACCAGGAACGGATCTAGCTGAACACTGTGAGCAGGACGCACTGCACTGAATGTAAATAGCAGGAACGGATCTAGCTGAACACTGTGAGCAGGACGCACTGCACTGAATGTAAATAGCAGGAACGGATCTAGCTGAACACTGTGAGCAGGACGCACTGCACTAAATGTAAATACCAGGAACGGATCTAGCTGAACACTGTGAGCAGGACGCACTGCACTGAATGTAAATAGCAGGAACGGATCTAGCTGAACACTGTGAGCAGGACGCACTGCACTAAATGTAAATACCAGGAACGGATCTAGCTGAACACTGTGAGCAGGACGCACTGCACTGAATGTAAATAGCAGGAACGGATCTAGCTGAACACTGTGAGCAGGACGCACTGCACTGAATGTAAATAGCAGGAACGGATCTAGCTGAACACTGTGAGCAGGACGCACTGCACTAAATGTAAATACCAGGAACGGATCTAGCTGAACACTGTGAGCAGGACGCACTGCACTGAATGTAAATAGCAGGAACGGATCTAGCTGAACACTGTGAGCAGGACGCACTGCACTGAATGTAAATAGCAGGAACGGATCTAGCTGAACACTGTGAGCAGGACGCACTGCACTAAATGTAAATACCAGGAACGGATCTAGCTGAACACTGTGAGCAGGACGCACTGCACTGAATGTAAATAGCAGGAACGGATGTAGCTGAACACTGTGAGCAGGACGCACTGCACTAAATGTAAATACCAGGAACGGATCTAGCTGAACACTGTGAGCAGGACGCACTGCACTGAATGTAAATAGCAGGAACGGATCTAGCTGAACACTGTGAGCAGGACGCACTGCACTAAATGTAAATAGTCTAGATAGAAGATAACAGGAACGGATCTAGCTAAACTGAATACAGTGTATATATATATATGCAACACCTGGGATGCATATATATACACAATACACTGTAAGTGCAGCTAACTGACTGACTGTTCTGCCTAATCTATCTAACTCAAATCAAATGACACTGTCTCTCTCTCTCTCTATCTCTCAGCACACCGGAACACACACTACACAGGGCCGCCGTGCAGGCGGCCTTATATAGTGTGGGGTGTGTACTAAATCCCCTTAGCCATAATTGGCCAAAGCCACCCTGGCTTTGGCCAATTACAGCTCTCTCTACTGACGGCGCTGTGATTGGCCAAGCATGCGGGTCATAGTGCATGCTTGGCCAATCATCAGCCAGCAATGCACTGCGATGCCGCAGTGAATTATGGGCCGTGACGCGCCACACAAATTTGGCGCGAACGGCCCATATCGTTCGCAATTCGGCGAACGACCGAACAGCCGATGTTCGAGTCGAACATGGGTTCGACTCGAACACGAAGCTCATCCCTATTCTGGAATCAAAGTCTGTGTGTTTTTGGTAAGCCAAAGGTGATTTAAAGAGTCACTGTAATCATTTGATGGAGATTTTTCCTTTGTTTGTTCACTTTGCCCCAGTTGAATAGAAAAAAATATAAAATTTTCACTTCGACTGATTCAAAATGTATCTATTCAAACATTTTGAATCGAAAGAAATCAGTAAATTAGAAGAAAATTCGAAAGAAGACATTAAAACGAATTCCGATTACGGATTTCGAATACGAATCCCGAATACAAATTGAACAAATCAACTGAATTTAACAAAACAAAATAACTAGATTAAAGAATCTAAACTGAACGAAACAATTTTTTTCATCATGCACATGTCTAATAGGTGCCTTCCTGAACCCTTGCACCATACCTTCCTGACCCCCCATGTACTATGCCCTTCTGAGCCCCTAGTATCATGCCCTCCTGAACCCCCTGCACTGTACCCTCCTGACCCCTCTGTACTCTGCCCTTTTGGGCCCCCAGTACTGTGCCTTTCCTAACCCCCCAATAACATACCCTCCTAACCCCCCAGTACCATACCCTTCTGACCCCCCTGTACTCTGCCCTCCTGAGCCCCCAGTACCATGTCCTCCTGACCCCCCAATATCCTACCCTCCTGTTCCCCCAATAATGCTCTCCTGAACCCCCTGCACTGTACCCTCCTGACCCCCTCTGTACTGCCCCTAGTACCGTGCCCTCCTGGGTACCCTAATACCATTCCCTCTTAACCCCCACTACTATACCCTCCTAACCCCCCAGTACTGTATCCTCCTGACCCCACTATAGTCTGCCCTCCTGACCCCCCCAATACCATACCCTCCTGACTCACCCATTACCATGCTCTCCCGAACCCCCTGCATTCTACCCTTCTGAGCCCCCTGTAATCTGCCCTCCTGAGCCCCTACTTCCGTGCCCTCCTGACCCTCCAATACCATACCCTTCTGACCCCCCCAGTACCATGCTCCTCTGAACCCCCTGCACCCAACCCTCCTGACCCCCCTGTACTTTGCCCTCCTGACCCCCCAACATCCTGCATCATGCCCTCCTGATCTCTCAGTACTGTTGCCTCCTGACCTCCCTACACCATACCCACCTGACCCCCTGAACCATGTCCTCCTTACACACCAGTACCATACCTTCATGATCTCCCTATTCCATACCCTCCCGACGCCCCTGTGCTGGGCACTCCTGACCCCCTGCCCATGCCCTACTGATCCCTATACACTGCTCTTAATACTGTTGAGTTCTGTACACTTCTCTTCATCTTATTGACCTCTGTACACTGCCCAACATCCTACTGACCTCTGTACACTGACCTACATACTACTGACCTCTGAACACTGCCCTACATACTGCTGACCTCTGTACACTGCCCTTCATGCTACAGACCTCTGTCCACTGCCCTACATACTACTGACCTCTGTACACTGCCTTACATGCTACTGACCTCTATACACTGCCCTACATACTACCGACCCCTGTACACTGCCCTACATACTACTGACCTCTATACACTGCCCTACATACTACCGACCTCTGTACACTGCCCTACATACTACTCACCTCTTTACACTGCCCTACATGCTACCGACCTCTGTACACTGCCCTACATACCTACTGATCTCTGTACACTGCCCTACATACTACCGACCTCTGTACACTGCCCTACATACCTACTGATCTCTGTACACTGCCCTACATACCTACTGATCTCTGTACACTGCCCTACATGCTACTGACCTCTATACACTGCCCTACATACTACTGACCTCTGTACACTGCCCTACATACTACTCACCTCTTTACACTGCCCTACATGCTACCGACCTCTGTACACTGCCGTACATACCTACTGACCTCTGTACACTGCCCTACCTCCTACTGACGTCTGTACACTGCCATACATACCTACTGACCTCTGTACACTGCCCTACATACTACTTGCACTGGCCAGAAATTGGAGCAGACAGCCAGGCCTGAAACTAGTCAAACAAAATCAGCCTGCAGTACCAGATGTTCTGCTTTCATGATGAACTCCAGCATCAGCCTTGTGGGGGTGACCATTTAATCCCCAGACATGGAAAAATTGTGACATTAGTTTTATAAAGTTTTTCGAATGCCTCGTACACACAAGCAGACTTTTCGGCGGACTAGGTCCGACAGTCTTTCCGACGGACTTTGCAGCGTAGGTCCGCCAGACTTTCAAACGAACGGACTTGGACACACATGATCACACCAAAGTCCGACGGATTCGTACGTGATGATGTACAACTGGACTAAAATAAGGAAGTTGATAGCCAGTAGCCAATAGCTGCCCTAGCATCGGTTTTAGTCTGTCGGACTAGAATACAGACGAGCAGATTTTTCGACCGGACTCGAGTCTGTTGGAAAGATTTGAAACATGTTTTATTTCTAGGTCCGTCAGACTTTTGGGAAAAAATGTCTGCTGGAGCCCACACACGATCGAATTGTCTGACAGAGTCCGGTACACCGGACCAAGTCTGTCGGAAAGTCCGCTCGTGTATACGCGGCATAAGTTTTCTGTCATGTGTTATGCCATCCTTACTTTTTATTAGGGGCTTGCTAGTTAATTTTTTTTTTAAAAAGGGGCGTAGCACCCCAGTGATCTCAAAGGTTACCTACCCTTGCTCTAACTGAATCACAATTGGTTTGCTAAAGCACTGTTTCATAAACATTTGCCATCTTTTTCCAGAACTGTTTTACCCTTTTTTTTATCCTTTTTTGCTTATCAATGCTGCTGATCCCCTCCAGTCTACATTTTTGCTGCCGTGCATTGTGTTTTTGATGTGTTTTTTCTGCATTACGTTGAACTTTCCACAGGTATGTTGCGTTTGTTATGTGTTTTTTGCCGCAGTTTCCATTCATTTCAATGGAAAGGTGCGTCTTTGGTGCAGTTTTTTTACTGCACCGATCATGCACCAAAAATGCAGCAAGCAGGACTTTATAAAAAGGCAACTGAAACACAATGGACTAGTTTGAAGAGTTCCATAGGATTAAAGGGATGCATTTTTCATTTGTTTTTTTTCTGCATTTTTTTTAACTGAACAAGTGAATAATCAAACTGATCGAGGGGAAATGGCCCCCAATCTCCAAGGAAAGTAAAAATCTCCTCTTGCAGTGGGGCTGTACCTGCACTGCAAAGTTTAAACTCCCTGTAGACAGAGACAGCTCTTAGTCAGTGTTTTAGTTAAAGGACAAAAGTCCCATTGGAACTGTGATCAAACTAGTCTGAAATGTACTGTTTTCCAGGGCACAATAGTCATCAGTATCCTGTAGTTTAAATTTTCTTTTTTTAATAAAACTCCTTTTTTTTTTCAAGTTCCCTAAATGATTGTAAGTACAGTTGAATGAAGATAATTCCACATGGATTCCTCAGTGGTCTGTGTGGTGCAATCTGATTTAATAGCCTATTATAAAACATGATTCTTTGAACTGGCCCTAATGAAACCTAGACAGTCGTCTCGCTTGTTTCCCAAGCTGAGCAGTAGACAATTTCTTGAGGTATGTGTAGGTCATTCTTTGGAAATTACATGGTTCCTCCAATACTGTGATAAAGTGTAACTACCGCTGTTTACAACAGCCTGGACTGGCTAAAATAATCCTGAATATGTCTGAGCAGTGCAGTATTCATATAATGCAAACAATGTGCTGCCCGATAAATGGAAAGGTGAATGGCTGACGTTGAGACTGGGAAATAATAGTGATTAATTTAAGATGAAGTTTAATTTGCTATTATTTCACCTGCCATGGTCCCTCCTTTCCTCCTTATCAAGGTGCTAAATATACTTTTAAATGAAACATTTCTGTTTTCATTATATACTTTATATTAGGCCAGCCATTTTCAACCAGGGTGCCTTGAGGTTCCTTAAGGGGTGCCTTGGCAAAATGCCTAAAAACTGCCCAAAAATTGTATACAGTACAAACCAGCAGGTGGACCAAGCCTGCCTTTCAGTTACGCAAAGCCACAGGTTTTTATTGTGCACCATTACGACCTTCTAGCCTTCGGCACCCTAACAACCAATGACATCATCAGTAGATAAGGAGGATGCCGGTCGTCTGGACAGCATCCTCCTTTAATTCTTCCCTGCCCCTCTCTGTCAGTACTGAGGTCACAGCTGAGTGATGGAAAAAAACTGAGGAAGAGGAGAAACATTGGAGTACTAGTCAGTACCAGTGTACAAAGTAGTCAAGTCATGGCTGGTGGGAGGAGTTGGCAGGGTGCTGTACATAGCTTACTGCCACAGTACTCCTCTCAAGGACCTTTAAGTTGGGAGACATTGGCCCTTTGTAAAAAAACGGCCGACATTCGGCCTGTGTGTATGCCACCCTGTCCTACAGAAGCTGGCTGTTTGGCCTGGCTTCTGTCAGACAAGCATGCTGGAAAAGTAGCAGCCAACCAACCCCCGATCAGTGCTCTCAGACAATGGTTGAGAGCGCTGATCGGAGTGTTCCGGCAGGGAGGCCGTTCCCCTGTCAGAATACAACAGCTCAGTGGGGGGAGATCACTATACTATACTTCTCAGAGTTATATCAAAATGCCTTGAAGAGTGAATGTCAATCAGAAGGAGATGAAGACCACCCTAAGTAAAACCCACATGTAATGCTGAGCCTCAATGATAAAATTGTTTCTTCTTGGGAGTGAGAGAGAGAGGGTGGCTACATTCCTACATACAGTGGGACCATGGAGAATGAACATAGCCACCCTCTAACAGGAGTTTGGATCACAGCAGCAAAAAAAAATTATATATATATATAAATATATAGATTTAACATTTAGGAGGTGGCTGAGCGCAATAGAACATTCTTTGAGCTATGAATACATATTTGAATAGACTTTTATATTTTTAAACCAGAGTTTAGTGTCGCTATAGCCACTTAGCAACCTCCCGCCCGCAATATATTAGGGGTGAGCGGTCGCTGTAGGCAAATCAATGTGCTGGTACGTCGCTGCCTACTTCTGGGTTCAGGGCATGTGTATGCGCTCCCCCAGCCTGACTCCCACTGTGATCTTACACAGCAAGAGCCTGTCAGCAAGTCCCAGCCAATGATTCACATGATTGACATTCAACATGGAGCTCTGTACACAGGGAACAATCTCTGTGTTTCTCACCCCTACAAAGCAGAGGTGAGAAGCTTAGAGATCAGTTAGCAAAAGCAGCACACATTACACATTGTTAGGCACATATTTAACCCCTTGATTACCCTGAATGTTAACCCCTTTCCCAGCCAGTGTCATTAGTACAGTGATAGTGTATAGTAATGTGTTATTACTGATGACTGTATTAATGTTACTGGTGATGCCAGTCAGTTCTCTCCAGTATCAGTTAGTGACAGATTGTTGCAGCTTCATTATAAGTCGCCACCATTAGTAGTATAACAAAAATTAAAATTCCAGTATATATACACCATAGTTTGTAGACGCTATAACTTTCACACAAACCAATCAATATACATGTAGCGGTACCCTCTTGAGGGCTGCTGAGTATTGTGGTCTGTCTCTCACCCTGCCCAGCCAGGCACACAGTTCACATTCACCCTCGGGCAGAAAACCAGGCCTTAAACATTGGTTTTTATTTTATTGATGGGTATATAACTTGGATGGGGTAAGGGAGTATGGGATGCCTACTTGATTAAAGTGCAATGTACCCGGGACTCAACCTATATACACTCTCTGTATATACACCTCCAAACTTCAGCTCCAGCACAACTCTTGCTTGCAGAGTATCTTTCCTTAACACCTCCAGCACATCACTTGCTTGGAATTCCAGGACCAGCTAGCACTGATTTGCAGGTCTGACACTGGCTCAGCCAGGCCTAAATTGAATGCCCTTTGCAGACAGGGACTGCAGGCCCCTTTGGTGTAGCAAAAAATGTAGCAGTGCTAGCTGTCCTCGTGGCTACTGCTTCCAGTACCACCTCTTCAGGCACTGCCAACCCTCCTGGCTGCAGCTGCCCCTCTCCACTGCCCATGCCACCACAGTCCACTCCACTGGCTCTGCAGCTCCACCTCTTCTCTCCTCCTTCCTTTCCAGAAGACACCAGAACATTCTAGAAAGAAGTGGGAGATCTTGGTGATGCTGCCTGTGCTTCACAAGCTCTGCTCTGAGATACTCCCAACCCAGATCAAAATAAACCCGAAATGTACCTACTCTACCAAAAAAACAACACTATCATTTCTGGCACACTAGAGGGTGCTACATACACTTAATGGGATTTTTTAGTCAAAAACATGTAACAGGATACATTTTGGCCAAAACGTATAAAGAAATTTGATTTTTAAAAATGTTTTTTTTATTGGATAGGTTTTATTGCGGGAAATAAAATTTATTGTTCTTTTTCTTTCAAGATTGTCTGTGTTGAACAAATACCACGAAAAAAAAAAAAGCTCTACTTGTGTGAAAAAAAGGATACAAATTTCATTTGGGTACAGCGCTGCATGACTGCGCAATTGTGAGTTAAAGTAGCGCAGTGCCGAAAAGCAAAAAATGGCCTGGTCGTGAAGGGGGTAAAATCTTCCAGAGCTAAAGTGGTTAAAGTGATCCCCACCCCACCAAGAGAATTCTATGTTGCATGCATCTCTGCATGCTGATTTATTATCTTCTCAAAGCATTTTTTTTCTTTCCTACTTCCTGGTTTTTGGAAGAACTGGTGACATAGGCAGGGCCTCAGAGATGCATCTTGGGAATGCTACACCACCTGTGCCATTCAAGAAATTCTCATCTGTAAAATAGAGAGATCGTGTGAGCTTTCACAAAATCATGGGAAATACTTTTTTTCTCCTAAGATCATTGTGACCTGTAATATGTTCAAGAAGGCAAATACAGACCTATGGTTGAGTAAGGTCCCCACAAGATCCACTTTTTTGTGTACCAAATGCATTTGTAAACTCAGATATCTTGTAAAAATGGCAGTGACATCATCATTGTGCTGTACATAGCCAATTCAGAGAACAGAGCTGTGGGAGGGGCCCAGCAGGTCCCACCTACTATAGGCTGATAACTACAGGAGGGGGCGGGTACAAGACCGGTCACCCTACACAAGTTGAGAGAACAGAAGTGACTGGTCTTTATTAGAGAGACCTCTAGCACAAAGGCAACGTTTCACACTGGATTACTGCACAGATCTGGAAGAAATGCACAAGGTAGTTGGTATTTGATGTTAGCTTTAAGCTTTTTTTTTTTTTTTTTAGAAAATGTGCTCAAAAAAGAAATATCTGCTAAAATTAATACAAGGCATATTTGCTTTTGGCTATTTAAATCCGGAGCACATTTCTGGAGAGTAATCTAAGCAGAGTATGTTGTTTACATAATATCAATTTGCATGTAGAACACTAATGAATTCTGCAAGATGGCATCTCAATCAGCTGGGAGCCAGAGGAATGAGATTTATAATGTCAACTCTACTGGCTCTTTATTATGATTCGCAATTTTCAGTTTCCTTATTCTGGGTGTCAGTGTTTGCCACCTTCTACAATATTTTAATGTATTTTCTATAATTTTTATGTATTGCCCTAACTTTCTGAATTTTTAAAAGATGAAACTAACAAATTATTTATAATGGTTTCTGCTTCATGAGAATAAAGTTGATTATAAGAAACTCAGGAATAAATGTTGCACAATGCTTTGTGTATTTTTTGCATTACGCATCAAAACATTATATTTAAAGTGGAAGACATCCCAGGATTCTTCATGGGCATTATTCTTTCCTTTCATCTGATGGAAGGATTTTCTAAGCTAAGCACGCCCTCCTGCCTGCATGCCTGAGCTAAGGGCAGGTGGATTTCAGGAAGTAAATGCTGCATGAATCGTCTGCTCTTACTCAAGATGGCTGCAGCTAGAAATGCTAGGGGGGTGTTTTTCAAGGTGATTCCTCAACAAAATAAAGCATGGAGACATGGATGGATGGAGGGGGGTTTGCTTTGATTTATTAAAAATGAATTAGCATTTTCAGTTTGTGGTGCTCAGATACAGTTAAGTTCTGCTTTAACGCTAGGGCTTGTTTACACCTGTGTGTTGCAATAACGCACTGTAAAACGTGCTTTTTACAGCGTTGCTGCAAAAGCACAGCACAACATGTAATGCAATGCAGTGCATTGCATTGATATTTATTTTGAATAACACACTAACACAATACTTTGTAAGACACAAATGTTCTGTGCACTGCGGTGCATCTTTGGTGCTCGAAATGAGTGGGTTTCCTAATGCAACACATGTAAACGCATGATGATGCACATTCAATGGGCATACATTAAAACAATGTACCATTGCAAACTGGTCCTAATATGCATTTTTTTCATATTATCTAGACTAAAGAGAAATGTTTTCTACTAATATGCCAATATCACTATTTGGGCAAAGTCCCAACACTTTGGCTTCTATAACAATGATTACTGGCAAGCAAATAATTTTTTATGGTTATTATGTTATTTTTGATATATTAAACAAGCGAATATTTAAACTTCAATCTAATCTGAATATTCAAATAGGTGTTCTGCTCTGCACGTATACAGAAAAAAAGGCAACAAAAAAAAAACAACAACATTTTACCTCCTTATTGACCCTTGGTGAAACCTTGTTTTATTAACCCCTTTATACAATTTCCTTAGTTTTATTTATTTTTTTTCATTTTTACTTTTTCCGGTAGACCTTGTCCCATGACTGCCTAGCTATGATAACTGAATCAACTGCTTCAGTAGTGAATCACTGGCCTGCACCAAATATGCAGATCAGGAGTTCTGGTTTCACTATAATCTGATTTGCATGCCAGTTTTTTTTTTATCTTCAATAAACTTTATTATCAGAGTGCTTTTGTCTGTGTTGGAAGCCATTCACTTTGGATGTGCCTCCAAGCTGGTCAGGTGTCCAGAAATGAAAGAAAAGTCATTAGGTGATCTCCCGCCGGTCTTGTGGGTACCCGTAAATGTTTACTACCTAAATGTTGTATTACCTCTTTGTTTTTGGGGTCATAGAATCTGGTAAGCCTCACGGCGTGGTATTTGCTAAGGTGGATACACGTGACATTTTATTTAAGGGTGAAGGTGTACACACTGCAGTGGAAGAAAATACTGCTTTTTAGAATTTCCTTTTTTCTGAACCTGCTGCATGGTGAAGGACAGTATACAGTATTTATTTTTATGGACTATGTTTAATGCATGTTTTATAATAAGAATTTTCAAAAATTGTTTTATAAATAGTATTATAGGTTCTGGATCAGAGTTTATAATTAAATTTTTACTCTTAATCAAATTAACCTGACCAAGTCCCCGAAACACGCATTACTGGGATGTAAGGTTGAAAAGGCCTCCAAAACCCAGAGAAGACTCCTCGCGTTTATATTTGTTTTTGCTAAAATTACAATAGCTAGGAACTGGAGGTCGGCTGCCATACCATTTGACCAATTCAAACATAAACTGTCCTGGTTTATGCTAAATGAATGGTTGACAGCAATCTTACAGAATAAACTGAAGGTGTTTGAAAAGGTATGGGGTCCATGGATCCGATATTTGACTAATAATCCTCGGACTATTCCTGACTAAGTTCCCTCCTGGTTCACTTGGGCCAGAGGGCGGAGTCCTTTCCCCCTTCCCCTCCTCTTCTCTCTTCATCCCTTCTTTGCTCCTTTTGGTTACCCCCCAGCCTACTTTTTTTCTCTCTTCTTTTTTCTCTTCTTTTCTCTTCTTTTTTCCCTCTGGTTCTTGGTGTTGAGGGACTTGGAGTGCGTGACTCCGCTTTTCAGGTAGGGGTGTCCTCCTCTATTGGTTTGGGAGCATGCACATTCCTTAGTGTGGGGAGCGTACTCTGAGCCTATGTTGTTACTCAGACTTACTAAGACTTCAAGGTTCTATAGTCTGCTATACAGGTTGTTTTAGGCTAACAACTAAGACTGAGGTTAATAGAGCATCATTATTACAGATTATGGTTATATACCCGAAAATATAAGAGGCTAGTTGTCTCAGGAAACATGGCCTATTGCCATGCTGATAGCTGTAAAATGTCCTTCCCATTGTACTCATGCAATTATATAGTATAACATTCTATTTTTATAATTCAAATTGTGGAAGTTATGTATTGTTCAGAATCAATGCTGAAATCTCTTTATTTATGTTCTGTGAAAATCTTAAACAAAAAAATATTGAAACAGAAATAGTTTTATAAAAACTAAGCAAAGCTTTTTTTCTATATTTGCAAGAATAATATGCTACATCAAAAAGAGAGCACTCTAATCCATTCCCTGGGGGACAGAGGGGTTCATCATCGAGCATCAAGATTAAAATAATTAGGAAGCAAGAAGGGGTCATTAGTGCACAGGTCAGAAGACAGAGTGAAACAAAACCATACCTCTAAAATCTCCTCCAATGCAGATACCCATCAGTAAAGCCACCCCCGCCCCCCAGTATTGACCCCTCCAGTAGGGATCCCCCCCCCCCCCAGGGGTAGATCTAAACCTCCAGTACAGATCCCCCAGTATAACTCCCCCAGTATTTTTTTTTCCCCTAGTACAGATCTTTCCCTTAGTACAGACCCCCCACCCCTCCAGTACAGATTCTTCCCTCTCTGCTAGAGCCCCCAACTATCTCTGTTATTTACGCCCTTTGTTCAAGCATAGAAAATAGCATTTCTTCCTCTGACGAGTAGGAAATCCAGCTTCATGGACCAACTTTCATGTGCATAGTAGAGCTCACAGCTCAACCCTTACCTAACCTCATTGGTTTAGCAGATTCTAAAACCCAGAACTAGATTTCAGTACTCAGTATTTATGTGTGTGACATATAATCACACACATAGGTTGGACTTGATGGACGTGTGTCTTTTTTCGACCTCACCTACTATGTAACTATGTAGTATTAAGAGTGTGATTTGCCAATGCAGAGATCTTAAGAGTGGAAGAAATGCACTGGAACCCTCAGAGTCTTACTGTATATAAATATATATATTATATGTATGTATGTATGTATGTATGTATGTATGTATATATATATATATATATATATATACACACAGTATCTCACAAAAGTGAGTACAACCCTCACATTTTTGTAAATAGTTTATTATATCTTTTCATGTGACAAAACTGAAGAAATGACACTTTGCTACATTGTAAAGTAGTGAGTGTACAGCTTTTATAACAGTGTAAATTTGCTGTCCCCTCAAAATAACTCAAATGTCTAAACCACTGGCAACAAAAGTGAGTACACCCCTAAGTGAAATTGTCCAAATTGGGCCCAAAGTGTCATTTTCCCTCCCCGGTGTCATGTGACTCGTTAGTGTTACAAGGTCTCAGGTGTGAAAAGGGAGCAGGTGTGTTCAATTTGTTGTTATCGGTCTCACTCTCTCATACAGGTCACTGAAAGTTCAACATGGAACCTCATGGCACAGAAATTCTGGGGATCTGAAAACAAGAATTGTTGCTCTACATAAAGATGGCCTAGGCTATAAGAAGATTGCCAAGACCCTGAAACTGAGCGGCAGCACAGTGGCCAAGACCATACATCGGTTTAACAGGACAGGTTCCACTCAGAACAGGCCTCGCCATGGTCGACCAAAGAAGTTGAGTGCACGTGCTCAGCATCATATCCAGAGGTGGTCTTAGAAAAATAAATATATGAGTTGCTCCAGCATTGCTGCAGAGGTTGAAGGGATGGGGGGTCAGCTTGTCAGTGCTCAGACCACACGCTGCACACTGCATCAAATTGGTCTGCACGGCTGTCGTCCCAGAAGGGAGCCTCTTCTAAAGAAAGCCTGCAAACAGTTTGCTGAAGACAAGCAGCCTAAGGACATGGATTACTGGAACCATGTCCTGTGGTCTGATGAGACCAAGATAAACTTATTTGGTTCAGATGGTGTCAAGCGTGTGTGGCGGCAACCAGGTGAGGAGTACAAAGACAAGTGTGTCTTGCCTACAGTCAAACATGGTGGTGGGAGTGTCATGGTTTGATGCTGCATGAGTGCTCCCGGCACTGGGGAGGTACAGTTCATTGAGGGAACCATGAATGCCAACATGTACTCTGACATACTGAAGCAGAGCATAATCTCCTCTCTTAGGAGACTGGACCACGGGGCAGTATTCCAACATAGTAACGACCCCAAACAAACCTCCAAGATGACCACTGCCTTGCTAAAGAAGCTGAGGGTAAAGGTGATGGACTGGCCAAGCATGTGTCCAGACCTAAACCCTATTGAGCATCTGTGGGGTATCCTCAAACTGAAGGTGGAGGAGCACAAGGTCTCTAACACCCACCAGCTCTGTGATGTCGTCATGGAGGAGTGGAAGGGGAATCCAGTGGCAACCTGTGAAGCTCTGGTGAACTCCATGCCCAAGAGGGTTATTGCAGTGCTGGAAAATAATGGTGGCCACACAAAATATTGACACTTTGGCCTAATTTGGACATTTTCAGTTAAGGGGGTGCACTCACTTTTGTTGCCAGCGGTTTAGACATTAATGGCTGTGTGTTGAGTTATTTTGAGGGGACAGCAAATTTACACTATTATACAAGCTGTAGACGCACTACTTTACGTTGTAGCAAAGTGTAATATCTTCAGTGTTGTCACTTGAAAAGATATAATAAAAT
Source organism: Lithobates clamitans (assembly GCA_037952925.1). Taxonomy (NCBI): domain Eukaryota; kingdom Metazoa; phylum Chordata; class Amphibia; order Anura; family Ranidae; genus Lithobates; species Lithobates clamitans. Next base: position 319,130 of record JBBGZY010001482.1, read on the forward strand.
ATTTATAAAAATGTGAGGGGTGTACTCACTTTTGTGAGATACTGTATATTGTATTGTATATATTACAACATGTAATATTTTTATCATCAAGTGATATGATGGTGGTAAAGCCATAGGAGGTCTGAATATAAGACTAGCAGCTTCTACACCCCAAAGAGTTTCTACAGTCTCCTTGGGTTGTGATGAGTATCATTGAGTCTAAAGACGTAAGCACTACAGGGTGAGTCCAAATGCAGGTTTATTCTAGGGTAGCTCCGATACCACTTTTTTAGGACCGAGTACAAGTGCCGATACCGATTACTGATCCTTTTTTTTAATGTCGTGTGACAGTGGCTTGCAGCACTGATGGGCACTGATAGGTGGCACTGATGGGCACTGATGAGGTGTGGACTGTGTCAGTAGTTCTTTTTTTTTTTTTTTTTTTTTTACAATTTTATTTTTTGCAATTTATTTTTTTTTATTATTTTTTTTACAATATATATACTTTTTGTGACTATTTTTTTTTTTACAATGCTTTCTTTTTTTGGGGGGGATGGCGGAGTTTTATTTTATTTTATTACTTTTACAATTTCACCTAAAAAATATATTTATTACAATTCTTTTTTTTTTTTAATCAGCCCTGTTAACAGACCCCTGACATCTCCCCTTTGAAACAGGGAAAGGGACTAAGGACACAGATTACCCAGTTCCTTTCTCTGCAGCCTCAGCTGCACTGAAAATAAATGGAGAGGAGACAGTGGCTCCTCTCCATTCAAAAACGGAGACATCGTAATAAACACAGATTACGATGCTCAGTTATGAATGAACAGAATCAATGATCACTGACTGTTCATTCAGAAAAGGAAGGAGCCGGTAAATGACAGATTTACCGGCTCCTTCCTCCACTCTCCATCCTGACAGATCTAGGGCAGGGGGGACCAGAGGAGGACACGGAGGAGAGGGAGGAGGACAGGGGGAGCTGGGGGGCAGAGAAGGAGGAGGACATGGGGAGCCAAAGAGAGGGAGAAGGACCTGGGGAGCCTGGGACCCGGAGAGAGGGAGGAGGATCCAGAGGAGGACACAGGGGGCCAGTCGGGGGTGATCGGTGCGGCGGTGGGGAGTTAAAAGCACCAATCTCCCTGTATAACTTTTGATAAAGCACCTGACAGCCGCGGGAGGGAGAGGAGGAGAAGCAGCTGTCGGAAAAGCTATACGGGGAGATCGATGCTTTTAACTGCCCCCACCGCACCAATCACCTGTGAGGCTGCCCGGCCCCCTTTCTGAGCTTGAGGACGCATGGTCCGATACAACAGGTATCAGATTACGCATCGGAGCATTTGCGCGAGTACCAATACCAATACTCATGCAAATGCTTGGTATCAGTATTGGTGCATCCCTAGTTTATTTCATAGATGATTGTTTAACCATATCCAATGCATTTCGACATCAAGTGCCTAAAGCTGAGTTCCATCCCAAAGTGGAAGCTCCGCTTATCTGCTTTCTTCTGTTTTTGACAGATACCTGTCCCCACTTCCGAGAGATCCCACTGTCTCAGAAGTTCGCCCCCCCTCCTCCTTCCCCTGCCAGGCCATTCAGAAAATGCACATGCGCAGTAGAGAACTGGCTGTGAACCCGAATAGCAGCCCGAGCACCGAGAGCCAATGGAAACATTGTCTTGTGTGGACACATCACAGGTGGCACAGTGGGTGGGTGGCACAGTGGTGTAGTGGGTAGCACTCTCCCCTAGCAGTAAAAAGCATCACTGGTTCGAATCCCAACCAATGTCTAAACCACTGGCAACAAAAGTGAGTACACCCCTAAGTGAAATTGTCCAAATTGGGCCCAAAGTGTCATTTTCCCTCCCCGGTGTCATGTGACTCGTTAGTGTTACAAGGTCTCAGGTGTGAAAAGGGAGCAGGTGTGTTCAATTTGTTGTTATCGGTCTCACTCTCTCATACAGGTCACTGAAAGTTCAACATGGAACCTCATGGCACAGAAATTCTGGGGATCTGAAAACAAGAATTGTTGCTCTACATAAAGATGGCCTAGGCTATAAGAAGATTGCCAAGACCCTGAAACTGAGCGGCAGCACAGTGGCCAAGACCATACATCGGTTTAACAGGACAGGTTCCACTCAGAACAGGCCTCGCCATGGTCGACCAAAGAAGTTGAGTGCACGTGCTCAGCATCATATCCAGAGGTGGTCTTAGAAAAATAAATGTATGAGTTGCTCCAGCATTGCTGCAGAGGTTGAAGGGATGGGGGGTCAGCTTGTCAGTGCTCAGACCACACGCTGCACACTGCATCAAATTGGTCTGCACGGCTGTCGTCCCAGAAGGGAGCCTCTTCTAAAGAAAGCCTGCAAACAGTTTGCTGAAGACAAGCAGCCTAAGGACATGGATTACTGGAACCATGTCCTGTGGTCTGATGAGACCAAGATAAACTTATTTGGTTCAGATGGTGTCAAGCGTGTGTGGCGGCAACCAGGTGAGGAGTACAAAGACAAGTGTGTCTTGCCTACAGTCAAGCATGGTGGTGGGAGTGTCATGGTTTGATGCTGCATGAGTGCTCCCGGCACTGGGGAGGTACAGTTCATTGAGGGAACCATGAATGCCAACATGTACTCTGACATACTGAAGCAGAGCATAATCTCCTCTCTTAGGAGACTGGACCACGGGGCAGTATTCCAACATAGTAACGACCCCAAACAAACCTCCAAGATGACCACTGCCTTGCTAAAGAAGCTGAGGGTAAAGGTGATGGACTGGCCAAGCATGTGTCCAGACCTAAACCCTATTGAGCATCTGTGGGGCATCCTCAAACTGAAGGTGGAGGAGCGCAAGGTCTCTAACACCCACCAGCTCTGTGATGTCGTCATGGAGGAGTGGAAGGGGAATCCAGTGGCAACCTGTGAAGCTCTGGTGAACTCCATGCCCAAGAGGGTTATTGCAGTGCTGGAAAATAATGGTGGCCACACAAAATATTGACACTTTGGGCCTAATTTGGACATTTTCAGTTAAGGGGGTGCACTCACTTTTGTTGCCAGCGGTTTAGACATTAATGGCTGTGTGTTGAGTTATTTTTTGGGGACAGCAAATTTACACTATTATACAAGCTGTAGACGCACTACTTTACGTTGTAGCAAAGTGTAATATCTTCAGTGTTGTCACTTGAAAAGATATAATAAAATATTTACAAAAATGTGAGGGGTGTACTCACTTTTGTGAGATACTGTATATTGTATTGTATATATTACAACATGTAATATTTTTATCATCAAGTGATATGATGGTGGTAAAGCCATAGGAGGTCTGAATATAAGACTAGCAGCTTCTACACCCCAAAGAGTTTCTACAGTCTCCTTGGGTTGTGATGAGTATCAATGAGTCTAAAGACGTAAGCACTACAGGGTGAGTCCAAATACAGGTTTATTCTAGGGTAGCTCCGATACCACTTTTTTAGGACCGAGTACAAGTGCCGATACCGATTACTGATCCTTTTTTTTAATGTCATGTGACAGTGGCTTGCAACACTGATGGGCACTGATAGGTGGCACTGATGGGCACTGAGGAGGTGTGGACTGTGTCAGTAGTTCTTTTTTTTTGTGGTTTTTTTTTACAATTTTATTTTTTGCAATTTCATTTTTTTTATTATTTTTTTTACAATTTATATACTTTTTGTGACTATTTTTTTTTTACAATGCTTTCTTTTTTTGGGGGGGATGGCGGAGTTTTATTTTATTTTATTACTTTTACAATTTCACCTAAAAAATATTTATTTATTACAATTCTTTTTTTTTTTTTAATCAGCCCTGTTAACAGACCCCTGACATCTCCCCTTTGAAACAGGGAAAGGGACTAAGTACCCAGTTCCTTTCTCTGCAGCCTCAGCTGCACTGAAAATAAATGGAGAGGAGACAGTGGCTCCTCTCCATTCATAAACGGAGACATCGTAATAAACACAGATTACGATGCTCAGTTATGAATGAACAGAATCAGTGATCGCTGACTGTTCATTCAGAAAAGGAAGGAGCCGGTAAATGACAGATTTACCGGCACCTTCCTCCACTCTCCATCCTGACAGATCTAGGGCAGGGGGGACCAGAGGAGGACACGGAGGACCCGGGGAGCAGTGAGGGAGGAGGACACCGCAGAGAGGGAGGAGGACAGGGGGAGCTGGGGAGCAGAGAAGGAGGAGGACACGGGGAGCCAAAGAGAGAGGGAGAGGGACCTGGGGAGCCTGGGACCCGGAGAGAGGGAGGAGGACCCGGAGGAGGACACAGGGGGCCAGTCGGGGGTGATCGGTGCGGCGGTGGGGAGTTAAAAGCACCAATCTCCCTGTATAACTTTTGATAAAGCACCTGACAGCCGCGGGAGGGAGAGGAGGAGAAGCAGCTGTCGGAAAAGCTATACGGGGAGATCGATGCTTTTAACTGCCCCCACCGCACCAATCACCTGTGAGGCTGCCCGGCCCCCTTGCTGAGCTTGAGGACGCATGGTTCGATACAAGTATCAGATTACGCATCGGCGCATTTGCGCGAGTACCAATACCAATACTCGTGCAAATGCTTGATATCAGTATTGGTGCATCCCTAGTTTATTTCATAGATGATTGTTTAACCAAATCCAATGCATTTCGACATCAAGTGCCTAAAGCTGAGTTCCATCCCAAAGTGGAAGCTCCGCTTATCTGCTTTCTTCTGTTTTTGACAGGTACCTGTCCCCACTTCCGAGAGATCCCACTGTCTCAGAAGTTCGGCCCCCCTCCTCCTTCCCCTGCCAGGCCATTCAGAAAATGCACATGCGCAGTAGAGAACTGGCTGTGAACCCGAATAGCAGCCCGAGCACCGAGAGCCAATGGAAACATTGTCTGGTGGGGAGACATCACAGGTGGCACAGTGGGTGGGTGGCACAGTGGTGTAGTGGGTAGCACTCTCCCCTAGCAGTAAAAAGCATCGCTGGTTCGAATCCCAACCACGACACTACCTGCCTGGAGTTTGCATGTGCTCCCTGTGACTGCATGGGTTTCCTCCGTGTACTCCGGTTTCCTCCCACACTCCAAAGACATGCTGGTAGGTTAACTGGCTTCTTTCCAAAAAATTGGCCCTAGTATATGAATGTGAGTTGGGGACCTTGGATTGTGGGCTCCTTAAGGGTAGGAACCAATGTGAGTGTGCAATGTGTGGAGTGGTGCATAAAAATTGGCGGCGCTATATGGGTACCTTAAAATAAAAAGTAATATAATAGATGAGCATCTTAATGAGACACAATGTACAGGGATAGGGACAATTGTAGACTCACCCACACTCTTGAACTGGATGGACTGGTGTCTTTATTCAACCTTACTAACTATGTAACTATGTAACATCGCTCGATTCCAGGACAGGTAAGTGTCCTGTTTTTTAAAAGTGAGCAGCTACAGTATATACAGTACAGCGGAACTCAGCTATAAGAGAAAGAGACAGTACAAAGGACTCTGGGATCAATAAGTGATTAGGTGTGCCGATGGTGGTTTTGCAGAGCTCCGTCATCATCTAGTTCAGGCAGAGATGTATGGTGATGCACAATCTGACCCCCCCTTTTGGAACATAATGGGAGTTTGTGCAGTTGTGTCTGCCTTCAATTGAAGTAGAATTAGTTACTCTTAAGCAGAATTAGTTAATTGCTTAGTAAAATTACAAGTGGTCGTATGTGTTCTAAGTTCTAGTAAAGGCTTTCAGTGTTTTAAGCCTGAGAACGGCCTGATGATTAGTTAACTCTTTGTCAAGCTGAAGAGGATTGTCTAAGCAGCATGAAAGGCTTTGCTCTTTGTCACTGTTTGTTTCACGCTGTACTTAGCAGCTTTCAGGAGTATTTGTATCACAAATTACTTAAAAAAAAGGAAGTTTTTACAGTCATCTTTCAAGGTACATCCCGCATACCGTAGGAGAACAAAGAAGATAATCAGCCTGGGGTGAAGGAGGAATGACCCCTAGTGTGATATTAATTAGTCCCAGGGGAAACTCACCTAATTCTTCTGTTTTTGAAATTGAAATACTGAAGAAACTCTGATTGCTTATACAAGACCTGCTGATATAAACAAACACAGGATAATGCTGCACTTTTTGAAGTGACGTTTTGAGGCTTCTTGATACAGAGAGCAGATGATATAACAGTCGTACCCATGAACATGGAGGAAATGATGGTTTGCGAAATGCCTGATGTCTGATGGTTGTCCAAGTCTTCTTTTGTCAATGCTACCACTTATAAACCACAAAATGTTAATGAACAATCTCTCACAATCTCTTCACTTCATCTCCCTGGCCATTTCAACAAACTATTAGATGGTGTTGGCAGACATCACCAATATGTTTGCTCTTGGCACCAGAAGATCAGCAACAGCAGATTTCAGCATGAGATTTTTAATGCCAAGAACTAGTATGTATATTGAAGCCTCCAGTGTTTAGTAACTACCAATGTATCTCCTATACTAAAGTATCTCCTAACATGTGTCCCTCCCATGCATAAACACAGAACACCCAATTCCATTATTAAAACACTTCCTCCACTCTAACCTTTAACCTTGGAGCTGTCACAACCACGATATCAAGGATAACTTGCCACAAATTTGTGGCAGTATTAAATTGTAAGGCTATTAACTTGCTGCACCTTTTCACTTTGGCGGTTGTACACTTGCAAAGCACTTGAAGCACAAGTTCTAGTTGACACATTTCCAACTTGTAGCACAAATTTGCATGGCAAGTCTCTAGCAAGAACAAAATTGCAGTGGTGAGTCTACTACAGCAAGATCTCTGCAAGTCTATAGCATGAAAATTCAGCTACAGTGACCCCTGTGGTGGGATGACTATTGCACAATATAACTGAACCAAAACTTGCAGTAGACTTGTAGAATGTTTGCACAGAAAGTTGTTTTGGAGTCATGCAATGTGGAATCGTTGCAATTGTGCAAACTTGTGAATCCTGGCAAGTCTAGCAATAGCTTAGCAAGTCATTTTCAAACTTGCAGCAGAATTGCTTGCTATCTGGGATAGTATAACCTAAAAAATATAAACAAAATGCTGATTTCCTTTTAACGTGTTACTAAACCCAGGATCCTGCATTCACTATATCTGGTCTCCCGCAGTACACAGAACATTGAAATGCAATTGTTTTAGTAAATATAAACAGCTAAATACCTTTTCCCACCAACAGTATATAACGGTCTTGTGACTATAATCAGTGTCTGGTTAAAGCTTGTAGGAGGAGTTTTCATTCTGCTCTAACTGTCCTATGAGGCTGCATGACCCCTGATCCTCTGTCTGGACAGTGCTGATTAGCCCTGTGCTGATCACATGTACCCTCCCAAGAAAAAAAAAACTCTCGAGCAATACACACCAAACTGAGCATGTGCAGAGTGCCTCCAAGGCTCTGTACTGTCGGGAGATGAATTGGGGACAGTGGAAGGAGAGGATCAGAGAAGACAGGATCAAACAGCCTTTTTACACGATGTAGAGGATTAACCCCTTAGGTTCCACAGTGAGTATAACAAGCATGCTTTACTGCATATATAGACTGATTTTACTGTTGTTGGTTTAGTAACACTTTAGGTGTTTTTTACTTGTTTAAAATCCTACTTAACTTTCCTCTTCTATATAATGTTAACCCATCCCTTCCTGGCTTCTCTTTATAAGAGAAGTATGGACTTTTTTATTTTATTTTGCAGATTCATACTTACCTACAGTAGGTGGATGCAGCATTGTCCTGATGCTGCATCTGTCCCCCGCCGGCTCTAACACTGAGAACTGAGCGATCAAACACTACCAATCGATTGGTTCTCAGAGTTCCCTGAGCAGAGAGCTGGTGACTGTCAGTCACCGCTCTCTGCTCTGCCCCCTCCACGTTTACTGGAGTGCTGGGCTGTGGAGGGAATAGGAGCATCTGGCTCAGGCTCTCAGTGGCTCGCTAAAAGGCTGAGCTGGGTGCCTGTCTAGGTATGTGGGCAGATACCGACTTCATTGTCATAATCTTGCCCAAGCCTGGACCGGCTCTGTGACATCAGCCGACAGCAGGCTTCAGCCCGCTGTCTGCTGAAAACAGGTCACAGCAGTGCAGAACAAACTGCACTCCTGTGATCCACAGGAAATGTACAGCCAAACGAGCTTTGGCTTTACTTCTCCTTTAACTCGGTCTTAATGCTGTGGAGCAGGACGGACTTATCAAATATTTGGTCACTGTTATTGGCTGTTATAGTGGTCACATGATCAGGAGCACATTCCCACCGTCTCCCTATCCCGAACTGAGACTGGTAGCTGTCTGTGACAGCAGTAAGCGCTGTCTGAGCGCAGAAACCTCCTCTTCTATGGAAGCATATGTGCAGTGCATGGGCATTAAGGCTGACTTGTCCTGCTGCTGCACATATGCACTACCTGGTCTGCAAAAGGATAGGGAGAATTATGTTTACTAAAATGAACCCTGTCTGCACAGTGCTTGCTCTTCATGATCATTTGTGAACCAGATTTAAACATTAAAGTGGAGGGCCACCCTAAAATAAAAAAATCGCATGAAAAATCTTTAAAATTTAAAAAAAAAAACATTTGAAAAACATTTTTTTAAACTTACCTGAACCCTTGTTGGTAGGCAGTCTTCCTAATCTGCCTCTTCCTATTCCACGGTGTGTCCTGCTCCTCGGTGAGCGGCCCTGTTGACTTCTGGGAACTGTGTGTGTTCCCAAAAAACCACAGGGCCATTCACAGAGCGCCGCGCCGCTCGCGCGTGTGCAGTAGGAAACTGACAGTGAAGCTGCAAGGCTCCACTGCCTGTTTCCCTTAGTTAGGATGGCAGTGCCGGGACCCGAGAGCCAAGGGATGGGTTGGCCTCGGGCGGCCGACATCGCGGGCACCCAGGACAGGTAAGTGTACTTATTTAAAGTCAGCAGCTACAGTGTTTGTAGCTGCTAACTTTAAAAAAAAAATTTTCGCTGGCCAGAATCCCGCTTTAGAGTTGATTTACTAAAGGCAAACAGACCATTGACTTTGAAATGGAAGTTGCTTTTTGCTTGGAAATTTTCCACAGAACTTACTGAATAGCTCTGCTGACTTTCATCATTCAGTCATGTTTAACCACTTCAGCCCCAGAAGAATTCACCCCCTTCCTGACCAGAGCACTTTTTGCGATACGGCACTGCGTGGCTTTAGCTGACAATTGCGCGGTTGTGCGACGTTGCACCCAAACAAAATTGACGTCCTTTTTTTTCCCACAAATAGAGTTTTCTTTTGGTGGTATTTGATCACCTCTGCGGTTAGTTAGTTTAGTTTTTGTGCTATAAACAAAAAAAGAGCGACAATTTCGAAAAAAAAAGCAATATTTTTTACTTTTTGCTATAATAAATATCCCCCAAAAATATATAAAAAAACTAACTTCTTTCTCAGTTTAGGCCAATATGTATTCTTTTACATATTTTTGGTAAAAAAAAAAAAAAAATCCCAATAAGCGTATATTGATTGGTTTGTGCAAAAGTTATAGCGTCCACAAAATAGGGGATAGATTTATGGCAATTTTTTTATTAATTTAAAGAAATTTTTTTTTTAGCGATCTGTGATTTTTACTGTGACTGCAACATTATGGCGGACACATCGGACACTTTTAACACTATTTTGAGACCATTGTTATTTATACAGCGATCAGTGGCAGGGAAGGGGTTAAACACAAGGGGGCGATCAAGGGGTTAAGTGTGTCCTAAGGAGTGATTCCAACAGTGGGGGGGATGGGCTGCCACTGACATGAAAGTGAGCTCTGCTCCCGATGACAGGGAGCAGTAGCTGCCTGTCATGTCAATTGGCAGAACAGGGAAATGCCTTGTTTACAAAGGCATCTCCCTGTTCTGCCGCTCCATGACACGATCACGGGACACCAGCGGACATCGAGTCCGCGGGTCCCGCTGGCACGGTCATGGAGTACACGGCACGCGCACACGCCCACAATACCGCGTCTTAAAGGGGACGTACAGTTACAGCCATTTGCGCAGCCATGCCATTGTGCCAACGTATATTGTCATGCACTGGTCGGCAAGCAGTTAAGCAAGAATGCTATTTTATTCTTGTACATGATTGGGTATATTTATTACAAAGTGAAATTTCACCTCACTCACTAAACTTTGGTAATTTCCTAGGAAGTGAACAGCCTATTTGCCTTTAGTAAAGCAACCCTACTGTCTATCCTAATAATGCTCACTAGGATATCATACTAGGGCCACATTTTCAATAGGAACTGATGAACCAACTGACCTCTAGAAGATTTTACCCCCTTATGACCAGAGCATTTTTTGCTATTCGACATTTTTTGCTATTTTAACTGGCAAATGCACAGTCATACAACACTGTATGCAAAATTACATTTTTATCATTTTTTTACACAAATAGAGCTTTCTTTTGGTGGTATTTGATCACCACTTTTTATTTTTTGTGATATAAATAAAAAAACATGAAAAATTTGGATAAGCCCCCCCCCCCCCCCCCCAATATTTTTTACTTTCTGCTATAAAACATATCCAATAAAAAATAAAAAAATACATTTATTCATGAATTTAGGCCAAAATATATTCTGCTACATGTCTTTGGTAAAAAAAAAATCCCAATACATGTATATTATTTGGTTTGTGTAAAAGTTATAGTGTCTGGTATAGATACTGGAATTTTTATTTATTTATTTATTTATTTTATACTAGTAATGGCGGTGATCAGTGACTTATAGTGGGACTGTGATAGTGTGGTGGGCAATCAGACACTATCTGATGCTGGCTGGGGGGGTACACTAACTGACTGACTGACACTGACAATAGTGACACTAATACAGTGAGCAGTGCTAATACTATGCACGGTCAAGGGGTTAAATGTGTGCCTAACAATGTTTACTGTGAGGGGTATGTACTGCTTTTACCATACCTCAAAACTTTCTGAGATGGTAATGAGGGACACCTATTAGCAAAATTTTGTCAGCATAGGACACACCCCCTGCCACGCCCCCTTAAAGGAGAATTGTACAAAAATAAATGATTGGTTAAACCCACGAGTGCTTTTTTTTTTTTTTACCCCTTCTATTCCTTTATATTGGCTTTTCAAATTTACAAATGCAGCAATTTAGAAATCAGATGAAAGGTTTAGCGCTGGAAAACACTTTTTGATAGATAATTAGTGCATTTTATATACAGCTATATAGATCAGACCAAAATGAGGGACAAATGAGGAGGAAAGAGGGACTTTGGTCCGAATAAGGGACAGTCCCTCTAAATCAGGGACAGTTGGCAACTATGCTTTTACTAAGCGATCTTACTGTTTTTTTCTTTGCTTCGCAGGAAATAAAAAAACAAGATGTACTGTCAATGTTCGGTGCTTTGTGTTGTTTACAACACAGAGCTCCCTTCCCTGAATGATGGATGCCAGCAATCAATCATTGGCCGGGAACTGCTGATCGCCTTGTGCTATAAAAATCACAGCACAACTGGGGCGGCAGGCGCGTGCTTGCGGGCCCCCTATGCGGAAGCACTGATCACATATTAGATATGTGATCCAGTGTAGAGCGGCCAGCCTGCAGTAGTATATCTTCGCGAGGCAGTCGACAAGCAGTTAACCTATCGGCATGTCTTTGGAGTGTGGGAGGAAACCTAAATATGCACAAGAAGAACATGCAAACTCCATGCAGTTAGTGTGCAGACTGGGACTTGAGTCAAGGACCCCAAGTGCTGCTGGACAGAAGGGCTATCCACTATGTTCAATTGTGCTTTCAACTTTACATAAGCGACTAAGAAAAAAAAACAAAAACTGCTAGGATAATTCTGCTGAAAGCCTATATCAGATGTCAGTTTTGGTGTTGTCCATTGTTACACTTTAAAAGGGTTGTAAAGGCTTGTTTTTTTTTTAGTTATTAAAAAAATAAACAGGTGCATATTTACCTGCTCTGTGCAATGGTATTGCACAAAGTGGCTCTTCTTCTGGGGTCCCTCTTGGCTCCGTCTCTTCTCCATGTGCCACTACAGGGAGCCACTTATTATGGAGGAGAATGTGCAGGCTCGCTCCCTAGCTGGGCTGTGTGTGTCCATAGCCACACACAACATGCCCCCACCCAGCCCCTTACTCTCTGCTCACAGGATTAGATTGCTAGCAGGGCTGTCTGCGTCCATAGACACACACAGCATGGCCCAGCCCCCCTAATGCATCGAATGCATTAAAGTTAAAAAATATTTTCCCTTTAGAACTACTTTAACATTTTACCAATCCTAATGCTCACACTGGACTTAAAGTGTGAGTTCATCCAAAGAGGTAAATGCAGCAAGCACTAGAGGGGTGGGTAGGGTGTACGATGTTGGTTCATCTTTTTGCGAAATTTTAACCCCTTCCCTCTGATACCTAACAACTAAACCGCTCAACCCCTAAGCCTGACATTAACCTAACCCCTAACATTAATTGACCCATATTCTGCTGCTTACTCCCTCGATGAAAGCATGCATCACGAGATCCCAAAAATAAGTCCCATTGACTAGTTAATCGAAGATCCTGCCTTAATCTTGTATACATAAACTCATAGATGGTCAGAGATATCCATATTAGTTGACCTGTGCTTTTTAGACTTCCTATAGTCAGATTTCTCACCATACGAATGCTAAACTTCAGATCTCAATGTAATATTAAAAACAAAGATGCAACAAAATGGGGCAGATAGCTATTTCTGAACAGTAAGGCCATCCTATTATAATAATTTCAGAGTTGAAATGATTACAAATATCCATTCATGATTGATTCTTCTTTTTAAGACTTTTACAGCTGTCAATAATGGTATGTAGGTTTAACCAATAAATTCTGGGCATGAATTTTTTATGGTCCCGTGTAAGGGTGTGTCCTTTGCCTACATATTGTGCTCTCATCTCAGAAACTAGAGATCTACACTATATTACCAAAAGTATTGTGACACCTGCCTTTACACACACATGAACTTTAATGGCATCCCAGTCTTAGTCCGTAGGGTTCAATATTGAGTTGGCCCACCCTTTGCAGCTTTTACAGCTTCAACTCTTTTGGGAAGGCTGTCCACAAGGTGTGTTTATGGGAATGTTTGACCATTCTTCCAGAAGCGCATTTGTAAGGTAAAGCACTGATGTGGACGAAAATACCTGGCTCACAGTCTCTGCTCTAATTCATCTGAAAGGGGTTCTATCGGGTTGAGGTCAGGACTCTGTGCAGGCCAGTCAAGTTCCTCCTCTCCAAACTCGCTCATTCATGTTTTTATGGACCTTGCTTTGTGCACTGGTCCTAATCATTTGGTGGAGAGGGGATTATGGTGTGAGGTTGTTCTTCAGGGGTTGGGCTTGGCCCCTTAGTTCCAGTGAAGGGAACACTTAAGGCGTCAGCATACCAAGACATTTTGGACAATTTCATGCTCCCAACTTTGTGGGGACTGTTTGTCGTGGCCCTTTCCTGTTCCAACATGACTGCACACCAGTGTACAAAGCAAGGTCCATAAAGACATGGATGAGCGAGCTTGGGTTGGAGGAACATAACTGGCAGACACAGAATCCTGACCTCAAACCCGATAGAACCTCTTTCGGATGAATTAGAGCAGAGACTGTAAGCCAGGCCTTCTCGTCCACATCAGTGCATGACCTCACAAATGTGCTTCTGGAAGAATGGTCAATCATTCCCATAGACACACTCCTAAACCTTGTGGACAGCCGTCCCAGAAGAGTTGAAGCTGTTATAGCTGCAAAGGGTGGGCCAATCAATATTGAACCCTACGGACTAAGACTGGGATGCCATCAAAGTTTATGTGTGTGTAAAGGCAGGCGTCCCAATACTTTTGGTAATATAGTGTATGTGGACATCTTCTATTCCATCAGTGTAATAGGGTAAGGTAGAAGCGAGCTAACACTTCTACTTTAAGATCTCTAGAGTCTCTAATTTTTGTTTTTTAATCTCAGTGAGAAGCTAAGTGAGTTATAGCAAAAGTGACATTAAATGTAGAATTTGTTTATGAACAATCACTGATCAGATTACTGAAGCGCTCGTTCTGGAATGCAGGTTGTTCACATTCTGTATGTGTTACTAATATGATCACAAACTAAAATACCTTGGAAGATTTTCTAGGACTTTCAGAAACTTGACTACTTAATGTTCACAGATTAGACAAAATAGCAGAGACTTTAAGTTAAATAACATGGTATCACTGTATCAAAGGAAGCAATCTTCCTCTGCCCGCCATACCCTGGGATATTAAAGAATTGGTGTATAGAAGCCGCTTAACCAGGGGCTGTCAGACTGGTTCTGTTGTTGTCACTGCAGGAGATACAGTATCTCACAAAAGTGAGTACACCCCTCACATTTGTGTCAATATTTATTTATATCTTTTCATGTGACAACACCGAAGAAATGACACTTTGCTACAATGTAAAGTAGTGAGTGTACAGCTTGTATAACAGTGTAAATTTGCTGTCCCCTCAAAATAACTCAACACACCATTGATGTCTAAACCGCTGGCAACAAAAGTGAGTACACCCCTAAGTGAAAGTGTCCAAATTGGGACCAATTAGCCATTTTCCCTCCCCGGTGTCATGTGACTCATTAGTGTTACAATGTCTGCGGTGTGAATGGAGAGCAGGTGTGTTCAGTTTGGTGTTATCGCTCTCATTCTCTCACACTGGTCACTGGAAGTTCAACATGGCACCTTATGGCAAAGAACTCTGAGGATCGGAAAACATGAATTCTTGCTGTTCATAAAGATGGCCTAGGCTATAAGAAGATTGCCAAGACCCTGAAACTGAGCTGCAGCATGTTGGCCAAGACTATACAGCGGTTTAACAGGACAGGTTCCACTCAGAACAGGCCTCACCATGATCGGCCAAAGAAGTTAAGTGCATGTGCTCAGCATCATATCCAGAGGTTGTCTTCGAGAAATAGACGAATGAGTGCTGCCAGCATTGCTGAAGTTCAGATGTTGAGGGAATGGGGGGTCAGCCTCTCAGTAATCAGACCATACGCTGCACACTGCATCAAATTGGTCTGCATGGCTGTCATCCCAGAAGGAAGCCTCTTCTAAAGATGATGCACAAGAAAGCCTGCAAACGGTTTGCTGAAGACAAGCAGACCAAGGACATGGATTACTGGAACTGTGTCCTGTGGTCTAATGAGACCAAGATAAACTTATTTGGCTCAGATGGTGTCATGGTCTGGGCCTGCACGAGTGCTGCCGACACAGGGGAGGTACAGTTCATTGAGGGAACCATGAATGCCAACATGTACTGTGACATACTAAAGGAGAGCATGATCCCCTCCCTTTGGAGACTGGGCCGTAGGGCAGTATTCCAACATGACAATGACCCCAAACAGACCTCCAAGACAAACACTGACTTGCAAAGAAGCTGAGGGTAAAGGTAATGGACAGGCCAAGCATGTCTCCAGACCTAAACCCTATTGAGCATCTGTGGGGCATCCTCAAATGAAAGGTGGAGGATCACAAGGTCTCTAACATCCACCAGCTCTGTGATGTCATCATGGAGGAGTGGAAGAGGACTCCAGTGGCAACCTGTGAAGCTCTGATGAACTCCATGCCCAAGAGGGTTAAGGCATTGCTGGAAAATAATGGCCACACAAAATATTGGCAAAAAAAATAAGTGTAGCGCTATGAAAAATGAAAAAGTCTAATAAAGAACAAATTAGACCGGCAGTTCAAACTGTAGTTGCCAAAGAAGGGACAACCAGAATCGATGGACCCAACGGGGCGTACGCAGAGTAGGGTCAAAACAGACTTAGGTGGTGATGGGCTACAGGTGGCCCGGAAGGACAATGTTGAGGGGATGGCTCACACGTTGCTGTGTTCCTCAAATGCCGGAACCGAGGAGTATGGAACAAACGGCACCTTGGATATATCCTCAGAACGGTGTTAAAAACCAAAGGATGGCAGCAGCGGATGGTAAAAAAAGAAGGAATGGCCACGTAGTGTAAATCCGCATAAAAATGGAATTTATTTAAAAAATGGTATACACTCACATGTAAAAGCATAAAAGACAGCGCTGTAGAGAACGTGGCGACAGTGGGGTCCTGCCCAACACACAAAATATTGACACTTTGGGCCCAATTTGGAGATTTTCACTTTTGTTGCCAGCAGTTTAGACATTAATGGCTGTGTGATGGGTTATTTTGAGGGGACAGCAAATTTACACTGTTATACAAGCTGTACACTCACTACTTTACATTGTAGAAAAGTTTCATTTCTTCAGTGTTATAAAAGAGAAAAGAATATAGCGCTGAAGACCCGAAATATGTAAAGCAGCCAGCACAGCAAGAGACAAAATTGAATAGCAAAATTTTAAATATATGTGCAGCACTAAAAGTGAAAGGTCTCTGAAAGGTCTCTGTCTACAGGACAATCAGATATCAATAGGAAACAATGGGGGTTATTTACGAAAGGCAAATCCACTTTGCACTGCAAATGCACTTGAAAGTGCACTGAAAGTACACTTGAAAGTGCAGTCGCTCTAAATCTAAGGGGTAGATCTGAAATGAGTGGAAGCTTTGCTGATTTTATCATCCAATCATGTGCAAGCTAAAATGCTGTTTTTTATTTTCCTTGCATGTCCCCCTCGGATCTACAGCGACTTTACTTCCAAGTGCACTTTCAGTTAACTTTCAACTGCACTTGCAGTGCAAAGTGGATTTTCCTTTAGTAAATAACCCCCAGTGTATCATATGAATATATTAATACTGCAAAGTTGTACATAAATATATACTAAATGAATAAACATCGAAGTAGATATGATGTGATAAAATTAAAAAATATACCCAAAGGAGAAACAAATAAAAAACAAAATAAAAAATAAGTCAAGAATAATCAAGAATAATATTATTATGCTTTTTTTATTTATTTATTTTTTTTATTTGTGCAAGTTACCACAACACCATCATCCCATAGTTTTTAAGATCAAAGATACAACTAGGTTGGTGTCCCTTGTCAATTTTACATTGTATTTTTTAAAATGTAACTGCCTATTCCCAAACAGTCATTTAAAGTAAAACACATAGCCAAGTATTATTCTCCACAATTTTTTTATTGTGCATTAAAAAAAGAAAACAAATAAAATTAGACATGCTATCTGCCAATAGAACTTAACCAAAAAGTGCATTCTATGCATCCAAAAATATAGAAAATATACCAAATCAAATCAATATTATTCAACCAAAAAATAAAATAAAAGCCTCATGCATGTGTCCTGCTTTTTAATATAAGGGGTCAACAATGCCAAGAGTGGTGAAAGCAGGGGTCTGTCATCTAGGGATATTTCCGAAAAACATCTGGATTATTCTCCTGGAGCTCCTGCAGCAAAGGCATATGACATAATTGTTTTATGATTAATAAAGCAACCAATTTTTGGTCCAAGGACTCCTCCTCCTCCTGTTCCTGGACTGGACTTGGGTCAAAGCAATAACTCCAAGGCCAATAATAAATAACATGTTATCTCCCCTGATTCCACAACATGGCTGGTTGATGAACGGCCGTTCAGAAACAAACTGAAAAGCGTGAAATATAAAGCGTGAAATGAAAAGCGCGAAATGAAAAGCGCGAAATGAAAAGTGCGAAATGAAAAGTATGAATCAACACTCACCAAACTTCTACTAACATGAAATTAGCTGAAGGAGCCCAAAAGGTGGTGCTAAAGAGCTGAAAAACCACGTAGTATGTCACTACGTTCGTACTTTTTGGCCAACAATTGTGTGCCGTGTGTATGCAAGACAAGTTTGGGCCAACGCCCTTCGGACAAATTACTTCAGCCCTTCGGACAAAAGTCCACGGTTTTGTTGGCCAACAATCCGATCGCGTGTACAAGGCTAAAGTCTTAAGCAGAATCACTGCACAGACCTGGAGAAAATAAACAAAGCACACCAAAATTCAAGTAATTCTTCTTCAATGGAATGAGTAGCAGGAACCCGTGTGTCTTGTGCTGTGTCTAAAGACAGAAATTGGTTATACTGTATTAGTGTATAAGGAAGACTTGACCCATCCTGTGTTTGAGGCTGCCAGCCCTGATCGTTTTCACTACACTGAGCTATCCAAGGGACGGAGGGATCATCTCCCATTCTGGCCAGGAGTAGGAGGCATGGATGTTCCATCTCATTGGTATAGATACACCACAAGCCTTAGCGACTCATTGGGCATACCTTTCTGAGTCCATACGTTCCAGTAAGCCTTCTCAAAGTTGGTGGTGGTTGTTTTCTTCACACACGTGATCCCTATGTGATTCTTGCTGATACCATGAGGACTCACCCTCCTTTTTTGGATTCACTTCAATACTCATTTTGAATTTATGTGGACTTATTTTTAATTTTGTTTTTTAAATGTTTCTCCTTTGGATATATATTGAAAGTGCAGTCGCTCTAAATCTAAGGGGTAGATCTGAAATGAGTGGAAGCTCTGCTGATTTTATCATCCAATCATGTGCAAGCTAAAATGCTGTTTTTTATTTTACTTGCATATCCCCCTCAGATCTGCAGCGACTTTACTTCCAAGTGCACTTTCAAGTGCACTTGCAGTGCAAAGTGGATTAGCCTTTAGTAAATAAACCCCACTGTTTCCTATTAATGCACATATCTGATTGTCCTGTAGACATACAGAGACCTTTCACTTTTAGTGCTGCACATATCTTTAAAAAATTTTCAGTGTTGTCACCTGAAAAGATATAATAAAATATTTACAAAAATGTGAGGGGTGTACTCACTTTTGTGAGATACTGTAAGTACAATATCTATTTATGTCAATAATGCAGTTAGCTCAAAGTTTTCAAAGTATGCTAAGGACAGATAATACAAGAGCCCCAAATAAATAGGATGCTTATTATAGTAAACAGGTAGTTGTGGTTCTAATTAACAAGCTTTGTTATGATAATGCACTGTAATAAAATGTCAGTTAGCTCAAAACTGTTATTTTACACATAGGTGGGGCCTTGAAAAGCTCAGTCAGCCCCTGGCCTCTTGCATTCTCCAACAACCTCATCTGCCTGCCATAGATCCTGTCCCTTTTCCTGTCCTCCTAGTAGTGTTGGGATTTCCTGTGCACCTTTGTGAACTCTAGTATCTCCTGTTGCATTCTCCTTCATATAAAGTCAAAATCCAACAGGGGATGAGACTTGGGCCGGCCTGGCCATACACAGAGCAAATTTCTGTGTGTTGCAGGAAAGAAATTTGCTTGGTTCCCCCATCATCCCAGACAGTGTTGAGGCGGGAATCCCTCCTGCCGAGCCATTGTCTGCTCCCTGCAGGGGGGCGGGGGTAGCTTTCCCTGCAGGGAGAAGACAGTGATTATTGCTTGCTGCTATAGCAGCTGCTAGCAATAATTGCAGGTAAAACACAGTATGCAAAAAAACCCAAAAAAACACAGCATGCTGGTTGTACCCAAGTTCATCGATCAATTGGCTAAGGTTTGAACTGCATATGGCCAGCCCTACTCATATTGGCCAAAGCAGATGTACAGACCAAGGAACTTGTTGGGTATTTTAACTCTACAGCACAAAAACTAAGATATCAGTTTTGGAAGGATTAACTCTTGTGTTTCACTTTGAGTACATAAAGCTCTCCATAAGAAAAATTGACCTAAAAAGGTAAAGTAGTTTTTAGTTTTGGACAAAGTGGGGATGGATTAGATGACCTATTAGGTTTTTACTGCTGTGTATGTCTCGGTTAGGGAGATTCATCCTCTCTAATTGTCCTGTTTACCATTATCATTGAAAGTAAAAGAAAATCCCAAATTTTGGGTTGTCCCCGGAAAAGTAATAGAGGGGAAATTTTCCAATTGGGACATTAGTATTTTTGAGACCTGGGGGTCTCAAAAGGATTCCCTTCATTTGCAGGGATTTCCTCAGACTTCCTATTTTAGCTATGGGACAGAAAGTGAAGTGAAATCTCCCAAATGGGACACAGACGGCAACCTGAGGTATGTGAGCTCTCCCCCATTCTCTTTCTTCCATGTCTCACAGCGTTTCTGCCTTCCATGTGCCATAGCATTCCTGCCTACCATGTCCCATAGAGTTCCTGCCCTCCAAGTCCCATAGCGTTCCTGCCTTCCATGTGCCACAGCCTTCCATGTCCCATAGCATTCCTGCCCCTTCCATGTGCCACAGCGTTCCTGCCTTCCATGTCCCATAGGGTTCCTGCCTTTCATGTGCCACAGCGTTCCTGCCTTCCATGTGCCACAGCATTCCTGCCTTCCATGTGCCACAGCGTTCCTGCCTTCCATGTGCCACAGCGTTCCTGCCTTCCATGTGCCACAGCTTTCCTGCCTTCCATGCGCCACAGTGTTCCTGCCTTGTCCCACAGTGTTCCTGCCTTCCATGTGCCATAGTGTTCCTGCCTTGTCCCACAGTGTTCCTGCCTTCCATGTGCCATAGTGTTCCTGCCTTCCATGCATCACAGTGTTCCTGCCTTCCATGTACCACAGTGTTCTTCCCTTCTATGTGCCATCATGATTCTTCCTGCCTTCCATGTGCCACAGTGTTCCTGCCTTCAATGTACCACAGTGTTCCTGCCTTCCATGAGCCATAGTGATCCTTCCTGCCTTTCATGTGCCATAGTGTTCCTGCCTTCCATGGGCCTTAGTGATCCCTCCTGCCATCCAGGTGTCATAGTGAGCCTTCCTGTCTTCTATATGCCATAGTGATCCTTCCTTACTGCCTTCCAGGTGTCATAGTGATCCTTCCTTCCATGTACCATAGTGAGCCTTCCTCCCTTCCATGTACCATAGTGACCCCTCCTTCCTGTCTTCCATGTACCACAGTGACCTTTCCTTTTATCCATATACCATAGTGATCCTTTCCTCTCTCTCTCCCTAAGGGTTGATTCAGACTGGAACACAATGAAGGAAAGGGGCATTCTGTGTGCATTTCCCCCACTGCATGCAACCATGCTGATTTCTGAGATGCACATGGGTGCCATTAATTGTTAATGGCAGCATGTTTGCGGCCACCAAACCACATGGCACTGCAGTGTTCTGCGGTTTGGTGTGGTACGATTAGGAAAAGAAGTGCTTTGCCGAGTGTCCCCATTCACTTGAATGGGTTGTGCTCAGAAGGCAGTGTGCCCACCAATGCATCACCCCCAGCTGTTGCAGCTAAAGGGGGAGCACTTGGCAAGGTGGCAAAACCTTGTGGTTGAGCCATGGTTTTACCACCCCTGCAATCACTAGTGTGAATGTGCCCTAAGTGTTATGTTGCATATTTCTAACATTTGAGATAAGATTTCCTTATGATGTACATTTGTTCAAGCAATGCTGCACTGTATACAGCAACTAGGCTCAGATTCTGTTTAACCATCCCTCTTTAAGCCACACCCACTGTTATGGGCAACTTAACCCTGACTATTATTTGCTACTATGTGCTAAACGTACTGCAGTACTTATTCTCTGGCTCCATCCCAGGGTTCCTCAGCTCCTTCCTAATCCTCTAAAAGCTCTCAGTCTAATTTCAGTGTATATAAAACCAGATGTATTAGGATTTTTCTAAATGATAGTGTTGAGTACGGATGAGCCCGATGTTCGAGTCGAACATAAGTTCGATTTGAACATCGGGTGTTTACTGGATTTAGAACAGGGAGTCCACGGGAAATTCGAGCGCCCACTGAATGCTCCATAATTCACAGAGATCGCAGTGCATTGGTGGCTGCTGATTGCCCAAAGCATGCACCTGACCTGCATGCTTTGGCCAATCACAGTGCACTCTGCTGTGAGAGCCATGATAGGCCAAAGGCAGGGAGCCTTTGGCCAATCATGGCTCAGGGGGCTAAGTCCACATCCCACACTATGTAAGGCTGCTTACATAGCGGACGTACATAGTGTAATGACCAAGAGCAGACAAATGAGATTTCTAAAGGAAAAAATGTCATTTAAAACTGCTCATGGCTGTAAAGTATTGCCGGATCCAGGCAATATACATAAAAATCATTGAAAAAAACAGCGTGAGTTCCCCCTTCAGTCCATTACCGGGACCTTCAGATCTGGTATGGATATTAAGGGAAACCCCGTGCCAAATTTTTTTTTTAAAATGGCGTGGGGGTCTACCCTAAAATCAATACCAGGCCCTTCAGGTCTGGTATGGATTTTAAGGGGAACCCCGCACCACAATTAAAAAAAAAACCTTATCTGAGCACGCAACCTGGCAGGCCGCAGGAAAAGGCGGGGGGACGAGAGAGTACCCCCCCTTCTGAACCATACCAGGCCACATGCCCTTAACATGGGGAGGGTGCTTTGCGGTCCCAAGGGCCTTTTCCCCACAACCCTTGCCCAGTGGTTGTGGGGGTCTGCGGGCAGGGGGCTTATCGAAATCTGATTCCAACCCCCCCATGTGAATGGGTATCGGGTACATTGTACCCCTACTCATTCACCAAAAAAAGTGTCAAGAAAGTAAAAATGACAGGAGACAGTTTGACAATTTCTTTATTTAAAAAAAAAGTGTCCCACCATGTCCATCCATCTTCAACCACAGCGCCGAGGGTCCCGAGAAAAAAAAAAGGAAAAACTCCGCCTTCATGAGAGACGTCCTGCCGACTGCAGCCTTTTCACGATGACAGCTGTTGTATAGCTGAGGGCGGGGCCACCCGGTGATGTAAAGGAGTGACCCCGCCCCCGCTAACGTCACATGATATCACATGATGCCAGAAGAGGACTGGGTCATCCGGTTATGTCACCGGGTGGCCCAGCCCTCAGCTATATAACAGCTGCCATCGCGAAAAGGCTGCAGTCACTGGAACACCTCCCACTGAGGCAGAGTTTTTCTGCTTTTTTTTTCAGTCATCAACGCTTTTTTTTTTTTAATACAGAAATTGTCAAACTGTCTCCTGTCATTTTTACTTTTTGACACTTTTTTGCTGAATGAGTAGGGGTACAATTCACATGGGGGGGCTGGGATCAGATTCCGATAAGCCCCTTGCCCGCAGACCCCCACAACCACTGGGCAAGGGTTGTGGGGAAGAGGCCCTTGCCCACATCAACATGGGGACAAGGTGTTTTGGGGCAACCCCAAAGCACCCTCCTCATGTTGAGGGCATGTGGCCTGATACAGTTCAGGAGGTGCTCTCTCGTCCCCCCCTTTTCCTGTGGCCTGCCAGGTTGCGTGCTCGGATAGTGCCTGGTATAGATTTTTTGGGGGGGGACCCCCACCACATTTTTTTAAATTTTGGCGCGGGGTTCCCCTTCAAATCTACACCAGACCTGAAGGGCCTGGTATGAATTTTGGGGGGACCCCGACGCCATTTTTAAAAAAAATTTAGGTACGGGGTTCTCCTTAATATTCATACCAGACCCAAAGGGCCTAGTAATGGACTGGGGGGAACCCACACCATTTTTTTCAATGATTTTTTATCTTTATTGCCGGGATCCGACAAAACATTACAGCCGCGAGCCAGTTTAAATGACATTTTTTCCTTTTGAAATGTCATTTTGCTGTGGTACTGTTATAAACAAGGAAAAGATGTGCTACTTTACAGGCAGACTAAGGAGACCTCCCAAGCACAATATTTAATTGGAATATTTCATTTTTATTGTTTCACTTTAAGCATTATTAAAATCACTGCTCCTAAAAAAAACGGGCATTTTTAAAACTTTTTTTTGCATTGATACATGTCCAGTGGGGCAGGACCCAGGTCCCCATACACTTTTTATGGCTATAACTTGCATGTAAGCCTTTAAAATGAAAACTTTCACATTCGTGTCCCATAGACTTTAACAGTGTTCGCACAAATTTTTTGCCTGTTCGCATGTTCTGCTGCGAACCGAAGCAGGGGGTGTTTGGCTCATCCCTAGTGTTGA
Source organism: Lithobates clamitans (assembly GCA_037952925.1). Classification (NCBI taxonomy): domain Eukaryota; kingdom Metazoa; phylum Chordata; class Amphibia; order Anura; family Ranidae; genus Lithobates; species Lithobates clamitans. The sequence goes on from JBBGZY010001482.1 coordinate 342,916, forward strand.
GGTTTACATGTATCCATACCTCCCAACTTTTGGAGATAAGAATGAGGGATGACTATTAGCAAAAGTATGTAGGCATAGGACACACCCCCTACCATGCCCCCTTAACCACTTAAGGACCGGAAGATTTACCCCCTTAATAACTAGGCCATTTTTTGCAATACGGCACTGCTTGACTTTAACTGACAATTGCGTGGTCGTGTGACGCTGTACCCAAACAAAATTGACATCCTTTTTTCCCACAAATAGAGCTTTCTTTTGGTGGTGTTTGATCACCTCTGCAGTTTTTATTTTTTGTGCTAAAAAAAAATTTAATTTTTTACTTTTTGCTATAATAAATATCCCAAATAAATATATATATAAAAAAAACAAAATTTCTTCCTCAGTTTAGGCCGATATATATTCTTCTACATATTTTTGGTAAACAATAATCGCAATAACCATATATTAATTGCTTTGTGCAAAAGTTATACAAAATAGGGAATTGTTTTTCTTTTTTTACTAGCAATGGCGGTCATCTGCGATTTTTAGTGGGACTGCGACATTGCGGCGGACAGATCGGACACCTAACTAACAGTTTTGACACTTTTTTGGGAACCAGTGACATTATTACAGTAATCAGTGCTAAAAATGTGCACTGTTATTGTACTAATGACACTGGCAGGGAAGAGGTTAACATCAGGGGCGATCAAGGGGTTAAATGTGTTCCCTGCAGGTGTGTTCTAACTGTATGGAGGATGAGCTGCCTGGGGAAACACACAGATCTGTCTTCCTGCATAGCAGAAAGACAGGATCTGTGTGATCTTCCCTGTCAGAATGGAGATTTGCCTTGTTTACACAGGCAGATCCCCGTTCAGTCACTGCGGGGAACGATCGCGGGTGGCTGGCGGACATTGAGTCCACCCTATCCGCTGATTGGCTCCCCTGCTGGCCTGTGGGCGCGTGCGCATGCCCACAAGCTAGAGTTCCCAAGCTGACTTACAATGACGGCGATTCGCGGGGAACGAGACGATCTGCCGCAGTACAATGACAGCGGCTGGTCAGCAAGTAGTTAAAGGAGAATTATACAAAAAAAAGTTAGTTAAACCCACAAGTGCTTTTTTTTACCACTACTATTCTTTTATATTGGCTGCTGAAATTTCCAAATGCAGCCATTTAGAAATTGGATGAAATCAGGGACAGTCCCTCGAAATCAGGGACAGTTGGGAGGTATGATGTATCCCTGAGACTCCAGCTTGTGGCACAGCAATCAAAGCATCATAGATACAAGGAAGCCCAGGTTTTGTTTAACCACTGCCCTTAAGGCAACTTTCACACTGAGGCACTTTACAGGTGCTACAGCACTGAAAATAGCGCCTGTACAGCGCCTGTAAAGCGCCTGTAAAGCGCCTCTCCTGTGTCTCCAGTGTGAAAGCCCGAGGGCTTTCACACTGGAGCGGTGCGCTTGCAAGACGGTCAAAAAAGTCCTGCAAGCCGCATCTTTGCAGCACTATAGGAGCAGTATATTCACCGCTCCTAAAGCGCCCCTTCCCATTGAAAACAATGGGGCAGCGCCGCAAACCCGCCAGCAAAGCGCCGTTGCAGTGGCCGCTAGCGGGGCTAAAATGACAGTAAAGCGGCGCTAAATATAACGCCGCTTTACCGCCGATGCCCGCCCGCCTCAGTCTGAAAGTAGCCGTAGCCCTTCTCACTATCATGTTTGGCTACGCACGTTATGCAGGTCAATTTCTCCCTAGAATGTCCCTCATTTTCAAGTTCAAAAGTTGGGAGGTATGCTCTGTGTGTCTGTAGATACACACAGCCTGACTTGGGTCGAGCCCACACAAATGCCCCCATAGGAAGTGGCTTGCTGTGGGGGCACTCGGAAGGGAGGAGGAGCCAAGAGCATCAGCGGAGGACCCCAGAACAGGAGGAAAGGGACTGCTTTGTGCAATAGCATTGCAAACATAACAACATGTTATAACATGTTTATTATATGAAAAAAAAAAAAAAAGCTCTACAGTCACTTTTATTTTTCCGCAAGCCAATCAATGCCATAGTAGTTTGAAGTATAAATAAAGCCAAAAAGTTTGTATTAGTTTTGGATAGACTGGAGAGGGATTAGAACACCTGTCAGATTTGTACTGCTGTCTCTGTACCCATTACTCTACCCTCTTTATTTGTCCTGTTTACTGTTATCACTAAAAGTGCAGTTCTAGTGGATGATTCTTCATCCTTGGGCCTTTGATCTCTCAAGCTTTTTGACTATTACTATTGCTACCCTGGACATCACTGTGAGGGATGCTGTCCATAAGGCTAATCACAAGTAGCTGCATTCTAAATTTAGTTCAGTTGCGTTCTGTTTTACTAAAATTGTGCTTCCAAACTTGACTCTCTGATGTTATAAGGTCCTTATGGTGACCATGCTATCCAACCACATTACCCTGATTGTGTCACAGAGATATTGCTGTGAAGGGTAGCTTTAATATCAGTTTTTTATTATTCTTCAGTGTATGCCACCCTGAAGTTGCTTTTTTGGCATTATTACCGGTACTCCTAACTTTGAGCACATGTATTAACTAAACTGCGAGTTACATTTACTCACTGTTTGATCACTGGATTCAATCTCCCGGTATTGTTTGTGGAATGCACTTATGAATCCCCATTCATGTTTGGAGTCTTGTTGTCTTTGTTTAGGGACTAGGTACATTTCTTGAGCCCACCTCTGCAAGCAATTTCTCTAGAGGCTGGGCTTTGTATCCTTTTTCCACAAAACGTTGTTTTATATAATCCGCTTGTGTCACATAATTCTCATCCAAAGTACAGTACATCCAAAGTACAGAACCCTGCTTCTTCTATTTGTTCATGCATTTTATTATATTGAACTGTCATTAGGAGGAGAGGATTCATCACATCACTCTATATACAACATTATGAGTTTTCTGATGGACTGATGGACAGTTTTCGTAGATGTTGGATTTCTTCATGTTTGTTTGTAATAAGCAAGATATGAGCATATTTGACTATTGCACTATATGAGATATCTTATTGGTGAATATTTTTTATTCATAGGAAGCGCAGATAACTTATTCTGTTAAAAATTCTCAACAAGCTTGAGAAACTTTTTGTCAAAAACACAAATTATTGCCTTGTTATTCTTTGTGTTTTGTTTTTTGGGAATCAAGTGAAAAGATCTAAAATACATACCAGCTTGCCTTCATGTGGTCTGGTGTCATGGACAGGTAATCCATAAAAAGCATACATTTTTTTTGTAATTGTAGGATTCACTACAAATTAGCACCCTTGAAGCAGGTGGTAAGCTTATGAATTTTGGCCAAATTATACACTAATACCTCGTGATTTTGTATGTGTTGGTCTTTTCGGAGGCAGGTTGAAAAAAAAGCATTTACGACACATATCATCCTACCAACATAATAGAGGTGGCACTAAAGCCTCGTCGTACACACGATCAGATTTTCAGATGAACATTTGTCCGTTTTTTATTGCATGCTAGGCTCATATCGAAAGTGAAGAGGTTACTCACCATACGAAAATTCTAGCACAACAGAATTCAACTTCAGAAGTTACGTAATGTGTTGAATAGTTTTGTATGTATTCTTTCCTTTTTGAGCATGCGTAGTCTTACGATTTTTTTTTGGACGAAAACCGTACTAATTAAACTAAATCGGTCATTGTGTTCACGTACAATTAAATATTTATAGTCTGCACATCCAGCTTTTGTGCCATGAAAAATCATAGTCGGCTGTCGAAAGCACCATACTAACGAGTCGAAAATAGGCAGATTGTTCGTCGGACGAAATTTTACTTCCGCTGTTCGTATCATGTGTACGGGCCTTTAGAGTCTGGTTTTCAAGTATTATGTATCCACAAATTGATTCCCTGTTTTTTAAATTTCATTATGTTGCTATTAGCAATAAAAAGTTGCTTGGATGTGGCCTGGGACTGAGCTCAGATAATCCACAAAAAGTTTTTAGCACTACACCATCGATGTAAGATTTTCCTGATGGGTTCAGGGCATGTTCTCTATGAACAAATATATCCATACACTCATGTTATGCAAGCATGCTGTGGGGTTGATTTACTAAAACTGGATAGTGCAAAATCTGGTGCGGCTCTGCATAGAAAGTCATCAGCTTCCAGGTTTTATTGTCAAAGCTTAATTGAACAAGCTGAAGTTAGAAGCTGGTTGGCTACCATTCACTGCTGCACCAGATTTTCCACTCTCCGGTTTTAGTAAATCAACCCCAATATATACAGGCACACCCCACTTTTAAGTACACAATGGGGTTTATTTACTAAAGCTGGAAAGTGCAAAATCAGGCTCACTTCTGCATAGAAACCAATGAGCTTCCATATTTTATTACCAAAGCTAAATTAAACAAACTGGGGTTAGAAGCTCATTGGTTTCTATTCAGAAGTGAGCCTGATTTTGCACTTTCCAGCTTTATTAAATAAACCCCATTGTGTACTTGAAAGTGGGGTATGCCTGTATAATTTTATCCCTTCTCTTATTTCCTACGGTAAATCAGGTCTCATTTGTAAAGCTTGCCCTATACACTTGTGCTTTAAATAAACCACTCTTATTTATAATCCATAATCTAAATACAATAATACAATTAATTAATAAATGCTTTTAATTAAGCTGACTAATTGAATTGAATATCCATTTTATATTTTTGCACCAAAAGCCTCCTTTAGAGTTGGACCTCTGTAATAAGAAGAAATATTGAGCGGTTACCAAAAAAAGAAAGTTGATATTTATGTGTGATATTGAAAAATGATTAATGTGTACTCGTAAACCTTATACACATAATGATGGTTTTAATTAAAGTACAAGATGTGGCATTCATTGTCCCCAACCCACATCTGCTTTACGAATCCCCTAGGAGTGCTTAATTACAAGGGTGGGGGAAAGACTGTGTGTTCTTCTTTTCTCCCCAAACCCTGTACAGTAATCAGTGTGCTGCAGTCTGTATAAAGCACAACTACTCCAACTGTATATCATATGGACACTTACTCCCTGGCTTAATTGATTTTGCCTTTATGTGCATACATGTGCGGACATTAAAGTAGATGTAAACGCTAAGTGGATGACATTTAGTTTGCTAAAACACTGTTTATCATAAACAATTACCATTTTTTGTATAAAACACTGCTTTCGTCATTTTTCATAATGCCAAGCTATTTCAGCTTCATTAAGCCACTTCCTGTCTACATGCAGGTACTACAATATTGGCCCATTGCTTTGGACTAGCTTAAAGGCTAGGTTCACCTTTTGTAGAAAATATCCTATGTAGTCAAGGAGCCCCAGTAGATATTAAATATTTGTGCAGCTTTGTAAAATGATTATTAATTCTATTGTTTTATCTTTGGGCCATTTGGGTTCCCTCAGAAGCCTGGCTAAAAAACTCCTAGTTAGCAACCTCCATGACCCGACCTATTGCTAGGGTGTGAAAACCATTGGATGCTCACTCCCAGTGATGCAGGAGTGAAACACAATGGTATATGTGTCCTAGCAACAAGTCAGGACATGGGGGTTGCTAACTAGAAGTTTTTTTTAGCCAAATGGCCTATGGGTAAAACAATGAAATAAATGATTATTTTACAAAGCTGCACAGATTTTTTTACATTTACTGGAGCTTCTTGAAGGCATAGGCCCATGCCTAAGCAATTCGTATTGGAACAGCTGCTCTTAGTCTTTATCTGAATTGGAGGCTCATCCTGACCCCTGCACTCTGTACAATACATTATGTTGTACATTACATAGTCCTGCCCAACATTTCTACTGTCCCAACAGTTGCTGGTTTTATTTAAAGTGATTGTAAACGATCACCTTGAAAACGACCCATAGAATAGAAATGAAAGGCAAAACATGTTTGTATAGATATAAAAAACATTATAAATACCTTTTTTCCCCTTTTTTTATTAGTGATTACATTCCCTCTGTTCTCAGCTGCAAACAAGCTGGGGGGAGAAGAAGCAGCAACCACAGTGTGCTCTCCTGCCTAGTGTGGTCAGTTTTTAATAGGAAAGCAGGAACACCAGGGATTTCACAGAAAGGAAGCAATACAAAGAGAAGAGGATACTTTCTTATACAAGTACATGGTACAGCAGGCACCTGGTACATCAGGAATATGAAGTGTTGGGGTAACAAATGCTTTAAGTTCTTCTATAAGGTAGGCTCAGATAGACAACATGACATCTTTCTGTGTGCAGAAAAGCATATGTAATAAAACTGTTTATTTTTTCTTTAAATTATCCCTTGTACTGAGGTTTATGTGTATCTGTGAAACTGTTACTTGTGACATAGTAAGTAACAGTGGCGGTGCATCCATAAGGGTGCATGGGCGCCAACCCCTTTTTCCAGCCACCCCATATATGACCAATGAATAGATTCATGCATCGCATTGGGGGTGTTTTTGAAGCACCTAATTGGAGCCATAGGTTCTAATAGACGTCAAAAAAGGTGACCCAGGTGCTATAAAAATGCACTGATTAATGTAAAAATGACACTGGCAGGGAAGGGGTTAACACTAGGTGGGCGATCAAGGGGTTAAGTGTGTTACCTCAGCATGTTCTAACTGTAGGGGGGATGGGCTTACTGAAACATGACAAAGATCACTGTTCCCGATCACTGGGAACAGAAGATCCCTGTCATGTCACTAGGCAGAACAGGGAAATGCCTTGTTTACATAGGCAGTTCCCTGTTCTGCCTCTCCTCCCTGTGATCGTGGGCCGCCGGCAGACATCGGGTCCATGGGACCCGCGGGCACGCTCCCGCGCGCGCGTGTGTGTGCTATTCTGGTTTTACGGACTGACATACAGGTGAGTCAGTTTGCGCAGAAGAGCCATTCTGCCAATGTACTGTATAGCGGCATGAGGCAGTCGGCAAGTGGTTAAAAGAGTTGTAAAGGTTTTTTTTTCCTTTTTTTAATAACAAACATGTCATACTTACCTCCTCTGTGCAAGGGTTTTGTACAGAGTGGCCCCAATCCTCTTCTTTTGGGGTCCCCCAATGGCGCTCCTGGCTCCTCCTCTTCTCGAGTGCCCCCACAGAGAGCCGCATTCCATGGGGGCACTCGTGCGGGCACGCTCCCCAGTCCTGCTTCTGTGTCCATTGACACATACAGCAGGACTCGGCCCCAGCACCGGCTCCAGTTTCGCTGGATTTGATTGAAAGCAGTGGGAGCCAATGGCTCCTGCTGCTATCAATCTATCCAATGAGGACCCGAGACAGCGGCTGGAGCTGTTGTGCTCGTCCCCGTCACTGGAACGATCAGGTTCAGATAAGTAAAGGGGGGCTCTGGGGGGCTGCTGCACCACAAAAGGTTTTTCACCTTAATGCCTAAAAGGTGAAAAACTTTGAGGGTTTACAACCCCTTTAATTAAGGCTGGGTTCACACTATTGCAAAACCCGCATCCAACTTGCTTGTCAGGAGATTGTGACCAGTTCTCTTTGGAGCCGGTTCACACATCTCCGGAGTGGTTTCGGTGCGAATTGCACAGGGGTCCTATGCGTCTTCTGGTCAGTTTCAGGTCTGAATTCAGCCAAAAATTTGGGCTGAAATCGGACTTGAAACAGTGAACAGGGACACACTGGACCCCTGCTGGGAGCCTCTCCATGCTTTGGAGTGAACCAATGATCATCCCCTTGTCCACAGCATGGTTGGACAGCAGAACAAGAAGTCTTGTGAGCAGTTAAATCTTATCTGCTTGTATAGTGATTAATACAATCAGGTCCATAAATATTATGTGCAGTGCCCACCATGTCATGTGCTGTGCCCACCATGTCATGTGCATTGTAGTGCCACCATGTAATGTGCTGTGCCCACTATGTCATGTGCTGTGCATTGCAGTGCCCCTTGTAATGTGCTGTGCCCAGTATGTAATTTGCTGTGCATTGCAGTGCTCACTATGGGGTTATTTACGAAAGGCAAATCCACATTACACTGAAAGTGCACTTGGAAGTGCAGTCGCTGTAAATCTAAGGGGTAGATCTGAAATGAGGGGAAGCTCTGCTGATTTTATCATCCCATCATGTGCAAGCTAAAATGCTGTTTTTTTATTGTCCTTGCATGCTCCCCTCGGATCTACAGCAACTTTACTTCCAAGTGCACTTTAAGTGCACTTTCAAGTGCACTTGCAGTGCAAAGTGGATTTTCCTTTAGTAAATAACCCCCTATGTAATGTGTAGTGACCACCATGTCATGTGCTGTACATTGCAGTGCCCACCATGTAATGTGCTGTGCCCACCATGTCATGTGCTGTGCATTGCATTGCTCTTCATGTGATGTGCAGTGCCCACTATATCGTGCTGTGCCATCCAGTGCCCACCATGTCATGTGCAATGCCCACCATGTCATGTGCTGTGCCATTCAGTGCCTGCCATGTAATGTGCAGTGTCCACCATGTCATGTGCTGTTCCTTGCAATGCCTGCTATGTAATTTGCAGTGTCCACCATGTCATGTGCTGTGCCATGCAGTGCCCACCATGTAATGTGCTATGCCCACCATGTCATGTGCAGTTCCCACCATGTCATGTTCTGTGCTGTGCCCACCCTGCCATGTGTTGTGCCCAGCATGTAGGGTGTTGTGCCCACTATGTAATGTGCTGTGCTGTTCAGCAGTGCCCACCATGTCATGTACAGTTCCTAACATGTAATGTGCAGTTGCATTGCCCACCATGAAATGTGCTATGCCATGCAGTGCCCACCATGTAAGGTGTTGTGCCCACCATGTAATGTGCTGTGCCATTCAGTGCCCACCATGTAATGCGCTGTGCCCACCATGTCATGTGCTGTGGCATGCAGTGCCCACCATCTAATGCGCTGTACCCACCATGTAATGTGCTGTGCCATGCAGTGCCTACCATGTAATGTGCTGTGCTGTGTCATGCAGTGCCCACCAATGTGCCCAATGGAATGTGATGTGCAGGGCTCACCATGTCATGTGCAGTATCCACCATTTAATGTGCTATGCTCACAATGTAATGTGCTGTGCTGTGTTGTACAGTGTCCACTATGTCATGTGGTGTCATGAAGTGCCCACCTTGTCAGGTGCTGTGCCCACTTGTAATGTGCAGTGCCCACCATGTAATGTGCTCAGCTGTGCCCACCATGTCATGTGCTGTGCCCACCATATAATGTATGTGCCTACCTTGTAATGTGCTGTATTGGGCAGTGCCAACTGTGTAATGTGCTGTGCCCGCCATGTAATGTGCTGTGCTTTGCCCACCATTAAATGTGCTGTATCCATGTATCCACCATGTAATGTGTTGTGCCAACCATGTAATGTACTGTGCTATTTCCCCCTCTCCCGTGTAATGAACTATGCTGTGCTCCCCACAGACTCACCCCCTCACCCTCACCCCCCTCTCTCTCTCTTTCACCCCCTCTCCCCCCCTCTTATCCCCTCTCTTTCACCCTGTTCTCTCTCTCGCCCCCTTCAACCCCCTCTTTCCTACCACCCTCTCTTTCATTCACCCTCTCTCTATTTCCCTTTTTCTCACCCCCTCTCTCTCTCTCATCCCCTCTCTCTCTCATCTCATTCACCCCCTTTCTCTCTCTTTCCCCCTTCCTCTCATCCTCTCTCTTTCAACCCCCTATTTCGCTATCACCCCCCCCCCCTCTCTCTCTCTTGTCTCCTCCCTCTTATCCCCTCTCTTTCAGCCCCCTATCTCACTATCACCCCTCTTTCTCTCTCTCTCTCTCTCTCTCTCTCTCTCTCTCTCTCTCTCTCTCTCTCTCTCTCTCTCTCTCTCTCTCTCTCTCTCTCTCTCTCTCTCTCTCTCTCTCTCTCTCTCTCTCTCTCTCTCTCTCTCTCTCTCTCTCTCTCACCAATTTCCCACACCCCTCTCTCTTTTTAATTTAACAAAAAATTGTTTGCGTTTTCTTTTTATTTATTTTCATAAAAAGGCCCAACAAAATCCTTAGCAACAGGTCCATGATGCTCTTAATCTGGCCCTGATTTTACATACTGCTGACTCTGAAGAGGTTTCCAAAATGAATACCCATCCATACACTGCCCTTTTTGACAGTATGGGCATTTTGACTTGCTTCTTTGCTTGCTGGCTGCACATTAGCAAGCAATATTCTTTTTTGTTATATTTGTTTATATTTTGAGGGAATATGTTGGCTTCAGCATAACCTAGATTACTTTATCAGAGCAGAAGGAACAAGAGCAGCATAGATTGGTGAGTTATTGCAGTTTATTTGCTTTAGTAAATCAATCCCAATTATCTGACAAAAAACACGTTTTCTCAAAGGGTTAGGCTAAAATATACTTTCTTAATGAATAAAAGGTGTATTCGATATTTAAAAAAAAAATTAAACATTTCCTAAAACATATTTTACCAGTTCCCAACCGCGCGATAGCCAAAAGAAGGCTACAGCGCGGTTGTTCGGTTTTGGGAGGGCATCATGGATGGGGCGCGCATCTGGTGCGCTCTGTGATCACTGTGTCCTTCGGAATAAAAGTGATCAAAAAAGGGACAGTGTAAAAATATAAAATAAAATAAAGAAGAAAAAAAAAATTTAAAGTGCCCCTATCCCTCCATGCTCGCGTGCAGAAGCAAATGCCTACGTAAGTCGCATACACATATGTAACCAGTGTACGCACCACACATGGGAGGTATCACTGTAAACATTAGAGTGAGAGCAATAATTCTAGCACTAGACCTCCTCTATAACTCAACAGGTAACCTGTAAAACATTTTAAAGCGTTGCCTAAGGAAATTGTTTGTCGCCATTCCATGAGCGTGTGCAATTTTAAAGCGTGATATCTTAGGTATCTGTTTACTCAGTGTAACATCATCTTTAATATTTTACTAACAAATTGGGTTATATATTGTGTGTTTTTTTGCATTAATGTTCATTAAAGTGTATTTTTTCCCAAAAAATTGCATTTGAAAAACTACTGCGCAGATCCTGTGTGACATAAATAATTGCAACAATCACCATTTTATTCTCTAGGGTCAATAGACAAAGTTGTGCAGACAAAGCTCATATACCAAAGCAAAAGGAAAAGCAGATGATACTGTAGTATGTATGTCAGAAATAAGTGCTCACAAATTACACACTGCTCACCAAATAACGTGTGAAAGTAGACTCACCAACTTAAACCATCACCGTGAGATCCTCTATTGTCATCCAAGAGGATTTATCAAAAATGTGCGCTCTGCCAATCACCAGATAAAGTGCAAACTCACCAAATTGCTGCCCACTTAAAAGCAGCAAAACACCTATTACAACTCTTATGCCCCGTACACACGGTCGGATTTTCCGACGGAAAATGTGTGATAGGACCTTGTTGTCGGAAATTCCGACCGTGTGTAGGCTCCATCACACATTTTCCATTGGATTTTCCGACACACAAAGTTTGAAAGCAGGCTATAAAATTTTCCGACAACAAAATCTGTTGTCGGAAATGGCGATCGTGTGTACACAAATCCGACGGACAAAGTGCCACGCATGCTCAGAATAAATAAAGAGATGAAAGCTATTGGCCACTGCCCTGTTTATAGTCCCGACGTACGCGTTTTACGTTACCGCGTTTAGAACGATCGGATTTTCCGACAACTTTGTGTGACCGTGTGTATGCAAAACAAGTTTGAGCCAACATCCGTCGGAAAAAATCCTAGGATTTTGTTGTCGGAATGTCTGAACAAAGTCCGACCGTGTGTACGGGGCATTAAAGGTTCCCTTTAAAACAGCCCACATCTCTCCATAGCTCCTGTAGCTCCCCCAGATACTCAGGTAGCTGTATGGATAAAGCTCACAAAACCAAGCAACAAAGAGGTACCATAGTGTAGTATGTGACCCCTGAGGACACGTGCTTGTGCAAAAATCATTGGGTGGAGCTTCATGCGTGGCGTCACGCTGCCACATCAGATCTCAAGTGGTGGCTGTTGATGTGAGTACAGAGCGTTTTTATGTCTGATTTTAAGCATTTGACACCCATCTGGTTTTATGGCTGAAATGGTATTGTTTGTTTGGTGGCATTATTTTTGTATCTTAAATGAGCATTAATGTTCATACATACTACACAATGGTCACTCTTTGTTACTCCAATAAAAAGACCTCCCACAAAAAAAGATTTAGGAGGGGCAACTATCAAGCAGTGCAATCCACAGCATAGAATATCGCAGTTGAATACAGATCTCCCTAATCTCTCCTTAAGCAGATTGTCAGCTCTCTCAATCTTCTCTCTAAGGATTCTAACATACACTGACAATATGGCTGCTATGAGCACCCTTTTTTAATGAGTGGGCTTGCTTATCCAATCCCCGCAATACTATCCCTTCTAACCTTGCTGACCATGGTTCAAAGGCCATGCAGTGCGTTATGGTTTTAGAAAAAAAGTCTGACTTGAAGAAATCACACAAAAATGTGAATCCGAATCAGAAAGATTTCCCGCAAAGCCATGCTTGACACAAATGTGAATCTCATCTGCAGTCTTGAGTACAGACTCCCCTCAACACAAAGGTCATGGTCATCATTTTAGATAATCATCTGAACTACTGGTACTTCAACACCCATGGTCTAAATAATCCAAGTTGTAGAAGCACTCAGCCACACTTTTCATGATCATGAATTAAAATGTCTTTTGTCAAGTCTGAATGGCTTGTCCAAAGTCCAGCTGACCAGGGCAACAACATTTAGCAACTTTGCAAACAGCTGGCTCTTCTGGCCTTTTGTTAGAAGATGGTGATGGGCCTTTTTGGGCGGAAGGAGGTGTCTGTAGACAAAAAGGAGGGCAGGTCACCGGGTCATCTCTTTTTAGAAGAACTTTAGGGCTAAACTGCAGAAATAAGTGTATTACTTGGTGTTATCCACTGTTATAGCCCTACCAGATGCTGCTTGGTCAATGACAATCATATTATTGGAGTCTTTGCTCTAGTTGCCTTAAAAGTTAGTCCTTACTCCAGTGAAAGCAAGGATCTTTAGACAATTCTACAGTTACTTTTCCGTTTATATGTCCATTTACATATACTTGAAAGCTCCACCAGGAGGATAATATATCATAGTTTATTTTACTGTTTTTCTATTAAGGCTTATTTATTCATTTTTACTTAATGTATTTGTTTAGTATATTTTGTTGCACTGCATACATTTTGAGAGCAGCAGCAAAACCAGAAAATAATAACACACATATATACATGAAGAATTTAAAAGGAATTTTGCCGAAAATGTATGTTCAGCAAGATTTAGTATTAATGTAATTTTAATTTATATTCATGTTTTTTTAATTGATATGGTTAAGTTTTATATTATACTGTTATAAAGTCTGATTACCAATTAATATTATAATGACAAAATATTTTTTCCACAAAAGCATCTAATCTATTTATATTGTTTGTATTAATACATGTGTGCACACATGCATATGTATGTGTCTACCCTCTACTTTCACCTACTCTCCTATACTTACCAAAAATCCTTATTAGCTCATTGGTGTTTCCCATGTAAATGTATTTTATATTTTTGTTTTATTATGCAGTGCAAATGTTGGTTGTTTGAGTTGGTGGATTCACTAGTGTGGCTATATATCACCTAGATATCTTAAGTTGTCCCCTTTCCCCCTCCCCCTCCTCTCTCTCTCTCTCTCTCTCTATATATATATAAAAATTCCAGTATGGTGGCCTGAATTTATGGGAGGAGTCGGGGGGGGGTATTTAAGCAGCACACCTGTATCCCTTGTCGGTTCCGGTGCATTATACCCTCCCACCCATTCCCATTTTTTCAGGGCACCTCCTCCTCTTCTACAATTATCCATTACTTATCCTGGGTATGCCCCCTTTCTTGGCATGCTGATTAGCCTGCCAGGGCACACCTCAGGTCTATGTTGGGTTGTAAGTCTTGTGGCGTCTTTATGTGGTTCCATATCTGTCTCGGTTGAAAGACTTCGACATATATATATATATATGCACGCTGTATGTATATATATATATATATATATATATATATATATATATATATATATATATATATATATATATATATATATATATATATATTTGTATATCCCCCCCCCACACACACATATTTATATATACACATATATAAATAAGTATTGAGCATGTCACCATTTTTCTAGGTAAATATATTTCTAAAGGTGCTATTGACATGACATGTTCACCCCATGTTAACGACCCATGCAATCCATACATTCAAAGAAACCAAAACAAATACGTTTCGAAATTAAGTTACGTGCAATAAAATGGAATGACACAGGGAAAAAGCATTGAACACATGAAGAAAGGGAGGTGCAAAAAGGCATGAAAAGCCAAGACATCAGCGAAAATCTTTCAGTAATTAGAAAGTAATCCTGCCCCTTGTCAGTGCAAATTAATATCAGCTGGTTCAGTCTCAACTGATGGCCTATAAAAAGGTGTCTCATTACCAAGGTGTCGCACAAGAAACATCTCATGATGGGTAAAAGCAAAGAGCTCTCTCAAGACCTTTGCAACCTTATTGTTGCAAAACATACTGATAGCATTGGTTACAAAAGGGTTTCTAAACTTCTAAATGTTCCAGTGAGCACTGTTGGGACCATCATCCAGAAGTGGAAAAGACATTATTTTACCATAAATTGGCCATGACCTGGTGCTCCTTGCAAGATTTTTGACAGAGAAGTAAAAAGAGTTATCAAAAGAGTTGCCCAAGAGCCAAGGACCACTTGTGGAGAGCTTCAGGAAGGCCTGTAATTTGCAGGTACAATTGTTTCAAAGTAAACAATAATGCACTCAATTAAAAAAACAAAAATGCCCATGGGACTTTTAAAGAGCACACCTCAAAACATAACAAGTAAAATTTATAAATGATTTATTCAACGCACATTTAAAAACATGTGATACAGAAAGAAAAATATATATTAAATGTCATTATATTGGTAAATTTTGCATTCATGTAATCAGTCTTTCCATGAGACCTGGATGTGTCACAAAGATGACTGTCAGTAGTTTTGAATAGCTGTGCTAGGTCTTGACGTGTTTCACGAGAAGAGTCTCACTTCTTCGGGAGAAGCGCAGATAGATGCCTGGAGATCAAAAACGCAAGTAAGTAACTAAGGCAAAAAAGGAAGAAAAAAACAAGAGGAAGGCCAAGCATTTAACATATAAAGTTAAATATTTTCCACTTACAATTGATGAAACACTCATGGCCTACTGATGTAGTATGGATGACTCTTTTTAAAGTAGTTAGAAAATTTTGAGCCTTCTGTCAGGGTACGGCCTATCATTAGCAATCTATGCCACCTAAATGGTACCCCCGTATGGACCAAAATAAAGGTGATATGTCAGATAGTGAGCTCTACCTCCTCTTCAATCAGAAATATAGACACCTCATATAGAAGACAAGGATTTAAACGTCCCAATATGAAGGAGAATGTAGGTAGGAAGTATGATTCAAAAAGACACCCCAAATACAGATCAGGGAGCTGAGGCACAGCTACCCAGTACTAAATCTAAAGGAAATAGATCAATCAACAGAGCAGCTACAGGGAATACTTCCAGTTCTAGTTCCTCTAATGCTAAAGCAACTCTAGCAGCAATAGACCCCAACAACGTTTTAATCAACAAAGACAATGTTGACCCCAACTTAATAAAAGCAACAGGGGTACTGGACCAATAAGCGTACAGGCCCAGTGTGAATTATATACCACCATAGAGGTCAAAGAAAACATGAATATGGAAATTATCAATCTCTCGTCATAACCTTACATCTTTGGATGAACAATTTCCATGCAAGGGTTTAAGTTTTTGTTCGCACACTGACCTAGATAATTTTGAAACTATCAAAGATACCAACTTATTTGTACGTAATGTCTTCTTGAAAGTGATGTACTCTAGATCCAATACCACACATGATAATAATTTAAAAAGAAGATCTCAAATGTTCCCTTCCACCCAAAATGTTCCCAATATAACTATTTTTCTCAAACAAGTGACATCGGAAATTGAAAAAATTAAAATTTTGGAGCGAAAAAAATCCAGTATATCAAATGGCCAAAAAAAGCACTTAGGAATTTAACTGATAATAACAATTTGGTTATAAACTCCTCCGATAAAGGGGGAAATATTGTGGTGATGGATATAGAACATTATAAAAACATGTGTATGAAATTACTGTTAAATAAGAAACGGTACAGGCCTATAAGTGGGAACAAGATTCCTGAAATTATTCATAACTTTTATCAACTAATTGACACTGCATATCATCAAGGTATTATCTCTCAACAGACTTGGGAATATGTTCGTACACCATTTCAGTGGGAGGCATGCTTCTATGCCTTACCTAAGACGCATAGGAATGTGAAGGACCCCCCAGGTCGTCCAATCCTATCCGGAAACGGATGTGTAACTGAAAATGCAAGTCGTTATATTGATTCGATATTATGTCCTTTTGTGTTGACTATCCCCTCTTATCTACATGATACGTTGCATTTTTTGCAAATACTTGATGACATGCAAATCTCAGCTTCTGCACTTTTGGTTACCATTGATGTCAAAGCACTGTATTGCAGTATCCCACACAAACAGGGGATTGATAGTCAACTTTTTACTTATTCAAAAGGACTGGCAAGAAGATCAATTTCATCATTTTGAAGCAGACTTATGGTTGGTTATCTCGTTCAACAATGCTTTTTGTTTTGCCGGCTCCCACTACCTCCAGATGTAGGACGTCACTATGGGCACATGTTGTGCCCAGGCATACGCCAATCTGTACCTGGGGGGGTGGGAGAGACATATCTTCTTGAATGATGGTTTTGCAATGTACCTGTGGCACAGTTACATTGATGACATCTTTATCGTCCGGGATGATAGCCCAGAATTACTGTTGAAGTTTCTTATGAGATTAAATGTAAACGATTGGAACTTACAATACACTATGACATACGGCTGTAACAAAATTCCCTTTCTTGACATAATGGTTCACAAAAATGAGAATGGCTATCTGTCCAGTGGACTATATCGAAAACCTACATCAGGCAACACTATTTTACACGCCACGAGCGTCCATCCTGCACTCCCCACTCCGTTAGGTTTGGGATTCACTTACACCACCTTGGTTACATTTATTTTTCTGTACCTTAACCGACAGGGTTTTACTATACATGTTATTACACGTATTTATTTATTATTTGGCAGTCCTTCAAGACAACCATAGGAAACATTCACGGTCACACCGTGGAAACTGTCCTGCTGAGAATTCTGCGTCCTTGGATGTCACCTCGCGTGGGCCATACATGCGGTTCTCGCAACCACAGCTCCCAGAAAAGATGCCCCTTTTACAGGGGGTTTCCAGCCATTTGTGTTGCACTCCCTATACACAGCGATTCTGTGAATACTTTATATCCAATGAGGGTCTCTTCCCCCCTTTTGGCCTTTTTCAAAAGAGACAACTATCTAAGGATTTTTATATTTTATTACAGATGTACACATGCTTGCTCCTGAAGAGTGGATAAAATTCCATAAAACACGTTGAGCTTTTGTATCTATCATGTTTAAACTGATCATGTGTTTTTTTACTTTCTTCTATTAGAATCATTTACCCTGTGTAATATATGAATTTTTTTGTATATTTTGGTATTTATTCCAAATACTAGTGGGAAGTCAAGAGTTGTTATACCCACAATCCTTCCCTATAGATTGGTGTCATTCATGCTTTTTATGTATGTATATAGAGTAAATATTGTGATAATAATCAGTATTATATATTATGTATTATTATTATTCAAATCTGACACATAAAAAAGCCAACCATTAATTATTCATGTTCACTGCGTGCCTCATTTAAAGTCCCACTCTGCTCCTCTTCTTTTTCTGTAACAAAATTCCCTTTCTTGACATAATGATTCACAAAAATGAGAATGGCTATCTTTCCAGTGGACTATATCAAAAGCCTACATCAGGCAACATTATTTTACATGCCATGAGCGCCCATCCTGCACCCCAAGTATGTTCTATACCCTATGGACAGTACCTTTGGTTAAAACGTAAGTGCAGCACAAATGAAACCTTTAAGATTGAGGTAGGTGTTTTGAGGGATCGACTCAAAGCCAGAAGATACAGCAATTTTTTTTTTAGCTAAAGCATATAATCGAGCGAGAGGCAAAACTAGAGACTCATAACTATTTCACAAAAAGGTTACAAAAGTGAACAGTGATGTTGTTTTGTCACCTGCTATAGTACCCAACATGCGGACTTTAAAGCCATATTACAAAGACATTGGTATTTGCTGACAGGCAATCCAGTTATATCTGGGTTTGTCCCTCCTCAACCAGTAGTAGTATACCGACGGGCCCTGTCCCTCAAGGACAAGCTGGTGCACAGCCATCTGGCCGGACCAAGTTCAAAAACCCATTCGCTCAAAGGTACTTTCCAATGTGGGGGATTCCCATATTGCAAATATATCAACACGGGCCAAAATTTGAGCTTACCGAATGGGAAGAGATTCTACCAAAAAAATTTGCAAATTGTCAAACGAAAGGAATTGTTTATTTGATGACTTGCGAATGTGGTGCATTTTACGTAGGGAAGAACTTTAGGGAATTTTGAAAACGTATTTATGACCACACATATGCCATCGAAATAGGCGATCAATGTTCCCTAATAGGTAGGCATGCAACCCAGGACCATGCATATGGTTCTCCCAAAGTCCTATTTTTATGTCTTGAACACATTCCACAGGATCTACGTGGGGGAAACTGGGATAGGGTTATTCTCCAGAGAAAAATTAGGTGGATTTTCTCACTTGGAGCTACTACTTTGAATGAAGTCACCTCCTTCAAGTCCTTTCTGCCCATTTAGGGTGTAACAACTATGTATTATTTTGTAGGTTTACCTACTGTTTTTTTAATTTAGGTACCTGTATAGTGTGTCATGTATGATGTGGTTTCTTATTTGGCGTCAGAGGGGGGCGGGGTCTCCCGGCGATGTCATCGTGTGGCCTCACCCTCAGTTATAATAGAACTGTCACCTGAGAGGCCAGTCATTATGGCGGGTGCCTCCCATGGAGGCAGATCGGTGGCAGCGTGCAGATTCTTTTTTTTTTTTTCTTTTTTGGTCCGTCGGAGCGAGAGAAGAAGAAGATGAGTGGACTTCGTGGGACACTTATCCTATGTTTTTTTACCATTTTCACACATTTTTTGTGAAATGGTAGGGGTACATTTGTACCCTGTTACCATTTCACACAGGGGGGCCAGGATCGGGGGTCCCCTTGTAAAAGGGTGCTTCCAGACTCCGATAAGCCCCCCACCCACAGACCCCCACAACCACCAGGCAAGGGTTGTGGGGATGAGGCCCTTTTTCCCATCAACATACATGGTGCTTTGGGGGGCTGCTACCCCAAAGCACCCTCCCCATGTTGAGGGCATGTGGCCTGGTACGGTTCAGGAGGGGGGGCCGCTCTCTCATCCCCCTCTTTTCCTGCAGCCTGTCAGGTTGCGTGCTCGGATAAGGGTCTGGTATGGATTTTTGGGGGGACCCAGGCCATTTTTTTTTAAATTTTGGCGCGGGGTTCCCCTTAAAATCCATACCAGACCTGAAGGGCCTGGTATGGATTTTGGGGGACCCCCACGCATTTTTTTTACATTTTGGTTTGGGGTTCTCCTTAATATTCATACCAGACCCAAAGGGTCTGGTAATGGACTGTGGGGGAATCCCATGCCATTTTTTTCAATTACTTTTATATGTATTGCCGGTGTTCTGCCGAGAAAGTTCCGCTCGGCGTATAAGTTCCCCCCTCTACTGCGCATGCGCAGTAGGTATCGGCAGAAATAGCCGAAACAGAACAGCTGAAAATCAGCTGTACACGGGGCCTGTAAGAGGGCCCCTCGCGGGCTCGCTTCGCTCGCCACACTTCGGGCACGGCCTCGCTGCGCTCGGCACTTTTAGATTCCCCCTCTAGGTCCACTTGGATGGTGGAGAAGGAACCTGGACCCAGAGCGCAGGCGCCGTGTACAGCTGATTGAAGCATTTGAGCTTCGGCTATCTCCGGCGGCTGAGAGTAGTATGTACTGCACAGGCGCTGCGCCTGCACAGTACAGGGGGGAACTTATCCGCCGAGGGAACATTCTCGGCAAGACACCGGGACCGACAATTCATTATAGCCACGAGTCCTTTAAATGACTTTTTTTCCTTTAGAAATGTCATTTTGCTCTCGGACTGTTCTAAACACGGGAAACATGCGCCACTTTACAGGCATACTATAGACACCCCCCAGGTACGAAATTTAAAGGAATATTTCACTTTTATTGTTTCACTTTAAGCATTATTAAAATCACTGCTCCTAAAAAAAACGGCCGTTTTTAAAACTTTTTTTGCATTGATACATGTCCCCAGGTCCCCAAACACTTTTTATGATAATAACTTGCATATTAGCCTTTAAAATTAGAACTTGGTATTTTTCATGTTCGTGTTCATAGACTTTAACGGTGTTCGCGTGTTCGAACAAATTTTTTGCCTGTTCGCATGTTCTGCTGCAAACTGAACCGGGGGGGGGGGGGGGGGGGGTGTTGGGCTTATTCCTACTAATGAGGAATGAGTAGCACCTCTACCCATCCCACACCAGCTATTTTCTTTTTATAATAATGATAATAATAATAAAACCACACAAGGCTCCATTGCTGAGAAAAAAGCATGTTGACGCTTGTTTAAAGTTTGCTGCACAACATTTAGACAAACCTGTGAAATACTGGGAGAATATATTCTGGTCAGATGAGACCGAAATTGAACTCCTTGGATGCCATAATACACACAATGTTTGGGGGTCACTGCACACTGCACACCACCCCAAAAACACCATACCAACAGTGAAGTTTGGAGGTGGGAACATCATGGTGTGGGGCTGTTTTTCAACATGCATTATTGGCAAACTTCATATCGTTGAAGGAAGGATGAATGACAAAATGTACCAAAACATTCTTGATAAAAATCTGCTGCTATCTACCAGGGTGATGAAGATGAAACAAGGGTGGACATTTTAGCAAGACAATGATCCCAAACCATAAAGCCAAGGAAACTCTCAATTGGTTTCAAAGAAAGGAAATAAAGCTGCTAGAATGGCCCAGCCAATCACCTGACTTGAATCCAATAGAAAATCTATGGGAAGAACTACAGATCAGAGTTCATAGAAGAGGCCCAAGGAACCTTCAAGATTTGAAGACTGTTTGTGTGGAAGAATGAGCCAAAATCACACCTGAGCTATGCATGCGACAAGTTTCTCCATACAGGAGGCGTCTTGAGGCTGTCATTACCAACAAAGGATTTTATACAGAGTATTAAATACATTTCAGTTAGTATGTTCAATACTTTTTCCCTGTGTCATTCCATTTTATTACACATAAAACTTTATTTCTGAACTTAATTGTTTTAGTTTCTTTGTATGTATGGATTGCATTAGCTGTTACTGACATGTGGTGAAAATTTAATGTCAATAGCACCTTTAGAATTAGATTTACCTAGAAAAATGGTGACGTGTTAAATACTTATTTTACCCGCTGTATATAGAGAGTGAGAGGGAGAGAGCTTTAACATGTTAATACCATTTCAAAGTAATTTTCAATATTTTTAAATGAGCAGTTGTCATTAAAAAAATACCTGGTGATCCTGCCATGAAGGTACTTCTTTAGAAACTTCCTTTTTTGGGGTGAAAATTCTTTCTCCCTCTCTCCAAGTTGTGTTTATGTGTTGTCACCCATACAGGCATCCAATGAAGACTACAGCAGGGGCGGATCCAGAGTCTAGTCTCGGGAGGGGCACTGCCAGAAAATATTTTTTTTTGGGGTACATCTATCGGGGAAATGGCTGGTGTTGGCGCTTCAATCATCATGGCACCATGGTTGTTATGGTGTCAGGATGATTGAAGCGCATTATTACTATTATTACATTGTTATAAAAAATTAAATAGTTTAACTCACCATAATGCAGAATCAGTGGGAGCCCTGAGTGTGTCACTTGCCACGTCACCTGTCACCAGATGCAGATTGTCACTTGCCACGTCGCCTGCCACATGTTGCGGATTGTCACTTGCCACGTCGCCTGTCACCAGATGCAGATTGTCACTTGCCACGTCGCCTGCCACGTTGCGGATTGTCACTTGCCATGTCACTTGCCACGTCGCCTGCCACTTGTTGCGGATTGTCACTTGCCACGTCACCTGTCACCAGATGCAGATTGTCACTTGCCACGTCGCCTGCCACATGTTGCGGATTGTCACTTGCCACGTCACCTGTCACCAGATGCAGATTGTCACTTGCCACGTCGCCTGCCACATGTTGCGGATTGTCACTTGCCACGTCGCCTGTCACCAGATGCAGATTGTCACTTGCCACGTCGCCTGTCACCAGATGAAGATTATCACTTGCCACGTCGCCTGTCACCAGATGAAGATTGTCACTTGCCACGTCGCCTGCCACATGTTGCGGATTGTCACTTGCCACGTCGCCTGTCACCAGATGAAGATTGTCACTTGCCATCTGCTAAGGTGGTCTCTTGTGTCCCAGAGACAGGCAGCAGAGAGATGATGTAATCTCTCTGCTGCCGCCTGCATGGTGGGGGGGGAACTGCAGGGATGCAGAGCGGGCGCCGGGCGGTGAGAGATGATGTCACCTCTCTGCTCCCTGATTGGCCAGCAGCCCGCCCACAAACACATCGAGCGGCTCTTTCACTCACGGAGCCACCCAGTGGCTCTCCCACTCACGGAGCCGCCTGGCGGCTCTCTCACACCTATGGAGCCGCCCGGCGGCTCTCTCACTTACAGAGCCGCCTGCCGGCGGGCTCTCTCACAGTCACTCACCCACATTTCTCAGAGGGGGCAATTGCCCCGTTGCCCCCCCCTGGATCCGCCCCTGGACTACAGGTGGCTTTTTCTGCACATATTTTGTGTAGCGAAATTTACTATTACCAGAAAGCTTCGTACCTTCCTGTGTTCTAAACATTGTTAGTCCCCGTGATTATTCGTGCAGCCAGTGACCTCATACCTATGTGCCAATGGAGTGAGCTATGGGGCGTGCAGTCCTCTTTGAATCTGCTGCTATGCATCCCTGTACCCTAAGACTATAAATACCAGGGACCCTTGCAGTGGCCTGAAGGTTGCTGGGAGCGATGATAAATGGAGCTTAGAAGCCGCGCATGGCCTCTTCCTCCTGGGCCTGATGCATGACAGACCCCTCTGCCTGACAGAGAGAGAGAGGTCGCAGCCTACAACGCAGAATGTTACTTCCCCCTTGAGGCCTGAGAGGCCTAGTCCTGCTAACCCCTGTCATACATCCTGTTACTAGCATCATTTACAGCGCCTACCCATCGGTGCAGACTTGTGGAGAGAGTCTACAGAAGGCTGAGACAGAGGATTCGTTGCTGGAGTGTTTCCATCAATGCTCCTATCGAGAAGACTGCAGATCGATTTAGGTTGTTGGTGAGAGAGCAAGCTGCTCAATATTTATCTATTCACTACCAACAATTACAGAACACAGTGCACACACATCTTTACCCAAGAACACTTTATTGCATTTCTGGAACACTGTACTCAGATGATTTAGGCCTTCACCACTTGGAATCTATTGTTTCATCTACAACCAAATGGATTACAGTTAAGTGCAATAAGTTAAGTAAGATTTTAATGACACAGCAATTAGTGCACTTACAGGAAGGTGAATAAAATCAGGCTCATCTGTGCTATGGGCACAAGGTGCAGTCCGGTCGCTGGTCCATCCTAATCCATGGGGAGGCAGTTGTGGGAGACAAGATGTGCAGTCTTTTCCTGTGGCCACCAGGAAGACAGCCAGGTCTGACGAGGAACGCAGGTGGATAGCAGGTGATGACGTCACTGGAAGCGGAACCAAGGGAAGCAACAAGGGAGGAAATTCTGGACAGAACACACAGGCTACACACTCAGAGTTTACTGCTTCTTCTACAGGCCTTTAGAAGGAGCAGTAGACGTTAATGGCTGTGTGTTGAGTTATTTTGAGGGGACAGCAAATTTACACTGTTATACAAGCTGTACACTCACTACTTTACAATGTAGGAAAATGTATTTTCTTCAGTGTTGTCACATGAAAAGATAGAATAAAATATTTACAAAAATGTGAGGGGTGTACTCACATTTGTGAGATGCTGTATGTATGTATGTATGTATGTATGTACACATACATATACATGTATATACATAACACCAGAGGGGGAGATTAGCTCTCGCATTAAAATAGCATAGGTTATGTAGATTACAACTATCTCAGTGTGGCCACATATGTAGCTAACTGAAACATCCACTAGGAGGTGACTTCAGATCTGAATATAGTATATCCTTGTGTATATAGCATTATTCATTGTTTAAACATTGTTGTGTCTTCGGGAGGCGTCTGTTTGCTGAGTTGGCGCTGTTGTAACAGCTCAGTGGATTTACTCCTTTCTTTGTGAAATAACTTTTCTTATTTGGTTTAAATAAAACATTTCAGAATCTTATACTACTGAGCTTCTTGATTCTTGCTTTATAGTATTAACAGGATGTCTGAACCCAGAGTGTCAGGTGGGTTGTAAGATTCACTTGGTCATGGCCGTGCAGATGAGCAGGTAATTCTCAGTAAGGGGGCCGTGCTACATGTGCAACCATTTCGTCACCATCAGAAAGGAGAGAAATTCAGTGCAGCTATTATTGCAACACTGAAATTGGATAAATAATTAAAAAGAAAAGCAAGTTTTTATTATAAAAAAAAAAGTGCGAAGTGGTTAAAGTATGACTGTATCCCTGTCAAAGCAGCAATAAAACTTATTGCATGTTAAAAAAATGGTAATTGCCCATGAAGCACAGTGCTTTAGCAAAATAAATTACATTCAGTTACAGTTTACATCCACTTAATACGAATGCAATCAGAAGCAAGAATGATTTAAACAATATGTTTTTGTTCCTGATATGTGCCTGCTGTACCATATACTTGTATGAGAAAATATCTCTTTTGTGTGAAATACCTGGTGTTCCTGCCAGTCCCTCTGATTTCCTATTAAACAATTTACCACACTTGGCATGAGAGCACAGCGTGGTCAGTTTTCTGGCTGTGCTGGGAACTTAGCCTGCTCTCTTCCAATGATCAGACTTGTCCTGACATGACTTGTCCTGACATGCCCCCCTTGCACAGCCATTCACTGGAAAGACCAGTGTGCTGCTGTTTCTCCTCCCTTAGCTCTTTGAGCTCTTTATGGAGCTGAGAACAGAGGGTACACTCATCTGCGAGCATTTGGCGAGTGGAAATAAGCTGAGGAAGAGCAGGGCACAGCCCCGTTCGCCATTACGAACAGCAGCCACCCATTAAAAAAGGTCTCGGGCCAACTATGGAACAGCGAATGCCACCCTGATGGACTCGACTGGACTTAGCTGTGCTCGGCTGTGCTCAACTGGGGGGTGGGGGTGGGGGCAGGCGTGCAGCCAGTGATGTGATGGCGCCACCTTGGAATGACACCTTGGATGGAGTCAGATTTACTTCACTGGTGCTGCCATCACTGGCCACAATAGAGGTGCTGCTGCATTCTCTGTCTCTGTCTATAGTCTGTCTGACTGCTGTGCCCTCCAGTGCAGTCTCAGAGCCAAAAGGATGACACCAAAGCAAAGGCATGGTGCCAGCTCAGCACTGACAGAGGACACACACCACCATGCCAAGAAAAGGGACACAACACAGACACAGTGAGTAAACAAGGCAAGATCTGCTAAACCAGTCTCTGACCATCTCCTGTAGTATGCCTGCAGTCTTTGACCATCTCTTGTGCCATGTCCACAGTCTCTGACCATCTCTTGTGCCATGTCCGCCCATCTCTTGTGCCATGTCTGCAATCTCTGATTGCAGTGGCGGCTGGTGAAGTTTTAGGATGGGGGCGCTAGACCCCGCCCTTCCTTTTTGACCCCTCTCACTTTTTGAAAATGGGCGTGGTTTCAGCGAAATAGTGGGCGTGGCTCTAAGGTGGTGTGGTTAGCGTCTGAGATGAACGAGGGATGGAGGGAGAGGGAGAGAGGGAGAGAGGGATGGAGGGACAGCAGGCCCAGATCCTACACAACAATAGAAATGTGTATTCTAGAAAGTTTAACAATCAGCAGATAAAGATATTCCAAACACCTGGTGTTAGCACTTCAATCATCCCAGCGCCATGGTTGTTATGGTGTCAGGATGATTGAAGCACATTATTTCTATTATTACATTGTAATATGAAATTAAATCATTCAACTCACCATAATGCAGAATCAGTGGGAGCCCTGAGTCCGTCCTTACATGGAGCCTGTGTCCCATAAAATGCAGCCTGTAAAAATGCAGCCTGTGTCCACCAAATACACCCTGTGTCCACCAAATGCAGCCAGCCTGTGTCCACCAAATGCAGCCAACCTGTGTTCACCAAATGCAGCCTGTGTCCACCAAAAGCAGCCAGCCTGTGTCCACCAAATTCAGCCTGTGTTCTCCAAATGCAGCCTGTGTCCCACCAAATGCAGCCTGTGTCCCACCAAATGCAGCCTGTGTCCACCAAATGCAGCCTGTGTCCACCAAATGCAGCCTGTGTTCCACCAAATGCAGCCTGTGTCCACGAAATTGTCACGTACCTTACAGCGGAGTCTGAATGCTGAGGGAGGCCTCTCGCACGGTTACGGTCCCAACACCCCTGGTAGTGAGGACAGGGAGTGCTGGGGCACGGAAGGGTGCAGGTGCCTGCGGCTGGAAGCTGGAACGTGGAGATTCAGGATCCTGTAGGAGAAGATGAGAAGACTGATCACCAGAACTGCTCAGAAGAAGCCAGGCAGGTAGGTATGGCTTCAAGGACAATTGCAATGTCAGCACAGGCAAGGGTTGGCAACTGGTTGGCAGCAAGGTATCCACACAGCAGGCAAGTTCGTAGTCAAGGTCAGGCAGAGGTTAGGAACGGGTGGGCAGCGAGGTACAAAGTCAGGAAGCAGAGCCGTAGCAGAGAGTCCAAGCCGGGGTCGGTATGATCAGCAAAGGTAGGTAGCAGACAAGGGAGATCCAAGAGAGTAGTCAGGAAGCTGGGTAGTCAGGAGCAAGGTAACAGGTCACACAGGTATCAAGAACTCAGGAACTAGCTAAAGACGATCCAGCACTAGTGTCAGGCAAGGACCTTGTTTATATATGGCGCTGAGCGCCAGGATTGGTGGACGTGCACGTGCGTACGTGAGGACGTACACCCGCTCGTATGGGTGTGCGGGTGCGTGTACACATTCGTACAGGTGCGTGGGTGTGCATGTTCGATCCCGAACTCGATCGCCTCTGTCAGGGACACCGCGCATGGCCGTTAGTCACTGCTGCACGGAGACGGAAGCTAGTACTGTGAGTTCTCTGACAAAATGCAGCCAGCCTGTGTCCACCAAATGCAGCCTGTGTCCACCAAATGCAGCCTGTGTCCACCAAATACAGCCTGTGTCCACCAAATACAGCCTATGTCCACCAAATGCAGCCTATGTCCACCAAATGCAGCCTGTGTCCACCAAATGCAGCTTGTGTCCACCAAATACAGCCTATGTCCACCAAATGCAGCCTGTGTCCCACCAAATGCAGCCAGCCTGTGCCCATGAAATGCAGCCTGTGTGCACCAAATACAGCCTGCCTGTGTCACATCGAACCCCCCTCCCCTCATTCTCTATGGGAGCACAGCGGTACTTACCTTGCTGTGTGGTGTCCTCTCCTACTGTGTGGGTGCTGGCAGCAGCGATGAAGGGGTCTGCTCCTCTCATACTTCCTGTTTCCCCTCTCCCGGGTGCAATGGGAGAGAGAAAACAGGAAGTGACATCAAATTGAGATGTCAATCAAACCGCCCGGCCATAGTAATAGATACTACGAGCATCGGGCGGAAGCTACTCGGTGCTACAGAAAGCGCCGCAAGGCGGGATAAATGCCCGCAAATGAAGTGTTGCGTCTGCAATCTTGTGATTGCATAGACATGGCGCTTCCCATAAGTGCACTGTGTCCGCGTCGCACTGTGTCCGGCGTCCGAACACAGTGCACTTAAGGACCTTTTTTTTGTATATTTTTTTAAAGGGCCAGTATTAAAAAAATTTTTGTGACTGCCTGAACGGGGGGCAGCGCCCATGCGTCCCCTATAGACGGGCCGCCACTGTCTGATTGTCTCTTGTGCCATGTCCACAGTCTCTGACCATCTCTTGTGCCACGTCTGCCCATCTCTTGTGCCATGTCCGCAGTCTCTGATCATCTCTTGTGCGATGTCCGTAATCTCTGATCATCTCTTGTGCGATGTTTGCATTCTCTGATCATCTCTTGTGCCATGTCCATGTAAAGCACTAACAGTATTTTTCTTTTATGTCAATATTGCTTTATGTTAATATTGTTTATTTTGTAACCTAATTCTGCATAAAACATTTAAGAGTGTCATTTAATGAGATAATTTAGGGGGGCGTGTTTAAGGGCGGAATTTGGGAAGGAGCAAGGTAGGGGTTGGGTGGGGCAACTGGTGGTGAGTAACTCTTAAGGCCTGGCTAGTAGCTCAGGACTTAAAGTTGTGAGCCCTGCTTTACATATACTTTACTATTCATGTACCCCATTTGGACTTGAAACTAAATTAAGAAAATAGAGAAACAGGAAAACTGTTCTGTTGTCAAAGCTGCACAGTTCAGCTTTCCTGATCTAATCTGCACTGGAAAACAGAGTTGTAATCTGATGTTATGTGTAATTTGTTACTTTATTCATATAAAGATCCAAGGGAACTGATCGTGCATTGCCTGATCCAGGGACGGATGCGGGGGGGGGGGGGCAACGGGGCAATTGCTCCCCCTAAGAAAATATTACAGATTCAGAGGCCGAACGCGCCTCGGGTAACCAGAGCCGCGGTCGGGACAACTCGCAGCCATTATAAGCATGAATTACTGCTCGGAAATCTCAGGACTGCACTCTCCACCCCCTGTACCTTCCCTAGCAGTTTTTCAGCCTCTCTCCTGCAGGCTGCTGCTTGAGTGGATGGGATGGGGATGTGCCTTTTCCCCGAGATCACGCTCATCTGGAAGAGGAACGTGTGAGCAACTGAGCAGATGGAGCCGAGTGTATGTTCCTGGAGGTGAGCTCTGCTAGCAGTACATTGTGGATTAGTTTACAGGCACCTCTATGCTGAGTCTGCTGAGTTACTGCAGCTTAGCATAGAGGTGCTGTTAGCTGACAAATGAGATTGCATCTTCTTTTCATGTAGACCAGTGAGAAATTGAACTCAGTAAAGGATTATGACTGCCCCCTGGTGTATGTTCTCCTGATTCCCCAGTGTATGCCCTCCTGATCCCCCCAGTGTATGTTCTCCTGACCCCCCCCCCCCCAGTGTATGCCTGCAAGGGCTGGGCTCAGCCGTTCCTTCTCTGAGCTGGCTGCTCAGTTGTGGGCTAATTGCCAGCTCCTATCTCTCCCCAGCTACTCACCTGTTGATGATATCCTGCTTGTCAGTCCTGCCTACTTAAGCCGTCCAGCCCAGAGGATCTCTGCCTTCGCCTTGGTCAACATCACAGAGACTATCTCCTGCATTCCTGTTTAAAGACTTGCCTGACTGACATCCCTTCTGGCTTCAGATCCTGCTTGCTGTTCCACCACACTGATCCCTCACTTTCTGGCTTGGCTGACTATCGGTTCCGGTTAACAAACTTTGGCTATGTTTTTACTTTTATTGTTAAACAAGTGTGATTTAACTGTACTTCTTTCTTGGTCTGATTTCATGGTTTCTGACAATGCCCTTCTGATCCCCCCAGTGTATGACCTCCTGATCCCTCCCAGTGTATGCCCTCCTGATCCCTCCCAATGTATGCCCTCCTGACCCCCTCCAAGTGTATGCCCTCCTGATTCCCCCCAATGTATGCCCTCCTGATCCCTCCCAGTGTATGCCCTCCTGATCCCCCCAGTGTATGCCCTTTTGATCCCTCCAGTTTATGCCTGTCAGGTCACCTGTATCCAGGTGGCAGATGCACCCCGTTGGGGTCAGGAGTGCACCGCTATGATAGTGGACCCTAAGGCTGACTGCTGCAGATGGAACACGTGGTGGTTCAGGAAGGCAGGTCCCCTGGAGCACCAACAGGGATCCCACAGTGAGTTAGAGCATAGGTTCCCCAGGGCGCGGAGTCTAAGAGCCAGTTGGTGTTCACCAGAGCCTCTAGTGGTGAGGATGGACTGGGCTGCAACTGGCTCCAGGTCGCGGCCCCCAGGGTCTCCCAGCTCACGCTCAAGGTAGGCTACAGGAGGATGGAGAGGAAACAGCAGCCCAGGACAGCAAGGAATAGTAAGGAGGTAGCCAAATGTCGGAGCAACTAGCAGACAAGGATAACAGACAACATGCCAAAAGTCAGGGTCACAGGCAAACAGGGATAGTCGAGAACGCTCCAAAGGTCAGGGTCACAAGCAGACAGGAATAGTCGGGAACACGCCAAGATCGGTAACAGAGACAGAGACAAACTTAGAGCACACGTCAAGAGTGTACAAGCCTCAAGGCTGATACACAGACCAGGTAAGAGACAGACAGGTCATGAATGTATTACTGCAAGGTCATGACAGTACCCCCCCTCTTACGAGGCCTCCCCTCCCCCGCTTTAGACCAGTCTTGGAGGGGAACTTCAAATGGAACTTCCTCAGAAGACGAGGTGCGAAGACTTCAGATGTAGAAATCCAAGATCTCTCCTCAGGACCGAAACCTTTCCAATCCACGAGATATTGAAGGACACCTTTATAGAAGCGAGAATCCAAAATTTGACTAACCTCGTACTCCTGATCATCTTCAGAGACTGGAGCCAAGGTAGGGAGAGGTCGAGAGAACTTATTGAAAACTAAAGGTTTCAGAAGGGATACATGAAAGGAGTTTGAGATCCTGAGGCTTTTAGGGATCTGGAGTTTAAAACAAACAGGATTCAGCTTAGAAATTATATTGTAAGGACCAATGAATCTCAGGGCAAACTTTAGAGAAGGAACCCGGAGTCTGATGTTCCTGGTAGAAAGCCAGACTTTGTCTCCTGGCTGTAGAGAAGGCGGCTTACGCCTGCGACGGTCAGCAAAACTTTTGAACTTGTTGGCAGCTTTCTGGAGGGAATCGTGAACATCAGCCCAGAAGGAATTGAATGATTCCTGAACAGTAGCCAAAGCTGGGATGTCAGAAGAACAGGTCATAGGAAGAGGGAGCTGAGGATGTCTTCCATAAACAGTGACAAAGAGTGTCTTCTGAGAACTGACGTTGACATGATTGTTGTGGGAGAACTCTGCCCACGGGAGTAATGAGACCCAATCATCGTGATGAGCCGAGACCAAGGTACGGAGAAAGACCTCCAACTCCTGATTAACCCTTTCAGTCTGGCCATTGGATTGGGGATGGTAAGAAGAGGTAAAATCCAAGGTAATGTTGAGGGATTTGCAAAAGGCTCTCTAAAAGCGAGAAGTAAACTGAACACCCCTGTCTGAAATTACATGGGAAGGGACACCATGAAGACGGAAAATCTCTCGTACGAAAATGGGAACCAAGGCAGGAGCAGAAGGGAGACCAGGAAGAGGAACAAAATGGGCCATCTTGGAGAATTGATCAATTACCACCCAAATGACCGTATTCTTCTCAGAAGGTGGAAGATCGGTAATGAAGTCCATGGCTATGTGAGACCAGGGCTCCTTGGGAATGGGCAAGGGCATGAGAACACCAGCAAGAACCTGCATGGAGGACTTAGACTGGGCACAGACATGACAAGCCTTAACATAGTCTTTGACATCCGAACAGAGAGTAGGCCACCAGTAGTGGCGACTGATGAGGAGGAAGGATCAAAGAAACCCAGCATGACCTGACACCTTGGAGTCATGTCTCCAACGAAGGATCTTAGCTCTTAGCTCAGTGGGGACGAAGGTCCTGCCAGGAGGAATTTTTGACTTCAGGGTGGTTGAATGGGCAAGGATGCATGACGTAGGGATAATCGGCTCAGGTTCAATGGTAGGCTCTTCATCCTGAATGTCAAAAGATCTAGAGAGTGCATCAGCCCGATTGTTGCAGGAACCAGGTTTGAATGTAATGGTGAAGTTAAAACGAGAAAAGAAGAGACTCCACCTGGCTTGTCTGGGATTCAATCGTTTGGCTTTCTGTAAGTACTGCAGATTTTTATGGTGAGTGAAAATTGTTATGGAATGTGGGGAACCCTCCAAGAGATGACGCCACTCCTCCAAAGCCAATTTAATCACAAGAAGTTCCCGATCACCAATAGCGTAATTCTTCTCCGCCTGAGAAAATTTTCTGGAGAAAAACGCACATGGTAGACGTATTTTCCCAAAGGATTGAAGAAGCACAGCTCTCACCCCAGTTGAGGAAGAGTCCACTTCAATAAAAAATGGATCCCTCGGGTGAGGTCGCCTCAACAAGGGTCCAGAAATGAAGGCCTGTTTCAAATCATGAAAGGCAGAGACAGCTTCGGGGGACCACTCCTTGGCATTAGCACCCTTCTTGGTCAAGGCGATAATTGGCGCAGCAATAGAGGAGTAATTCCTAATGAACTGCCTGTAATAATTAGTGAACCCAAGAAAGCGCTGCCTGGCCTTGAGGCCGGCAGGAAGAGGCCAGTTGGTAATGGCCGAGACCTTCCCAGGATCCATACGAAGACCGAAGTTAGAGACGAAGCATCCCAGAAACAGGACTTCAGAGCATTCAAAAGAACATTTCTCCAGCCTGGCGTACAGATTATTTCCTCGAAGGCGCTGAAGTACAATCCGGACATGGTCTCTGTGAACCGACAGACTATCAGAAAAGATGAGAATGTCATCCAGGTAGATGACAACAAATTGGTAAAGCAGATCCCTGAAGATTTCGTTAATAAAGATTTGGAACACTGCTGGGGCGTTACACAAACCAAAGGGCATGACCAAGTACTCGTAATGCCCATCTCTAGTGTTAAACACAGTTTTCCATTCATCCCCTTCCCGTATTCGGATCAAATTGTATGCACCCCTGAGATCCAACTTGGTAAAAATGGAGGCACCTTTCAACCTGTCAAAAAGTTCCGATATTAGGGGTAGAGGGTATCGATTTTTGATCGTTACTGCGTTTAGGCCTCGGTAGTCAATGCAGGGTCTTAGGGTACCATCCTTTTTGGCAACAAAAAAGAACCCTGCTCCTGCAGGCGATGAGGATTTCCAGATGAATCCTTTTTCTAGATTTTCTGCAACATACTCAGACATGGTCTGGGTCTCTGGGATGGACAGAGGGTAGGTACGACCCCTGGGTAGAGGTCAATGGCATAGTCAAAAGACCTGTGAGTAAGAAGCACCTCAGCTGACTTTTTACAGAACACATCCCGGAAATCGCTATATGCAGCGGGAAGGGCAGAGGATACTGAGGTGGTAGCCACGGTGTCAGGAAAGGGTCCATCCGCTGGTAAGATATATCATTTGGCATGCAGTACTGGGGTCCACCAGCAGATGTCTCCTGGCAGTGTTGAACTGTCAGGAGAATATTTCCCTGCTGGTGTCATTTCATCTTTTGGCCGCAGTACTGATGTCCACCAGCGGATGGATCCTGGCAGTATGGAGCAGACAACACACACTGTGCTCAGCTGTGACATGAGGTCAATTACCAGCCTTATAAATACCCGGCAAGCCCTCATAGGCTTGCCTTGGTATCTCTCTCCCTGCACTCTAACCTTGCTGCCCGTTACTTTGACCTTGAGCCTGCATCTGCCTTGTCCTGACCTGATCTGATCCCATCCCTATCCTGAGCCTATCCCCTCTGTTCCTGGTTACCTTGGATCCCTGCCCTGTATCCCATCCATCCACCCTCTTCCTGTCCTGCTGGTTTGATCTCCCTGTGTATGACCTTGGCCTGGCTTTGTTTATGATTACGGTATCTCCATTTCCTTGTATATATTGTTGTTTGTAGTGGGTTTGTTGTGTTGGTTTTGCACTGTTTATATTTCTTTTACTTGTCACTTTCTTATTAAACACCATTATTTCACTTATATGTGTTTTGGGTTTCCTCTGTGCAGTCCACACAGTCTGGTCAATTAGATTCTCTGACAGTATACCAAGGCCATCCCTGACCAGACGTGGCTGCATTGAGGAAACCATCCTGGTTTATCGGGTCTGCTAATATGGATTTTGATGAAATCCTTTATTCTCTGCTAGCAGAAGAGGATGGTGAATATTGTCGTCAGATTTTAAAAGGGTGGACTAGTGACAGGCTGATGGAAACTATCCGATCAGCTCATTCCCTAGTGGATCAGGGGTATATGTCTTTTGAAGATGTTCAGCCCCTGATCCAGTTATGTGCAAAACCAGCCCTGTCATGCATTCCCGAGGGAAGTGATGATTTTTTACCCCCCTTCAATTATGGCCAAGTTGAATCCCTGGTTTGGTTGTTAGAGGATGATCCAGCCTATTTTATGGAACATTATTCCAACTGTTCACAGCAAGTGTTGTCTAATTGCATCCAGTCAGTGCAATCCTTGATTAGTCAGGCTGTGTGTGAATCAGCGTTTGTTCAACCTGTGCTGCAGGTATGGTCAGATCTCCTGTCTTTTGCTAAGCCACAATACTCCAGCCCTGCCATTAATCCTCTGTCTCCCCAAAAATGTATCTCCCCGTCGCCTATGGCAACCTCAGCTACAGCCCAGTTTATCAAACCCCCTACCAAATACTACTACCCAGTCTCCAAGTGTAGCACCTATCCCGCCTTCAATCCACCTGTCTCTTCTCCTCCACCTGTAACAGTCCCACAAAACCCCTCTCTAGCTACAGTTCCTTGGTCTTCCTTCGATCCAGCTACTTTCTTTTCTTTCAGCCCTGCACCTACATACAAGACTGCACGGGCTAAACCAAAAAAGAAACAAAAATTCTTTCCTACCCACACGATCCTGCCAGTAACCCAACTTGCTTCCACACCAACTAACCCACCTGATTCTGTCAAACCAGTGCCTGCTACCGAGCCTGATGCGCCAGTGTCTTCTACGCAACCTGTTGTGCCAATGCCTGTGCCCGCTGTCCAGTTTGATGTCCCTGCCTTCCAGTCTGGTGTGCCCACCTTCCAGTCTGATGCACCCGCTCTCCAGTCTAATGCACCTGCAATCCAGTCCGATATGCCTGCCTTCCAGCCGGATGTCTTGAAGCTTGCCTTCCAGCCTGAAGTCCCGGTGCCCGCTTTTCAGTCTGTGCCCGCTCCCCAGTCTGATGTCTTCACGCCTGCCTCCCAGCCTGATGCCCCGAAGCTTTCTTTTCAGCCTGATGTCTTGGTCCCTGCCTTCCAGCTTGATGTCCCTGCCTTCCAGCTTGATGTCCCTGCCTTCCAACTTGATGTCCCTGCCTTCCAGTCTGGTGTGCCCACCTTCCAGTCTGGTGTGCCCACCTTCCAGTCTGACGCACCCGCTCTCCAGTCTAATGCACCTGCTATCCAGTCTGATATGCCTGCCTTCCAGTCGGAAGTCTTGAAGCTTGCCTTCCAGCCCGAAATCCCAGTGTCCATGTTCCAGTCTGACGCCCCAGCGACTATTGACCAGTCTGATGTACCTGCTGTTCTGCCCGATGTGCCAGCGCCTGTGTCTGCTGCCCAGTCTAAAGTTCCAGCACCCG
The DNA here is from genome assembly GCA_037952925.1 of Lithobates clamitans. Classification (NCBI taxonomy): domain Eukaryota; kingdom Metazoa; phylum Chordata; class Amphibia; order Anura; family Ranidae; genus Lithobates; species Lithobates clamitans. Next base: position 378,460 of record JBBGZY010001482.1, read on the forward strand.
CTGCCTGGTCTGATGTCTCGGTGCCAGCTTTCCAGTCCGCTTTCCAGCCTGATGTGCCAGTGTTTATGACTCAGCCAGTTGTGCCAATGCCTGTGTCCGCTGCCCAGTTTGAGTTTCCAGTGCCTGCTGCTCAGCCCGAGATCCCAGTGTCCATGTTCCAGTCTGACGCTCCAGCGACTACTGACCAGTCCGATGTACCTGTTGTGCCAGTACCTGTTGTTCTGCCTGATGTGCCCACTGTTCAGCCTGATGAGCCTGCTTTCCGGTTTGATGTGTCCATCCTCCAGCCTGATATCCTGGTACCTGTCTTCCAGCCTGATGTCGTGATGTTGGTATCCCAGCCTGAGGTTTCGGTGCCCGTGTCTCCGCCTGAAGTTTCGGTGCCCGTGTTTCAGCCTGGAGTTTCGGTGCCCGTGTCTCAGCTTGCTGAATCGGTGCCCGTTACCCAGTCTGTTGAATCGGTGCCCGTTACCTGGTCCGCTGAACTGGTGCCCGTTACCCAGTCTGCTAAACCGAAGTCCGTCACTTGGCCTGTCAAGCCAGTATCCGTTATCCGGCTTGCCGAACCAGTGCCCGGTGTCCAGCTCGCTGGGTCGGGGCCTGTTACCCAGCCCACTGGGCCGGGGTCCGTTACCCAGCTTGCTGAGCCGGTGCCTGTAATCCGGCCTGCCCTTACGGTGCTCGCTGTTCGGCCCAATGTTCCAGAGCCTGCTGCCCAGCTCGATGACCCGGAGCCTGCTGCCCAGCTCGATGACCCGGAGCCTGCTGCCCAGCTCGATGACCCGGAGCCTGCTGCCCAGCTCGGCTTGTTCCTGTGTGCTGCCCAGCTCGAGTTGTTCCTGTGTGCTGCCCAGCTCGAGTTGTTCCTGTGTGCTGCCCAGCTCGAGTTGTTCCTGTGTGCTGCCCAGCTCGAGTTGTTCCTGTGTGCTGCCCAGCTCGAGTTGTTCCTGTCCGCTGCCCAGCTCAAAGACTCTGACATGCCAGCCGTCTGCCCGGATGTGCCTGATGACCAGCCTGAAATGCCTTCTTCCACCATTCTGCCTGATGTCATAGACCATGGACAATTAAGACCAGTTGGAGCGTCCGGAGGCCGCTCCTTTAGGGAGGGGTACTGTCAGGAAAGGGTCCATCCGCTGGTAAGATATATCATTTGGCATGCAGTACTGGGGTCCACCAGCAGATGTCTCCTGGCAGTGTTGAACTGTCAGGAGAATATTTCCCTGCTGGTGTCATTTCATCTTTTGGCCGCAGTACTGATGTCCACCAGCGGATGGATCCTGGCAGTATGGAGCAGACAACACACACTGCGCTCAGCTGTGACATGAGGTCAATTACCAGCCTTATAAATACCCGGCAAGCCCTCATAGGCTTGCCTTGGTATCTCTCTCCCTGCACTCTAACCTTGCTGCCCGTTACTTTGACCTTGAGCCTGCATCTGCCTTGTCCTGACCTGATCTGATCCCATCCCTATCCTGAGCCTATCCCCTCTGTTCCTGGTTACCTTGGATCCCTGCCCTGTATCCCATCCATCCACCCTCTTCCTGTCCTGCTGGTTTGATCTCCCTGTGTATGACCTTGGCCTGGCTTTGTTTATGATTACGGTATCTCCATTTCCTTGTATATATTGTTGTTTGTAGTGGGTTTGTTGTGTTGGTTTTGCACTGTTTATATTTCTTTTACTTGTCACTTATTTATTAAACACCATTATTTCACTTATATGTGTTTTGGGTTTCCTCTGTGCAGTCCACACAGTCTGGTCAATTAGATTCTCTGACACACGGGAAGTCTCCCCTAATGGGCAACCTTGAGTAGGCCGGAAGAGAAACAGGAGGGACCCCAAGCCAGGATCTGCCCAGAAGTCCAGTCAATGTGTGGAGAGTGGAGCTGCAACCAAGGAAGCCCCAATACGATAGGGGTTGAGACCTTAGGAAGGATAAGAAGAGATAACTACTCCTTGTGGAGTATCCCTACCGACATCTTAACAGGAGGGGTCTGGAAGCGGATAGGCCCCCCTGGAAGAACAGTGCCATCAATCGCCAAGACCACCAATGGAGTGGTGCGGGGTAAAAGGGTAAGGTTCATGGAAGATTCAGTTCTCCAGTCCATAAAGTTGCCAGCGGCTCCCGAATCCAGATAAGCCAAGGTCGAGTGGGAGGAAACGGCAACATGAAGAAACACCGAAAGAAGGAGACGAGAAGATGACTTTTCTGGGTCCAATACTCCACCTTCCAGATGTATTACCCGAGCTTTTCCTGGACGAAATGAACATGTGTCACGAAAATGACCTTTGCCCCCACCGCAGAGACACAGGCCCAGAGTTCTGTGCCTAGCACGTTCCTCGGGGGATGGCCTAGTCTGGCCCAGGTGCATGGGTTCCTTAGTTGGCAGGAGATGCTCCACAGGACGAAAAGAGGGGAGCTCGGGCTGACTAAGGACCAAGGAGTGCTGGCGTCGCTTTTCTAGGGTCCTTTCCTGAAAACGAATATCTATCTGGTTACACAGGGAGATAACTTCGTCCAGATCAGTGGGGATGGTTCTTGCTGCTAATTTGTCCTTCACTCTATCAGAAAGGCCATGCAGAAAGGTTGCGACTAAGGCCTCGTTGTTCCAGCTCAGCTCAGCCGTCAGTATGCGGAAACGAAGAGCATACTGTCCCATAGAAGCAGACTCTTGGCGGAGACGCTGAAGAGACACGACCTGGTTCCTCAAAGATATTCCGGAAGAGTTTCAGAAAATTAGAGAGGCTGGAAACCACTGGGTCTTTCCTCTCCCACATAGGGACAGCCCAAGCTAAAGCCTCGCCGGACAGGAGAGAAATAATATAGGCTACCTTTGCCCGATCAGACTTGAAGTTTTGGGGTTGAAGTTCAAAATGAATAGTACACTGGCTAAGGAACCCTCTGCAGGCCTTGGAATCCCCAAAGTAACGGGACGGAGCTGGTAAGTGCAAAGGGTTAGCGGTTGCGACTGTAAGCGGAGCTGATACGGCAGCCAATTGCTGTTGTGAAATCGGGGAGCCTAAGGAGGCTTGAAGTTGTTCAAAGCGGGAAGCCAAATCCTGAAGGAATCGCATCACCTGGGTCTGATTAGATTCCTGGGTCTCGAGTCTGTGGACTATGCCCTGAAGCTGATCATCGGCAGGTAGCGGCACATCAGACGGGTCCATAGCCGTGCAAACTGTCAGGTCACCTGTATCCAGGTGACAGATGCACCCTATTGGGGTCAGGAGTGCACCGCTATGATAGTGGACCCTAAGGCTAACTGCTGCAGATGGAACTCGGGGTGGTTCAGGAAGGCAGGTCCCCTGGAGCACCAACACGGATCCCACAGTGAGTTAGAGCATAGATTCCCCAGGGCGCGGAGCCTAAGAGCCAGTTGGTGTTCACCAGAGCCTCTAGTGATGAGGATGGACTGGGCTGCAACTGGCTCCAGGTCACGGTCCCCAGGGTCTCCCAGCTCACGCTCACGGTAGGCTACAGGAGGATGGAGAGGAAACAGCAGCCCAGGACAGCAAGAAATAGTAAGGAGGTAGCCAAATGTCGGGGCGACTAGCAGACAAGGATAACAGAGAACATGCCAAAAGTCAGGGTCACAGGCAAACAGGGATAGTCGAGAACGTGCCAAAGGTCAGGGTCACAAGCAGACAGGAATAGTCGGGAACACGCCAAGATCGGTAACAGAGACAGAGACAAACTTAGAGCACACGTCAAACAGGAAGCCAAACACACAATATTGCACTGCAAGGCAGGCTTGGAGATTACGGTGTTAAATAGTGGTTCCTGTTGAGGCTAGGGTGGAGCCACACAGAGGGAAGATTACTTAAGCATGCAGGTGTGAGAGTACAAGCCTCAAAGCTGATACACAGACCAAGTAAGAGACAGACATGTCATGAATGTATTACTGCAAAGTCATGACAATGCCCCCCTGATCTCTCCAGTGTATGCCCTCCTGACCCCCCCAGCATGTGCTGTCTGACACCCTCAGCGTGTGCCGTTGGTGACACATAGTCCTTTGCTCTTCTGATGCCTGTACACTGTCCTACATTCTAATGACCTCTGTACACTGCTCTTCATCCTACTGATCCCTGTACACTACCCTACATACTACTGACCTCTGTACACTGCCCTACATACTACTGACTTCTGTACACTGCCCTATATACTACTGACCTTTGTACACTGCCCTACATACTACTGACCACTGTACACTACCCTGCCTACTACTGACCTCTGTACACTGTACACTGTATTATACATTAAATTCAGTTCCGTAACCAACGCCTTATTTTCTGGCAGTGCCCCACCCAAGACTAGACTCTGGATCTGCCCTTGGCCTGATCCTCTGTGGCATTTTGGTTCACTTGGATGACAAAAATGGTATGCTAGGTATTAGGTTCATACTATATAAACTTTGAATAGTTTTAGGCTTATTTCAGAATGTGGTGCAAATATCTATACAGTCCCCAAAGACAGCCAATCAGAGGTTAGCTCTTCTGCATGGGACCCTTATAAGCAGAGGAAAGCAGAATTCTGCCTGGTTACCTTGTGTAATTGCTTTTTACATTTTGTTATAACACAACCCTAACTATATGGGCATAGTACACATAATTTATCCTTTTTTTCACAGATCTTGCCTTGACTTCATCGTGCTCTTCATCTTCTCTTATTACCAGTAAACACTTGACAAGCTCCATAATGCTAATGCTGTTTTGATAGAGAAAACCACAAGTAATGAAAATAGCAGCCGGTCCTCTTCAGTACAGGTGTGTAATAGGCACATATAATTAAACCAAAGATACATAATTGTTTGTTGTTGCCGGTCACACATTGACAACAGCTGACTATGATCTTAATGTCTGGCTCACGAGTTTTGTAATTTTCTTATGTCGCTGCTTTTAGATGTGTTAATTCCTTGTGGACTCTCATAGAAAAACAGTTTGCACCTTTTGTAAGGCAGATTTCCCAGCGCTGCCTGCAATTTGCCAGCAATACAACAGCCACTTGCAAGAAAAAACGCTGCAATTGAAAATCAGCAAATGAATGGTCAAAACACAGTGGCCTGTAATTAATTATTAATAAATAATTATAGGAATAGTATTAATAACAAGGTTTCTTGACAGTACAAAGGCTAATATGTAGTTTCTGGCAAGGTCTTTATAATTTGTGACATTACACCTAGGTTTTACTAATGACAGTGATATGCGATACATCTGCATAGCCATACTGCTGATGCATATACGTTCCCCTCTGTATATGTGTGGCTCTGTAATTATTGGTTCATTTTCTAATAAATTAAAATTGAAATGTTAATAAGTTTTTTTTTTCACCAGTGAATCCTAGAAACAGATGTGAGACTAACAGCCTATAGCATTATTTCCCATAAATTATTGTGAATGTATGTACACTTAATCAGCATTTACAGGTGTTGTGCCACCTGCTTAAACTGTTTATACTGTGATTTACAGAACATAGAGTTTAGAAGAAATAGCAAAATTATATAATCTTCTGGAGCAAAGAATAATGCTAAATTTTTATTCCAAACACTATAACACAAGTATGTATACACAATTTAAGGATGTCTAATGTGGAAAAGCTAAGGGCCCATTCAGATTTAGGGCATGTTATGGTCAGGACCGAGGCAAGGATTTTTGTCTACTTAGACGAAGTTGCGTTTTACCACCCTCTCCACAATGGTAGCCCTGGAGCCCTTTGTTATATTTTTTTTTTACTTTTTGTTTACTTGTTTTAAAAATCATTTTAGGTAGGCCAAAAGATGACACCCTAGAGAATAAAATGTTGGTAAGTAAATTTTTTTGTGTTACACAACATTAGCGCAACTGTTTATGAATAGCAACATTTCAGTAAAAAATGCATAAAAATGTATTTCTGGACACACAAATGCAATTTATTACCTATTTTTAGTTTGGTAAAATATAAAACATGAGGTTGTGCTGCGTAAATAGATACCGATGCCAAACCTTAACCGCTTGCCGACTGGCTCCGTGAGTGTGATCGCGGGTCCCACGGACTTGATGTCCGCAGGGATACCCGCGATCGTCTCACGGAGAGGAAGAAGGGGGAAATGCTGATGTAAACAAGCATTTCCCCTTTCTGCCTAGTGACAGGACACTCTTCACAGCTCGTGTCACACATAGCCACACCCCCCCACAGTTAGAATCACTTCCTAGGACACACTTAACCCCTTCACTGCCCCCTAGTGGTTAACCCCTTCACTGCCAGTGTAATTTAAACAGGAATCAATGCATTTGTATAGCACTGATTGCTGACAATGGTCCCACAAATGTGTCAAAAATGTCCGATGTATCCGCCATAATGTCGCAGTCCCAATAAAAATCGCAGATCGCCGCCATTACTAGTAAAAAAAAATAAAAAATAAAAATGCCATAAAACTATCCCCTTTTTTGTAGACGCTATAACTTTTGCGCAAACCAATCAATAAACGCTTATTGCAATTTTTTTCACCAAAAATATGTAGAAGAATATGTATCGGCCTAAACTGAGGAAAAAAAAAGTTTTTTTATATATTTTTTGGGGATATTTATTATAGCAAAAAGTAAAAAATAATGTGTTTTTTTTTTTAAATTGACGCTATTTTTTTGTTTATAGCGCAAAACAGAAAAAACGCAGGTGATCAAATACCACCAAAAGAAAGCTCTATTTGTGGGGAAAAAAGGACGTCAATTTTGTTTGGGAGCCATGTCGCATGACCGCGCAATTGTCAGTTAAAGCGACGTAGTGCCGAATTGCAAAAAGTGCTTTGGTCTTTGGCCAGCCAAATGGTCAGGGGCTTAAGTGGTTAAAAATGTGTGTGCCCACAATGTTTTAAAAGTCCCTCCAGGTCATCAGTTTAGAGTTATATAGGAGCATTAGTGCTAATAGTATTGCTCTCACGCTGGCGTGCGTGCTGATATATAACATGTGTAGGACAATCACCATTTTCATATGTAGGTGCCCCAACGCACACATTTTTTGCAGGTGTGGGTGTGTGGGGAGGGGGGCTTTAATTTATATGTTATATATTTAAAACATTTTTGGTTTAATTTTAATTTATTTTACATAACTTTTATTGCTATCACATAGTGGACCAATAGCAAAAAAAAAAATCATTTTGGCCAACTAAAAAGCCCAAATCAACAAATAGTTTTAATTTTCCCTTCCGAACTGTTTGAAGTAAATGAACATTGCTGCCACCTGTCATCATCATTCTCATGGATTTAGACTCCCCCCCATGTTTGAAATATGCCAGTGGCATCAGCTTCTATTATTACCTTATTGACATAAAACACTGCTCCCAGGCTACCAATGGGATTGTATGGATGTAAAAATGGATTAAAATGCTGTCTTGTGTATTATTTTTATATGTTGAATGTAAATGTTACCTCTGTACCTTTGTTTTCTAGAGAGCAAATAGCAGTTAACATGCTTTAATAACTGATTAATTTCCTTTTCTATTGTTGAAACTTCACTCATAGAGATGTCAAAACTCATTTTGTGTAAGTCATAATGAATGATGTTGAAAGATTAAAATTCAGCAGGATAGTGACATATTAAAGAAGGATTTTGACAAAATGCCAGTACGGGCAGGTAAAATGAAATTAAGATTATACGCTGTATTAACTATTAATAGCATTACCCATATACAATAAAATGTATGAAGAGACTTTTTTAGCTTTAGATAGTGGGGAATCGTTAGAACTAAGGATGAGCCGAACACCCCATGTTCGGTTCGCACCAGAACATGCGAACAGGCGAAAAATTTGGATGAATAAACAAACACTGTTAAAGTCTATAGAACATGAACATGAAAAATTTAAAGTGCTAATTTTAAAGGCTTATATGCAAGTTATTGTCATAAAAATTGTTTGGGGACCTGGGTCCTGCCCCAGGGGACATGTATCAATGCAAAAAAAAGTTTTAAAAACTGACTTTTTTGGGAGCAGTGATTTTAATAATGCTTAAAGTGAAACAATAAAAATGAAATATTCCTTTAAATATTGTGCCTGGGAGTATCTATAGTATGCCTGTAAAGTAGCACAGTTTTCCCGTGTTTAGAACAGTACCAGAGCAAAATGACATTTCTAAAGGAAAAATTGTCATTTAAAACTGATCGCAGCTGTAATGAATTGTTGGGTCTTGGCAATATAGATAAAACTCATTGAAAAAAATGGCATGTGTCCCCCCCCCCCAGGCCATTACCAGGCCCTTTGGGGCTGGTATGAATATTAAGGGGAACCCTGAACCAAAAATTTAAAAAAAATTGTGTGGGGGTCCCCCCAAAATCCATACCAGACCCGATTTTAAGGGGAACCTTGCACCAAAATAAAAAAAATGACGTAGGGTGCCCCCCAAAATCCATACCAGACCCTTATCCGAGCATGCAACCTGGCAGGCCGCAGGAAAAGAGGGGGGACGAGAGAGCGCCCCCCTCCTGAACTGTACCAGGCCACATGCCCTCAACATGGGGAGAGTGCTTTGGAGTATCCCCCCAAAGCACCTTGTCCCCACGTTGATGGGAACAAGGGCCTAATCCCCACAACCTTTGCCCGGTGGTTGTGGGGGTATGCAGGTGGGCTTATCGGAATCTGGAAACTCCCCTTTAACAAGCGGACCCCCCAGATCCCAGCCTCCCTCCCATGTGAATTGGTAACGGGTACATTGCTGAGTGACGCTTCTTCTCGATGACAGCTGTTATATAGCTGAGGGTGGGGCCACTCAGTGACGTAAGCAGACGACCCCACCTTCCTCTGACGTCAGGTGGCTTTTTTTTTCTTTTTTTAGGATGTCGGCAGCGTGATAGAAGATGAATGGACATCGCTGGACATTTTTATATTTTTTTTATCTTTAAATAAACAGCTTGTCCCTAAGTGTCCCCTGTCTTTTTTACAATTTTTGACATTTTTTGTGAAATGGTAGGGGTACAATGCACCCGTTACCAATTCACATAGGGGGGAGGCCGGGATCTGGGGGTCCCCTTGTTAAAGGGAGCTTCCACATTCCGATAAGCCCCCGCCTGCATACCCCCACAAGGGTTTTTTTTAAATTTAGCGCAGGGTTCCCCTTAATTTCAATACCCGACCTGAAGGGCCTAAAGGCATAAGGTTTTTAAGGGGAACTTCACACCTGGTACGGTTCAAAAAAACAGCATGGGGTCCCCCCCAAAATCCATACCAGGCTCTTTGGGTCTGGCATGGATTTTAAGGGGGACTCCCCGCCAAAATTTAAAAAAAATTTGGCGTGGGGTCCCCCCAAAATCCATACCAGACCCTTATATGAGCAAGCAACCTGGCAGGCCAGAAAAGGGGGGGGGACGAGCGAGCACATCAAAATGGGGACAAGGTGCTTTGGGGACAAGGTGCCCCAAGGCACCCTCCCTATGTTGAGGAAATGTGGCCTGGTATGGTTCAGGAGGGGGGGCACTCGCTCGTCCCCCCATCCTGTTCTCCAGGCTGCATGCTTGGATAAGGGTCTGGTATGGATTTTGGCGGGGAACCCATGCCAATTTTTTAAAAATTTTGGCGTGGAGTTCCCCTTAATAACCATACCAGGCCCAAAGGGCCTGGTATGGACTGAGGGGGTGACCCATGCCGTTTTTTTCTTTGATTTTTCATCTATATTGCTGGGAGCCGGCAATACATTACAGCCACGAGCAAGTTTAAATGACAGTTTCTCCTTTCGGCACATCACTTTTTCCAGACTCAGGTGGAGGCAGGGACTGGGTCTGCCCAAACTGAACTGACCAGAACTGGACCAGCAGAACAGCAACAAAAAAAACCCTGAGCAGCAGCAGCTCTAGGGTTCAGCCCCCATCCCTTTTATAGCACACAGGACCAGGGGGTTTGACTCAGGAAAGCCCACCAAGAAAAACCTTGGAAGCACAACTAATCCCTAAAACTGCTTTAACCCCTCCTGATAAGGATATCCACCTTCTCTGATACCAGAGCTGTCAGTGGTGAAAGAGCTCCTCATCAAAACTTAAGTACCTATATCTTGAGTTGACATTGAAAACTACTCCAGAACATTCATCCTATGTGTTTTGCATAAAGAAAGTATCTAGGAAAGAGTGTCACAGTATAATTCACTTTTGGATTTGAAAAGTGACTGACAGCTGAATGACTAGCAGTTAAACCAAAATGCTGATTGTTCTATCAAATCAAATGGTGCCCTCCAACAGGTCCATTGGTAAATAAAATAATGTTAACAGATAAATATCTATTTTTATTTGAACAGTACAAAAAGATCTATAACTTATTGGTATTTGAAAATTTGTGACTGGACTTGATTTTATGAAGGGCAGAGGAGAGATTAGGGGATTAATAGACCCCTCATCTCGCTATAGAGAGTACCCGTCACTTCCAAAGCTATCTCAAGAGATGTTGTTCATCCCTTGTGATATGGGGTGGTGTTCATCCCTTGTGATAGCAATAAATGAAATGAATGAAAAAAAAAATGTAAAAGTGTAAAAAATACATTTAAATACAAAAAGAAATTGAAGTACCCCCGTCTCCCCATGGAAACGCAAATGTGCACATAGGTCTGGCATGCATGTGTTTGCACCACACATGTGAGGCACTGCCATGAACATCAGATGAGACCAAAAATTCTAGTGCCATAGCTTGCATGTAAGTTTAAACTGTAAATCCAAAAAAGTGTAACTAAATGCAAAACTTTATTTTATTTTTGGATGGAGGGAAGAGGAATTTGAACACTTGTCAGTTTTATTGCTGCCTGTGCCCCCATTAAGGATATTTAACCTCTCTATTTGTTCTGTTTACCATTATCATTGAAGGTAAAAGAAAATCCCAAATTATGAGTTGTCCCCAAAAAAGTAATAAAGGGGAAATCTTCCAATAGGGACACTAGTTATGGTGATTTGTGGGTCCTCAAGGAATTCCCTTTAATTTGCAGGACTTTCCTTTTGCTTCCTGTTTGGCTATGGGACAGTGAAGTGAAGTGAAGTACAATCTCTGCAATGGGACACAGATGGTGAAGAAAATCTGACAGGTGTTAAAACCCTCCCTTGCTCTATTACAAAGTGAAAAAAAAATATTTGCCTTTAGTTCCACTTTAAAACATTACCTATGGCCAATTTTAGGTACCGTAGTCTGTCGCCTTTTCACAGACATGTGCAATTTGAAATCTTGACTTGTTTGATATCTATTTAATTCAGGGGTCTCCAAACTATGGCCCTCCGGTTGTTCAGGAACTACAATTCCCATCATGCCTAGTCATGTCTGTAAATGTCAGAGTCTTACAAGGCCTCTTGGGATGTGTAGTTCCGCAACAGCTCTAGGGCCGTCATTTGGAGATCCTTGATTTACTTGCTGCAACATCATCTTTTATATTTTTCAAAAAAATTGTTATTATATTGTTTTTCTGTGCACTAAAATTCATTTAAAGTGAACGTAAACCCGATTTTTTTAAATATAATTAAGGCTTGCACTTCGTACAGTATAGGATTTCATGTCATCTGTGCCCAGTCTTGCCACAAAGAGTTAATCCAGCTTCCAGCTCTGAGCAGTCCTTTTATCTTTTTTCAGTGAGATAAAAAGACAGACAGAGAAATAGGAGTCTGTTTCTCCCCTTTGCTGTGAGTGACAGGTGATTTTCATATCTCATACACAAACCTGAAAGAGGCATTCTGTGTAATTCAGATCCCTTCCTCCTTTCTTCTCCAGCTCTCCCAGGATTGGCTGCTCCACACCTCAGCATGATTGGACATGCTGAAGTCATGTGGTGACCTTTCTGGGTTTTGACTGAATGTTAGAGATCATAGCAGAAGTTCAGTGTAAGAAACACACAGGAGAAAATGCATGTTGACAAGGGGAGTGTAGAGTTGGGTGGGGAGTGTACTGACATCACGACTCCACCCACCGAGCTCCAGACAACAGACCCACCCACAGAATCTGCAGTTTTTCAGGTCTAATAACAGACAGAGGGGAGACATTTGACAGGTAATGATACATGCAGGAGGCATAAATATCCTTATAGATAACCACTATGGCAGTAGTAATTTTATAGCAAAAAAATGATAAATTTAACATGTATGTGAAAAATATCAATATTGCCCCAGATAGCAAGTGATTAAAGTATTACTAAACCCACAACAGTAAAATCGGTGTGTATATGCAGTAAAGCATGCTTGTTGTACTCACTGTGGAACCTAAGGGGTTAATCCTTTGCATTGTGTATTAGACATGTGCACACTGAAATATTTTGTTTCGGAATTTCGTTTTCGTCCGAAAAATAAATTTATTTAGTTACTCCCGAAATTCGTTTTTATTTATTTCGTTTTTCGTTAAAAATTGCATTCGTCCGAAAATCCAAATTAAGGTCGAATCTGTCATTGAAGGCTTATGGTGTCTGTCGAATGTTCAAAGAAGATTTGACGGAGCAGCTAAACTGTACGACGCCGTATAGTTTACCTGCTCCGTCGAATCTTCTTAGAACTTTCAACAGACACCATAAGCCAAAGTACGTGTGTACTTAGTTCTAGCTATTTTACTGCTCCTCCTCTTTGGTTACAATCAGCCAATAACATTCATCATCATCATTATTTTTATTTATCTTTTCTCCCCTACGTGAATCTTTTCTCCCCTACGTCGAATCTTTTCTAGCCTACGTTGAATCTTTTCTCTCTATGTAGAATAATCTTGGACTAATAGAGTTAAGGTTAGGCACATTCAACCACAGGTTTGATGGACACAGATTGTTATTGTCATCATCATGTCAAATCTCCTATCTATATCGAACTGTTGTAGCAATGAAAACGAAAATAAAGCATTTGTTTATGTCAGATCTTTCGTTTTTCGGATTCTGCACTTTCGTTATCGTTTGTTAAAACGATAACGAAAATACCTGAAATTCGGACGAAAATGCATTCGGACGAAAACGAATGCACATGTCTATCGTGTATAAAAGCTGTGTGATCCTGTCTCTCTGATCCTCCTCTTCTTTAACTGACTCCAAGTCATCTACTGGTAGAACAGAGCATTAGGAGTCAGGCTGCACATTCTCAGTTTGGTGTGTATTGCTAGAGAGTTTTTTTGTTTTTTGTTTTGTTTTGGGAGGATGCATGTGATCAGCACTGGGCCAATCAGCACTGTCCTTCGATCACTACAGGACACAAGGGTCAATTCACTAAAGGACTCCGCATTCAACATGAAGGTCACATGACTCATGTTTCAGAAAGATCACGTGAGATAATAAAAGAGTCAATTCATTAAAGTAAAATATAGAATGTGAGGTAGACATTCCAAAAAAAAAAGAAAAAAGAAAAAATTAATTAAAGTAATTTCACTAAAAAACACACACATTCGTTTTTCATCACCTGATGTAGGCAGCCGGTATTTTATTAATGCACAAAATAACAACGCACTGGCCACTAAGTTAAAAGTATACAATGTATCATTGTGGAAATGTTCTACCCTGAGGAGCTCAGGAATGAAAATAAATTGTAACATTTCACCAGAGGGAGATTGTTCTGTAATTGAAAGCACACAAGAATGTTTTTACAGTTTCACAATATTTCTGTGTGCATTTACAGAACTATCTTCCTCTGGTGCCGTGTTAGGTGGTTGTAAAGGCTAATAGTTTTTTACCTTAACCACTTGAGCTTTGGAAGATTTTACCCCCTACATGACCAGGTCATTTTTTGCTATTCGGCACACCGCTAACTTAATAATAATTGCGCAGACATGCAACGCTGTACCCAAATTAAATTTATACCATTTTTTTCACACAAATAGAGCTTTCTTTTCGTGGCATTTGATCACCACTGCGTTTTTTTTTTTTGCAAAATAAATGAAAAAAGGCAGAAAATTTTGAAAAAAAACTATTTTTTTTACTTTTTGCCATAAAAAATATCCAATAAAAAAATCTAATTTCCTCATAAATTTTGCCAAAATTTATTCTGCTACGTGTTTTTGATAAAAAAAAAAATCCCCAAAAGTTTTTTTTTTATTCGTTTGCGTGAAAGTTATAGCGCCTACAAACTATGGTGTATATATACTGGAATTCCTTTTAAAACTTTTTTTATAATACTAATGGCAAGCGATCAGCGACTTATAATGGGACTGCGATACTGCGTCAGTCAATCTGACACTAACTGATGCTGGATGGGGGACTGACTAACTGCCACTGATAATACTATATACTGGCACTGTACTAATGACCCTGGCTGGGAAGGGGTTAACATCTATGGTGATCAAGGGGTTAAATTTATGTGCCTAACTATGTGTAATGTGTTTAAATTGTGCTGCTTTTCACTGCTTTAATGATCTCTCAGTTTCTCATCCTGACAGATCACTCCTTCGGTAAAGAGCTCTTTATTGTTTATCAACACAGAGCTCTGGGTTGTGAATAAACACATAAGATGTCGATCACTGGGTGCTGGCCAAGGGATTACTGCCAGCACCCGGCGATCATCATGAATTTACACAGGACAGGGCTCTGCCTATGTAAACAAGGCAGAGCCCTGTCCTGTCAGTGGTGAAGTAATAGATTTTCTTTCCCCCACAAATCAGGGAATACAATCCATTACTTCCCCTAGTAAAAGCACCTCCCACAGTACACCAAAACACTGGCTAGGCACACATTTAACCCTTTGATTGTGCTAGATGTTTAATCCCTTCCCAGCCAATGGCATTAGTACAGTGACAGTGTATATTTTTTAGCGCTGATCACTGTATTTGTGTCACTGGTTCCCAAAAAGTGTCAAAAGTGTCAGAGTCCGAATGTCCACCGCAATATCACAGTCGCGCTATAAGTCACTGATTGCTGGCATTTCTAGTAAAAAACTAAAATTACATACCCTGGAAGAATTTAAGATTTCTTTCTTGGCCATTTTTCAGAGACTATGAATGATAACACAAACACTTTTCTTTCACTCATGGTTAGTGTTTGGCTGAAGCCATTTATTATCAATCAACTGTGTTTACTCTTTTTAAATCATAATGGCAACATAAACTACCCAAATGACCCTGATCAAAAGTTTGCATACCCCAGTTCTTAATACTGTGTATTTCCCCCTTTAACAATGACAGCTTGAAGTCTTTTGTGGTTTTTGTGGATGAGGCTCTTTATCTTCTCAGATGGTAAAGCTGCCCATTACTCTTGGCAAAAAGCCTCCAGTTCCTGTAAATTCTTGGGTTGTCTTGCATGAACTGCCCATTTGAGATCTCCCCAGAGTGGCTCAATGATACTGTGATTTTGGCCTGATAACATGCACACAAGTTGACACAAAGGGGTTTGAATGGCTATTAAATGTAACCATCCTCACCTGTGATCTGTTTGCTTGTAATTAGTGTGTGTGTATAAAAGTTCAATGAGTTTCTGGACTCCCGACAGACCCTTGCATCTTTCATCCAGTGCTGAACTGACGTTTCTGGATTCTGAGTCATGGGGAAAGCAAAAGAATTGGCAAAGGATCTGCGGGAAAAGGTAGTTGAACTGTATAAAACAGGAAAGGGATGGATATAAAAAGATATCCAAGGAATTGACAATGCCAATCAGCAGTGTTCAAACTCTAATCAAGAAGTGGAAAATGAGGGGTTCTGTTGAAACTAAACCACGGTCAGGTTGACTAACTAAAATTTCAACCACAACTGCCAGGAAAATAGTTTGGGATGCAAAGAAAAACCCATAAATAACTTCAGGTGAAATACAGGACTCTCTGAAAACATGTGGTGTGGCTGTTTCAAGATGCACAATAAGGAGGCACTTGAAGAAAGATGGGCTGCATCCACAAATACCACAAAAGACTTCAAGCTGTCATTGATGTTAAAGGGGGAAATACACAGTATTAAGAACTGGGGTGTGTAAACTTTTGATCAGGGTCATTTGGGTAGTTTCTGTTGTCATTATGATTTAAAAAGAGTAAACACAGTTGATTGATAATAAATGGCTTCAGTCAAACATTAACCATGAGGGAAAGAAATGTTTTTTGTTATCATTCATATTCTCTGAAAAATGGCCAGGAAATCATAAATTCGGGGTGTGTAAACTTATGAGCACAGCTGTATATCCCATAGTTTGTAAACGCTATAACCTTTGTCCAAACCAATCAATATGCACTTATTGGAAAAAAAAATTACAAAAACTATGTAGCAAAATATATATTGGCTTAAATTTGTCAAAAATTAGATGTTTTACTTTTTGTTTTTAATTGGAAATGTTTCATAGCAGAAAAATTAGAAAATGTTTTTTTTTTTTTTCAAAATTGTCAGAAAAAAAAAGAAAAAAACTTAGTGGTAATCAAATACCACCAAAACAAAGCTCTATTTATGAGCAAATAAGGACATACATTTTTTGGGGGTACAGTGTCGCACAACCACGCAATTGTCAGTTAAAGTAACGCAGTGCCATTTAGCTAAAAATGGCCTGGTCATAAAGGGAGCTAAATCTTTTGGTGGTCAAGTGGTTAAATAACACATTTTTTTAAATTTTTTTTTTAGCAAATTAACTACTTTTGAGATAAATACAGCGTGAGTTATTTTAACTCAAAAATGTGTGTGGTATTTATTCTCTTGCATTGACCCAAGTTGTGATGTGGGGGCCAGCAGGAGAAATCACGGAGCCCCGTGGGGGACACAGGAGAGTGACATTCTCAAAAGGATCGATTTCTGCGCAGATTTCATTTGGTGATTTTACTTGATCAGAGTGGCGTTTAATGGTGTAGGTGTCAGGAGAGGTAATGTCTTTATGGGAGTTCGTATTTCTATTTTTTTTGCCTGGGATACTTTAAACTACTCATATTATTATACAAACGTGCATACATAAGTGATCTACAACGTTGTATATTTGGGATTGGATAGATAGATAGATAGATAGATAGATAGATAGATAGATAGATAGATAGATAGATAGATAGATAGATAGATAGATAGATAGATAGATAGATAGATAGATAGATTGTCAGATATCCTTATAAAAACAAAATAAAACAACTTACACATAAAATACTACTTCATATTTCAATTGAAGCGATTCTATCATTCTAAACGAAGGCCCCCATTGCATTTACATTACACTCAGGGGATTGTGGTCACTATTAATCCCGACACACTTGCAGAATATAGTGAGTAAATTATTTTACATAGCTTGCCTGCCAGACCCCCGTGTAATCATGTATCCTTCAAGAACGTACAGATGTCAATACAATAAAGACACAGATGTGCTTTCTTGATACTGGTCACTGTGGTTAGGACATCTTAATTGAAATCTTGAATGTAACTATGCCCTTAGTTTGATGCGATCTGACAAAAATGATCATAGGATAAAATTGCTTCTTGCTGATCCCCACCTATCTAAAATCTTAACTTGTAGGAAGATTGAGGCAAACTGCACCAATTTTCTGCTCCCAACTGCTAGATAATGGACACTTTGCTTTGCTCTTTCCCTTTATTACAGCACAGGTCAGGGCTGTTAACAGGGACTCTTGCCACGTTTGACAGATAGTCAGTCACTTCTAAGATGAATGGCACTAGCCACATGACCACTTAGTAATGTGTCTTTTTTTCCCCCTATTCTTTGGCCTGTAAAAGCTCTTATCCCTGAAAAGAATAATATTTTTTTTTTAACTCATTCAGAGTCAATATTCAGGGTCCACACTACACCAATATGGCTTGGATATTTTTGCTAATTATCTCCTCGGGTTAATAGGAAAGCTTGTGTATATAACATTGTTTGTGCTGAAATTGACCACGCACATTACAATTTTTCGTACAAGACAGTTTTCTACCGTTTGATTGCAATGTATTTTTTGTTACACTGGCATAAAAGCATTGTAAATTACAGACTGTAAGGATACCTCCCAAACACAAAAATTGGAATTGTACAATGTCATTGCCATACACAGAAAATTATGCAGAACAGTATGGACATAACACACTCAAAATGTTTGACTCGCACACCAGATTTTTGCACGTTTGCATCATTACATTAAATGAGTCAAATCATTTTTTTCTATATTTTGTTAAGTTCATATAATTGTATTGATGCTGTACACTTACCTGGTTGGTTCGGGTTAGCATTAAAGTGAATTTCCCATGCAGGGCAAAGCAACAGGTTTACCTTCATGCATTGAAAAGTATCCAGTCCTGCTACAGCAGTGCTTCTCAATTCTAGTCCTCAAGGCGCACCAACAGGTCATGTTTTCAGGCTTTTCATTATTTTGCACAGGTGATTTGATCAGTTTCACTGCCTTAGTAATTTCCACAGCCGTTTCATCTGAGGGAAATCCTGAAAACATGACCTGCTGGTGCGCCTTGAGGACTGCTATTAAGAAACACTGCGCTACAGGCATACCACCCCCTCACTCCCTGAATATCGGGTGTAGGCTTCCAGTGGTTGTTGGCCACTCCATGAAATCCACTCTCAAGCAACACGAAAAAGGAAGCTGCTCTCTATTATAAGCCTTGTGTATATTCTTGTTACTTGAGAGGTTCACCTTCATGTTGGATTCATGTGCTCTTTATTCTTACCATCTCTTTGTACACCCAGCAGAGTGAAGAGAAGTATGATTTGCCCCTTGACTCCTAACGAGTGACTTGGAGCTTACACAGGGCTTTATAGGGTTTCATTTGTTCATTTATTTAACCCCCGCCCCCCTTACTGTATTTAAAGGGTAGCGCCGCTTTCGTGGGGGAAAAAAATAGAAAATAATAAAAAAAAAATAGCATATACAGTTGCAACTCAAGCCATATTGTAATTGAATATTGTTAAAAATGACCTTTCCTTTTCAATCTTCAGCTCTGTAATTTTCTGTAAAAAGCAATGCAATATGGCTACCTGGAGGTGTTCTGTACACAGATGGTGTACCGAACGCACCCTGAAAAAGTAATTTCCTGCTTGTGCGATTGACTCACTGATTTTCCCAGAAGTTTGCCCTAAGACTCAAGTCAGATTTTTGGCACCCCCTGCAATGAAAATGTAATTTTGGGTGGGATACTCCCAAATGGAAATCACGTCTAATCGGATGCAGACCCTGCAGGTGCAGCAGCTGATTAATAATTATTAATCCCATATCCACTTGCTGACTGCCCTATAGCAGTTTTACCGCTATAGAGTGGCCTGCTGCACAGGATCACGTCTATATATAGACGTGATCCTGCGCTTCTGGGTATCAGGCACGGGTGTGCGCCGCCGGCGATGTCCGCCAGCTCCCACTGATCATTCAGTACACTGGTAGGATGGCGATCTGCCTTGTTTACATAGCTATCAGTAAGGAATGCATGGATCCTGTGTTCCTGAAAAGCAGGGACAGGGATCTATGCCTTTCTCTAGTAAAAGCACCTTCCACTCTACAGTAAAGCACCAGCTAGGCATACAGTTAACCCTTTGATCACCCTGATGTTAACCCTTTCCCAGCCAGTGTCCTTAGTGCAGTGGCAGTGCATATTTTTAGCACTGATCACTGTAATAATGTCACTGGTCCCCAAAAAGTGTCAAAAGTGTCAGTTATGCCGCGTACACACGGTCGGACTTTTCAGCTACAAAAGTCCGACAGCCTGTCCGACAGACTTTCGACGGACTTTTGGCGGACTTTCTAACGAACAGACTTGCCTACACACGATCACACAAAAGTCCGTCGAATTCTTACGTGATGACGTACACCGGACTAAAATAAGGAAGTTCATAGCCAGTAGCCAATAGCTGCCCTAGCGTGGGTTTTTGTCCGTCGGACTAGCATACAGACGAGCGGATTTTTCGACCGGACTCGAGTCCGTCGGAAAGATTTGAAGCATGTTTCAAATCTAAAGTACGTCGGATTTGAGGCTAAAAAAGTCAGTTCAAAGACCGGAGAAGCCCACACACGATCGGATTACCAGCCAGCTTTAGTCCGTCAGCGTCTGTTGGACTTTTGTAGACGAAAAGTCTGACCGTGTGTACGCGGCTTTAGTGTCCAATTTGTTGGCCGCAATATAGTAGTCCCACTATTAGTCGCTGATCGCCACCATTACAAGTAAAATAAATAAATAAATACAAATTCCATAAATATATCCCATACTTTGTACACGCTGTAACTTTTGCGCAAACCAATCAATATATACTTATTGGGATTTTTTTTTACCAAAAATATGTAGCAGAATATATATTGGCCTAAACTGATGAAGACATTTGATTTTTTAGATTTTATTATTGGATATGTTTTATAGCAGTAAGTAAAAAAATATTATTTTTTTTTTCAAAATTGTCGTTCTTATTTTGTTTATAGCGCAAAAAATAAAAACCGCAGAGGTGATCATAAACCAGCAAAAGAAAGCTCTATTTGTAGGGAAAAAAAGAACATCAGTTTTATGTGGGTACAGTGTTGCACGATCACGCAATTGTCAGTTAAAATAACGCAGTGCGCATTGCAAAAAATGGCCTGGTCAGGAAGGGGGGTAAATCTTCAGGAGCTGAAGTGGATATAGATTCACTCTACACAGACACACAAGCAGCTATTATTTCAGAATAACAAAGGTAGGATTTTGCAACAAATTTAGTAAAATCCTTGCAATGTACATTGATTCAGTAGAGACCGGTGGAATTTTTTTTGGGGGGGGGGCAGCACTTACCCCATCACTGGTGGCTTCCCCTGCTCGGCGGCCTCCCGTTTCCTTCCTTCTCCTTGGCAGCCAATCGGGAGTCTTCTCTTTTCGCCCAATCGGAAAACAGGTCTCACACCCACTTCTGATTGGCCGGATTGAGGATCAGTGTTTAAACGGCGAATATTCATTTGTTGTTGTAACACACGTGGGTGGGATCAGAGCATACTCTCTGTGACCCGAGCCCACCCTATTTTGAAGCCTATTAGAGCCTCTGGCTCTAAGCAGGTGCTTAAAAAACCCCTTGCTGCTGTAATTCATGCGCCCAATGCCCTGAAAGGGACCGGACGCATGAATAGGGGGTGGTCGCGGCAGCCGTGAATAGATTCATGCTAGGCATGAATCTATTCATTGCATATAGGGGGTGGCGTGTACAGAGGGGTGGCAACCAGGTGCCCCTAATGAACGGGCCGCCACTGCATTGATCCCCCAGAGGGGAATGTTTTTTTTCTTAACAAAAGTGGAGTTACCATTTAAAAAATATTGCCACTTACCAATTACGCTCTCCATGCTTTAGTGCTCTCCCCAGCTTCCTTCTCGGCCTAGCGTTGCTGGCCCTCTTCGGACAGAATGAAACTGATATCATTTGGTTCATGTCTAGCTTGTCATTGACACACCCACCTGGGGGGTGCTCACTCTTATTCCCCTTTATTTGCAATGATTGCACGGTTCATTTCCTGTGAGTCCAATAAAGAAGGATATGCTTTGGTAAGTTCATGAAGTCTGTTAAACTTTCCCATAAGGGAATGGGACTGCACCACAACCATGAGCCAAGCTTGGCCCGCAGTTGCAGAGTGGTCCCGCACGGCAAAATTACCATTTGGTAATAAAAAATAAATAAAAAAATGAAGAAAAGAACAGACATTAGAAACTGGCAGTATCGACTGCTGAATGCCAACAAACCTTTTTTCACTGATCCTCCACAGATTGCTGTTCTGGAAGGGGGAGATTGGTGGTAAAGTCTGCTGTCAGTGTGAAAGAACTCTTATTGTATCCTATTATAAAAACATAAACCGTTGTCTCTGAGGACACTACAGGTTCCCTGTTAAAAACACAATGTAAGATGTAAATATGAAGAAGACATAACGTTCATACACAGACAAATAAATGATGGATGGTGACAGTCAATCTGTTTACTGTCACTTATAAAGTAAGCAGATCCATCCTGCATGCTTCTGTCTCCAGCACTGGTTTAGCCTAATTCTGATTTCTAAGCTACACAAGTAACATGTTTTCTTCCTTATTTTGTGTATTTTTAGATATTTTTTTTATGTATATTCTTACTGCAAAGATCTGCTGAATTAATAGGATGTAACTTATATTATCGATTTTTGCAATATTCAGTATGTAAAAGTCAGTTCACATGGTTATTGTATGGGGTTTTGC
Organism: Lithobates clamitans; assembly: GCA_037952925.1. Taxonomy (NCBI): domain Eukaryota; kingdom Metazoa; phylum Chordata; class Amphibia; order Anura; family Ranidae; genus Lithobates; species Lithobates clamitans. The sequence goes on from JBBGZY010001482.1 coordinate 400,451, forward strand.
TCATGAAATACAGCTGCCACCACCTGGCTAGCATTATCAATGAACCTGTGCCCAGATCAAGCACGTTAAAATATTTACACATTCTGAACAAGTGGTAAGGGTCGGTTCACACCATGAATCGCACAGGAATGCACTGTTCTCTCCTGTGCGATTCACATGTGATTCAGATTCAGCGTGATTTCAGCCCATTCAAACGTGCTGGAGCGCACCAAAAGTGCTGCATGTACTACTTTTTAAGATGCACAGGAACTGGATTGCATGGTACTACTGTACCATACTATCTGGTGCAGGCAACCGCACTGCATTTGTGACCTGCATTCGGGGTGACATTAAAAAAGAAGTATGGAAATCCATTTTTTTCCATATTCATACTTACCTAGGTGGATGCTGCATCTGTCCCCCCCCCCCCGGAGCCTCTGCAACGAGAACCGAGCCATTGAACATTGCCAATGGCTTGGTTCTCTTCGCTCCCAGAGCAGAGAGCTGCTGCCTGTCAATCAGCAGCTCTCCTGCTCTGCTCCTCCATGCTCATTGGAGCGCTGAGCTGTGGAGGGGCGGGGAGCGGCTGTCTCAGGCTCTCAGTGGCTCGCTGAGAGGCTGAGATGGCTATCAGTCCAGGCACCTGACGGATCCAAACTTCATTGTCGTGATCACACGGTGCCTGGACTGATTCCAGTGATGTCAGCAGACAGCGGACTTCAGCCAGGAAAACAGGAAATGAATTGCACTCCTGTGACCCATAGGAGAAGCCCAGCTAAACAAGCTCAGGCTGGACTTCTCCTTTAAATGAAAATGTGTGTTTTGAACACAATGCAGAAAACACGCATGGAACGTGGGTTTCCCGTGCCGCATTCTGTGGTGAACCGACCCTAAACACAATTTAAAACAAACCCTTAGCCTAGGTTCACACTATAGTGATGCAGGAACCAGCGTGATTCTCTCCCGCAGGCAGTTTACACTGCCCTCTGTGAACCGCTGGGGGTGTCAATACAATGTTAATGACACCCCCAGATCGGTTCAGAGATCGCAGTGCGAACTGTGGATTCGGACAGGAATCGAATCGCATGGGTGAGAACACCCATGCAATCTAATTCCAGTGTGGGAAAAAAAAGTGCACTTTTTTTGTGCAAATCCAATGCGAGTTCAGCCATACAACTGTATGGCTGGACTTGCACTGCACAGACATCGCATGTGATCGGCACCGCAGTGCGGGGTGTGAATCACATGCAATGTCTGACATCGCTACAGTGTGAACCTAGACTTATTCATATCCGTAGCTGCAACTTCTGCAAGCAATGTGAAGAAATGAATTTTCAAACTCACAAAAAAATCACATTAAAATCTCAGCTTTTTTTTCTGAGAACAGATCTTGGCAGTCTGCCAACCCTCTAGTGTAAGCAATCAGCTGGTGTTTCGAAGCTGTTTAGGGTCCTTTCACACTGGGGCGGTTTGCAGGCGCTATTGCGCTAATAATAGCGCCTGCAAACCGAGCCGAAAGTGCTGCTGCTTTCATTCCAGTGTGAAAGCCCCGAGGGCTTTCACACTGGAGCGATGCGCTGGCAGGACGGGAAAAAAAGTCCTGCCAGCAGCATCTTCGGAGCGGTGAAGGAGCGGAGTGTATACCGCTCCTTTACCGCTCCTGCCCATTGAAATCAATGGGACAGCGCGGCTATACCACCGGCAAAGCGCCTCTGCAGAGGCGCTTTGCGGTGGTTTTAACCCTTTCTCGGCCGCTAGCAGGGGGGTAAAACCACCCCGCTAGCGGCCGCATACTGACGGTAAAGCGCCGCTTACAATAGCGGCGCTTTACCGCCGACAATGCCCCGCCCCAGTGTGAAAGGACTCTTAGGGCAGGCATACATGGTTTGCATCTCAGCCGGTTCAGCAGAAACCGGCCGATATTCGAACTGTTAAGAGGCAGGCTGAATGTACTAAATTGATCAATTTATCAACTTGGGTACAACCAGCCTGCTGGATTCTTATGCGATTAGCCACTAGCAATAATCATTGTCTTCTCCCAGCAGGGATGACTTCCCCCACCCTCCCGCTCGGAGAAGACAATAGCCCGGCAGGAGGGATTCCTGCATCAACACTATCTGTGTTGATGAGGGAATCAAGTGAATTTCTTTCCTGCAACCCATGGTTGCAGGAAAGAAATTCGCTCCATGTATGGCCAGCCTTAGGGCTCATGCACGCAGCTGTAAGGAGGCCATAAAGCATCCAGAGCCATCAGAAATGCTTACTTGGCACCCACCGTTGCTGTGTACAGCCATCTATAGGCACAGTAATGCGAGAGGAGTTGTGTAAAGCATGCACATGGGGTGTATGCAGAACATCAGCATAAACCCTTATAGTGTCCACTGAAAGGACAGGTGACAGGGTGAAAATGTAGGACAGCAAATGGGAGACAGGGACGGAAAGTTGTCACTGCATAAAAGAAAATGCCTGAACAAGGCCCTTTAGGATTGACAGGTGTTATCGAGTGTCGAAATGTGCATATTATAGTGCTCAGGGATTTTGAATACACAGAATGCTGCTGATGCTCTCTAAAGATAATGGTGCCTGCATTGTAATGCCTTCTGCTGAGTAACTTAGTAGAGAAAATGTCTTATATCTTTCATTAACACACTTGGAACCAGAAATCTCAAAATTGTTTGTGTGAAATACAAAAAAATATATATTTATTTATACTCTGGTGGGAGCAAACTGCTATAACATTTTCAAGAATCCAAGAGTTCCTGGAGTCTGGAGAGTAGAAAATCTGGTGCAGATCTGCATAGAAAATAAGGATGAGCTCTGGCGTGTTCGCACACCCTACGTGCAGAGCCCGCCAGGAAGTCGGCACTGCACAGCGCTAATCACAGGCAGTGAGACGTTGTCTTGATGCTCGGCTGCAGAGATCAGGAAATGTCTCGCTGCCTGTGATTAGCGCAGCGCAGTGCCGTCTTACTGGTGGGCTCGGCACGTGGAGAGTGTGAAGAGCTCATCCTTAATAGAAACCAATCAGCTTCCAGGTTTTATTGTCAACGCTTAATTAAACAAGCTGACATTTGAAGATGATTGGCTACCATGCACAGCTGAGTGCTCCAGTTTTAGTAAATTCCCCATCAATTTAATAACTGATTTGCATAACAAACTATTAAAAACCCATAAAAACTTTAGCTTTACAACATTCAGGATTAGTAATTCTCATCAATCATCATATGTATGTTAGAGCAGATTACATAATCAGCATGCATATAAGCTTCATATATCCATCATTAATCAAATGTAAATCATCCCTGATCACACACCCTGTCATCTAGGTGCACAAAGTTTAATTGTCACTACTACTCCACAAAATGATCACACTGGAAAGGAATGCACTGTATTCTACATTATGGTGATACAGTAATTACATAGAATCGTTAATAGTATGTAAAACCAAGTATAATATTATAATGCAACTGTTGTTATAAACCAATATTAAGGCTACTTTCACACTGGGGCGGGGAGGCGTTAGTGCTAATTTTAGCGGCGCTTTACCACTGTGACCCTTTTCGGCTGCTGGCGGGGGACTTTTAACCCCCGCTAGCAGCTGAAAAAAGGATTAAAAGCACTCAAAAAGCGTCGCTGCCGAAGTGCTTTGTAGGCACTTCGACAGCGGTGCCCATTGATTTCAATGTCTATTGAAATGGGAATGATCGACCATTCTTCCAGAAGCGCATTTGTGAGGTCAGGCACTATTGTTGGACAAGAAGGTCTGGCTCGCAATTCATGCGATAATTCATCACAAAGGTGTTCTATCGGGTTGAGGTCAGGACTCTGTGCAGGCCAGCACTCCTCAGTGACGTGAGGTCCATTTTAAAGATTTGGCCTGGAATTGATACCTTCTCTAATTCATCCCAATGGTGTTCTATTGGGTTGAGGTCAGGAAAGTCAAGTTCTTCCACCCTAAACTCGCTCATCCATGTATTTATGGACCTTGCTTTGTGCACTGGTGAGCAGTCATGCTGGAACAGGAAAGGACTATTCCCAAACTGTTCCCACAAAGTTGGCAGCATGAAATTTTCCCAAATGTCTTGGTATGCTGACGCCTTAAGAGTTCCCTTCACTGGAACTAAGGGGCCAAGCCCCCCCCCCCCCGAAAATAGCCCCACATCATAATCCCCCTCCACCAAATGATTTGGACCAGTGCACAATGCAAGGTCCATAAATACATGGATGAGCGAGTTTGGGGTGGAGGAACTTGACTTTCCTGACCTCAACCCAATAGAACACCGTTGAGATGAATTAGAGAAGGTATCAATTCCAGGCCAAATCTTTAAAATGGACCTCACGTCACTGAGGACTGCTTGAAAGATAGTCAAAAAGGACACTTGCATCATGTGACCAGCCCGAACACAGCCTGAGGTGAGCCCAGAACTCATCTTGCAGTAAATATTGTTTTTAACTAATTTTGTTTCTTTTTGCATCAGGAATCTCCAGGCTATGCTTTGTTTCACAACATCTGAGCATTTTCAGTTCATAAAACGCCCAAAAAAAGTTTGAAAAACGCCCAACAAGCAAAATCCCATTCATTTCAATGGCACCTGTTCAATGGCACCTGAGCGCTTTGTCACCTGAAGCAAAACGCCTGAAAAACGCCCTAAGCTCAAAAAAGAACATGAGCTTCTTTGGGGCAGATTACAGGCGTTTTTCTGTCTTTTACATTGGTGACCTGAACAAAAACGCTGTAAAAAACCGTGGCAAAATCGTGGTAAAAGCACGCTAAAAACGCACAACTTTGAAGCGCTCAGGTGTGAATGCATGCAGCCAATAGTAGAGTAAAGCAAAAATGAAAACATAATTTAAATACACACAAAAAGGAAGACCCACAAAAACTGAATATACATTAGATTACAGCATTATAAAAATAATAAAAGCCAACTACTTCTGTCCTGATCATCTGCTCTCATTTCAAAAAAAAAAGTGACACATAATGAAACAATGTTAAACTTCTCCCTGGAGGGAAAAATCTTTCTGGCACCAAGCTCCTTTCAAGGTTTTAATTTATGGCGATTGTATTGTCTACCTTTTTTGGCTGTAAATATAACTAGTTTTTCTTTAAAGAACCTGTATCTTTTTCTTGGCTTGCTGCCTACACCTTGTCATCGTAACTTTGGCCACTTAAATAAATCAGCACATAAAATCATGTCTGAATGGCCACAGCATGTGAAGAAGCCATGGTAGGCTGAACCAGCAAAAATACCAAAATGTAGTGCTTGGGGCCCAATCCTACTGATGGCCAAAGGCTATCTAATGCCTGGTGATTTAGCAGGTTCGTCTGTCAGCGACCCATCAATGAATTTGGTCTGTAGTGTTTTATTTGAGCTGACTCTGAAGTTCTTGTTCCTGTCAGTGTCTCCCAAATTCTCTCCAGACCTGAGACCTAAAATACATTTTAATGTGCAGATTTTTTACACAAGATCTCACTTTCACACTAGCATCGATCTCTCAAGTACTTGTAGGACATCTGTACTAAAACAACCCCTCAAACCACCCCTTGTTGTACAGTAGGCACCTTTTGTTGTTCAAACAGTATAACTTGGTCTTTTTCATTTTTTTTTCTCTTCACTTCCTGTTCTGTAAAGACAGCAGGAAGTTAGAAGAAATCTCTCCAATTTGAGGGAAATTGGAGAGGCAGTCTCTATTACCCTCTGAAAAACGATCCTGCTGCTTCTAGAACGTGTGTTTTATATGGACTTTTTTTATGATCCCAAGGGGGATTTTGTATTGAAATACCGCACCGCAACCATGAGCCAAGCATTTGGCTTGCAGTTTAGTCACAGTCTCATTGATCCCAATGTTCATCTTTGACAGACAGTGCCGCCTGTCAAACTCTGCAAACCGAGGTAAAGCAGCATGACAAGCATGAAGCAGGGCATCACAGCCACGGTATGTGTATCAAGAAGTCCAGCTGCCATGATAGAATTTTGGTTGCAGTCATGGGGCAGAAAAAACATGTGTCTTTACTGCCCCTTTGCTGCCTGTTTGAATTGGCCCTTAGAAAGCTGTCACCGGCACAAGTGTCCCCGTTGGAAAAATTCTCCTTAATTAATCTGGTAGCAACTCAAACTTTTTGCTTCTTCCTCATTTTCAGTCATGGTGATGGTGGTCACAAGGAAAAATAGAAGTATATTTCCCCACTAAGGACATTGATAGCAAAAAACAACAACAGGGTATTAACCCCTTGCCACTCTATCCAAAATTAAAATAAATGTTTCGGTTTTAACTACACTTTAATACGTCCTCTCCTGCCCATTGATGGATGCTCTGACAAAATTTCTAGTACTTCTAGGAATGGGGTACATGTGCACACCGTTTCTATTGTACAATACAGCAATAAGTGTCCAAGAAGCCAGTCTCTGGGTTGGTCACTGTTACATTAGGGGGCAGAATGCAATTACCAACATTTAGGGAAAGTCAGATTTACAGTTTTTTGCACTGGTGGATGGTAGAGAATGGATAAAGTATGGGAACCAGAGGGATCCTACTGCATTGCTAGTTGTTTTGGGAGATAGTGTTTCATTATGGGACACAAATCATAAGAAATGTTCTGAGGCTGCCAATGGTAAAGCTGAATTTTAGGCTATTTTGTTTGTACACAGGCTTATCCAGGTAGTGAAAAAACAAGACTTCTTTGACATTTAGGCTGGGTTCACACTAGTGTGACAAACGCTCTGACATTGGGAGCTCATGTCGCATGACGTCCTATGGGAGCCATCCTAACTGGTCCGACACAAGTCCGTCCGACTTTGAAAATGCTCCCTGTACTACTTTGGTCCAACTTTGATCCTACTTCAGCCCATTGACTATCATTGAAGTCGGATCAAAGTCGGATCACCGTCTCACATGATCCGATTTTGGCATGTGACTTGTGCTCAGATGATCTTGAGAGGGAACTCCGCGCTAAATTTTAAATAAAAAAACAGCATGGGGGCGTGGCCTGGCACCGGAGCGAAATGGCTGCTTAGAGACAGTCCGGGAGCCCAAGTGAGCCTTCTACAGCAACTAAACCCTCACCCATACGCAGTAAGATGACGGGTAGGAGTCAGTCAATCACCCGCTCTCAGATGGATCCATCCACCCAGCTCAGCAAGAACATTCCGGCGATGTTCCGGACCCAGCTCACGGAGCAGCAGGCCGCATCTCAAGCCGCGGTTAGTAGTTTCACAGGCCACCCGGGCCGCTGCGGATGCACTCGCAGCAGTCTCTCAGACGGGTATGTCCTCTGCAGGTCCCTCTCCCTTCCTGTGCTTGGCGGACCTACAGAATGTGGCCCTGGACATTAACAACACGCTTACAGCGGCAATTGCAGATCTTAAAGCGGACCTCAAAGCCATTGCCTCACGTGTGGAACATGTGGAGGCAGCGGCCATGACACAAGGCGTGGCCATCTATCCATCAGGTACAGCAAACAGTGTCTGCACATAGCCAGCATCTTATGGACATGCATAGACATATGGAAGACCTCGATAATCGGGGCCGCAGGCGCAACCTACGTATCAGGGGGATTCCGGAATCTGTGGAGGGACCCCAGCTACAAGCTGTGGTCTGGGCCATCTTTAACACCCTCCTAGGCAGACCACCAGATGCACCTGTGGAGATGGAGAGATGCCACAGAGCACTGAGGCCACAGGGTAGAGACACTGATCCGCCCAGGGATGCTGTTTGTTGCCTAGTCAGCTTTACCCAGTAGGAAGAGATCCTGCTCCTGGCCCGCAATCATCTTCACCTGGAACATGAGGGGGCACGCATCCAGCTTTACCAGGACTTGTCTGCCATCACTTTACAACACAGGAGGGATCTCTGCCCTCTTCTACAAGCCCTGCGAGAAAGACACCTTCCTTATCGCTGGAAGTTTCCATTTTGCCTTCAAGTCACAAATGGGAATCGCACAGCCCAACTGAGAACACCAGCAGACCTAAGGCCGTTTTGCGACACCCTAGGAATCCCGATGATACCAGTTCCGGATTGGTATGGATCCTTTCTATGGCCTGAACCCTGGATTCCCACACAGCCTGGAGACACCTCACGGTCGCAGAGAAACAGACAACGTCGCCGTAGACCCTCGGCGGACTCCCCTCCGAGACGCCGGGGTGATATGGAAACTGACGAAAGCCCGCGTGTTTCTCCGTCTTCTGCCGATCACTGAAAAAACAGGAGCCCAGATGGTGAGCCATGTCGTAGGGATACTCTTATCCCTATCTACGCGCTTTACCATACCTGAGGTAAGCTCAGACTCAACATTATCAATAGCGCTTGCATTTGGCAAACGAGTGATGCAGAACTTCTTGACACCTGAAATCTGCTTGTTTGCTGTGTCCCCTGGTACATCATACTGCCAATGACAGATGCTATCTCCCCTTTAGACCTGGGAACCAGCACGAGCTTCCTCATGCAGTACTACCAACAGAGACGGTGTTGAGGTAACTTTACTCTGGATCTCTGACTTGGCATTACGCGGAGGCATGCGAGGGCCTCAGAAGAACCCTTGCCATCCCTTCTTCATTCCTGGCTTTGGTCAAAACACGAGGATAACTTTTCCACACGAGGTGAAAGCTTTGAGAAGAGGCATGTCCCCCCCCCCCCCCCAAGCCTCACTGATTCTTTATGCTAAATGTGGGAAATTTCTGTCCGACAGGATTTGTGATAATCTGCCCCCCGTCTAGACTATGCTGGTAGTACTGGACTTTTTGGCCATTGGTGTCACTTTGTTGCCCACCCCCTTCCCCTCCCGGCATTACCCCATTTTCTCCCTCCCTTTTGTTCTTTCTTGAGGGGAAAAGAGAGGGTCTGGACTCACCAGTCTGCTATCACGACATGAATGCCAAAAACTCAGAAAATCTCACAGGTAGTTACCTTCCTGAACACTGGGGATGGGAGCCGAGCACAGCTCATCAAGGTGGTACTGCATTGAATCCTGGTTTTCTGTTAAAGTTGTGAAGTATATTACTCCAGTGTATAATAAGATGATAATCTTACGGCCGCCCTGGAGATGGAGAACTCTAACCCTTCCATTCATGATTGACTATGGATGTGGGGATAGATGTCCCAGAAATCCCAGAGTGGGGGGAGTCCCTCATTTGGCCCACGCTGGCCCTTGCGGCGGCAGAAGCTCTCTTGCAGTGAGGAGATGTAGGGCTCTATGTCCTCCTTCCTGCAAGATAATACAGGGATCTTTCCAAAACCTGAGTGTTCGTGGGCTTTAGGGGCCCCTAGTCTCTGGATTCTGTTGCGGTGATCCTAGATTCGGGGACTCTGACACTGTATTGTTTGCCATTTTGGAGACAACCTAAATGTTTAAATGTTATAATGCTAAGATGATAAACCGTGATTTTTTTAGAATGTTATTCGTTATCTTTCTTCTTTTAGTTGTGAATGGGCCTATACTACAAAGCAACATGACAAGACAGAGTGGTACTCCTGCCTCGTCAGGGCTTTCCAGGTTGCTGGCGAGGGGGGGCAGGTTCCCCTCATCTATTGTGGGGGAACCTGCACGATACCATCTCACCCAGAAAAGCTGAAGTAGGTTATGAACCCTTAAGCACTTGTACTTGGGTTCCTGGACGGCAGGAAGCGTCCGTTTTGTTGTTTGGGTGCTAGCTTTCTCCCCCATCTTAAAGAGGCAGGTATCCCCCTTGAAACTAGTCGGAAAAGTCTTACGCTATTTCAATCTTTTATTTTTTTTCTTTTCTCATTACGTTAGTCAGCTGGTCTGTATTACCTCCGGTATATCTACTGTGATCCCTGCATAGGGGTTAGCCTGTCAGCCAAGGGGGTAAGCCTCTTCGGGGTTACTGGTCTGCCCCTGTGTACCTTCCCGAAGTGAGCCTCTCCCTGACTGTAGTTTCTTCCCTTTGATTGGCTCCCCCTCGCCTTCTTTTCTACCTTCTCTTTCTTCGCCCCTCCTTCCCTTTTTTTGTTTATCTCCTTGGTACTGTTCTCTACTCACCTCCTTCCTAACCACCTAGACCCCTCTCCCCTGAAATTTGGGGGTGGCACTGACAAGCACTTCTGAACACCGAAATATGCCTTCTGCGGTACAATCATTGGCGCCTCTATCTCTCAAGGTCTACTCTCTGAACGCTAGAGGCCTCAATGTCCCAGAAAAGCGGAGTAGTACTGGATCCAGAGGGTAGATTCCTCTTTTTAAAAGGGATTTGGAAAAATAGACCGGTGACCTTTGCGAACATCTATTGCCCCAACTCTAAACAGGTAACCTTCCTAAAAGAGGTCCTCCTACAACTTGCCACGTTTAAAACGGGTCTTCTAATACTGGGAGGGGATTTCAACATGGCCCTAGATCCACTTCTTGATACCTCTACAGGCACCTCCTCACTCCCATTCTCTGCCCTACGCCAAGCCAAGCTCGCACTAGCCTCTCTTGCGCTTCACAACACCTGGCGTACGCTGCAGCCCCAGGGGAAAGATTATACATTTTTCTTTCCCCCGCACAGTCGCTACTCGAGGTTAGACTATTTATTTATCCATCAGACCGACCTGACTTTTTTACAGGATGCGACCATAGACAGTATGTACATTTCCGACCACCACCCGATCACACTGACCTTACAGTTCCCACAACGGGAAATGACCACCAGGATTTGGAGATTAGATGCCTCCCTTCTCACCGACCCGGGAGACCTAGCTGAAGTCACCAAGACTATTGATGACTATTTCCAACACAATGACACCCCAGACGTATCTCCCATGACCCTATGGGAGGAACATAAATAAGTTGTACGGGGTCGTTTGTTAGCTATCACGGCCAGGAAGAAAAAAGCACATCAAACTGCGATCCGGGACCTCTCTGACAAAATAGCTCTACTGGAAGCACAGCATAAACGATCACTGGCATTAGGGGTAGCCCAGGAACTAGCTGACACACGAGCAATGCTCTTAGAGGAACTATACAAACGAGCACGGGGGAGACAGTTACTTTCTCAAAAACTATTCTATGAGCAAGGCAATAAGCCTGGAAGGTTACTGGCTAGGTTTACACAGAGACGTACGCTGGCTTCCACGGTCCACCACATAGTGGACCCAGGAGGAACAACCCACTCCAGAAATGAAGACATCGCTAACCAATTTCTCACTTTTTACAGCAAATTATATAATCTTGAATCACACGAACATAGACCCATTTGCGGATACGCGTGTGAAGCTCATTAGGGAATTTCTGGCCAAATACAGTCCCCGGCCATTATCTACCAAGGACTGGCAAGCCATGGAGGTGCCACTGTCGTTGGAGGAGTGGGGGGCGGCTTTGAAGGCTACGAAACCTGGCAAAAGCCCAGGGCCAGATGGTTTCTCAACACAATATTATAAAAGCTTTAATGACCTCTTGGCACCGAAATTTCTTAAAGCCTTTAATGCCCTCTCCCATTCACCATGTACTTCCGGTAGCCTACTCGAGGCTTACATATCGGTAATCCCTAAGGAAAACAAGGATCCCGCCGACGTAGCCAACTATTGACGCATTTCCCTCTTGAATGTCGATCTTAAATTGTTCACCAAGATCCTGGCTACTCGTTTGTCCTATCATATACCAGCCTGGATAGGACTGGATCAGGTTGGATTTGTCCCTGGACGAGAAGCCAGAGACAATACCATCAAGGCCCTCAATTTGCATCATTGGCTTATGTCCACTAATAGGGAGGGTTGCTTCCTGGCCATGGATGCGGAGAAGGCGTTCGACAGGGTGGCCTGGGACTACACAGACACGGTCCTGGAAGCCCTGGGCCTGGGACACGGTATGCGATCTTTTATCGGAGCGCTTTATAACAAGCCCAGGCCAGAGTTCGAGTGAACGGCCACCTGTTGGACCCCTTCCCCATCCACAATGGGATCAGGCAGGGATGTCCTCTCTCTCCCTTGTTGTACATTATCACCTTAGAACCCCTCCTCCGGTGCATCCATGCGAATCCAAACATAAAAGGGATAGAGGTCCATCAGCGGGAATATAAGATTGCCGCTTTCGCAGACGTTTTGCTCTTTCTTTCATCCCCGCTGACGTCTCTACCCAACCTAATGCCAATGTTAGAACAGTTCAAGTACATCTCTAATCTAAAAATTAACCTTTCAAAGTCTTATGCACTAAATGTTTCCTTGCCCCCTAAAATAGTTCAGCTCTGTCAGACAAACTTCCCATTTTGCTGGAAAGCAGACGCAATTACGTACTTAGGCATTCAACTCCCTAGTAAACCAAAGGCCTCTACGAAAAGAACTTCCTGGCGGAATTGAGGCTTATCCAACAGGACCTACTTAGGTGGGAGGCCCCCACCATTTCCTGGTTTGGCCGGGCCTCAATTGTAAAGATGACGGTGCTCCTCCGCTTACTCTACAAATTGCAGACTGTCCCAATTCGTCTACCGCCCTCCTTCTTCACAGCCTTTAAGCGTATGTGCAGAACCTTTCTATGGGGAATGAAGGTTGCACGCGTGGGGTGGGCTAAGCTAGTCCTGCCAAAGTCGGGGGGTGGGATTGGGCTCCCAGATCTCCAGAGATACTACTGGGTAGTTTATTTAACTCGGGTGGTAGACTGGCGGCTCCATGATAACTATAAAGGTTGGGTGTTACTGGAAAAATTAATTTCGGGTACCGATCTCAGATACGTCCCCTGGCTCACAAAGACACACATACCAACTAATGTACACGCACACCCTCTTATAGGAGCAAACTTGTATGCTTACGATAGGGCATGTAAAGTACACTCACTTTCAAATTCGCACTGTGCAATCACACCTGTCAAGGGTAACCCAGATTTCCCCCCTGGCATGGAGAAGGCCTTTCTAGCAGCAGAATGGCCTTATGCAGAAATGCTGGCTAAACATTTCTTTTTCAGAGGAAGGTTTCTCCGACAAGGGGAACTGGCCTCATTGTCAAACACAAAGTCTTTCCCCTTTTGGGCCTATACCCAATTGAAACATTTCTTAGATAGCCCCTCGAATAGATGTAACTTAACGAAAAATCCCACTTTCCTGGAATCACTATGCTCTAGTTCTCTTCCACAGAGTCACCTAATTTCGGGGCTTTATGCCTCGATGTTCGGGGAACCTTATGCCTCCTTACAATCGGAGCATGCTTACCGGGAGACCGAGCTGGGCATGGCAATTGATGATAAGGCCTGGGACCGAGTGCACTTATATATCCACAAGGGCTCTCTGAACGTTCATACGCAGGAGAATGGTTACAAAGTTAAAACTAGGTGGTATAGAACATCGGACACACTACATAAATTCATGCCGACAGTATCAGACCAATGCTGGAGATGTGGACAAGGTCTAGGCACACTCTTGCATATTTGGTGGGCATGCCCACTAATTCCACCGTACTGGCGTAAAGTTCACGAAGTTGCGATGGAGGTTTCCTCGCTCTCGCTGGAATTCTCTCCTGCACAATACCTTCTTCACATCTCCAAAATCTCTTGTAAAAAATATTTTAGGTCAATAGCTATGCACATGATTAATGCCGCTAGACTGTGTCTCCCAGTACATTGGAGATCCAAGTCACCCCCCTCCATAAAGGAATGGGTGGCACGGATCAATCAGATAGCAGCAATGGAGGAATTGATTTGCACCAAAAAATATAAATAAACGTGCCCGCGCTGAAAAAACATATATATCCCAATAGTTGGGAGGTGCATATATAGTGTAAAACTATACTACAAAATTTCAATATAAAAAAAAAAAAAAAATGCTAGTAATATGTAAATTATAGAATGAATACAATCCTTATATAAAAGTATCCCATAAAGTGCAACATGCAAGAAAACAATATATATATGTGGTTATAAATATAATGTCCACATTTAAAAAGTTCAATTCATTGATATCAACACATAAAGTGCAAGTAAGTAGTGTTCCTCATGCTCCTCCTTAATGGTGTTCACAATCCAGCATGCTTCAGTGAGCTCTTGCGCTCACCTCTGAGCGTGTGACACGGTAATTAAACGGTGTCTAAACACGCATTGGAGCCACCCCTTGGGCTCGTACAGGGTATGCTGGTATAAACTTCACCACTCTCAGATGTCATCAGATAGTCTCACATACAAGAATGAAAAAGCTCCATAGTGTGATACAGTAGGGATTTATTTAAAATATATTAAAACTTCCCTCCAGAAGGGTACTCACAATATGTAGGTGCGTGAGTGCACCAATCTTTCCAGACAGTGTTTGTATAAAACAAGCGTTTGTATGGCATGCGGTGTGTCGTTCCTCATCTACCTCTGTTGCTGACACCTCCGTCCTACCCCTCTCCGACGCGTATTCGGCACAGGGATCACATGCCTTCCTCTGGGAGATCTAATTGCTAATTGATTTGCACCGCACAGGACAGAATAGCACAATTTTCAGCAATATGGGCACCTTGGCTCGAATACCAAAACTCACAGCGCTGTCAGGACTTATACCGGGAAAACCCCTAAAAGGCGCAGTAGCTACCAGAATATTCAGGATACATTGAGGAGGGCAGTTGGTGGCAACCCCACCTCCTCCTCACACTTTATTCTTGCAGTGCCCCCCCTTTATCCCCCCTCCCTTCCCTTTCTCCCCCCATATTATTATCTCTCTGTTCCTCGCGCTTTCTTCTTTTCCCCTTTCCCCTCTTCTCTCTTTCCTCCTCTTTCCTTTTATTTTTCATCTTACATTAGTAAGAGGCTTAGGAGTCGATGGCCGAAATGGTACTCGGACGCATATCCTAATCCTAGTCTGTCTTATAGCACCTACACAGTTCTGGGGCATGACGGGACTGTGACGTAATAAGGGGCGGGGTCACCGGGTGACATCACCCAGTGACCACGCCGAATCCCTATATAAGTCGTTGCGGACCACGCACATGGCATTACAGTGGGTGAAAGCGTTGTGTCAACATCGTTAGAAGAGAAGAGGGAAGAAGACAGCGGAGAAGACCGGGCCACTGCTAGCAAAAGAGCCGGCAAAAGAGCAGAAGATAGCGGAGGAGCCCGGCAGAAGATACTGGAGAGCGGGAGAAGAACCGGAGAGCGCCAAAAAGAAGCCGGAGAGCGCAGAGGAGAAGGAAGAGACCGCGGAGAAGAAGGAAGAAGACCCCCGGAGCTGCCTAATAAATTATTTTAAAAACCTGTCTAGTGTGTTTTTTATTGACACTTTTTTCCTAGGTGAATGGGTAGGTGTACAATGTACCCCATACTCATTCACATAGGGTGGGGGGCCGGGATCTGGGGCCCCCTTATTAAAGGGGGCTCCCAGATTCCGATAAGCCCCCCACCTGCAGACCCCGACAACCAACGGCCAGGGTTGCCGGTAAGAGGCCCTTGTCCTCATCAACATAGGGACAAGGTGCTTTGGGGTGGGGGGGCAGCAGGGCGCCCCCCTACTCCAAAGCACCCACCCCCCCATGTTGGGGGCATGCGGCCTGGTATGGTTCAGGAGGGGGGGTGCTCGCTCGTCCCCACCCCCTTTCCTGAATGGCCGGGTTGCGTGCTTGGATAAGGGTCTGGTATGGATTTTGGGGGGACCCCCACTCCGTTTTTTTGGCGTAGGGGGTGCCCCTTAAAATCCATACCAGACCGAAGGGCCTGGTATGCTCTTGGAGGGGGAACCCATGCCAGTTTTTTATTTAAAATTTGGCGTGGAGTTCCCCCTCAAAATTCATACCAAACACAGTGCCTGGTATTGGCGGGATCCAAGTCGGATCCCCGTTCATTGAAAGTCGGACGCATGTTGGCTTCAAGTTGCAGGGCAAAGTCGGATCCAAAGTAGGACGGCTGTCGTGTCGCACCAGTGTGAACCCGGCCTTAACATTCATTTCACAAGACAAGTGGCTGCTATGCTTGCTATCCCCTAGCCATCATTCTTAAATTTCCCCCTGCACAGTTCTCTTTGCAGTGAGTGATGATGTAATTATGATGCTGCTTGCTGTAGTTGGCAGACCCTGGAGTCTTGAACCACCCACTGAGTTTACCACAAACATGCCCCCTAGCCTGTGCATCGTATACACTCATTTCTAGGGCATAATGGGAAATGTAGTCTCAATAATCAGTAATGCACACTAACAGGAAATGACATCACTACTGCTGAAATCCCTCATCACTGTGCCTGGGCATTGCAGATTCCTTCTATATGCAGTGATGATGTCAACGGGTTGTTAACATCGAGTTTATAAAAACCTATGCAAGAAAAATTAAAACAGAAAAAGCTTTAGCTTTATTCCTTCTGAAAAAGCTAGCTGCTTGGCTGTCATGCTGTCATGTATCAGCTTATGTCTTTCATGACATGATTACTTTAAAACCAATATGCCATTTATTTGTGTCTATCTTTTATTGCACTATTGAAAAGAAGAAAAAAACTTCTCTAACCCTTGTGACCACTAGAAGGCAATGAGGCTTGTCTCTGAACCAGGGCCAGATTTACATCTCAGGACCCTATAGGCAGAGTATTCAGTGACGTGACGTGGGTTGTCAGCTCCTGGGGCAAGGCAAGTAATTTGCGTACCCTAACCTGTGGACCCGCCATGGAAAATCCTATATGATTGGCAGTCTCAAGCGCATTTAGACCTATAGTTGATGTAGGTCTAATTGGAAGGTGAGCACGCACTCTATTGAGGTAAAAGGTGCATGTTTGTAATTGCTTCAATTCTCTCTTACCCTCCTATCCTTCTAGAAAATGCTGGAAGGAAGAGGGAGGTAACCGAGAATTGACACTTCCTGTGAGTCATCAGCTGCTACCCTGAGCCACTCCCAGCCCAGTATGAAAACAAACAGGCCTAGCAACCAGCTAGTCCTGCCTAAATTTACCTACACTGCCAGAGAAAAACCTCACTCTAGCACCTCACTAACTAGAGGGTGCTATACAAGTTTTACACACACAAACACACACACACACACACACACACACACACACACAAAATAGACATTCAAAAGCTGGCTGTGAAAGATTTTTTTCGGGGTGGTTCAGCATTGTTAATAGCACACTGGGGATGCTGCATACAGTGATAAGCGCTCAGTGTGGGGTGGCGGAGACAAGCCGGTACCTATCTGGAGCTTGGTGAGTGTTGGTGGCAGCATCCTCCATGTACATCTCTGCTCTCTCTGGTACATTCCCCAAACACTGGTTTCATCTCTTCTCTCCACTACTTTCTTCTCCCGCGTACAGAAAAACCTCTAGGAAGGGCACCTATAGGCACATGCCTACAGTGCCTAGTGGGAAATCCAGCCCTGCTCTGAACCACTGAGGGCCCCAGACAAAATAAAAGCCATTAGTTCCAATGTACTGCTTTGAACAGAAAGTCCCCCTCAGCTGCAACCTTACAGGAAGATGCAGGTCACAATCACATGAAACAATACATAGTTACAAACTATTGTTACTAGCAAAAGTGTGTTCATTTCAGGATAAGGTTGGGGATATAACAAACGAGAAGTGTCTTGGGGGGCAATATATGCTGGAAAACGATGTGAATGGAATGACAGAAGGCAGGATGTGCAGGAGAGCAGTGTAGAGGGTATCACAGGGGTCAGTATGTGCAGGAGAGGAGTGCAGAGGGTATCACAGGGTTCAGTATGTGCAGGAGAGCAGTGCAGAGGATATCATAGGGGTCAGTATGTGCAGGAGAGCAGTGTAGAGGGTATCACAGGGGTCAGTATGTGCAGGAGAGCAGTGTAGAGGATATCATAGGGGTCAGTATGTGCAGGAGAGCAGTGTAGAGGGTATCACAGGGGTCAGTATGTGCAGGAGAGGAGTGTAGAGGGTATCACAGGGGTCAGTATGTGCAGGAGAGCAGTGTAGAGGGTATCACAGGGGTCAGTATGTGCAGGAGAGCAGTGTAGAGGGTATCACAGGGGTCAGTATGTGCAGGAGAGGAGTGCAGAGGGTATCACAGGGGTCAGTATGTGCAGGAGAGCAGTGTAGAGGGTATCACAGGGGTCAGTATGTGCAGGAGAGGAGTGCAGAGGGTATCACAGGGGTCAGTATGTGCTGGAGAGGAGTGCAGAGGGTATCACAGGGGCCATGAAAAGAGATAGTCTGCAATTTCTTGCTTGCTCTTCAAAATCTTCAGAATTTATTGGCTCTCCATAAAAGACACATTATCAGACAGCAAATGTAGATAAGTTTCAGTCTTGTGGGCTTTGTTCACTACACACAGTATATGCTGGAGAGGAGTGTAGAGGGTATGACAGTGAACAGTATGTAAAGAGGAATACAGCATGGCAGGCAGGATGTGCAGGAGAGAAATATGGAGGATATGTCAGTAGTAGGGATGAGCCGAACACCCCCCGGTTCGGTTCGCACCAGAACCCGCGAACGGACCGCAAGTTCGCACGAACGTTAGAACCCCATTGACGTCTATGGGACTCGAACGTTCGAAATCAAAAGTGCTCATTTTAAAGGCTAATTTGCATGGTATTGTCCTAAAAAGGGTTTGGGGACCCGGGTCCTACCCCAGGGGACATGTATCAATGCAAAAAAAACTTTTAAAAACGGCCGTTTTTTCGGGAGCAGTGATTTTAATGATGCTTAAAGTAAAAAAAAAAAAGTGAAATATTCCTTTAAATATCGTACCTGGGGGGTGTCTATAGTATGCCTGTAAAGTGACGCGTGTTTCCCATGTTTAGAACAGTCCCTGCACCAAATGTCATTTTTAAAGGAAAAAATCTCATTTAAAACTGCTTGCGGGTTTAATGTCATGTCGGGTCATGGCAATATGGATGAAAATCAGTGAGACAAACGGCATGGGTACCCCCCAGTCCATTACCAGGCCCTTTGGGTCTTGTATGGATATTAAGGGGAACCCCGCACCCAAATTAAAATAAGGAAAGGTCCCTATATACTCTGAACAGCAGTATTCAGGCGGTGCAAACAAGACAGGGACTGTAGGTTTGTTGTTAAGTAGAATCTGTTTGTAATTTTGAACATTTTTAATGTGTTTAGCTCCAGCCAAAAAATCTTTTCTAAGCTTTTTGGAAAACATAGGGAAGGGTTATCACCCCTGTGACATTTGTTTTGCGTCTTTCCTCCTCTTCAGAAGATTTCACCTCACTTTTTTGTCCCAATGAAAAATGTTTTTTGAAAATTTGGGTTTTTTTGTGGAACAAGGATTGGAAAGCATCAGTGGAAAGGAGAAATTGTTTTCCCATATTAACTCTTACAGGAGAGAATTTCCCTTCCTTAGGGGTAGATTTCATCTCACTTCCTGTTGTCTCCTTCCGTTTGCAAGTAGGAGTCGTTTGTAAGTTAGATGTTTGAAAGTAGGGTCCTGCCCTATATACTCAGCAGAAATTTGGGCCTTAGGTGTTGCTGTGGCCAAAACACTGTAAGCCCTCACAGGGCCCTGCTGTGAAATATTAGATCAAGAATTGTAATTACATGCCCCTGTTGAACAGGAGCTGAAAAATTAGGCCTTAGGCACTGGTGCTGGTGCCACAACACTGCAACCCCTCACAGACACTCTAGTTGGAACGCAGGAACGAGCCCTGCTGCAAAGTATTGCATCAAAAATTGTAATTACACGCCCCTGTTAGACAGGGGCAGAAAAATTGGGCCTTAGGCACTGGTGCTGGTGCCACAACACTGCAACCCCTCACAGACACTCTAGTTGGAACGCAGGAACGAGCCCTGCTGCAAAGTATTGCATCAAAAATTGTAATTACACGCCCCTGTTAGACAGGGGCAGAAAAATTGGGTCTTAGGCACTGGTGCTGGTGCCACAACACTGCAACCCCTCACAGACACTCTAGTTGAAACGCAGGAACAAGCCCTGCTGCAAAGTATTGCATCAAAAATTGTAATTACACGCCCCTGTTAGACAGGGGCTGAAAAATTGGGTCTTAGGCACTGGTGCTGGTGCCACAACACTGCAACCCCTCACAGACACTCTAGTTGGAATGCAGGAACGAGCCCTGCTGCAAAGTATTACATCAAAAATTGTAATTACACGCCCCTGTTAAACAGGGGCTGAAAAATTGTGCCTTAGGCACTGGTGGTGGCGCCCAGAACCAAAAATGTTCTTACAAGCTATCAGCGTGATGATTGAGGAGGAAGAGGATAATTACTCAGGGATAGTCACTCAGCATCAGCATAGGCAGTCTTTGAAGGGATCTGAGATTTCAAAAAAAATTATTCGGTTACATCTGCATCAGGTGCTTGGTAGCTGGTGGTGATCCAAGACTGATTCATTTTTATGAAGGTCAGCCGATCGACCGAGTCGGTGGACAGACGCACCCTGTGATCGGTTACCACGCCTCCAGCAGCACTGAATGTGCGTTCCGAAAGAACGCTGGATGCAGGACAGGCCAGTAGCTCAATTGCATACTGTGCAAGCTCTGGCCAGTGATCCATCCTCAAGACCCAGTAACCCAGAGGATTTTCGGTGGGAAAGGTGTCCAAGTCTGATCTTGCCCCTAGGTATTTCTGCACCATGTAAAACAGACGCTGGCGATGGTTGCTGGAACCGATCATACCTTGGGGCTGCGGACCAAAAAATTGTCTGAACGCATCGGTCAGACGGCCACCTTCTCCACCGCTCCTTCTTTGACTGACCGAAGCCTCAGCAACACGTTGTCCAGAAACAGGAGTTTGTAACCTCCCAGTCTCTGGGAACGCGTTGCACAGACCTTTCTGCAAGGCCTCCCGAAGATGTTTCATCCTCTGCTCCCTCTGCGATGGCAAGATAAGGTCCGCAACCTTACCCTTGTAACGTGGATCAAGGAGGGTTGCCAGCCAGTATTGGTCCTTCTCCTTGATACCACGAATACGAGGATCCTTACGCAGGCTTTGCAGGATCAGGGAGGCCATGCAGCGTAGGTTTGCTGAGGCATTCGGTCCGGAGTCCTCTGGGTCACTAAGGACAACAACGTCCGCAGCCACCTCCTCCCAGCCACGTACAAGTCCATGTGTTCCTTGGGACTGATCCCTTAAAGACTGCTGATGCTGAGTGCCAGGCTCCACCTCCATACTGACACAATCTTCCTCCTCCTCCTCCTCCTCCTCCTCGTCCTCTTCCTGTGTGATCGGCGGGCACGCAGGAACACTGTCTGGATAAAGGGGGCCTTGAGAGCTAAGGAAGTCCTCCTCTTCCTGCCTCTGTTCTGCCTCAAGTGCCCTGTCCATTATTCCACGCAGCGTGTGCTCCAACAGGTGGACAAGGGGGACAGTGTCACTGATGCATGCACTGTCAGTGCTCACCATCCTCGTGGCCTCCTCGAATGGTGACAGGACAGTGCATGCATCCCTGATCATGGCCCACTGGCGTGGGGAAAAAAAACCAAGGTCCCCTGACCCTGTCCTGGTGCCATAGTCGCACAGGTACTCATTGATGGCCCTCTGCTGCGTGTGCAGCCGCTGCAGCATGGCCAACGTCGAGTTCCACCTGGTGGGCATGTCACAGATTAGGCGGTTCTTGGGCAGGTTAAACTCCTTTTGGAGGTCCGTCAGCCGAGCACTGGCATTATATGACCGGCGGAAATGCACAGAGACTTTCCTGGCCTGCCTCAGGACATCCTGTAAGCCCGGGTACCTGCCCAAGAACCGCTGCACCACCAAGTTAAGGACGTGAGCCAAACAGGGCACATGGGTCAGTTGTCCCTGTCGGAGGGCAGAGAGGAGGTTGGTGCCATTGTCGCAAACCACCATTCCTGCCTTAAGTTGGCGTGGCGTCAACCACCTCTGAACCTGCCCCTGCAGAGCTGACAGAACCTCTGCCCCAGTGTGGCTCCTGTCCCCCAAGCACACCAGCTCAAGCACCGCATGGCATCTTTTGGCCTGCGTACTTGCGTAGCCCCTTGAACGCCTACGGAGCACCGCTGGTTCCGAGGAAGAGGCCATGGAGGAAGAAGAAGAGGAGGGGGTGGAGGAGAGAGGTGTGTCACAATCAGCATTTTGGAGGCGTGGTGGCGGAACAACCTCCAACACTACTGCACCTTGTCCTGCATCCTTCCCAGCTGCCAGCAGAGTCACCCAATGCGCCGTGAAACTTAAGTAACGTCCCTGTCCATGCCTGCTGGACCATGAGTCAGCGGTAATATGCACCTTACCGCTGACCGCCCTGTCCAGCGAGGCATGGACATTGCCTTCCACATGCCGGTAGAGAGCCGGAATCGCCTTCCGTGAGAAAAAGTGGCGTTTGGGTACCTGCCACTGAGGAACCGCACATTCCACAAACTCACGGAAGGGGGCAGAGTCTACCAACTGAAAAGGCAGCAGTTGAAGTGCTAGCAATTTTGCCAAGCTAGCATTCAACCGCTGGGCATGTGGATGGCTGGGAGCAAACTTCTTTCGGCGGTGCAGCAGCTGGGGCAGGGAAATTTGCCTGGTACAATCTGACGTCGGTGTACCAAAAGCAGATTGCCCACAAGTACTTGGCTGTGACACACCTAATTCTACACCTTCATTCCTCTCACTGCAGGTCTCAGAGAGGACTGAAGGTCTAGTGGGGTTGGAAATCTCAGCTGATGAGGAGCAAGGAGAGATCGTCTTTGTTCTTTGGTGTGGGTCTTTTAGATACGCTTGCCAACGAACTGCATGGCAGGTCAACATATGTCTGGTCAAGCATGTGGTACCCAAGCGGGAGATGTTTTGGCCACGCGAGATACGCTTGAGACATATGTTGCAAATAGCAGCGGTGCGATCTGATGCACTCGTCTCAAAAAAGGCCCACACCAAAGAACTTTTTGAATAACGCGCAGAGACTGCAGCGCCCTGCACATGTGGAGCTTTGGGGTGTGATGCAGTCAATGTGCTGCCCTTAGGCTGGCCCCTGGAGGGCATCCTGCCTAGTTGGTGATGTGCCACCTCCTCCTCCTCCTCCTCCTCCTCCTCCTCTCTCCTATCAGGCACCCACGTTGAGTCAGTGACCTCATCATCCCCTCCCTCCTCATCACTGGAGCAAACCTGGCAGTATGCTGCAGCAGGGGGAGCATGACTGCCAGATTGCTGTCCTTCTTGGGCACCCCCTCTGTCCGTGCTCATGTTACTGCTTTCATTGAGCTCAGTATCATCATCAGAGCCTTCCAAACGCTGGGCATCCTCCTGGAGCATGTACCCAACACTGTGGTCAAACAGTTCGAGGGAATCCTCATGAGGACATGGTGGAGCTAGGGAAGGAGTCACTGATGACATTGAGCTGAGGGAAGAGGCCGCTGCTTTGCCAGACAAAGCACCCTGGGCATGGGTGAGAGAGGATGAGGAGGATGAGGACGGCTTGGTCATCCACTCGACCAAGTCTTCCGCATGTTGCGGCTCAACACGGCCAGCTGCCGAAAAAAAGGCCAAGCGTGTCCCATGGCCACGTGCTGATGAGGATGCACCGTCTCCACGACCAGCACTAGACACAGAGCCTGCTTGCCCTCTCTTATTGGCTTGTGACTGTCTGCCTCTCCTTCTTGGCCTTCCAGACATACTAATGGCCTGTAGCTGCACTAAGCTGGGATAGAACACCTGTAATTTTCTTAAGGTAGCTTTATATACTGTAACCAGACAAGCCTGCCTGTCAGTAGGAAGATAACAGGAACGGATCTAGCTGAACACTGTGAGCAGGACGCACTGTACTAAATGTAAATAGTCTAGCTGCCTGACCGTGGTACTAATAGGATCAAAAAGAACACCTGTAATTTTCTTAAGGTAGCTTTATATACTGTAACCAGACAAGCCTGCCTGTCAGTAGGAAGATAACAGGAACGGATCTAGCTGAACACTGTGAGCAGGACGTACTGCACTAAATGTATATAGCAGGAACGGATCTAGCTGAACACTGTGAGCAGGACGCACTGCACTGAATGTAAATAGCAGGAACGGATCTAGCTGAACACTGTGAGCAGGACGCACTGCACTAAATGTAAATACCAGGAACGGATCTAGCTGAACACTGTGAGCAGGACGCACTGCACTGAATGTAAATAGCAAGAACGGATCTAGCTGAACACTGTGAGCAGGACGCACTGTACTAAATGTAAATAGTCTAGCTGCCTGACCGTGGTACTAATAGGATCAAAAAGAACACCTGTAATTTTCTTCAGGTAGCTTTATATACTGTAACCAGACAAGCCTGCCTGTCAGTAGGAAGATAACAGGAACGGATCTAGCTGAACACTGTGAGCAGGACGCACTGTACTAAATGTAAATAGTCTAGCTGCCTGACCGTGGTACTAATAGGATCAAAAAGAACACCTGTAATTTTCTTAAGGTAGCTTTATATACTGTAACCAGACAAGCCTGCCTGTCAGTAGGAAGATAACAGGAACGGATCTAGCTGAACACTGTGAGCAGGACACACTGTACTAAATGTAAATAGTCTAGCTGCCTGACCGTGGTACTAATAGGATCAAAAAGAACACCTGTAATTTTCTTCAGGTAGCTTTATATACTGTAACCAGACAAGCCTGCCTGTCAGTAGGAAGATAACAGGAACGGATCTAGCTGAACACTGTGAGCAGGACGTACTGCACTAAATGTATATAGCAGGAACGGATCTAGCTGAACACTGTGAGCAGGACGCACTGCACTGAATGTAAATAGCAGGAACGGATCTAGCTGAACACTGTGAGCAGGACGCACTGCACTAAATGTAAATACCAGGAACGGATCTAGCTGAACACTGTGAGCAGGACGCACTGCACTGAATGTAAATAGCAGGAACGGATCTAGCTGAACACTGTGAGCAGGACGCACTGCACTGAATGTAAATAGCAGGAACGGATCTAGCTGAACACTGTGAGCAGGACGCACTGCACTGAATGTAAATAGCAGGAACGGATGTAGCTGAACACTGTGAGCAGGACGCACTGCACTAAATGTAAATACCAGGAACGGATCTAGCTGAACACTGTGAGCAGGACGCACTGCACTGAATGTAAATAGCAGGAACGGATCTAGCTGAACACTGTGAGCAGGACGCACTGCACTGAATGTAAATAGCAGGAACGGATCTAGCTGAACACTGTGAGCAGGACGCACTGCACTGAATGTAAATAGCAGGAACGGATGTAGCTGAACACTGTGAGCACAACGCACTGCACTAAATGTAAATACCAGGAACGGATCTAGCTGAACACTGTGAGCAGGACGCACTGCACTGAATGTAAATAGGAGGAACGGATCTAGCTGAACACTGTGAGCAGGACGCACTGCACTGAATGTAAATAGCAGGAACGGATCTAGCTGAACACTGTGAGCAGGACGCACTGCACTGAATGTAAATAGCAGGAACGGATGTAGCTGAACACTGTGAGCACAACGCACTGCACTAAATGTAAATACCAGGAACGGATCTAGCTGAACACTGTGAGCAGGACGCACTGCACTGAATGTAAATAGCAGGAACGGATCTAGCTGAACACTGTGAGCAGGACGCACTGCACTAAATGTAAATACCAGGAACGGATCTAGCTGAACACTGTGAGCAGGACGCACTGCACTGAATGTAAATAGCAGGAACGGATCTAGCTGAACACTGTGAGCAGGACGCACTGCACTGAATGTAAATACCAGGAACGGATCTAGCTGAACACTGTGAGCAGGACGCACTGCACTGAATGTAAATAGCAGGAACGGATCTAGCTGAACACTGTGAGCAGGACGCACTGCACTAAATGTAAATACCAGGAACGGATCTAGCTGAACACTGTGAGCAGGACGCACTGCACTGAATGTAAATAGCAGGAACGGATCTAGCTGAACACTGTGAGCAGGACACACTGCACTAAATGTAAATAGTCTAGATAGAAGATAACAGGAACGGATCTAGCTAAACTGAATACAGTGTATATATATATATGCAACACCTGGGATGCATATATATACACAATACACTGTAAGTGCAGCTAACTGACTGACTGTTCTGCCTAATCTATCTAACTCAAATCAAATGACACTGTCTCTCTCTCTCTCTATCTCTCAGCACACCGGAACACACACTACACAGGGCCGCCGTGCAGGCGGCCTTATATAGTGTGGGGTGTGTACTAAATCCCCTGAGCCATAATTGGCCAAAGCCACCCTGGCTTTGGCCAATTACAGCTCTCTCTACTGACGGCGCTGTGATTGGCCAAGCATGCGGGTCATAGTGCATGCTTGGCCAATCATCAGCCAGCAATGCACTGCGATGCCGCAGTGAATTATGGGCCGTGACGCGCCACACGAATTTGGCGCGAACGGCCCATATCGTTCGCAATTCGGCGAACGACCGAACAGCCGATGTTCGAGTCGAACATGGGTTCGACTCGAACACGAAGCTCATCCCTAGTCAGTAGGCAGTACGTGCAGGAGAGATGTACGGCGCATATGACAGTGGACAATATGTAAAGAGGAATACAATGAGTATGATAGCAGCCAGCATGTGCACAAGAGGAGTGAGAAGGGTATGACAGGGGGAGTTATGTGCAGTAGAGAAGTACAGAAGGTATGAAAATGGGCAATATTTGCAGTAGAGGAGTGGAGGATGTAAAAGTGGGATTTATATGCAGGAGATGGGTGTAAAGAGAATAACAGGGGGAGTATGTGGACTGTATGATGAAGGGTAAACAGCAGACAGTATGTGCAGGACAAGTGTGTGTGTGTGTGTGGAGTGTGAATGACAGCAGGCAGTATGCACCGGAGAGGAGTGTGGAGGGTATGACAGCAGACAGTATGTGCAGGACAAGAGTGTGTGTGTGTGTGTGTTGGGGGGGGGGGGGGGGGTATGACAGCAGGCAGTATGTGCAGGAGAGGAGTGCAGGAGTTATGACTGCTGGAAGGATATGCAGAAGATGAGTGTGAACAGCATGGCAGGGGGAGAAGAAGAGGGTATCACAGCAGGTAGTATGTGCAGGAGAAGAGTGCGAAGAGTATGACAGCAGACAGTGCAGAAGAGGAGCATAGAGCATGTGACAGGGAGAGGTTTGTGCAGGAAAGGAGCACAGAAAGTATGAAGGGGAGGTATGTGCAAAAGAAGAGTGTGGAGAGTGTGACAGGGGCCAACACATGCAGGTGTGAAAGGTATGATTGCATCCTGTATGTGCAGGAGAGGAGTGTGGAGGGTATGATATGAGAACAATGTACAAGTGAGGAGTAGAAGGCTATGACAAAAAAAGAAAAACAGCTTCCGTATATGTCTTTATACTTTGAATGTAGCTTGGTCTGGATTTTACCTTTATGGTATGTCTCTGAATGGGGTCATTTTAAATTATTACAGATGTTTATATATTCTCCATATTTATATGACACTGATATACAGTGTAATGCAATATTTTTTACAGAGCCTTCGTATTGTTTTCTGCAGTCATTTACTGTCTATACCATAGAAATACACACTCCATGACCCATTTAGTCAGAGGCCAAACAAAGGTTTTTATTTCTGGCAGTAAAGTAAAGTGTGACGCTATTATAACATCATAAATAACATCAATGCTTAAAGCCAAAAATGTAGGCCAGTTAGCTACCAAAGTGCTATAATATTAGCCATTTACTAAAATGCTAGCTTCCAAGGCTGCATTAAACACTGATGGGCTGAAATGTCCAGCAACCTAGACCTTAATATTTTTGATGTTAGCTTAAAGACTTTATATATTTGTGTATATTTTTTCTTTTTGTGACTATCCATGAGTTCACTTAATTTCCTGTTAATCCTTTATCTCTGTAACTGATAAACTTCAGGATACTTCAGGAAACTGAAATACTCTTTTAGGATCCTTTGCATTGCATTGACACAACATAATGATATAAACAAAAAACAAGTCTGGCGCTAGGGGACCAGGACTTAGAGTGCCTTGGTGACAATAAGTGGTACCATGTGAGGAGCCATAAGCAGCTGTGTGGAGCTTCCACACCAGGAGTGGTGCTAGAAATAGAGCTCTGCATTCATTGATTTACATTGTTCCAAAACATTGTTTTAATAAACTTTTTCATGGTTTTAACAGTATTGACACCATTATAGACTATTTCCAGCATATCGGTCATCCGCTTTTCTCTCATAGGAGTTTACATTTAGCACTTTTTTGCTGTGGGTTTTATTTTCTGATGGTTGTTTATTGACAATATAATGATAGACTCCTTATGTCAGTGGGACAGACCAGTTCTATTTTATACCATTCTCTCATGACAAAAATTAAAAAATAATTCCTTCTTAATGCAGCAAAGCTATTCTGTTGTAGGAAGCTCTGAAATGTCCAGCTATAAAAAAAGTTGCTTGCTTTCTCCCACACATTACCAGTGGTTCATCGTTATGATAACCTGCCTCACTGGCAAAAAGTTATGTGCATGAGGCAGCCTGGGGCGTAGATAAGGTGGGGGGGGATGGGAGGTCCAAACTCCCCGAAGCATTGGTGCATGGGGTAGGAGCAGCAGCTAGGCTACAGTCAAAGCCTCCGCTCATGTAATGGAAAAATTTCACTTTGTACAAATGATTATGCTGAAGGAGGTTGGCATATGTCTGCTAGCCTGTCGCTTGTGACTTGTGGGTACAAGGACTGTGCTATATGTTAGTGTGCGCACAATGAGTAAGCTCAATTTCTAAGCCTTGCCACAGTTAGCATGATTTTGTTATACCCATAATTTAATGGAACATGTGCAGCATAACACCTTATTACTCTTACTCAAGGCTGACCCCTAAACCTTCAGCTTCAATGCTATCAGGAAGTGCCAATGCTTTCCCCATCAGAATGGCCTGGCAACATGGAAAACACAGTGGGGACTTGAAGGCTGCTGCCGGAACATGCAGCATTTTACACATGACTCTATTTTCTTTTTCTTTTTTCATGACAGTGTTGCTTTAAATTCTTCATTATTTGAAACCTGGTTGGCTTTACTGCATATTGGCAATTGATTTTTACAGATCTTTGTGGCTTTACTGTTTAATGTATCTTGTAAAAGATAGGCACTGTTTATTCTGTTTATAGTTACATAGTTACATAGTAGGCGAGGCTGAAAAAAGACACAAGTCCATCAAGTCCAACCATGTGTGTGATTATATGTCAGTATTACATTGTATAACCCTGTATGTTGTGGTCAATCAGGCGCTTATCTAATAGTTTTTTGAAACTATCGATGCTCCCCGCTGAAACCACCACCTGTCACCTTGCCGCTCCTACAGTAAAGAACCCTCTACGCAGTTTAAGGTTAAATCTAATTTCTTCTAATTTTAATGAGTGGCCACGTGTCTTATTAAATTTCCTTCTACGGAAAAGAGAATAAGTTCAGTGCTCGCAATCTTTCTTCATAACTAATATCCTCCAGTCCCTTTATTAGCTTTGTTGCCCTTCTCTGTACTCGCTCCATTTCCAGTACATCCTTCCTGAGGACTGGTTATGATTTTTTTTAATGATTTTTTTTTAATGATTTTTATATATAGATTTAACCACTTCCCTACCCGCCCATAGTCATATGACGTCCACAGATGGGATCTCCCATCCTGGGTGGGCGTCATATGACGTCCTGGGATTCCCGGCCGCCTAGGGGGCGCGCGCACGCCGCCGGGAGCGCGCGCGCGCCCGCCGCGTTCCTCGGGACCCGGTGCGTGTGCCCGGCGGCCGCGATGTCCGCCGGGCACCCGCGATTGCCCGTTAACCGGGCCGGCATGTGGATCTGTGTGTGTAAACACACAGATCCACAGCCTGTCAGCTCTGAGGAGAGCGATCTGTGTTCCCAGAACGGAGGAACACTGATCGGTCTCCTCCCCTTGAGCGTCCCCTCCCCCTTCAGTTAGTAATCACTCCCTAGGAAACATATTAACCCCTCCCCGCCCCCTAGTGGTTAACCCCTTCACTGCCTGTCACATTTACACAGTAATCAATGCAATTGTATAGCATTGATCGCTGTATAAATGTGAATGGTCCCAAAAATGTGTCAAAAGTGTCCGATGTGTCCGCCATAATGTTGCAGTCATGAAAAAAAATCGCGATCGCCGCTAAAAAAATAAATAATTTTTTTTTTTTTAAAAATGCCATAAATCTATCCCCTATTTTGTAGACGCTATAACTTTTGCGCAAACCAATCAATATACGCTTATTGCGATTTTTTTTTACCAAAAATATGTAGAAGAATACGTATCGGCCGAAATTGAGGAAAAAATGTGTTTTTTAAAAAAAAATTTAGGATATTTATTATAGCAAAAAGTAAAAAATATTGTGTTTTTTTCAAAATTGTCGCTCTTCTTTTGTTTATAGCGCAAAAAATAAAAACCGCAGAGGCGATCAAATACCACCAAAAGAAAGCTCTATTTGTGCTGAAAAAAGGACGTCAATTTTTTTTGGGTACAACGTCGCACGACCGCGCAATTGACGTTTAAAGTGCGACAGCGCTGAAAACTAAAATTTGGCCGGGAAGGAAGGGGGTGAAATTGCCCTGTATTGAACCGGTTAAAGAGATCAACTTGATATTAATAATCTTATTAATGCAGAACATCTAATATCGAAGCTTTAAATAACTTAAATCTGACCTCAACAGTTGTTAGCAACGAGGCTGAGTTTTTTTCAGTGAAAAACAGATCTTCCGCTAATGACTAAAGTATGCAATTATAAAAATGTGAAAGTGTCATGATCACCTAGTGCCTCTGTTCCTCATTCCAGAAGCTGGGTGTTGGCTGTTGCTTTTCCCCTGTCTGTGTTCACCTGTAAGGTGATTGATCTGATCATTCACCTAATATACGCAAACCGAATACTCTATCCCTTGCTTGTGATAGAGACAGTTACCTGCATTGTTCCTGTTCAAGCCTCCAGTTTGCCTGCCTTGCTTTGCTGTTGGATTTCCCTGTGTATGACCCGGATTGGATATTGGACTATTCCCCAAACTCAGCCTACCTTATTACCTAGACTGTCATTGGATCGGATATTGGACTATTCCCTAAACTCAGCCTGCCTTATTACCTGGACCGTCTTAGAACCACTCTATCTGTCTGCTAAACTGTGGCCAGACACTATAGCACTGTGTATAAGTCCTGGGGGCAACCAAATACCGGTAGGCCTGCTTGTCTTAAGGGAAAGGGGGCTGCTATAGGTGAAGCACATAGTAGCTAGCTATGGTGTCTGACCACCTGCATTGAGGTAGAGGTGATATACTGATACTGTTCTGATTTCCACCTCTAGGCACCTGACTCAGGGTGGAATGACCCCGCTCTAGGAAGCCAATTCAGGTTAGGCTTATCTGATTCCATCAAGGACTCCTTAGTTCACTACCCTGAATCAAAGTCATTGAAAGAAGCCATGCAAGTAGCCATCTGGGACGACAGCCATGCAGACCAATTTGATGCAGTGTGCGGTGTATGGTCTGAGCACTGACAGGCTGACCCCCCGACCCCTTCAACCTCTGCAGCAATGCTGGCAGAACTCATACCTCTATTTCCCAAAGACAACCTCTGGATATGACACTGAGCATGTGCACTCTACTTCTTTGGTTGACTAATGTGAGGCCTGTTCTGAGTGGAACCTGTCCTGTTAAACCGCTGTATGGTCTTGGCCACTGTGCTGCAGGTCAGTTTCAGGGCTTTGGCAATCTTCTTATAGCCTAGGCCATCTTTATGTAGAGCAACAATTCTTTTATTCAGATCCTCTGAGAGTTCTTTGCCATGAGGTGCCATGTTTAAGTTCCAGTGACCAGTATGAGAGAGAGTGAAAGCGATAACACCAAATTTAAAACACCTGCTCCCCATTCACACCTGAGACCTTGTAACACTAATGAGTCACACGACACCGGGGAGGGAAAATGGCTAATTTGGCCCAATTTGGACATTTTCACTTAGGGGTGTACTCACTTTTGTTGCCGGCAACATAGACATTAATGGCTGTGTGTTGAGTTATTTTGAGGGGACAGCAAATTTACACTGTTACAGTGCCTTGCAAAAGTATTCACCCCCCTTGGCTTTTTACCTATTTTGTTACATTATAGCCTTTAGTACAATGTTTTTTTTAATCTGAATTATATGTGATGGATCAGAACATAATAGTCTAAGTTGGTGAAGTAAAATTAGAAAAATATATACATAAAACTATTTTTCAGAAATGAAAAACTCTGGTGCAACCAATTACCTTCGGAAGTCACATACTTTGTGAAATGATGTCCACCTGTGTGCAATCTAAGTGTCACCTGATCTGTCATTACATATACACACCTTTTTGAAAGGCACCACTAACCAAACACTGCCATGAAGACCAAGGAACTCTCCAAACAAGTAAGGGACAATGTTGTTGAGAAGTACAAGTCAGGTTTATGTTATAAAAAAATATCCAAATCTTTGATGACCCCTAGGAGCACCATCAAATCTATCATAACCAAATGGAAAGAACATGGCACAACAGCAAACCTGCCAAGAGATGGCCGCACACTAAAACTCACGGGCCGGGCAAGAAGGGCATTAATCAGAGAGGCAGCACAGAGACCTAAGGTAACCCTGGAGGAGCTGCAGAGTTCCACAGCAGAGACTGGAGTATCTGTACATAGGATGACAATAACCCGAACGCTCCATAGAGTTGGGCTTTATGGCAGAGTGGACAGAAGAAATCCATTACTTTCAGCAAAAAAACAAAATGGCACATTTTGAGTTTGTGAAAAGGCATGTGGGAGACTCCCAAAATGTATGGAGGAAGGTGCTCTGGTCTGATGAGCCTAAAATTTAACTTTTTGGCCATCAAAGAAAACACTATGTCTGGCGCAAACCCAACACATCACATCACCCAAAGAACACAATCCCCACAGTGAAACATGGTGGTGGCAGCATCATGCTTTGGGGATGTTTTTCAGCAGTGGGGACTGGAAAACTGGTCAGAGTTGAGGGAAAGAATGATGGTGCTAAATACAGGGATACTCTTGAGCAAAACCTGTACCACTCTGTGTGTGATTTGAGGCTAGGACGGAGGTTCACCTTCCAGCAGGACAATGACCCTAAACACACTGCTAAAGCAACACTTGAGTGGTTTAAGGGGAAACATGTAAATGTGTTGGAATGGCCTAGTCAAAGCCCAGACCTCAATCTAATAGAAAATCTGTGGTCAGACTTAGATTGCTGTTCACAAGTGCAAACCATCCAACTTGAAGGAGCTGGAGCAGTTTTGCAAGGAGGAATTGGCAAAAATCCCAGTGGTAAGATGTGGCAAGCTCATAGAGACTTATCCAAAGCGACCTGGAGCTGTTATAGCCACAAAAGGTGGCTCTACAAAGTATTGACTTTAGGGGGGGTGAATATTTATGCACATTAACTTTTTCTGTTATTTTGTCCTATTTGCTGTTTGCTTCACAATAAAAAAAAAAATCTTCAAAGTTGTGAGCATGTTCTGTAAATTAAATGATGCAACTCCTCAAACAAGCCATGTTAATTCCAGGTTGTGAGGCAACAAAACACGAAAAATGCCAAGGGGGTGAATACTTTTGCAAGGCACTGTATACAAGCTGTACACTCACTACTTTACATTGTAGCAAAGTGTAATTTCTTCAGTGTTGTCACATGAAAATATATACTAAAATATTTACAAAAATGTGAGGGGTGTACTCACTTTTGTGAGATACTGTACAAGACCACTTTCTGGTGCCTTCTATCTCCAAGACAACAATCATCCTCACATATTACTTATGTGTTCCACTTGGAAATCCATAGAATAAACATGGACTAATGCAGCGTTATGCAGTATACTGTATGTACCCAACAACTGCCATTTTATAAATGGTCACATTTATTACATTATATGTGCATTTTCCTTACTTACTTTTTTTTCTTTGCTAAAATGCATCTTCTCCACTTTAGACAGTAAATTCTCTGATAATTGGCAGTTCTTATCCATGCCAATGAAGTAGTAGGCTCAACAATCTAAAACTGGGATAACAACATTTAGACAAACATGTTTCTCCACTGTAGAAATTGTGTGAAATGTTTCCTTTCCGGAGAATGTGATGCATTATTAAGCTATAAAATAATGCCCCTGGTTATAAAATGGAAAGATGTATGTTGTGTGATTATAGGTGGCAGATTTATAATACTATATCTCTCACACAGGATGTGACAGAGAATTCCACAAAGAATACGCTACGGCATTACTTACAATTTGGTTTATAAATCATCCTGGTTATCCCAGCACATAGATCAGCTCATAATTTTAAATCTTGTTTTAATTATTCGGCTGGGATCTGTACCTGTCAGGGAGATTTTGTTTATTAAAATATACTATTTTAAATTAATATTTAATTTGACTGTCACATACACAATGGAAAAGAAAACGTTCAGTGTAATAACTACCTTTATATGTTTTTTTACATAGAATTTATCTCATTTGAAAAGAGAAAAGATTAAAACATTTTTCTGAAAGGATGTATGGGTTTACAGTATAAGCATTTGTATGTGATTTTGTAGAATGGGGTAGAATCGACCCACGGGGCATTGACCAAGAACCTGGGATGCTATGTGCTTTGGCACAACGTTATCCCCATTTACTGTATGTCTTTCATTGCTTTTCATAACATAACATTGCCTGTTTGCCCATCCGAGCGTCCAGTGTTGCCAACCGCCCGTAGATTTACGGGCAGCCCGTAAAAACAACCCGTTTTTCGGGGCGCCCGTGAATGCCCGTTACGGGCACCGGTGCCCGTAAAAATGATGGCCGCGAGCCGGCCACGCAATGGCGCATGCGCCGTTCCGAAGCCGGCCGGGCTCGGTAAAGCTCGTACGCGCTCGGCCGGGCGGCGCATGCGCAGTAACGTAATACCGCCGCCCGGTGCCATTTTCGAATCGATCGAGCGCGGCGGCAAGGCAAGCTGACAGCTGAGCTGAGCCAGGCGACGAGGCGACTCTGTCCTGTCATGCAGTGCATGACTTGGCTGGCTGCACAGTGCACACACAGGAGGTACAGAGAGTGAAGCTGTGGGGGGGATGGGATTGGAATCTAAAGGAGGACATTACTGGGACTGGAGCCGGAAGAAGTAATATGATGGTGAATAGAGCACATCAGTCTCTGTCCCTGGGCCTTGGCTGCATGGCATATGCAAGGGACAGAGACTGATGTGCTCTATTCACC
The DNA here is from genome assembly GCA_037952925.1 of Lithobates clamitans. Lineage (NCBI taxonomy): Eukaryota > Metazoa > Chordata > Amphibia > Anura > Ranidae > Lithobates > Lithobates clamitans. Next base: position 435,411 of record JBBGZY010001482.1, read on the forward strand.
ATCATATTACTTCTCCAGTCCACATCAGATTCATCAGTGTGCTGTATCCTCCTCCTGTACCCCTTTCACCTCTGCCCTGACCTGTGGAGAGGTGAAAGGGGTACAGGAGGAGGACACAGCACACTGATGAATTTGATGTGGACTGGAGAAGTAATATGATGGTGGACAGGGGAGGAGGCTGCTGTGAGGATGTGTCCTGTCCGCAGTCTTTGTCCACCTCCTGTAGCATGTCCGCAGCCTCTGTCCCCCTCCTGTAGTATGTCCGCAGCCTCTGTCCCCCTCCTGTAGTATGTCCGCAGCCTCTGTCCACCTCCTGTAGTATGTCCGCAGCCTCTGTCCCCCTCCTGTAGTATGTCCGCAGCCTCTGTCCCCCTCCTGTAGTATGTCCGCAGCCTCTGTCCCCCTCCTGTAGTATGTCCGCAGCCTCTGTCCCCCTCCTGTAGTATGTCCGCAGCCTCTGTCCACCTCCTGTAGTATGTCCCCAGCCTCTGTCCCCCTCCTGTAGTATGTCCGCAGCCTCTGTCCACCTCTTGTAGTATGTCCACAGCCTCTGTCCACCTCCTGTAGTATGTCCGCAGCCTCTGTCCCCCTCCTGTAGTATGTCCGCAGCCTCTGTCCACCTCTTGTAGTATGTCCGCAGCCTCTGTCCACCTCCTGTAGTATGTCCACAGCCTCTGTCCACCTCCTGTAGTATGTCCGCAGCCTCTGTCCCCCTCCTGTAGTATGTCCGCAGCCTCTGTCCCCCTCCTGCAGTATGTCCGCAGCCTCTGTCCACCTCTTGTAGTATGTCCGCAGCCTCTGTCCACCTCCTGTAGTATGTCCGCAGCCTCTGTCCCCCTCCTGTAGTATGTCCGCAGCCTCTGTCCACCTCTTGTAGTATGTCCGCAGCCTCTGTCCACCTCCTGTAGTATGTCCGCAGCCTCTGTCCACCTCCTGTAGTATGTCCGCAGCCTCTGTCCCCCTCCTGTATTATGTCCGCAGCCTCTGTCCCCCTCCTGCAGTATGTCCGCAGCCTCTGTCCACCTCTTGTAGTATGTCCGCAGCCTCTGTCCACCTCCTGTAGTATGTCTGCAGCCTCTGTCCACCTCTTGTAGTATGTCCGCAGCCTCTGTCCACCTCTTGTAGTATGTCCGCAGCCTCTGTCCACCTCCTGTAGTATGTCCGCAGCCTCTGTCCACCTCCTGTAGTATGTCCGCAGCCTCTGTCCCCCTCCTGTAGTATGTCCGCAGCCTCTGTCCACCTCCGGTAGTATGTCCGCAGCCTCTGTCCACCTCTTGTAGTATGTCCGCAGCCTCTGTCCACCTCCTGTAGTATGTCCGCAGCCTCTGTCCCCCTCCTGTAGTATGTCCGCAGCCTCTGTCCACCTCTTGTAGTATGTCCGCAGCCTCTGTCCACCTCCTGTAGTATGTCCGCAGCCTCTGTCCACCTCCTGTAGTATGTCCGCAGCCTCTGTCCACCTCCTGTAGTATGTCCGCAGCCTCTGTCCCCCTCCTGTAGTATGTCCGCAGCCTCTGTCCCCCTCCTGCAGTATGTCCGCAGCCTCTGTCCACCTCTTGTAGTATGTCCGCAGCCTCTGTCCACCTCCTGTAGTATGTCCGCAGCCTCTGTCCACCTCTTGTAGTATGTCCGCAGCCTCTGTCCACCTCTTGTAGTATGTCCGCAGCCTCTGTCCACCTCCTGTAGTATGTCCGCAGCCTCTGTCCACCTCTTGTAGTATGTCCGCAGCCTCTTTCCACCTCCTGTAGTATGTCCGCAGCCTCTGTCCACCTCTTGTAGTATGTCCGCAGCCTCTGTCCACCCTTCTGTAGTATGTCCGCAGCCTCTGTCCACCTCCTGTAGTATGTCCGCAGCCTCTGTCCACCTCCTGTAGTATGTCCGCAGCCTCTGTCCCCCTCCTGTAGTATGTCCGCAGCCTCTGTCCACCTCCTGTAGTATGTCCGCAGCCTCTGTCCATCTCCTGTAGTATGTCCGCAGCCTCTGTCCTTCTCCTGTAGTATGTCCGCAGTCTCTGACCATCTCTTGTCTCTTATCATGTCTGCAGTCTTTGAGGGGATCCTAGAAAGGATTCAAGAGTGGGAGTGCTGCCTAGATGGGGGTTACGGGAAGAGACAGACACGTGTGGACTGTGGAGAGGAGACTATAGAATAGCCACCAAGCTGGAGCCATCTGAGTGAGCCCTGCTGGGTGCACCTGAGAGGAGGTCAGTGACAGTGCCGCCAGGCCAGTCTGGGGGGGGTCACTGATGTAAGGCGGGAGTGAATACAATAATGTAAGGGGGCACTGATATAAAGGTTCCCCCCCTATATTAGTAACCCCCCCCTTACCTTAGTGTATTCACACTGCGGAAGGTGGTCTCTGGTCACCATCCTGCAGACTCTGATGTAAGGGAGAACTCTCTGCTGGCCGGGTTATAGTAACCTGACCTTCATGTAAATTGAGAAATATGTTTTTTGACTTTTGTTTAACTTAAACACATTGCTAATAGCACTAGCTATGTGTTTGTAGTTCAAATATTAATATTTGCAATGTTTAGCACTAAAAACAGTAATTTTAGGTACTTTTTTTGCAGTGTCAGTAAAAAATGTGGATCTGCCAGTAAATTTCATGGGGTTTTTTAGCCAGTAAAAAATGGGCACCGTTTGTAAATTTTGACGTTCTGCCAGTAAATTTCACTTCGGGGGGTTGGCAACACTGCGAGCGTCCCACAATGCACTGCGTATTGCTTAATGCATAGATGGTTGTTAAGGGCAGAGCCCCCCATCCCAAAGCACGCCCCCATGTTGAGGGCATGGGGCCTGGTATGGTTCAGGAGGAGGGGGTGTCAATACATCCCCCACTTTTCTGACCTGGATGGGGGGATGAACGAGAACCCCCCCTCCTGAACCATACCAGGCTGCATGCTCGGATAAGGGTCTGGTATGCATTCTGGGTGGGACCCCACACAATTTTATTTTTATTTTATTTTTTTGGTGTGTGGTTTCCCTTAAAATCCATATTGGATCCAAAGGGCCTGGTATGAATTTTTTTTTGTATTGCCGGCTGTATTGTCGGCAAATGAAATGTCTTTTTTTTTTTTTATATATATATATATTTTTTTAAATGTCAGTTTTGCTGCAGCAGGATCTATACACGGTACAGATGTGCCACTTTGCAGGCAGACTAAGGGGACCCCCAGCCACTATATTTAAAGGAATTTTTCATTTTTATTGTTTCACTTAAAGCATTATTAAAATCACTGCTCCTGTAAAAATAATCTTTTCAACAAAAAAAAAAATGCATTGATATATGCCCCCCAGGGCAGTACCCAGGCCCCCATAGCCTTTTTATGGAAATACCTTGCATATAAGCCTTCAAAATTAGCTCTTTTGATTTTTCAAGTTCGGGTACCATAGGGGGGGTGTTCTGCCCAACTCTAATCTACATACACAGGATTGAGTAACCACAGGTAGGGTTTCATCTACAGTATGCTAGACTACACAGTGCATTATGTATTGAAACAAAAGACTGGATCCTATGCCCATAAGTGGGAACAAGACTTATCCCCCATTGACCTAGCGGATTGGAGCAAAGCCTGGACTAGTATTGCGAAGTGCTCCTTCAAAACGATTACTCTGGAGGCAGCCTATAAAGTACTACTACGCTGGTATTGGGTCCCTGCCCCTATTGCGAGATCCAATCCAACTCACAGTGATAGGTGCTTCCGGGGATGTGGTCAGCGGAGAGACGAACTCCATATATAGTGGTCCTGCTCCCGCCTGGTGGGTTTTTGGTCGAGGGTATTTGGACTTCTGTTTACTCTTTTCCACTTGCCGACCTGCAAAGACACCAAATTGGTGTTACTCCATTGTCTGATCCCAGGCCTTTTCTCTTAACAACAGAAAATAGCCACCTATTTATTAATTGCAGCAAAACGGACGATAGCCAGAGCTTGGAAGAAACTGGCAGTCTCATTCAGGGAAGTGAAGAGCATCCTAACAACTCTGATGATTAATAAGAAGATGACTTGTATCCTCCATGACTCTCATGCTATATTTCTTAAGGTGTGGGGCCCATGGTGGTCCTACCCTCTTCCGACCTTGCAACTGACCAGCCTGGGGCCTTCCAATTTGATCTCTTCTGCCCCTGGCCTGGAAGAACCCACTCCTCTTCTACCCTGCACTTCTCTCTTCTTGTTCTGTGATCTCCTCTCATTTCCTGCTCCCCCCTCTGCCATCTAATCCTTTCCCTCCCCCTTTTTATTTTTATTCTTTTTTCTTTATTATACCCGTTTTGTTTGTTTGTGAGTCTGGTTTAAGATTTGCTTCTCTTGATTTTTGTGGATTTTTGTACCCACACCCAAATCCCTGAGCAATTCTGCTCAGACACCTTGTGTCTACCCCTGGCTTCAACCAGGTCATTATGGTTTTATAGTTTTTTTTAGAAAACTTGTTTATATGTGTATCGTATATTGCATATCCTATATGTTATGCTCACTGTTCATATCCCCTGCACAGAATTACTATAGCCATATATCTTTTTCATTTATTTTAATAAAAAATATTGTACCAGAAACAAAAGGTTGGTTTATTATAAAGGTCTCCTCCACTGTGGCTTAGAACTTCTGCCTTGTAGCACTGGTGAACTTGGTTCAAATCCCAACCAGGATGCCACCTGGCATTTGAATGTTATTCCTGTGCTTGTGTGAGTTTCCACCCACACTCCAAAAACATGCTTGTTTTTGTCAACATGTCAAATTAAATGGCCCTTGTGTGTAGTGTGTATGTGTATGTACAGCAGTATGTGTGTATGTGTACGTATGCATGTTTGTGAGATAGGTACCTTAGATTGTAAGCTTCTTGAGAGCAGAGACTGATGTGATTGTACAATATGTAAATTGTCTGTGCTATATAAATATCTAATACATGTTATGTTAATGTTAAAAGTAAGGCTAAATTATGTCTGAGCACCGCAAACTGAAAACGGTATTTCATTCATTTTTGATATTCAATAACAAACGCACCCATCCATCCATGTCTCCATCCATTCTTTATTTTGTTAAGAAAGAACTTTGAAGAACTTTGAAAAAGACCCCTCTAGCATTTCTAGCTGTGGCCATCTTAAATAAGGGCAGATGATTTATGTAGCATTTACTTCCTGTATCCACCTGCCTTTAGCTCAGGCATGCAGGCAGGAGGGTGTGCTCAGCTGAGAAAGATCCCCCTCCCTCATATGAAAGGAAAAATATGTTCGTGTAGACTCATGGGATGTTTGACGTCATCTTGGCCCAGGCCACAAACTAGGAAGCAACTGAAGAAATGTAAAAACACGTTTAAAACAAGCAACTATAATTTACCTTCCTACTTATTTTCTAATGCTAGTAACATAAGGATTAAAAATAGTCATGAGCACAGCTCCTCAAAAGGGAAGAATGGGGCCATGGCTTAAAGGGCCGTTGTCATTTAAATATCATTTGAGCAAGCACAGTTCCCCCATTCAATAAACCTTTATTAGATCACTTCCTAAAAGGGTAAAAAAAGAGATGTTTTCAGAGTACAGCATTCCATAAAAATTTGTTAGAATACACCGTTCATTGACCTGAGTTAAATCCAACTGACTGCTTTGGATCACTGCAGTACTTCAGAGTTTCAAAACCAAATGCCTATTATTAGTATTTTTTTTGTTACATTTTCTTTAAATGTGCAATACAGTGTGCACACAGGCACACTTATACCGTATTACAGCAATGTTTTTTTTCTTTTACCAAGCATTTAAATAACATTTATTTAAAGACATTATTGGCATATAAAAGAATTACATTTGTAAGACCTTTTTTCATGTTATATTTGTCATTCATTTTTCAGACAGATTTAATTTGTTCTCAGTAGTCAGTCTGTTTATGGTTTTTGCTTCTTAATTACAATTAATTGTCTTTGCATTTTGCTATGTATTGGCCAATTTGCACTGCTGCTGCAATTGTTTAGACGTGACATACTTTACTCCAATAGTCCTCCTGCCATGCAAGGTCAATTGTAAGTCTTTCGTCTCTAAGCAGCTCCATTGCCTCATGCATCACAATGCAAAAAAAAAAAACACTTTTAATACCGTGAATGCAATTCTTATCCCAACCAGTGGCAGTGGAATTAAGCAGCAGTCTCTAGAGTATAGAATATTCACAAAAGCTTCCTATGGTTCAGTGAAAACCATTAATTTCACCTTTCAATGGGGATAAAGAACTTGCAAATTTGATGCAACCCAACAGTGTTTCAGCATTTTAAAGTCCCTATGATTTAGACCGAGCACATGTTTTTTTTTTTTTTTTATGTCTGGTTTTCATTTTATACATATGATTACTATTTACTAGCATGGGCTAAAAAATATTTATTGTTAAGTTTTAATCATTTCCAATTACGGGAAGTTATTATTATTTTAATTTAGCCTTTTAAGTGCATGCACAATCTAAGTTTCCATTTTGCCTAATTATATAAATTGTTTAAAAAAAATGCCCCAACTGTTGAGTCATCCTTACTAAATAGCTTCTGTTGTTTGACCTGCAAGTAGATATAACAATAAAATCATGATGAATGTCGCACAAATAAAGGAACACATGGCAGAATTTCATCTCAATGCACTTGGCTTTCTTTTATTTGTGTAATCTACTGTATGTGTCTTGGCTTTTAATATTGGGGAGTGAAATACAGAGCCAGACGTATAATATGATGGTTTAATTAGCAAAGGAAAAGTAAAACGTTTTCTTAAACACTTCACGTGGGGTATTTTAAGGCAACAGGAGCATAGCATTTATATCAAAATGATTATATTTTGGTTGCACAATTGTAATGATAAAGAAGACAGGAAGTGATAGAGGTAGTGGTAGAGAGCAAAATGGCACAGGGCTCGCGGCTAAGGGAAAGGGACTCTGATCCAATTTCATGAATGACCTTTACATAACACAATATTATATGTACATTTAACATACTTTAAGCATTTTATTTACTTGTAAAAGCCACCCTTGTGTAGGCACCCAAAAACCCTGGGACTGCTGCTGGGCACTGACATCTTGGATGTGACGTCATCAGCCCCAGCAGACTCAGAGCTGTCATTCAACTGATTTTCTGTAGTAGACATGTGCACACTGAAATATTTCGTTTCGTAATTTCGTTTTCGTCTGAAAAATAAATTTATTTAGTTACTCCCGAAATTCGTTTTTATTTATTTTGTTTTTCGTTAAAAATTGCATTCCTCTGAAAATCCAAATTAATTAAGGTCGAATCTGTCGTTGAAGGCTTATGGTGTCTGTCGAATGTTCAAAGAAGATTCGACGGAGCAGCTAAACTGTATGTGTACATTTCCGGTCGAATTTTCCGCTTACAAGCTAGCTGTAGTAGAATTCTAATGTTGTATGGCTAGTAATAATTATATTTATTAATTTTTTTACTAGTCAACCAACATTAGAATTTTTCTATAGCCTATGGGAGGGTGCATTTGACCGGAAATGTACGAATGCAGCGTTGTACAGTTTAGCTGCTCCGTCGAATCTTCTTAGAACTTTCGACAGACACCATAAGCCAAAGATTCGATGTTTGTATGTTTTTCGTTGCTTTGTCGAATCTTCGTCATTCATGTTGAATGGTCTACTCTACCCCAACAGTCAGCCAACTTTCACATTCGTTTCTCAATCTCCAAGTGCAATGGTGGGCACGGCATCCGACGTTGTGTCAGATATTGATATGGCATTATAATATAGAATCTATAGTAATAAATCCCCCCCCCCCTCCACAACACTAGCAACACTAGTAGTATCACTATCAAGTTCACTACACTAACACAATAGCAGCAGATTATTATGAAAAAGTTAAGTTGAACTGTAGCTTGCTTCACTATTGTTCTGCTGCTGTGCTTATGCTTAAATGCTAAATAATTCAGGTTCTCTGACAAACAGACCAGCTAAGATTGACTGTCTTCTGAAATGATTCAGTGTGTGTGTCTCTCTCTGCTAGTAAATCGTAAGTAAAAGTAAGTTGGCTGTACGTGTGTACTTAGTTCTAGCTATTTTACTGCCCCTCCTCTTTGGTTACAATCGGCCAATAACATCCATCATCATCATTATTTTTATTTTACTTCCCCCACCCAATTTCAGCAGCGATCTTTTCTCTCTCTGTCAAATCTTTTCTCTCTCTGTCAAATCTTTTCTCTCTCTGTCAAATCTTTTCTCTCTATGTTGAATCTTTTTGCTCTATGTCGAATCTTTTCTCTCTATGTAGAATAATCTTGGACTAATAGAGCTAAGGTTAGGCACATTCGATCACAGGTTTGATAGACACAGATTGTTATTGTCAGCGTCATTTCGAATCTCCTATCTATATCGAACTGTTGTCGCAACGAAAATGAAAATAAAGCATTTGTTTATGTCGGATCTTTCGGTTTTCGTATTCTGCACTTTCGTTATCGTTTGTTAAAACGATAACGAAAATACCTTAAATTCGGACGAAAATGCATTCGGACGAAAACGAATGCACATGTCTATTCTGTAGTATTCCTCTTTGCTCCTCCCCCAGCGGCTACATTTAAAGTTATTTAGGGAGATGAAGAGAGGGATGGAAGAGCTGGGTCAGCACAGACAGTATTTACATTTTTCAAGAATATGGGAAGGCTATGGCGTGCAAGGAGAGCTGTGCTAACGAGGTAATATTTTCTTGAATGTCAGTTCCCTAGCAACTTCAGAGACACTTTGTATGTCAATAAAACATTATTTAAAGTGATTGTAAAGGCTCGTATTTTTTCCTATAAAAATAATAAACATGTTATACTTACCTGCTCTGTTGCAGTGGATTTGCACAGAGCAGCCTGGATCCTCCTCTTCTCGGGTCCTTCTTCTGTGCTCCTGGCCCCTCCCTCCTGTTCAGTGCCCCCACAGCAAGCAGCTTGCTATGGGGGCACCGGAGCTGAGTCACAGCTCCCTGTGTCCATTTAGACACAGAGCCCAGTTGCGCCCCCACCACCCCTCTCCCCTGATTGGCTAGCTGACTTTGATTTACAGCAGCGGGAGCCAATGGCACTGCCGCTTTGTCTCAGCCAATCAGGAAGGAGAATCTCGGACGGCTGAAGCACTCGTGGACATCCCTGGACAGAGAGAGACCTCAGGTAAGTGTTAGGGAGAACAAAGAATAGATGAACAACCACACTCTATTGCAACACCTGTATTGAAAACAATAAAATCCATGTAGTCACAAAGATCACAGAGGTACAGGAACAAAGTGGCTGATGCGTTTCACACCGCTGGTGGGTGCTTAGTCATAGTACTAAGTGTTAGGGGCTGAAGGGGGGGGGGGGGGTGCTGCACACAGAAGGCTTTTTATCTTAATGCATAGAATACATTAAGATAAAAAAAACCTTCTGCCTTTACCACCCCTCTAAGGAAAGGAAAAAAAATTGTAGGTAAGCATTAAAATACTTGATTTTTCTAAACTTTTACCTGCATTTTTTAAGCTTGTAATGAGGTCTCTGGTGCTGGTTTAAAATAACCCTGACATAGTGGTCATTCATCCCAGTGCCATTTCAAAATGGCAGCTGGTTTCAGTGGATTCTGCGGATATCCCCCTGACACTTGTGTTGGTACTGCTGCTGGCAGGAAGTTCCTGGACTTCCTCATGGTGTTTTCATTAGGTGTGTAGTGACTTCACCAGTGATATGATGGCACTTCATCTGAGTACAGGGGCCAGGGCAATAATAGATCACTTCTATATATATATATATTATAGATCTATTGCTGGCTGCATTCACTGTTAGACATGATCTGTTGCTGCACACTCAAATTTTTAGTGATCACAAACCTGAAAAAGTTGCTGCCGTGCTAATTTGTTCACTGATCAATCTGACTTAATTTTGCCTTAATGTTAAACTAACAATTTACACCAAAACGCTTGTTCCCCCATATATCACAATGAAGCTTTGAAAGGGGAATAAGGCTTTCCTAAAGTAACACTTTCATTGGCTTTGAACTTTACCAATCCACTACTTTACATAAAAGTCGCACTAATGTGATATAAATATAATCAGCAGACATTGAGCATATTTTGGGGTAAATATGTGGGGGTGTGCAAACTATGTACTGTATTTGTTGCTTTAGGAAATTGCCTTTTTAACTTATTATTTTACTATTTATTCCCAATAAAAAACAAATAAATAAAAATATATGTATTCAAATTTTCAACCACTTTAAAGCCCTATCTGTGTTGAGATGAAAGAAATATCCTGGGACTTGCTAGACTAGTCCTATGTTTATTCCGGTCTCAAACTTTGCTTATTTAGTGGGCAAAATGTATTTAAAATATTTAAAAATACTAGCAGTAGTAAAAATAGTTTTAGTAGCACTTTTGTTGGTATAACTGTAAAAAATGCACATAAAAGTTTTTATTGTTAAAGTTGTACAAAGAGCAGTCTGAAATAGCTCAATATAAGAGAAAATAGCATGCAGTAGCCTGCAGACAGATGTTATCAGCATCCTGCCTTACTCAGATCTGATTAAGTTATTATATGGTTAGTCCATATAAAAAGTTGTCTGTGTGTTGGACCTGTCTTATCTTGTTTTATAAAAAAGCTTGTGTGCACTTATTAACCTAGTGGACTTTAGCTAGGATTTTGTAGTGTACTGATGTAGGTAGATGGTCTAGTATGAATATAAATATTTTGTTTTTATTTTTACAAATCTAAATTAGACATATGTTATGAGGTGTTTTTTAACCCCTTCATGCCCAAGCCTTTTTCTGAGACTTGTTGCTTACAAGTTAAAATCCATATTTTTTGCTAGAAAATTACTTAGAACCCCCAAATATTATGTATATATTTTTTTCGCAGAGACCATAGAAAATAAAATGGCGATCGTTGCAATATTTTATGTCACACTGTATTTGCGCAGCCATCTTTCAAATGCAATTTTGTTTGAAGAAATATACCGTATTTATCAGCGTATAACACGCACCCCAATTTAGGAGGGAATTTTAAGGAAAAAAAACTTTTAGGAGGGAAGTTGAAGGGAAAAAACTTACATTTAAATGCCCATCATTGCAGCCTTCTCAGTGCAGCCTTGCCCCAGTGCAGCCATGTCAGTGCAGCCATGTCAGTGCAGCCTTCCCCAGTGCAGCCTTGTCAGTGCAGCCTTGTCAGTGCAGCCATGTCAGTGCAGCCTTGTCAGTGCAGCCATGTCAGTGCAGCCTTCTCAGTGCAGCCATGTCAGTGCAGCCTTGTCAGTGCAGCCATGTCAGTGCAGCCATGTCAGTGCAGCCATGTCAGTGCAGCCTTGTCAGTGCAGTCTTGTCAGTGCAGCCTTCCCCAGTGCAGCCTTGTCAGTGCAGCCTTCCCCAGTGCAGCCTTGCCCCAGTGCAGCCTTGCCCCAGTGCAGCCTTCGATCCCCTGTCCCTGCCATCCTGGGCTTCAAAATCGCCGACCGCAATTTGAAAATGGCGCCGCCGGCGCCGAAATACACAGAGCCGGTCCTCGGCTCTTTCCGGCGGCTCTCGTTCAGATAGCTCCGCTCGGGACTACGAGTGGAGCCGAAAGTGAAGGAGAGCCGCCGGAAAGAGCCGAGGACCGGCTCTGTGTATTTCGGCGCCGGCGGCGCCATTTTCAAATCGCGGTCGGCGATTTTGAAGTTGTGATAGCTCGGGATCGCAGGGGATCGGCGTATAACACGCACCTGCGACTTTCCCCTGATTTTAAGGGGAAAAAAGTGCGTGTTATACGCCGATAAATACGGTACTTTCATGAATTAAAAAAAAACAAAGTTAAGTAAACACAGTAAACACAGTAAAGTTAGCCCAATTTTTTTGTATAATGTGAAAGATGATGTTACGCCGAGTAAATAGATACTGAGGATTTAATGCAAATTGCGTACACTCGTGGAATGGCGACAAACTACGGTACTTAATCTCCATAGGTAACGCTTTAAAAATTTCTACAGTTTACCTGTTTAGAATTACATTGTAATTATTGCTCTCGCATTAATGATTGCAGTGATACCACATGTGTGGTTTAAACACTGTTTACATTTGCGGGCGTGCAAGCACGGAGGGATGGGGCACTTTACATTTTTTTATTTATTTTTTCTTATTTTTTTTTTCTTTTTTCTTTTACACTGCCCCTTTAATTAGTTTTTTTCCTGATCACTTTTATTGTTGTCTCAAGGAATGTAAACATCCCTTGTGACAGTAATAGGCAGTGACAGGTACTCTTTATGGAGAGATTTGGGGTCTTTAAGACCCCAAATCCCTCCTTTGCACTTAAAAGCATTCAAAACACTAAGTTTGGCTGTTTTAAATACTGTCACTTTTTAAAATTTGGCGCCTTTAATTCTTAAGTAAACCGGGAGTGATGTCATGACATTGCTTCTGTATTACTAGATCTGAGACCCGATCAAAAGCCGATTCTGGCAATGCCTGGGTCCCCGGCCAGCCGGTGGATGTGTCGGCTGGTCGCTCGGTCCTCCTGGTGGGACGGGAGAGCCCTGCGAGCCGCGGAAGGCTGAGGGAGGGGGGATGTCCCCTCCCACTGCTTGGCATAACAGCCGAGCGGCTGCTTAACCGCATCAGTTGTATCACAATAAAGCGACGTTTGGCTCTAAAAAACAGTACTGGGGTGATGCGTGCAGCTGCATGCATCACCTCGGTACAACCCCTTAAAGCCAAAGGCCGCATATTTGCATTACGTCGGCGTGAAGGGGTTAATAATAAAATATTAACTTGCCCTTGTAATAAATAACATACAAATTAATATCATTTATATACTGTAAAAATATAAATTATATGAAACCACTTGGCACATCAAATACTAGTTTGCATTATGAACCAGTTAAAGATAATGGTTTTGAGTTAGTTTTATTTATGTCGCACCCTCTTAGATAAGTGCTAAGATTAGGCTGGCCATACAGGGTTCAAATCTTGGCTGGTTCAGCAGGCACTGGCCGAGATTCAAACTGTATATGGGCAGGCTGAATGTACCAAGTTGATTGATCAATCAACTTAGGTACAACCGGCCTGCCGCATTCTCTTGCGATTATTGTCAGTGGCTGCTATAGCCTCTAGCGATAATCACTGTCTTCTCAGACAATTGCTCAGCAGGTGGGATTCCCCTGTCAGCACTGTCTGTGTTGATGGGGGAATCATGAAAATTTCTTTCCTGCAACTAGTGGTTGCAGGAAAGAAATTTACATCAACTTTTGTCAACATCCATTTTTTGGAATGGATCACAGCCCTATTTTTCTACGGTTAAAAAACCAGATCAGATGAAAAACGTATAAAAAAATGGACAAGCGGTCAGTTTTTGCATGAAAAAATCACTCCGGGACTCAAGTGGTAAGGACTCTAGCTGGAGGATGGAAAAAATGGATGAAAAACTGCTGTAAACTTCATCCGTTTTTACTTTGAAAAAACGTGACTAAACTGAAAAAACGAACGATTCGCATGTATAAAAGGGGCCTTAGGTAAATTTAGTTGTGCTCACAGTAGCCAGTGCAGCTGGTGCCAGTCTGATACTGTAGCTCCCTCTGCTTTCCAGATAGTGGTGAGAATTCTCTGCAACATAGGTGTGGAGCTATGCAGATGGTAGTATGAATATTTATGCAGCTCTGGCCAATTCCAAGGAGCAGGGCCCTGAAAACTTCTGGTAGTCTATGTATAGTTTCTGAGCACACTGAGCTTCTGGGTCTATTCCTGCAGAGGATCAGTACAGCCTGTTGGGCTGCTGGCTTCCATGACAACACTGCCATGTGCTTGCTGTTCATGAGGCCTCAGGTGGGTACCTGAGGGCCTGGGTGCTGAAGCTACAGAGAGCTGACTGTCAGATCACCTGTGGCCAGGTGACAGATGCACACCGCTAAGGTAGTGGACCCTTTGGCTGACTGCTGCAGATGGAGCTTTAGGTGGTTCAGGAAAGCAGGTCCACTGGAGCACCGACACAGAGCACACTCGGAGCTAGAGCATGAGATTCCCCAGGGTGCGGAGTCTAAGAGCCAACAGGTTTCCACCAGGGCCTCTGATGGTGAGGATGGCCTATGCTGCAGCTGACTCCAGGGTCTCTCAGCTCACACTCACGGTGGGCTACAGGGGGATAAAGAGGAAGCAGCAGTCCAGGACAACAAGGGATAGTCAAGAGGACAAGCCAAGGGTCCGGGCAAGGAGCAGACATTAGAACATGCCAAAGATCGGGAAATCAAGCGGACAAAGATAGTCAAGAGAACAAGCCAAAGGTCGGGGTATCAAATGGACAGGGATAGTCAAGAGAACAAGCCAAGCAGTATACGGAAACAGGCGTAAAGCACATGGCAAGAACCACACGGGTAGCCTAACACACTGATGTTGATCAGCCAGGCTTGGCTTGCAGTGCACAAGGTTAAATAGTGTTTCCTGTTGGAGGCTGAGGTGGAGCCCTGCTGAGGGAAGATTACTTAAGTACACAGGTGAGAAGGACACAGTCTCTAAGCTGAACACAAGCAGAGAGGTAAGCAGACAGACAGATTATGTGGGGGTCTTGTGAGCCAAAGATGGACTGATGCCTTTGTGAGGTGAAACAAATATAGATAAGCTGCAAACACTAACCACGTTTCATTGCGTGCATAAACCAAAAAATATAAATAAAGGTGCCTGCGCTGAAAAAACAGATATATCCCAATAGTTGGGAGGTGCATATATGTGTAAAACTATACTACAAAATTTCAATATAAAAAAAAAAAAGAAAAAAATGCTAGTAATATATAAATTATAGAATGAATACAATCCTTATATAAAAGTATCCCATAAAGTGCAACATGCAAAAAAACAATATATATATGTGGTTATAAATATAAGATCAAAGTGCAAAATCAAGTGTCCACATTAAAAAAGTTCAATTCATTGATATCAACACATAAAGTGCAAGTAAGTGGTGTCCACAAAAAACAGTGTTCCTCATGCTCCTCCTTAATGGTGTTCACAATCCAGCATGCTTCAGTGCTCTCCTGTGACCCCCCACTTGTGCTTGCGCTCACCTCTGAGCGTGTGACACGGTAATTAAACGGTGTCTAAACACGCATTGGAGCCACCCCTTGGGCTCATACAGGGTATGCTGGTATAAACTCCACCACTCTCAGATGTCATCAGATAGTCTCACATACAAGAAAGAAAAAGCTCCATAGTGTGATACAGTAGGGATTTATTTAAAATATATTAAAACTTCCCTCCAGAAGGGTACTACAATATGTAGGTGCGTGAGTGCACCAATCTTTCCAGAGAGTGTTTGTATAAAGCAAGCGTTTGTATGGCGTGCAGGGTGTCGTTCCTCATCTACCTCTGTTGCTGACAGCTCCGTCCTACCCCTCCCTGACGCGTATTCGGCACAGGGATCACATGCCTTCCTCTGGGGGAGACAGAAAGGGCATGAATCATTACTGCAGATTCATGACACTGACTGAGGGGGCTGTCTACTGAAGATCTAGTCTGGTATCACTGTAGAAAGGTGTCGCTTGGCAGTTGGAAGGAGAAAACCAACTGTCCCTGGACATTTTGTGAGTACAGACTACTGTGAGAGATCTCAGAGATTTCTGGGCTGCTGCCACCCCTATTATGCTAGACAGTCAGCTATGTGTGTTTTTCTAAAGGGTATATCAGCTGATGGTTTGAAGAGTTTATTTAGTTTATTCCTTTGTTGCTCTAAAGAAATACTACTTCTAATAGAAAGTCAAGTCCAGTTTGCTATATGCAAGGACTTTTGCTTTAGCTCTGCATTTAACTGTTTCCACTGCAAAGCCAATTTGACAGTTTGCTACAAGCAATGACTTCTGCTTCAGCTTTTCAGAAAGGAGTTAATTGTTCTCAACCTGCACAAAGTTTCTGTTTTTGGAGTATCCCGTTCAATTCCCTCAACCCTATCCAAGTTCTCCAAAAATAAAAACAACAAAAACAACAGCCCTAGACTGGTTATTGAGGAAAAGTGTGTCTGAGATTGTGTGCCTGGCTGCAAGGCAATCCACTGGGGAAGAACATGGGCAAATTTTAGCGGCTCCTACGAGAGTAAGAGCTACATTTACAATATGTTACATTTTATTAAACTGATAATTTTTCCATGTTTTTCACAACAAATATAAAATCTTTTTACACGTTTTCCAAAAAACATTTATTACACACAAAGCACAGGATACAAAGACCATTATGGGTGTCCTAAAGAGAGAGCAGAGCAGACGTTTTTTGTTTTCAGAGTCACTTTTGGCTAAAGCTTAGTGTGTACAGAGCTGGCTGAGGGGGGTATGGGTCACTCTACTGAATCAGCTATTGAGCACTGTAAACTATTTTAGTTTTTCAACAGGACAGCTAAGAATAGACATAAGCAAACTTTCAACTGTAATTGGCTGTAGCCTGGACTAGGCCCTCTCATAGCACTGGGTCTAGGAATAAACTGTAACTGGCTGCTATTTTGGCCAGGTAGTTAAACCGCCAAACCACAAGCTTGCACAGTCAGATTGAGCCCCAAGAAGAGGGGTTAAGTGTCCCCCTGTATTATAAAGACCCATGGACTGTGCAGGGATACAGTGTGGCCAGGAGCATGTGTATAGGGGATATTATTGCTGCAGAGTGCCGGCTGGGAGCTGAGGGACAGTGCAGATAAACTGTGGTGAGTGGCATTGAGCTTGGTGTGCCAGAAACCAGGGCAGAAGGATGCTGGACCAAAAGCTGTTCCAGTTGCTACCAAACTGCATGGCAGAAGAAGGGAACTTTGTTGCTTTGCCCTGTGCTGCTGTTTCAGGCTGCTCCTGGAGAGAAAGAGCTACAAAACCAAATGATTTCTATCCAGGACTATTACGTAAGCTATGTGCTGAGTGACTCTGGAGAGGTCAGGCTTGAGAGGTAAGCTGAAAACTTGGGGGCAGGGGGGTTTAACCTGACTCAGGAGCTGTGGTTTAGCTTCTATCTACATCCATCCAGAGTGTTGGAACAGTCATTGTCATAATGGACCATGCCTAGGAGGACTTTTCCAAAGTGCCGGAGTGGTGACAGGCCTATGGGCTAGTAGCGTATGTTTATTTTCCATTGTTTCCATTGAAACCATCAGTGGAGTCTGCCAATGGGGACTGCCATGTTTAATATCTCCTAGTGAAGTATACTGTCAGTTAAGACTGAGTGCTCTGCTGAGAGAATGAAAGGGCCCAACACAGACAGGACTGGGTTAAAATTAAAATTAGAATTTTGAATATTCACTCTTTTTTTGACTTTAGTTTAAATTGACAAAATGCAGGTATTCATGTCTTTTATTTAACTTTACAATGGCATAATTGGAGGAAATTTTTTATGAAGAATTATGAACTGGCCTGCCAAAAAAGCTGCTTTAGTGAGCCAGGTCAAATAATTAACATAATAATATATCAAAAGCAAAAGCATAAATAGGCTGCAAACTAGGCTAGTAATATACAGAACAGTCATGTCTTTATTAAAAATTTAAGGGTAAAGGAAAAGGAAAGATTTTGGAGGACACACATGTAGCAATACCCTCTGAAGGAGCCGCTTTGTAATTTGTGTTCTCTGTTCAGAGACTCGAGTCAAAAAACAACCTCATCCCCTCTGAAGCACCTGGTTGAAAGTAAGTTACTGCAAGCACTTATATATATGAACACAAATATAGATATACCTTTTAACTTGGCTGTGAATTAATAACAGGAAATAGACCGTTTAGTGGCAAATTAACTCAATTTATTAATACTGATTAGAATAAATGGTGGTTTGAACACAAATGAACACACATAAAGTAGGTTCAGACACAGTCTGTTACACAGTATAATCACTGTGCCAAGGTAACTTAGAATAGAGTTCTGTATCACTAGACTGGGATTAACTCAGCAAAGTTAGCAATAAACAGTACAAATAAGCATTAACTGCAATGTGAATAATGATACTATAACTAGTCTAGAGTGCACTCTAGGAGAATGTCTAGGATATGGTGCAATAACCCCTGAAAGGTACCTTAGGCAATAGGTGAAGGTCTCAGCCAGCTACCGTTGGGACCAGTTGTACCGTTGGTGCACATGAGAACCATTCCAGTCAAGCCTGCAGGCAGCAATAAGGCTGCTAGATGGCTTTATAATCAGTTCCTAAAGGGCTCTGTCTCTTTAGCAGCAAATAGTATATCACCACAGCAACAACTCATCAGTCCCAGCAATATTGCAGCTCACAATCTGGTCACACACTTCAATTAGTCTACTCTCTGCTCTGCACCCAGGTGATGCTGGCTGTTTTCACATCTGGACTCAGCACTCTGGATTCTGCTCAGGCCACTGTTATAAAGCAGTGGTGGTGCACACTTGACAGTGATGTGTACAATCTGGGCTCCCTAATGGCAAGAGGAAGCTGTGTCCATTAAAGCCTAAGAAAATTCAGCTGATTCCCTTCCTCCTGACAATCTCCCTATAGGAAATGTAGTTCATAAGCTTTTGATTTCAGTAACGTCTCTTTCCTCTGGACCACAGTTCGTACATTGTAGTGCTGCCTAACTCTGTCTATTGAATGCTTCCTGCTCAGAAGCACCCTCTCTTGTTGATATACTGTATCAGTTAACCAGTTCAGCACCACAGGGCAGCAGCTACAGAGAGCAGCTGCAACCAGTGTTTCTCTCACTCTCTATTACTAGCCAAGCACTTGGCTACACACGTATTTGACATTTCCAGATTTCAGGTACCTGCAGCTGGTGGGGGATCAGCAAAGTGACAGAATTTGAAGTTATGGACCCCTAGAAAGTATAATAAGTATGCAGCATCTTATTTTACAGGATATGGACATTCAGATATTTACATATTCGTAAGCAGTAAAAAAGGTTTACAACATGACTCACTTGAGCTCTGGAACTCCAGACAATGTAGAGCAATATTCACCCCCACAATTTACAGCCAAAATACTTTCTTTTGGTATATTATTTTGCTCTCAATCCCAGCAGTGCCATGGCAGCCTGTCAGCCTTCTAATTAGTAATGTAAACAGAAAACAGAGAACAGGTGAACAAACCTTGCTGGAAGGACCTCACTTCTTTATATTAAATATAAATGACTTCACAGTGCCTGCATCTACAGAGGTCAGTATAGGTATAGGCAGGCCCCAAGCTATTCCATATTGCTGAGCCTTACAGCTGGGGTTCTACTATTAAACATGGTTATCCAGGCCATCCCCTGTATCTTCCTAAGCCTTTGCAGATCTGCCTGTCTGCAAAGCAAGAGTATGGATGGCGGTTTGAGATCTTTACACTTCATCCCCTGGTCCCAGTCCAAAACTACCTCCAAATACCTGGGGCACACTTCACACAGAGTCCTGCGGTTCTCAAATTGTTCTCGAATTGTTTATATGAGAGCTCTGAAAGTCCAGCTGAACATTCGGAGCCCATGAGACATGGGAGCCCTGGTCACCTAACACATGCTCCATTAGGGGGGTCCCCTTCTTCACTGCCTGGAGGATGACCCCTTTCTCTAACCACCACCAGCTTCTAGGCTGATCAAGTTTGCACTAGCTACTCAAAGATGCTCTATTTCCCAGTTATTGACTGTATATTCTGAATTCACACTTTTAGTCTCTTTAACTCTTACATCACATCATATGGAGGCTGCTTATTGCATTGAATCTCTTTACTAGAAGTATAAGAAAACAGTCCACAACAGTGGGATTAGTGCAATATTCCATAAGTTTTGTAAATAGTATCCTAACAATCCACAAAGATGGTAGCAACCCATATTGGGACGCCTGCCTTTACACACACATGAACTTTAATGACATCCCAGTCTTAGTCAAGGGTTCAATATTGTGTTGGCCCACCCTTTGCAACTATAACAGCTTCAACTCTTCTGGGAAGGCTGTTTACAAGTTTTAGGAGTGTGTCTATGGGAATGTTTGACCATTCATCCAGAAGCGCATTTGTGAGGTCAGGCATTGATGTGGATGAGAATGCCTGGCTCGCAGTCTTTTCTCTAATTCATCCTAACTGTGTTCTATCGGGTTGAGGTCGATTGGAGCAGCCTCAGCTCCCAGCATGGAGTACCAGACCATGTAATCAAGAAATTAGGCTGATGGAATTCCGCTTGTTTTGCCACATACATCCTAAATCCTCAGGAAGAAATGGCAAAAGCCTTAACCAAGCTGGCTCAATAACCACAAGCATCAATAAAGGGTTGTTCCCCTATCTGAGTCTTTTGCCCCCTTTTCTTGGCATACCGACCAGACCACCAAGGCTCACTTCAGGTCTATTTATGTTTTAAGTCTTGTCGCATGTTTATGTGATCCACATCTCTCTCGGTCATAGGGCCATGACCATAAATAAGAGGCCAGTATGGTGGCCTGAATTTATGGGAGGAGCACGGAGGGTATTTAAGCAGCCCACTCGCCCATGCTCTTTCTCGGTTTAGGGCGCGATACCCTCCCACCCTTCCATTTTTCAGGGCACTTCTCAGCACATCTTTCTTCATAAATTACCCATTACTTACTTTGGGTATGCCCCCATTTCTTGGCATACTGACCAGACCACCAAGGCACACTTCACGTTTATTTATGTTGTAAGTCTTGTTGCATGTGTATGGGATCCACATCTCTCTCGGTCATAGGGCCACGACCATATATACAGTATCTCACAAACGTGAGTACACCCCTCACATTTTTGTAAATATTTCATTATATTTTTCATGTGACAACACTGAAGAAATTACACTTTGCTACAATGTAAAGTACAGTGAGTGTACAGTTTGTATAACAGTGTAAATTTGCTGTCCCCTTAAAACAACTCGACACTTCCTCAAACTCAACTTGTCCAAAACCAAACATAATATTTCCTCCCTCACATGCTACCCCAATCTGTCAGACTGTCTCCAAACGTATCCACTTTTAGGCGATCCCTGAAAACTTTCCTCTTTAGAAAAGCCTATCTTGCCTCCATCTAACAATTGCACTATTTTCTCCATTAGCTCATCCCCCACAGCTATTACCCTTTTGTATCACTTGACCCTCCCTCCTAGATTATAAGCTCTAAAGAGCAGGGCTCTCTGATTCCTCCTCCCTGTATCGAATTGTATTGTAATTGTACTGTCTGCCCTAATGTTGTAAAGCGCTGCGTAAACTGTCGGCGCTATATAAATCCTGTATAATAATAATAATAACAACACGTAGCCATTAATGTCTAAATCACTGGCAACAAAAGAGAGTATACCTCTAAGTGAAAATTTCCAAATTGGGCCCAAAGTGTCAATATTTTGTGTGGCCACCATTATTTTCCAGCACTGCCTTAACCCTCTTGGGCGTGGAATTCACTAGAGCTTCACAGGTTGCCACTGGAGTCCTCTTCTACTCCTCCTTGATGACATCATGGAGCTGGTGGATGTTAGAGACCTTGCATTCCTCCACCTTCCATTTGAGGATGTCTCACAGATGCTCAATAGGGTTTAGGTCTGGAGACATGCTTGGCCAGTTCATTACCTTTACCCTCAGCTTCTTTAGCAAGGCAGTGGTCATCTTGGAGGTGTGTTTGGGGTTGTTATCATGTTGGAATACTGCCCAGCGGCCCAGTCTCCGAAGGGAGGGGATCATGCTCTGCTTCAGTATGCCACAGTACATGTTGGCATTCATGGTTCCCTCATAGAACTGTAGCTCCCCTGTGCTAGCAGCACTCATGCAGCCCCAGACCATGACACTCCCATTACCATGCTTGACTGTTGGCAAGACACACTTGTCTTTGTATTCCTCACCTGGTTGCCACCACACACGCTTGGCACCATCTGAACCAAATGAGTTTATCTTGGTCTTATCAGACCACATGACATGGTTCCAGTAATCCATGTCCTTAGTCTGGTTGTCTTCAGCAAACTAATTGTGGGCTTTCTTGTGCATCATCTTTAAAAGAGGATTCCTTCTGAGATGACAGCCATGCAGATCAATTTGATGCAGTGTGCGGCATATGGTCTGAGCACTGACAGTCTGCAGCAATGCTGGCAGCACTCATACATCTTTTTCCCAAAGACAACCTCTGGATGTGATGTTGAGCATGTACAATCAACTTCTTTGGTCGACCATGGCAAGGCCTGTTCTGAGTAGAACCTGTCCTGTTAAACCGATGTATGGTCTTGGCCACCATGCTGCAGCTCAGTTTCAGGGTCTTGGCAATCTTCTTATAGACTAGGCCATTTTTATGTAGAGCAACAATTCTTTTTTTCAGATCCCCAGAGAGTTTTTTGCCATGAGGTGCCATATTGAACCTCCAGTTACCAGTATGAGAGAGTGAGAGCGATAACACCAAATTTAAGGAACCTGCTCCCCATTCACAGCTGAGACCTTGTAACACTAACGAGTCACATGACACTGGGTAGGGAAAATGGCTAATTGGGCCCAATTTTGACATGTTCATTTAGGGGTGTACTCACTTTCGTTGCCAGCGGTTTAGACATTAATGGCTGTGTGTTGAGTTATTTTGAGGGAACAGCAAATTTACACTGTTATACAAGCTGTACACTCACTACTTTACATTGTAGCAAAGTGTCATTTCTTCAGTGTTGTCACATGAAAAGATATAAAATATTTACAAAAATGTGAGGAGTGTACTCACTTTTGTGAGATACTGCGTCGTTTTAACTGACAATTGCGCAGTCGTGCGGCGCTGTACCCAAACAAAACTGATGTTCTATTTTTCCCACAAATAGAGCTTTCTTTTGGTGGTATTTGATCACCTCTTCCACAAAAGTTATAGCGTCTACAAACTATGGGATAGATTTACGGCATTTTTTATTATTATTTATTATTTATTATTATTTATTATTATTATACATATCATTGTTCCTAGCTAGTAGGAGCAGACTATCTGTCTCTCCTCTCCTCACAGAACAGGGATTTGTGTGTTTACTCACACACGTCTCTGTTCTGGCTTTCGTGCCCACGATTGCACGTGGCCGGCGGTCATCACGACTGCTGGCCACACACATTGCCTCACCCGCCGTGCGCGCCTGCTATAGGCATTTAAAGGGCCGACGTACAGCTACTAAGGTTCGTGGGATCGTGCCGACCTGCTGCAGTATAATGACGGCGGCTGGTCGGCAAGTGGTTAATAAACGTACACCTAAGTGCTAAGTGCTAAGCACTGTATAAACTGTATGTAGTTTCAGCTATATACACAATACAGTGCTGGGTTCTGGCTGTGAGACAAAGACTTCCAATCTCACACCCGGAAAAATATAGAGTTGGTTTGAGCGGTGCTCAGCCATTCATGGGCAGCTTTGTATTCTGTGAATAAGTACAAAACTTCCTCTGATTTACTAATTTGGTGACTTCTGAAGGCAATTGGTTCCACTAGATTTTAGTTAGGGGTATCAGAGTAAAAGGAGCTGAATACAAATGCACGCCACACTTTTCAGATATTTATTTGTGAAAAATTAAAAAAAAAACATTTATCATTTTCCTTCCACTTCACAATTATGTTCTGCTTTGTGTTGGTCTATTACAATAAATCCCAATAAATTGCATTTACATTTTTGGCTGTAACATGACAAAATGTAGAAAATTTCTAGGGGTATGAATACTTTTTCAAGGCACTGTATATATCCAGTTTGCTATATACATACATTTAACTAAGATTATATTTTCACTGCACAAAACAGTGGTCTAGATTTTTCTACAGCAAATGCATGCTGGGTTCCTAAAGTAGAATTTGAACTTACACCTAACCAGGGCTTTTTTTCTCGGAGAATAGGTGCAGGAACTCCCCCCGTCTGAGTCACCCCTTGTCTCTGCCCCCTACCCACCTCTGACCACCGTCCCTTGATTCCACCCCCTATCCACCTACCAGTACTGCCCCTTTTAGAGAATACAGAACCAAGCATCATTTTGTGGTGCTAAATAAATTGTATGGGACATGTGAATGATAAAAAGAAAAGCAGTAAAATAGATCCCCTGCAGCCAGCAACAATAGAATCCCAGCAAGAGATCCCCACACAACAATAGACTCCCCCAGCAACAATGGACTCCTCCCCCAACAACAATAGATTCTCTGCAGCAACAGTGAACCACCCACAACAAAATATCACACCCAGTAACAAAATATCCACCCAAGCAACATTAGACGCCCCCCCAACAGCAACAACAGATCTCCCAGCAGCCAGCAACAATGGATCCTCCAGCAGCCAGTAAAAATAGACCTCTCCCTCAACAGTAGATCCCTTCCAGCAACATAAGACCCCCCCCCAGCAACAATAGATTCCCCATCAGCAACAATAGACCCTCACACAAAATCAGATCCCCACCAGTGACAATAGATCCCCCAGCAGCCAATATCAATAGACCCTTCAGCATACTCCACACCCCATGCTATTACATACATTTAGTGCTGGGGGTGCCGGAACTGTGTTCCCCCGCATTCCCGCTGAAAAAAAGCCCTGCACCTAACCAGCCTTAAAACTTCTTTTCCCCCTCCTAACACCTACACTTCCAAACCTGTGTAAGGAAGATGTTTATAATATTAATTATTATTATTACTATTTTCAGCTAACTCTGGTCTGGTCACGTGACCTGGCTCCCCTGTGTCAGCTGCAGGGGAAAGGTTGGAGTGCTGACAATGGATGGGCCATTGAAGCCTATGGGTGATGTTGGCACTCCAGGCATTACTAGCTGTTGTCAGAGCTCTGTTGTCTCTCTGCAGACGGTGTTGGCTGACACAGGGGAGATAATGTGACCTGACCAGAGTGGCCTGAAAATAGGTAAGTATATACATCTTTCTTACACGGGTTAGTAAGAATAGGTGTTAGGAGTAGGGAGGGGACAGCTTTAAGGCTAGTTAGGTGTAAGCTAGAATTCTACCTTAAGGCTCTGGTGATGGGTTCCATTCATGCAACTATAAAAGAGAAGGCTAGCCTTTCACAGATAAGAATAACCCACAAAGCCGATACAGACAACAGAAGAATAATGATCTTTTTTGTCGATATACAACTGTTATGCCCCGTACACACGGTCGGATTTTCCGATGGAAAATGTGTGATAGGACCTTGTTGTTGGAAATTCCGACCGTGTGTGGGCTCCATCACACATTTTCCATTGGAATTTCCGACACACAAAGTTTGAGAGCAGGCTATAAAATTTTCCGACAACAAAATCCATGCCACGCATGCTCAGAATAAATTAAGAGATGAAAGCTATTGGCTACTGCCCCGTTTATAGTCCCAACGTACGTGTTTTACGTCACTGCCTTCAGAACGATCGGATTTTCCAACAACTTTGTGCGACCGTGTGTATGCAAGACAAGTTTGAGCCAACATCCGTCTGAAAAAATCCTAGGATTTTGTTGTCGGAATGTCCGATCAATGTCCGACAGTGTGTACAGGGCATTAGTTGGAGGGGTTCAGAGTACCTAAAGGTGTTAGTGCAATTTCAAGTGAATGCAAGGTGGATGATTTTCCATAACTGACATTAGCAATCCGCTGCAAAAACTCCTTGCTCTGCTATCCCACTGGGGCATCACAAAAGCAATTGTTGACATCATGCTCCTTCTGCCATACGGTGTGCAATTGTTTTCAATATTAGGTTACTCCGAGGGGACGGAGGTGGGCATTAGATTGATGTAGGAGTAATGGCAAGTGTAGGTACAAAAGGTTTCCTAGCACAGAATGGGGGTGGATTCTGTAAGTTACTAAAGTAACAGGTTTACTTTAAGTATATAAACTTGTTTATTCACCTATGATTATGGAAGGCATGCAGATGGTACATATTTACTACTATAAACCTAATAATTTTCTCCCTGAAAAATTTATGGAAAAGATTACTAAATAAATATCTTTTAAAGGAAAAGAAAAAAATCCTGATAAAAAAGCCCCTGAATTGTGTGGGATACGGAGAGGAAAAAAAGACTGTTATTAGGAATGAATACTTTACTCATTAAGCATTCTATATTGTGCCATTATATTTACTTACTTTTTGCATTATTGTGAAATAATACAATTATATTTACTTATTTTCCATTGTGACAAGAAAAGGATTGTGCTGTCCACCTATCTACTGCAGGCGCAGTGATCCAGAATCCCATGGTTATATTATGAGAATTTCAAGAAACCCATGGACACATTATGGGGAAGCTGGTACTAATTTCCGATTAATTGATATCACACTGATTTGCTTATATTATTGTGTCAAAGAAAAAAGTGGACGTCCATCTATGAAGACATAATTATTACTACTCAGTGCTGAACATGACTTCTGACCCCTGTAGTTACATTGTACAGAAGCAGGTACTCATTTCCCATAATTGACTTCATGCTGATTTGCTGATATAGTTCATTCTTATGAGGTCGCTTGAAGGAGGCTCAAAAACGTGCGGTATTTTCCATAGGAGTGGAAGCACACAAAGTACACACATTGCTAATTTCTCACTGTAATTATAACATGCATAATATTTGCCTGGGAGCATTCTCAAACAACAGAAAAATTAAAAGTAACATGTTGATATTAGAAGTTGAAATGATTAAATATGCATTTAAATTGAAGACCTTGGTGTTAGGAGTATTGGAAACATGGATCATTTCTTTTTGGCAGAGGTTATTTTGGCACTGATAACATTCACATTGTACAGAGGCGCTAAAGGTTTTATAGCATGAATTCTCAATGTGATATTCTCGTTGTTGCCTTTTTTCTATGGTGGCACTAATCGTCATGATAATATAGTATTTATTACCATGATAGTAAAAATTTCACTGGAGGTTAAGTTGGGTTAAAAGTTTATGTATATGCAAAACTTTTTTTGGCTTGTAAAGCATATGAATGATTTAGGACATCTGTCAGGTTTTTATCGCTGTCTGTGTTCTCACTAGGTTAGATTCACCCCACTAGGTAGATTCCCCGGTGGTGGGAAATCCAAACTTTTAGCATTGTCACCAGAACAAAAGAAAAGGGGAAGTTTAATGAGAACTTCTGTTCCAGTAACAACTGTTCAAAAGGGGATTTCCCTCATTTTGTAGTGATTTTCTCTGGCATCTCTGGAACAGGAAGTGAAGGAAAATATCCCCAACAGGACAAAAAACTAACAGGTGTGTTAACTATTCCCTACTCCAAAACAATACAAATGGTTATACATACACTTTAAGCTATAAGTTTAAAGGTAAGGCTATTGCTCAGGTTAGGTATAGGGGTTTGGTTGAGATAAAAGTGGAATAATACCTAAAACTTTTTTGGCTAGCATGTGCAGCTCAGATTTGTATTACTGCCTGGGGCTGGGTGGAAGCTGAAGAAACTCACCCTCACTTTCTGAATTGCTGCTACAGAAATGAAAAAAATATACCAGTTGCACAGGGGTCAACAAGATGAGGGTAGATCTCACAGTGGGGACACTTGTTTTGGTGACAACCTTCAAAAGAGGGATTCCCCTTCTCTTTTTAAAATATATTTTTGGCAAGAAAAGTGAGAAGAAATCTCCCCAGTGAGGACACACACAAAATTAGAAACTCTGTTATGCCCCGTACACACGGTCGGACTTTGTTCGGACATTCCGACAACAAAATCCTAGGTTTTTTTCAGACGGATGTTGGCTCAAACTTGTCTTGCATACACACGGTCACACAAAGTTGTCGGAAAATCCGATCGTTCTAAACGCGGTGACGTAAAACACGTACGTCGGGACTATAAACGGGGCAGTGGCCAATAGCTTTCATCTCTTTATTTATTCTGAGCATGCGTGGCACTTTGTCCGTCGGATTTGTGTACACACGATCGGAATTTCCGACAATGGATTTTGTTGTCGTAAAATTTTATATCCTGCTCTCAAACTTTGTGTATCGGAAAATCTGATGGAAAATGTCCGATGGAGCCCACACACGGTCGGAATTTCCGACAACACGCTCCGATCGGACATTTTCCATTGGAAAATCCGACCGTGTGTACGGGGCAGTAGAGGTTCTAACTTTGCTGTCCAGTATCTATGGTAATTCAAAGACTAATCTTTTATATAGTCAATTATCTCTTTATAGGGGGCAGTACAGTGGTGTAGTGGTTTGCACTTTCCCAAGCAGCAAAAGGGTTTGAATCCCAACCACAACACTACCTGCCTGGAGTTTGCATGTTCTACCTGTGCCTGTGTGGGTTTCCTCTGGGTACTCCAGTTTCCGCCCACATGCCAATGACATGCTGGTAGGTTGATTGACTCCTGTGTAATGTGGCCCTAGCATGTGTATGTATGAATGTGAGTTAGGGACCTTAGATTGTAAGCTCCTTCAGGGCAGGGACTGATGTGAATGTACAATATATATGTAAAAGCGCTGCATAAATTGATGGCGCTATACAAGTGCCTGAAATAAATAAATAATTAACAATAAATAGGTGAAATAGTAACCATCAGAAAAACCATACATTACCCAAATAAATAAAATAAATACAGTATTTGGCTAGATTTACACTTCAATTCAGTGATGGTTACTTATTACTATGTGAATAAATATTTTTTTTGGTGTGACAGCGGGTTTGATAAGTATAACCCCTTCACGCCGACCGTAAGCAAATTTGCATTCGGGGCATGAAGGGGTTATACTGGGGTGATGCCTGTACCATTTTCTACAGCGGACGGTTGTCTCTTTAGTGATAACAACCGAAGAGGCTGAAAGCCGCTCGACTGTTATCCTAAAGGAGCAGGAGGGGACATCCCCCCCTCCCGTCGCCTTCCGCCGCTCTTCCGGGGCCTCCCGTCCCACCAGGACACCCGATCCATGATCCGGCACTGCCGCCGGCTAGGGTGAGACTGGAACGAAGCCAGAAATGGCTTTGATCGAGTCTTCTATGTGAAAATCCCGGAAGCGACGTCACAACAAAAAATGACAGTATTCAGAATCACAGTTTTTAGTGATCTGAATACTCTCAAGTGCAAAGGAGGGATTTGGGGTCTTTGATCCCCGATCCCTCCATAAAGATTACCTGTCACCACCTATTACTGTCACAAGGGCTGTTTACATTCCTTGTGACAGTAATAAAAGTGATCAGATTTTTCACACGCATACGCAAGTTGCGCCCGCAGATGTAAACAATGTTTAAATCACATGTGAGGTATTGCCGAGTATCATGAGAGTGAGAGCAATAATTCTTGCAAAAGACCTCCTCTGTAACTCTAACCTGGTAACCGTTAAATTTTTTTAAAGTGTTGCTTATGAAGATTTTTATGTACTGTAGTTTGTTGCCATTCCACGAGTATGCGCAATTTCAAAGCATGAAATGTTAGATATTTATTTATTCGGCGTAACATCAACTTTCACATAATACAAAAAAATTGGGTTAACTTTACTGTTTGTTTTTTTTTTTTTTTAATTCATCAAAGTGTCTTTTTTCCCAAAAATACAGTGTGACATAAAATATGGGGGTTTTAAGTAATTTTCTAGCAAAAAATATGGATTTTTACTTGTAAACATCAAATGTCAGAAATAGGCTTAGGCATAAAAGGGTTAATACGCTTGGTTCATACTATGCAAGTATGACGGACTGCGCACATGTTTTTGCACATTCCCACCTGTTGCATTTAGGCCAGCCCATTAACTTCTTTTTTTTTGTTTACAATCTTTTATTAAAGAAATAAAAAGGTGGCACAGAAGTATAACATATTGCAATATCAACATGAAATCTTAGAGCACAGGTTACCAAGATTCAACGTACAGAAAAATAACTGTACAAAAATTTTCTTGACACAATTAGTAAAACCAGTATGAAAGAAGAGAGCGGCGATGACAAGGACGGCCATAGTATAGAGTAGATACAATATATATATGACATATATATATAGACAATGACTATTAATGTATGGGGAGCAATCAAACATTGTAGAATGTTCAGACCAAGAGGACCATTTTTTTCATAGTAAGGAACAGTATGGTATAGGGCGTGATATATCTTTTTAACTCTATTTATGAAGTCAATGCGGAGTTTAACTTGTGAAAGAGGTACATATTGAGTTTTCCAATGAAGAGCGATCACCCAGTGGATCGTAACACAGACTGTATGAATCAATCTCCATTGTAGAGTGGTAATCTCTGGGATTGGAGCGAATAATAAACATCGAGATGGGGTAAGGGAAAGTTGAGCATCTGCTATTTTAGAGGCAAATGAGTCAAGCTGTCTCCAAATTGGAGCAACATATGAGCATGGGTGTAGGACGCTACCTTAACCATCTGTCTACTGCGCTAAACACATTTTTTTACGTCTGTAAGAACTTTACTTTTACTTGAATTTTTATTGGAATTTTTTATACAATAAAATCTCCTGGTAATCCGGAATTTACACTATGTGGAGCCTTCTTTCTCCTGTTTCCCCTGTCTCAATTGCCTGAGACCCAAGTGATTGCTGGAGGACGAGTCCGGGGGTATTGCTCAGGATTGGGGACCCTTCCAGGATCCTTCTGGTGTGGATCAAGAACAGCTGTTGCCTTACCGTACTTAACGGTGCAAGCTCGTATGACTCACCGCCAACGGCTTGTGAGTCCACCACGTTCGGTAAGGGCATTTTACATTACTCTTTTACCTGGTTGAATATTGGAAGAGTCTATCAAAGATAGGGATTGATGCCACTATGAGATTTACGTCTGTGCTCCAGGATTTCTCCGCTTGATTTAATGAACTGTCCAAAATCCCAGGGACCTGCCACTTATCTCCACCCCAATTTCTACCATACATGCTTGTGTTCGATTTGAGGGTTGGGGTTCAGCTTTATGATGCACATATAATTCACACTGTTCATTACATAGGATACAGCACTTGGGCGGCACAGTGGTGCAGTGGTAGCACTCTCACCTAGCAGTAAGAAGGGTCGCTGGTTCAAATCCCAACCACGACACTACCTGCTTGGAGTTTGCATGTTCTCCCTGTGCCTGCGTGGGTTTCCTCCGGGTACTCCGGTTTCCTCCTACACTCCAAAGACATGCTGGTAGGTTAATTGGATCCTGTCTAAATTGTCCCTAGTATGTATGAATGTGAGTTAGGGACCTTAGATTGTAAGCTCCTTAAGGGTAGGGACTGATGTGAATGTACAATGTATATGTAAAGCGCTGCATAAATTGACGGCGCTATATAAGTACCTAAAATAAATAATATTAATGTTTTTCTTTTTTTCTTTTGAACATAAGATTTTGCAATTAGTGCACATTTTTTTCCTGCGAAGTTTAGCAGGATCTAGCATCTGGTACACACTAGGTCTGTTACCTAATATAATTTATATTGTTGCTGATTGACACATTATAGCGCTACACTTTTTCGTTCTTATATTATCTTTACAATTAGTCTAATTGGTGGTGTTGGCTGCTAGTTGTTTATTTGTTCATTTGGTTGGCGCAGCAGATTTTCTTAGTTTTATTTTGAACGTATGAGCATTCCCAGAAGTGATGGAGAAATGTAACTGGTGCGTAGCACCCTCTAAAACACGATTTGAACCACTTCAGCCCTGGAAGATTTTACTTCCTTCCTGACCAGAGCACTTTTTGCTATTCGGCACTGCGTCGCTTTAACTGACAATTGCGCGGTCGTGCGACGTTGCACCCAAACAAAATGTATGTCCTTTTTTCCCACAAATAGAATTTTCTTTTGGTGGTATTTAATCGCCTCGGTTTTTATTTTTTGCGCTATAAACAAAAAAAGAGCGACAATTTTGAAAAAACGCATTATTTTTTACTTTTTGCTATAATAAATTTCCCCCAAAAATATAAAAAAAACTATTTTTTTCCTCAGTTTAGGCCGATGTGTATTCTTCTACATATTTTTGGTAAAAAAAAAAAACGCAATAAGCGTATATTGATTGGTTTGCGCAAAAGTTATAGCGTCTACAAAATAGGGGATAGTTTTATGGCATTTTTATTATTCATTTTTTTTTACTAATAATGGCAGCGATCTGTGATTTTTATCGGGACTGCGACATTATGGCGGACAGGTCGGAGAATTTTGACACATTTTTGGGACCATTGGCATTCATACAGCGATCAGTGCTATGAAAATGCATCGATTACTGTAAAAATGTCACTGGCAGTGAAGGGGTTAACCACTAGGTGGCGATCAGGGGGTTAATGTGTTCCCTATTTTTTGTTCTAACTGAAGGGGGGAGGGGACTCTGCAGGGGAGATGACAGATCGCTGTTCATACTCTGTATGAACAGACGATCTGTCTGTTCTCCCCTCAGAGAACCGGAAACTGTGTGTTTTCACACACAGATCCCCGTTCTCGGTGTGCCCCGAGTGACCGCGGGATCCCTGCGGTGATCACGACCGCCGGGCACTCGCATCGCTTCCATGGGCGAGCAGGGCGTGCGCTCGCGCCCCCTAGGGCCGAATATGTAACCGACGTAACATGACAGCGATTCGCGCAGCCGAGCCATGTTGCCGCAGTACGACTGCGGTGGCTGGTCGGCAAGCGGTTACCTAGGGTTTCATACCATCTTGTATGAAGTTTCAGCTCTGTTTCTCTAATGTTAAGAGACCTTGTACACTTCTTCAGATTGTCAACACAGTCAGGGTACCCTGCCCCAGTAAGCATTAAGATTCCCACTTTACTCTATAGGGGAGAGGGTCAGAGGAGATCTGACTGTTTAAATGGGTATATACAGTTGTGCTCATAAGTTTACATACCCTGGCAGAATTTATGAATACTTGGTAATTTTTCAGAGAATATGAATGATAACACAAAAACTTTTCTTTCACTCATGGTTAGTGTTTGGCTGAAGCCATTTATTATCAATCAACTGCGTTTACTCTTTTTAAATCATAATTTCAACAGAAACTACCCAAATGACCCTGATCAAAAGTTTATATACTCCAGTTCTTAATACTGTGTATTGCCCCCTTTAACATCAAAGACAGCTTGAAGTCTTTTGTGGTATTTGTGGATCAGGTTCTTTATATTCTCAGATGGTAAAGCTGCCCATTCCTCTTAGCAAAAAGCCTCCAGTTCCTGTAAATTCTTGGGCTGTCTTGCATGAACTGCACGTTTGAGACCTCCCCAGATTGGCTCAATGATATTGAGGTCAGGAGGCTGAGATGGCCACTCCAGAACCTTTACTTTATTCTGCTGTAGCCAATGAAAGGTCGACTTGGCCTTGTGTTTTGGATCATTGTCATGTTGCAATGTCCAAGTACGTCCCACGCGCAGCTTCCTGGCTGATGAATGCAAATGTTCCTCCAGTATTTTTTGATAACATACTGCATTCATCTTGCCAACAATTTTGACCAAATTTCTTGTGCCTTTGTAGCTCACACATCCCCAAAACATCAGCGATCCACCTTTGTGTTTAACATGTATTTCACAGTAGGAATGGTGTACCTTTCATCATAGGCCTTGTTGACTCCTCTCCAAATGTAGCGTTAATGGTTGTGGGCAAAAAGCTCAATTTTGGTATCATCACTCCAAATGACTCTGTGCCAGAAGGTTTGAGGCTTGTCTCTGTGCTGTTTGGCGTATTGTAAGCAGGATATTTTGTGGCATTTGCGTAGTAATGGCTCGACCATGCAGCCCATCTTTCTCCAAGTGCCTCCTTATTGTACATCTTGAACCAGCCACAACACATGTTTTCAGAGAGTCCTGTATTTCACCTGAAGTTATTTGTGGGTTTTTCTTTGCATCCCAAACAGCTTTCCTGGCAGTTGTGGCTGAAATTTCAGTTCGTCTACCTGACCGTGGTTTGGTTTCAACAGAACCCTTCATTTTCCACTTCTTGATTAGAGTTTGAACACTGCTGACTAGCATTCTCAATTCCTTGGATATCTTTTTATATCCCTTTCCTGTTTTATACAGGTAAACTACATTTTCCCGCATTTCCTTTCACAATTCTTTTGCTTTCCCCATGACTCAGAATCCAGAAACGTTAGTGCAGCACTGGATGAAAGATGCAAGGGTCTGTCTGGAGTCCAGAAACACATTGACCTTTTATACACACACACTAATTACAGATCACAGGTGAGGATGGTTACCTTTAATAGCCATTCAAACCCCTTTGTGTCAACTTGTGTGCATGTTATCGGGCCAAAGTCACAAAAATGAACTTTTGATCAGGGTTATTTGGGTAGTTTCTGTTGCCATTATGATTTAAAAAGAGTAAACACAGTTGACTGATAATAAATAGCTTCAGCCAAACACTAACCATGAGTGAAAGAAATGTTTTTGTGTTATCATGCATATTCTCTGAAAAATGGCCAAGAAATTATCAATTCTGCCAGGGTTTGTAAACTTATGAGCACAACTGTATTTCGGAGATGAGACCTTTGCCCCTGGGGTTGTGTAAGCAAATATGTTCATACATAGATGGTTTAGACTGTGTGCCACTTTTAAACTGAGATGTGTAGAAATGTTTGATTTGTATGTAATGAAAAAATTCCTTGTTTGGAATAAAGTATGTGGCTTGGAGGGTTGCAAAAGAGATAAACCAGCCCATTAACTTCGATGGGCTGCCCTACATGTGAGGAATCCCTGACTCTTTTTAAAAATCATGCATTGTCACCATGCATTTTTTGCATTAGCAAAACACATAGGGTGCCGTTAAGAATGAATGGCACCCTCACACATCTCTTAAAGAGTGTTTTTGAGCACATGCCTGCAACGCAAAAGTGTGAAAGTGGCCTAAAAGCTGACATTTAATATGCTGAAAACAAGCACACTGATTTTCAGTAGAAGTTCCTTTGAATACAGGAACACTGGCAGAAGATAACACTAGTCCCTGAATGAACTAAGCCAAAGTGCATCCTTAAGCCTAGTACACACGATGAGATTATCGGACAAATAATCGTCCAGCTTTTTTTGCATGCTAGTCTCCATATTGAAAACGGAAAGGTTACTAAAGTACGAAATTCAGAAGTGATGCAATGTATTTGTATTGTATTTTTGAAAAACTGTACCGGATAAATGAAAATCGTATGATCTAGTATCGTTTGAGAAAAATTTTCGTGTTTGTCCCTTCTGAAAATTTCGGATAAAAGCGTGTACTAACGGTCAGATTATTGTACGATCACTTCGAAAGTTGTATTTTTTGTACCATATTCTGATCGTGTGTACGGGGCATTAGACCTTCATAGTTTGACTGATTTAGTAGTCATTGTTATCAGACGGAATTTAATAGTGATTACTGGCTCTGTAAAACCTCAAATATTTTAGATATATATTAAAGAAACAGCAGTGATATAAATAACACCAAATGAAAATCTTGAATTTAGAGAAGTACATAAGCTCAGCGTAGTGTGTGAAAGCATGTACCGAAGGAAATGTGCCAAATAGAAGACAGAGAAAAACTGCTGTGTTTTGGTTATTTGAAAGAAAACATCCCTGAAACAGCTTTAGACATACATGTTTCAAATCCTGTCAGCCAGCTGTTAATTAGGTAACTTAGCATGCACATTGGAATATAAGGAATACTTTATTTTATAGAGCTCCTTATGCAGAGAACACTGTGTCTGCAGATGAATTTTAGGTCAGCCACACACGATTCGAATCTTGGCCATTTTTTTGCTGAATTTGAACCGTTTAAGGGCAGGCTGAATGTACCAAGTTAAACTTCGGTACAACCAGCCTGCTGTATTCTCTTATGATTATCACTAGCGGCTGCTATAGCTTCTAGCAATAACCACTGTCTTCTCCCGGAGAGGACAGCTTCTCCCCCCCCGTTAGTAGAAGACAATGTCTTGGCAGGAGGGATTCCCTTGCCAGCACTATCTGTGTTGATGGGGAAATTTGCATCATGTATGACCGGCCTTGGGACATGGAAGGAAATGTAAAGTATACAGTACCTCACAAAAGTGAGTACACCCCTCACATTTTTGTAAATATTTCATTATATCTTTTCATGTGGCAACACTGAAAAAATAACATTTTGCTACAATGTAAAGTAGTGAGTGTACAGCTTGTATAACAGTGTAAATTTGCTGTCCCCTCAAAATAACTCAACACACAGCCATTAAAGTCTAAACCACTGGCAACAAAAGTGAGTACTTTACATTGTAGCAAAGCGTTGTCACATGAAAAGATATAATAAAATATTTAGAAAAATGTGAGGGGTGTACTCACTTTTGTGAGATACTGTATGTGAATCTTTACCTTGTAAAACAGCCCATTCAATTTAAGGGCCCTTTCACAGGTGGTTTTTCAGGTGGACTTTATTGGAAGCTCCATGTGGGTCTATGGGAAAGCTTATGTAAACGTACTTGTGTCCATTTACACCTGCCTAGTGCTACCTCTGAATACATCCAGGTCCAGAAAAAATATGAAAAAAGGCTGTGTCCTTTTCCATTTTTTCAGACCTAAACATGACTGATCAGCGATAGTCTGATGTAAACGGTTGCCAATAGAGCCATCATAGGTCCGCTCCTGGCTGCTGTCAAAATGTAGACACAAACTTAATGGGCACAGATGTACAAAAACTGACACCTGTCCCATTCAGCCTGATTCAGCAGTGAATCCAATCACAGATGCCCTGCTGAATGGAAGTGGACTAGCTCAGTATGAGAAAGCCCTAAGATAGAAACACAGGACAAAATGTTTGTGTATAGATATACAATGTAAAAAACACGCCAAATACCTTGTTTTGCTCACCTGTGATCACCTGACCCCTGTTCTGAGCTCTATAAGGGACTTAGAGAGGTAGGGGTGGAGATGTCCTGTGATAATAGGAGGTATCTGACAGCAGTAGCTTGAACAGAGCACAGGCACAGTCCTGTGTAACATGCAGAAACGGAAATACGCTTTGACAAGCTGAGCAAGAGGTGTATCAGCAGGAGGCAGAGAAACAGAAGTACCCCGATCTTCCCCATGTGTGTTTGTGTGTGTGTGTCAGCAAAAGTATGACCACTGGAGTACAGGCAGCTTGCGCTTCGAAGTAGAATGCAAACTGACCACACTGGAAAGGATGGAAGGCCCTGGAGTGGTCAGTTTGCAAATGGAAAGCAGGGGCGCTGGCAGGATCACCAGGTATTTCACACAACGGAGGAAATGGAAGCAAAGCCAAAATTAATCAGTTTTAGAAAAAGAGAAAAGAGAGGGAAAGGATATACTACGTCATATCTATAGAAGTCATACAAGAAAAAACAGAAAGCAAACATATAAACAAACGGTAAGAATAAAATAAAATAAATGATGTAACCCGTCATAATACAAAAGATTGTTTCCCCAAACGGATCTATAGGCAAATTTATAAAACCAAATATTGACCTAGAATATAAATAACAGTGTACAGGGAAATATCATTTCTAAAACAATATAAACCGCTACACGTTTCACAGTCTAAGCCACTTCTTCCAGAGGCCAGGGGAGCATCCAACTTATTTAGAAGAATGGAAACAAACAATAAATGAAACAAACATATCATATATATGTACATCACAACATACATAAATGAAAGGAGCTCCTGGCAGGATGCCAGAACTTACCCACAGCGGAAAGGTTCAGGAAGACACAGGACTAACCCAATGCCCAGGTAGAACTCATCCCTGGGGCAGACAGTACATTACATTATTACAATATTTGTAATAAAATTATATATTTTTTTACAATTTGGGGTCCTGAGAAGGTCCATTGGTTCTGTTTTTTTTTTGTATTTCACACAAAGGAAGCAATACAAAGAGAACAGGATACTTTTTCATACAAGTATATACTGACAAAGACACATATCAGGGAAATGAAATGTTGGGGCAATATACATTTTAACTGGCAGATCCCTAGATGATTTTGGTTCAGCTTCACCCACTTGCTGCCTGCTCACAGTAGATATTCTGCGAGCGGGCAGCATAGCCAGGCACCTCGACATACTCATATGTCGCTGTGTACTTCCTGGTTTGGCAGCATGCATGCATGCCCCCCCTGCTGACCCATGCTGTGATTGAACACAAGTTTGTCAGCAGGGTACAACCAATGATTATGGCTGTACACCTGCTGAATGCTTGTGACTGAGTTCTGTGTTGACAAACACACAGCATTCTGTACACAGATAGTAATCTGGCTATTTCTTCTCCCTGAAGTCAACTCTGAGTTCAGGGAGAAAAAGCAGCCAGATCTGTTAATAAAAGCAGCACACATTACACTTGTTAGGCACACAGTTAACCCCTTGGTTGCCCCTTGATGTCAACCCTTCCCGGTATGTGTCATTAGTACAGTGTTATCACTGATGGCTGTATTAGTGTCACTAGTGATGTCAGTGTCAGTCAGTTAGTGACCCTCCCAGCCAGTGTCTGTAAGCACCAGATTGTCCGCCACACCATCACAGTCTCACTATAAGTCGCTGATTACGCCATTACCGGTATAGCTATTATAGCTGTGTAAATTCCAGTATACAGTATATACCATAGTTTTTAGATGCTATAACTTTCACACAAACCAATTAATATACACTTATTTGGATTTTTTTTTCTCTATACCAAAGACATATAGCAGAATACATTTTGGTCCAAATTTATGAAGACATTTAATTGTTTTGGATATGTTTTATAACAGGAAGTATGGAATATTGGGGTTTTGTTTGACATTTTCAATATTTTTTTCATTTATATAATAAAAACCCCAATGGTGAAAAAAATACAACCAAAGAAAGCTCTATTTGTGTTAAAAAATTATATGAATTTCATTTGCGTATACCCCACTGCCGACGCTTCAAACGCCTATGTCAACGGGAAAATTTCTGGATTTAGTCTTTAAATACTAAACTCTTACATATATATGGATATAGATGTGTGTATATGGACATGTGCACACATTTCTTGGGGGATCCAGGTATATATACATTTCCCATGACTCCAGTAAGCATATATACTTTGCACAATTGTCATAATGTAATCTTATATATATATATATGCGTGCACATGTGTATATTGTGTTTTTACACACTCCCGGTTTACACATTTATGTATGACTGTATTTTGTATCTATATACATGTATATTGCTCTTCCATCAATATAGATATTTGACACATGGTGTACATGTATATTTTCTGTCATTATGTATCTGTGTTTCTTTAGATGTGTATGTATGTATAGTGTGTGTGTGTGTGTGTGTGTGTGTGTGTGTGTGTGTGTGTGTGTGTGTGTGTGTGTGTGTGTGTGTGTGTGTGTGTGTATTTTTTAATCAGTATAATTTTTTTATTAATATTTTTATATATATATACACGTGTTTATAAATTGTATACACTATTCCATACATTGCTGTTTTTATACTGTATATTGTGATGTTTTTCATTGCATTGCTGATCCTTGTAGTCCTCCGATCGGCATTATCTCTCATAGAATATTTAAGGACAAGCTTTCTATTACCAATATAGGCCTATAGAAGGAGCCGAATGCTCAGAGCGCGTAGCCTTACTATTCCTTCACTTGTCTGTGATCTTCTGGCCCTTCTGGTGACGTCATATCCGTGGGGTGTTCCACGCTGTCACAGCGCAACTTCCTGATTCCTCGAGGCTCCAGGAACTGCCTCTCCCCCTCTACACTGAGCATCTGGAATCAACCGACCGCGCGCACCATGATGACAGCACTGAGATCTATACACAGATGAGCCCATTATCTATGTACATCTTGTAAGTGTCCATAATCCTGTTTGTATTCATTAAATCTTTGGGATACTACACTTAGTTGGCGCGTCCCTTCTTCTCTCCTATGCTTCCTTTTGGTCTATACAGAGCTGTCACAACTCTGAGGACAGCAGCCGAAGGTGATCCCCCTTATATACCCTTCCAGCATATGATTCCAATTACAGCCCAGTGATTTCTATGGACTTCCTACAAACTTTTATATCAGCCCACATTATTCTATTGTTTTCTTGGAGACATTGTTTTTTGGCTGGCTGGATTGCTTTCAAACATTGCTCTATGCACCAGTAATTTTATTCCTTTTTATGCTTGTGTGATTGGCTCACCAATTTTCCCAGAAGTCTACACTAAGATACAAGTCAGATTTT
Organism: Lithobates clamitans; assembly: GCA_037952925.1. NCBI lineage: Eukaryota > Metazoa > Chordata > Amphibia > Anura > Ranidae > Lithobates > Lithobates clamitans. The sequence continues at coordinate 475,273 of JBBGZY010001482.1, forward strand.
TGGCATCCCCTGCAACAAAAATGTCATTTTTGGTGAGATACTCCCAATAGAAAATCACGTCTAAAGAGATGCAGACCCAGCAGTTTTCCTAATTAGAGCCCTGCAGCTGCAGCAGCTGTTTTATAATTATGAAACCGCTCCCATTGGACTCACTCATTACAGGGGCACAGAGGAACAAACAGTGATCTTTTAAGAATAACAAAAGATAGGAATCTGCAACTAAGTTTGTTAAAATCATTGTAATGTACATAGATCACCCAGAAGGGAATGTTTTAACCACTTCAGCCTTGGAACGATTTACTCCCTTAATGGCCAGGCCATTTTTTGCGATACGGCACTGTGTCGCTTTAACTGATAATTGCGCAGGCGTGCGACGTGGTACCGAAACAAAATTGATGTTCTTTTTTTCCCTACAAATAGAGCTTTCTTTTGGTGGTATTTGATCACCTCTGCGGTTTTTATTTTTTGCGCTATAAACAAAAAAAGAGCGACAATTTTGAAATAAAACCAAATTTTTTTACTTTCTATAATATATATAATACACATCCAAAAAAATGTAAAAGATTTAAATTTCTTCATCAGTTTAGGCCAATATGTATTCTGCTTCATATTTTTGGTAAAAAAAATCCCAATAAGCGTATATTGATTTGTTTGCGCAAAAGTTATAGTGTTTACAAAATAGGGAATAGATTTATGGACCTAAAATTTTGTTATTGTTTTTACTGGTAATGGCGGCGATCTGTGATTTTCAGGGGGACTGCGACATTACGGCGGACAAATCTTATCCTTAGTGACACTTTTTGGGGACTAGGGGGCGATCAAGGGGTTAACAGTGTTCCCTGGGTGTGTTCTAACTGTGTGTCGGCTGGGCTTGCTAGGACAACACAGAGATCGCTGTTCCTGATCACTAGGAACAGCAGATCACAATATTGTCCCCTGTCAGAACGGGGATCTGCCTTGTTTACATAGGCAGATCCCCGTTCTGCCTCTGTGTACCGTGATCGCGGGTGATCAACGGATATCGAGTCTGCCGAACCTGCACGCTAGCTCCCCGGGTGAGCAGCGGGGAGCTAGCGCCCACACTATCACATGCACAGACCGACGTACATTTAGTATATCTGTGTAAGGCGATCGGCAAATGGTTAAACAGGCCAAAATTTCTCCACAGTGATGTGAAAGACTCATTGCCAGTTATTGCAAACACTTGATTGCAGGTGTTGCCGCCAGGGCCAGGCAGGTTTGGACAGATTTTTTTCCCTTAATAAATGAAATTATCATATAAAAACTGAATTTTGTATTTACTCAGGTTATCTTTGTGTACTATTAAAATTTGTTTGAAGATCTGAATCATTTAGGTGTGAAAAATATGCAAAAAAAAATCGGGAAGGGGGCAAATACTTTTTCACAACACTGTAGAATATTGCCAAAATGTTATTTCTTAACTCTAATTTAAAGTTATTTACACATAATATTCATATTTTTAAGGTTTTTACATCTCTCAGTTTTATTTCTTTTTATATTAATTACATTGTGAATGAATCTACCCACAGTGTGTACTTGGATTTTTGGATATCTTCCAGTTAATTGTAGATATTATAATATTCTAAACTAGAGAACAGATATAATGGCGGGATTAATTCTATGAGTCTGGCACTTGCTAAATGCTATGTCAGAGATTGGGAGACATTTTGGAGGATAAGAAGCTGTGCTAGACCACTGTTCCCATCAAGAGTCTTATTTCCTCCCAATCTGCACAGTTCAGCACTAAAGTACAGCACTTCTACAGTAAAGTAAAAAAATCAGTAATACATTTTAAAGAGAGAAGTCTTGACAAGTATAAAAACATTTCCTTTTAAAGTGCATGCAAATTTAAAAACGAAATTTCTGTGTATGATTCTACATGCATCTGCATATCTTATTTTCTTCGTTTTTTTTTTTTTTTTACTTCTGCTCTTCTAATCTCCTAAATCAGATGTAGAGACACAGGACGGCCTATATTGGGCTTTCTGTAGTAGTGTGACAACACTTACTCACCCACTATGCATGCTCTCTCTGTAACATATCAGGCATCCGTGTAAAGCACAGCATGCTTGTAGTCTTCCAGTAGTCAGTACATGTAATCCTGCCCATCAGGGCTTCTGACATTTGGAAGAGTAGGCAGAAGTCATCCATCAGCCACCCTTCTCTGCCCACAGCAATGGAAAGGGCAGCAGGGACCAAAATCCACAACCCAAGGGCAAGGGCACTGGTAGTGACATAGCGCTGTGGCTTTGTATCAGGCCAACTCCCCTGCCATGTACATCACTGGAAATGCAGAGTGAAAGTGTCAAAAAGATGTTTAAAGAGTAACTCCACTTTCGTGGGAAAAAATTGCAAATATAAAAAAAAATAAAATAAAACATATACAATTGGGACTCAGGTCATATTGTAACTGAATGTTATTAAAAATTACCTTTCTTTTTCAATCTGTAGCTCTGTAATATCTTTAAAATGCAATGCAATATGACTACCTGGACATACCCCCCCAACAGAAACATAATTTCCTGCTTGTGTGATTGGCTCACTGATTTTCCCAGAAGTCTGCACTAAGATACCAGTCAGATATCGGTCACCCCATGCAACAGTGAGTCATTTTTGGTGACATGCTCCCAATAGGTACACGTCTAAAGGGATGCAGCAGCTGTTTGATAATTAAGAAACCACACAGGGATTTCTTCAGAATAACAAAAGTTAGGAATCTACAACAACGTATGTTAAAATGCTTGCAATGTACAATGCAATGCTTGCAATGTTTTTTTTCTCAACAAAAGTGGAGTTACTCTTTAATGGTTTATGTATAGTACTTTAGTGTCACAAATTGCTTGATATACTGTATAGATTGAATATACCCTGCTTGCTTCTTTAACATAAGATTCATATCTGCTTTAGCCCCAAATGTATCATTTCTAACCAATCAGCCAAGTCATTTTTAAGTTGTACTGCAAATACTTTCCTTTAACCTCCTTAGTGGTAATCTCGAGTGTGGCTCGGAGTGAATTTTCAGTACCAAAAGCAGTAACCCCGAGCCACACTCGGGATCGCATCGCAGGATCCAGGCAAAGTTACTTACTTTGTCCCCAGGATCCTGCGATGTCTCCCCGCTGTGTGTACGATCTGGGCACAGGGACGGAGCACGGAGCCAAATTAAAAAAGTTAAAAACACATTACACATACGGTACACTGTAATCTTATGGATTACATTACTGAATCACATTATTTCACCTCCCTTTTGTCCCTAGTGGCTTGTCCAGTGCCCTGCATGCAGTTTTTTTTATTATATATACTGTTCTTTCTGCCTGGAAACTGGAGATTGTCCATGGCAACCACAAAATGTCCCTTCACATCAAAAGCAGTTTTAGACCAGCTAGAAAACAGCGATAATAAATTAGAATCACTTGCAAAATTGAGCGATAGTGATTTGTGGGGAAATTCGTCATCAAACACTGAAAGTAACGACAGAGACAATTCTGCAACTGAGCAAATTTCAGTGTTTTTGATTTGATTACATTATTGAATACATTTTATTATTATTATTATATTATTATTTGTTATAATTATTTATAGTTATTTATTATATTATAATTTATGATTTTGTGTTTCAAACTTTTTCATACCCGGGCTGTCTACTAGACTCTTGTTTGGACAGATTTAAGTGTGTTATTCCTAAAGCCCCGTACACACGATCGGATTTTCCGATGGTAAATGTTGGATGTCAGGCTGTTGGCGGACAATCCGACCGTGTGTACGCTCCATCGGACAATTGTTGTCGGACTTTCCGCCAACAAATGTTGGCTAGCATGTCTTCAAATTTTCCACCAACAAATGTGTGTTGTCGGATTTTCCGATCGTGTGTAAACAAGTCCGTGGGACAAAAGTCCAAAGTACAAACAGGCATGCTCGGAAGCAGAAGCGGTCGGCCTTGTAAACTAGCATTTGTAATCGAGAATTAACATTCGTGACATGGCCAATTATAAAAATCTCCAAATGCAGCGCACAATTCTCTTCTTCTTTAATGGGATAATAATGAAGCTGCTTTGCTGGTGATACTGATGGAGTTATTGCAAACAAATTTTCAAAGGCTTTTTTTGTCTAGTGATATCAGGAATAATATTATTATGTTTTTTTTTCTTTATTTGGGCAAGTTACCACAACACCATTATCCCCTAGCTTTTAAGAACAAAGATACAACTATGTTGGTGTCCCTTGTTAATTTTACATTGTATTTCTTAAAATGTAACTGCCTACTCCCAAACTGTCATTTGAAGTAAAACACATAGCCAAGTATTATTTTCCACAATTTTTTTATTGTGCATTAAAAATAAAAAATAAAAATTAGACATGCTATCTGCCAATAGAACTTAACCAAAAAGTGCAGTCTATGCATCCAAAAACATAGAAAATATACCAAATCAAATCATTATTAAACTAAAAAATGAATGTCAAAGCAATAACTTCAAGGCCAATAATAAAAAACACATTATCTCCTCCGATTCCGCAATATGTCTGGTTGACGAACGGCCATTCAGAAGCGAACTGAAAAGCGCTAGATGAAAAACGCAAAAAGAAAAGTGCGAATCAACACTCACCAAACTTCTACTATTACAAAATTAGCATAAGAGCTGAAAAAACACGTAGTACGTCTAGTACGTCACTACGTTCATAATTGTTGGCCAACATTTGTGTGACCGTGTGTATGCAAGACAAGTTTGAGCCAACACCCTTTGGACAAAATTCCACGGTCTTGTTGTCGGCAAGTCCGATCATGTGTATGAGGCATTTGAATTACAGGCCTACAATATAAAACGCCAAATTTCCATGCAAAACATTGTACTGCTTTGAGCATCAAAAATCTGACCTAATCATACCGCCAGGGAGGTTAATTGTGCCCTCTGTGAAGGTTCTATAATCCCATATATACTGGCTAATATCCTTTACGCAGGCAATGGACGGTGCAAATTATTGTGCAATATTCCCCCATCAACACACTGCTGAGACATTGTATTTTATAGCATCAATAATCGCAAGTAAATCCGGCAGGCTGGTTGTACCCAAGTTGCTCGATCTATCCACTTGGTACATTCAGCCTGTCCATGCACAGTTTGAATCTCGGGCAGTTCCTGCTGAGCTGGCCAAGATTCGAACAGTCTGTGGCCGGTTTAGACTCTTTATTTGTGTAGTCCTCCTGCACACAGACGGGAGGAGGAGTCACTCTTCAGATTCATTCACTTATGTGAGTAAATTTAAGTCTGAGCTCTGCAAACAACAGATTTCTTTTAATTTATTTATATGTAATATTTCACATTCTAATTCATCTGAAAAAAAAGTTATTTTATGTACGGCCAGCCATGCACGGTTCGAATCTCTATCCGGTTTAGCAGGAACCAGCCGAGATTTGAAACATTAATGGGGAGGCTGAATGTACCAAGTTGATTTATCTATCAACTTGACTACAACCAGACTGCTTGATTCTCTTGCAATTATACCTAGCAAATTTCTTTCCTGCAACCCATGGTTCCATAGGTAGAATTTGTGAATCAGGAAGGCTGGCAACTTGGATGCTCTTAAATAAAAGTACTTTATTTGTTACATGGGTACACAGGCATAGGTTATATGCTGACGTATTTCGGCTATGCAGCCTTCATCAAAAAAGCTTTGATGAAGGCTCTATAGTCGAAATGCGTCAGCATATAGCCTATACCTGTGTACCCATGTAACAAATAAATCACTTTTATTTAAGAGCATCTGAGTTGCCAGCCTTCCTGATTCAACTAGACATAATATATCTCCCATGGGACTTTGTTGTTTGATAACGTTTCAAATCTCGGGTGGTTCCTGCTGAACCGGATAGAGATTCGAACCGTGCATGGCTGGCTCAGCCAGTGGAGTTGATAGGAGATTATAGGAGATTGTTCTCTTCTTGCTGCGGTTATCTTCCATCCAGCTCCACACATATATTTTGTTGCCTATTACACTTTCATTAGTGAATGCGAGCAAGCCGCATCTGTTGCCTTCTTCTTGATAGCCATTGATCTTCTGTGGGGCTTAAGGTCTGGGTTGGGCTGAGACCCATGTGGTCTGCACCACTGAGCCATTACCTGTCGGTCTGGAAATCCAGTCACGTTCATATCTTTGCTTTCACTTCCTTATCCCCTGATGAAGACTTTATATAAGTTGAAACGTGTTGGATTGACTTGGTGGATATGCAATTTATTTTAATAATTTCACATATCCCTGCATTATATGTATATTGTAGGAATGGTATAAGATCAGTATGTGAAGTGTCTAGACCAGCCAATTTTAAACCTGTTGTTCAATAAAAGTTTTTTTACTTTTTATACACCAATTTGTAATTGTGTGATTTCTATTGCTGCAACAAAGTCCCATGGGAGATATCTTTGGTGAAGTTTATAGGTGAGTCTGTCGTTGACCATAATCCAGTTAAGCTTGCTCTTTACATACTCAAGAGGATTTAACAACTGTTTCAAATGTTTTGCAATAGTAATTCTTGCCGCCAAAAACATATACGTGATTAATTTCACCGACTTCCTAGGAACCTCATCAGGTAGCTTATGGAAAAGGGCGGCCTCTGGGGATCTATGGATATTTACTCCCGTCACTGACTAAATTACGTAATATATCCAAATCCAAAATCTGATCACTAGGGGGGCCTTGCCACCAGACATGATGCATCGTTCCCATGTGGCCACTGGCCGCAATGCTGAAAACAAGTGGGTGATGTGGACGGATGCATTTTAGCAAATTGGGTAGGGACCACGTACCAATGTAGAAGTGTTTTATAATTAACTTCTATTAATGTTGTATTATGGACACTTTAGACAAAGCATAAGCAATATCTTGCCACTCAGATAATTCAAATGTAAGATTCAGGTTCCACTCCCATTGATTCATGTAAGGAAGCTTCGAATTCGGATCAGTGAGGTAAGCATTAATTGCAGACACTCGTCCCCTCAAAAGGACCCTTTTTTGACAGGAGAGCTCAAAAATTGGGAGTGTAAGAGGCCCAGCTAATAAATTAAGTTTAGATCGGAGAAAGGATACAATTTGATTTTATCTAAATATTTCAGTAGGGGGCATCTGCGTTTCTTTAAAGTGTTCTAAGGAATATGGTTGGTAACCATTAAGATAATCTTCACTCCTTGATAGCCTCTTTGATCCACCAGTGAAACGAAATCGGTCCCAGCCCAGGTGGGTTGCTAAAAATAGGAGCCAATGGTGTATGTGGAGTTGATAGGGATTTGCGGTGACATACCTTATCCCAGATAGCCAATGAGTATGAAAAAGTGGGACATAATATAGGAGGGCATAGACAGCTAGGAAGCCACAGTAATGATCCATTGGCAAAGGGAAAGCAGGAGAGAGTCTCTATAGAGACCCAAAGGATTGTAGATCCTTTAGCAGTAGTATAGGCATGTTGGGCAATTTGAGCATCTTGAAAATAAGCTTATAGGTTTTGAAGGCCAAGCCCTCCCCAAAGTTTTGAGGTACATAGTTACATAGTTACATAGTTAGTAAGGTTGAATAAAGACACCAGTCCATCCAGTTCAACCTGAGTGAGTGTGGGTCTACAACCCTGACCCTTGTCCCTAACCCTGAACATCGCACACTCACATCAATCCCTACCCTCAATCCAAGGTCCCCATTCATATACTAGGGCCAATTTTTGGACAGAAGCCAATTAACCTACCAGCATGTCTTTGGAGTGTGGGAGGAAACCGGGGTACCCGGAGGAAACCCACGCAGGCACAGGGAGAACATGCAAACTCCAGGCAGGTAATGTCGTGGTTGGGATTCGAACCAGCGACCCTTTTTTTACTGCTAGGTGAGAGTGCTAACCACTGCACCACTGTGCCTACATAATGTTCATTTGTTCATCCGGGGCTTTCTATTACACCATTTAATATGGGGGATCTCAGCTTGTAGACGCTGTAAGTCCCCTCTCGGGACTGCTATTGGTAAGGTTATAAAGTAGTAAAGTATCCTGGGTAAAAACATAATTTTGATAGAGTTGATTCTGCCAAACCATGATAAGGAATAATCCGTCCAACATCGAAGGTCTTCCCAGAGTCGTTTGAAAAGCGGGGAATAATTGGCCCTATAAAAGGTCTCAACAGAGGATGTTAATTGAACCCCTAGATATGGAAGAGAGCGTTGTGCCCATTGAAAATTATAAGTATCAAGAAGAGTCTGTACTGTTGAAATGGGAAAAGAAACAGTAAGAGCCGTTGTTTTTTGAGAGTTCAGGGCATGGCCAGAAAGTTGTGAGAATTGACCCAGTAATGACAGTAGATAAAGTAAAGTGACTTGAGGATTAGTAGTATACATAAGAACATCATTGGAAAATAAGGTGCATTTCTGCTCCTGTTGTCCACAACAAATGCCAATAATGTTGGGATAAAAGCAAATCGCCATAGCTAGGGGTTCAATTGCTAATGCAAAGAGTAAAGGAGAGAGTGGGCAACCCTTGTGCCACGTTAGATAGGGAATGATGGGGATCTATAACCTCTTATGCAGACCTGCGCTAAGGGAGTGCTATATAAAGTTTTTAATAGAAAGAAACGTGGTTCTGAACCCAAAGGCCTCTAAAGTGGTGACTAAATATTCCCAGTTTAAACAATCAAAGGCCTTATGAAGGTCCAACAAGAGAAGAAAAAGTTCCGGAGAGAGATTAGCAACCAAATTAGCACGTGCTGCTGAAATCCGTGTTATGGACCGATTAATCTGATCCAACGTTTGGCAGCCAGTAATAATTCCTAACTGATCTATATGAATATACTGTTTCAAGAAAGTATTAAGACGGAAGGCCAGAAGCTTCATAAGAACTTTTAAATCACAATTAATTAGTGATATTGGGTGATAATTAAGGATGTCAGTAGAGTCCTTATTAGGTTTAGGAATAACACTTATATATGCCTTGTTCTCCTCTAGAGGGATGCGTTAAATGTTTTAAAGTCCCTTTAAATACTTCCTTTCTCCCCTAATCTTCTGAACTATTTCCTGTTCTCATATAACTTTTACATATCCAGCCATGAATGTTTTTACATAAACCATTTTACACTTGGGGGTCCTTTAAGAACTTCCATGCCTTTATTCAGTGACAAGCAAAGTAGAGTCAACAGTTGTTCAGAAATCATTACCACCAAGCTGTAAGAGGCATTGGCATTGTGGCATAATTTCATAACGAACAATAATCTCTATATAATGTGGTCATTTCAAGGGAACAATTTAAGTTTGATTTCTTCCTTCATCTCAAGGCCGAGGAATGAAATGAGGGAATTTACCCAAAACAATGTAAGTAGCATTGCTTATGTTACAGCGCACTTTAGCATGATTGCAACCATTGTATAAAGAAATCTATTGTTTGACAGGAGAATGGAAAGAAATTCAGTTCGAATTATGTATATAATTGGCACTGTACAGTTCCACATCTCACTGAACAAGTTGGAATGTCAGGTTGATTATGGAACCGTTTAGCTTATTGTATGTGATGTACATGACTGCGTGGAATATATCAAAATTGCTTATCGTGTTTATTACCATTAAGTAGCTCGACTACACAAGGCTTGTTTGGAATAATGTTCAGAGTTTGCAATAACAATCCAGCATGGGATATTTTAGGCTTTATGCATGTTTGTTATAACAAGGCCTCTTAACTGTATATGAGTACCACAAACTGAAAACGCTATTTGATTCATTTTCCTTATTCAAAGCAAACTCACCCATTCATCCTTGTCTCCATGCTTTATTTTGTTGAGAAAACACTTTGAAAAACACCCCTTAGCATTTTTAGCACTGGCCATCTTGAGTAAGGGCAGATGATTTGTGTAATTTACTTCCTGGAATCCATCTGCTCTTAGCTCGGGCATGTAGGTAGAAGGGTGTGCTTAGCTGAAAAAGCCCCTCCAACAGATGACAGAAAAAAAAACAAAGAAGACTGCTGGAATGTATGACATCATTTTGGCCTAGGCATGGAATTTAAAACAGGTGAATATAATATTCCTTCCTGTCTATTTACTTAGGCTAGTAGCATAAGATTTAAAAACAGTTATTGTTGATTGAGAGAGTTTAGTTTCACATTATGCTTGCCAGAAAACTGTTGGTCGAACATTGACTGCATCCAATCAGATGCAGTTATTGTACGGCCACAGGTGCTGTGGTGGTCTGAATACTATAGCCCACAAGGGAGATTCCCATACCTCCAAACTTTTTGAACTTCAGAATGAGGGACACTAGAGGACATAAGACCTGCGGCACGCATAGCGCACCATGGCAAAATGTGGGCATGGCAAAGCGCTTGGCAGTGGGAGGGGCCTAAGGGATATGGTTAAATAAAGCCCCTACTTTCTTGTGAAAAAGAAAAAACTGCGCTTGGAAAAAAGAAAAGAAAAGAAAAGAAAAGCTGCGATTATAAGTGTGGCACACCAAGGACAAAATAATAAACAAAAACCGCGCTAGAATAATGGATTGCTAAAAGAATATGAAATCTTTAGTAAAATTCGTGTAGTCCCATATAAATGTCCACAACATATGAAAGAAGTAGAACTATTATAAGTGAGTAGCGTGAAAGTTCATCCAATGTGATAAATGATAAGACGACAGTGGAACTGGAAAACACCAAAATGTTGCGCTTACCAGAAGTAAGCCAAATAGGAGCAAGTGGCTTAAACCCAGCCTGGGCCTTTAAACAGGTGATCTAGATGAATCAGTATAATCGCACTCGTCTCGTGTGCCCAGTCCATAGAGGTTTTATCCAAAAATATATAACACAAACATAGCGTAATACTGACAATATAAAGCACTCCAAATGTGAACAAAAAGTGCAACACTCAACAAAAAACTAATCATGTGTAATCATATATCATCCAAAGTCAACGCAGCAACTAAGGATGGTAGATGAGTGTCATGCAATCAAGCAAAAATATAAAGTGGGGTGAATAGGTAAAGACAAACAAAAATAGCAGCACCCAATATCTGTTTAGCAGATTAGGTAAAGGCAGGACTGTACCCAATCACCCAGAAGTAGACATTGAAAAAGGGGGATATAAACATGGAAGAAAAGGAAGAAGAACCCTTTATGTGCGGCACATCACATGCACAAGCTGCTTACCAGATGACAAATTCATATAAGCAAAAATCCACACAGCCCAACGTGTAAACCTAGAATAGAATTGCACCAGCGAACCTAGGGGATATCCTGCTTAGCAGACATCCATATAGAGTAGGCAGATGTAATGGAGCACAAACAGGCTCCTATCAGGAGTGGCGTAGACACGTCCTGGCCAGTCAAACCCAAGCTCAGCAGTGCATAAAAAGTAAGAACAGCCAATAGCGTGATACTGTATAATCCGGTTTATTGAGAATAGAGTAACACTTACATTAAAAGAAGATAAAACAGCGAAAAAATGGAGCCAGCCGGCACTCGAACACACTCCCGCCCTCACAGGGTAAACGTGGTGACGTCAGCACGTCCCTCCCAGACGCGTTTCGTCACACGCTGACGTTTTCAATGGGGAACCCTACTTTCTTGTACCTATAAAATATGCTTTGACTGCTATTTCTGAGCCTACCTTAAAGAAGAAGTTCATTAAAATAGTCAGGGACTGCATATCAACCAGCAAATGTTGAGACAATGAAGACTTTGATGAGAAGTATACAATGTACAGTATTGTGTATATAGTGCAGGAGTTTGTAAAGCAGAGCACAGGAGTTGGGATCCAATGCACTGCAGTCAGTGTCAGGTTTACGATACATAACACAGACTGCAGGGGTTCAGGGTGTATAATGCAATGTGTTCAAGTATCAGGAGTATGTAATTCACAGAGGGCTGTAGTCAGAGCTAGGTTTAGGAGTACATGACACATAGAGAGCAGGATCCAGGAGTACATAATGCACAGAATTCAGGGAATGGAGTGTGTAATGCACAGAATGCAGGGTCCAGGAGTGTGTAATGCACAGAATGCAGGGTCCAGGAGTGTGTAATGCACAGAATGCAGGATCCTGGAGTGTGTAATGCACAGAATGCAGTGTCCTGGAGTGTATAATGCACAGAATGTAGGGTCCTGGAGTGTACAATGCACAGAATGCAGGGGACAGGAGTGTAATGCACAGAATGAAGGGTCCAGGAGTGTGTAATGCACAGTATGCAGGGTCCAGGAGTGTGTATTGCACAGTATGCAGGGTCCAGGAGTCTGTACAGCAAAGAATGCAGGGTCCAGGAGTGTGTAAAGCATGGCAGGGATGAGCCGAACATGCCCCGGTTCGCGGCAGAACATGCGAACAGGAAAAAAATTAGTGCGAACACCATTAAAGTCTATGGGACTCGAATGTGAAAAATCTAAAGTGCTAATTTTAAAGGCTAATATGCAAGTTATTGTCATAAAAAGTGTTTGGGGACCCGGGTCCTGCCCCAGGGGACATGTATCAATGCAAAAAACAGTTTTAAAAATGGACGTTTTTTCGGGAGCAATGATTTTAATAATGCTTGAAGTGAAACAATAAAAGTGAAATATTCCTTTAAATATCGTGCTTGGGGGTGACTATAGTATGCCTGTAAAGTGGTGCATTTTTCCCGTGTTCAGAACAGTCCCTGCACAAAATGACATTTCTAAAGGAATAACAGTAATTTAAAACTGCTTGCGGCTGTAATGTTGCCCCCCCCCCCCCCAGCCCATTACCAGGGCCTTTGGGTCTGGTATGGATATTAAGGGGAACCCCGCACTCAAATAAAAAAAAAAGGCGTGTGGCCCCCAGGCCCTATATACTCTGAACAGCAGTATACAGGCATTCCCCGGGTTACAAATAATTTAGGGACTGTAGGTTTGTTCTTAAGTTGAATCTGTTTGTAATTTGGAACAGGTACATTTTGTAAGTGTAGCTCAAGCCAAAAAATCTATTTTTAAGCTTTTTGGATTACATGGATAACATAGGGAAGGGTTATCATCACCCCTGTAACATTGGTTTTGCTTACTGTGCCCCTGTTCAGTTTTCAATAATGACAATTGGATTTAGAACATTTTGGGTTATTAGGGAAACAAGGATTGGTAATAAAGCATCAGTGGAGACACCTTTTTCCCATATTAACTCTTACAGGAGAGAATTTCCCTAGGGGTAAACTTGCTCTCACTTCCTGTTGTCTCCCTCCATTTCTAAGTAGGAGTCGTTTGTAAGTCGGATGTTTGAAAATAGGGGACCGCCTGTATATACTATACGGCCTGCCCTAAACACTGCTGAAAAATGGGCCTTAGGTGTTGGTGGTACCAGAACACTGTAAGCCCTCACAGTTGCTCTTGGAGGGCGCTGGAATGGGACCTGCTGTGAAATATTATGTCAAGAATTGTAATTACGCGCCCTGTTTAACAGGGTCATAAAAAATTGGGTCTTAGGCGGTGGTGGCACAACACTGTAAAGCCTCACAGATACTTTTGTTGAGTGCAGAAACAGGCCCTGCTGTGAAATATTAGATCAAAAATTGTAATTACACGTCCCTGTTAAACAGGGGCATAAAAATTGGGCCTTAGGCGGTGGTGCCCTGAACCGAAAATATTCCTAGAAGCTATCATCATGAAGATTGAAGAGGAATATGATAGTCACTCAGCATAATAGGATAGTCTCTCAGGATATGCAGTCTTCAAGGGATCCCACATCCATAGAAAAATCAATCGGTTACATCAGCATCAGGTGCTTGGTAGCTGGTGATCCAAGACTGGTTCATTTTTATGAATGTGAGCCGATCAACAGAGTCTGTGGACAGGCACACTCTGTGACCGGTTACAAAGCCTCCAGCAGCACTGAATGTGCGTTCAGAAAGAACGCTGGATGCAGAACAGGCCAGTAGCTCATTTGCATATTGAGCAAGCTCTGGCTAGTGGTCTATCCTCAAGACCCAGTAACCCAGTGGATGTTCTGGTGGTAAGGTCTCCAAGTCTGATCTTGCCCCTAGATATTCATGCATCATGTAATTCAGACACTGGCGATGGTTACTGTTGTCCAGCACCAGGAAATTGTAACCTCCTAGGCTCTGGAAACGCATTGCACAAACCTTTCTGCAAGATGTTTCATCCTCTGCTCCCTCTGCGAAGGCTGGATAAGTTCAGCAACCTTACCCTTGTAACGTGGATCAAGAAGGGTTGCCAGCCAGTAATGATCCCTCTCTTTGATACCACGAATCCTAGGGTCCTTTCGCAGGCTTTGCAGGATCAGGGAGGCCATGCAGCGTAAGTTTGCAGAGGCATTCGATAATGAGTTCTCTGGGTCACTAAGGATCACATTCCTCAACCACCTCCTCCCAGCCATGTACAACTCCATGGGTTTCTGGGGACTGCAAACGATCCCTTGAAGACTGCTGCTGATGCTGAGTGTTATCCTCCACATCCATGCTGACACAATCCTCCTCCTCCTCTTCTTCTTCCTGTGTGATTGGCGGGCCTGCAGAAATACTAGTATCTGGATAAAGGTGGCCTTGAGAGGTAAGGAAGTCCTCCTCTTCCTTCCGCTGTTCTGCCTCAAGTGCCCTGTCCATTATTCCATGAAGCATGTGCTCCAACAGGAAGACTAGAGGGACAGTATCACTGATGCATGCTCTGTCACTGCTCACCATCCTCGTGGCCTCCTCAAATGGTTACAGGACAGTGCATGCATCCTTGATCAGTAGCCACTGGCATGGCCAAAAAAAGCCAAGCTCCCCTGACCCTGTCCTGGTGCCATACTCACACAGGTACTCATTGGTGGCCCTCTGCTATGTGTGCAGCCGCTGCAGCATTGCCAACATTGAATTCCACCTAGTGGGCATGTCACAAATGAGGCGGTTCTTGGGCAGGTTGCATTCTCTTTGAATGTCAGCCAGCCAAGCACTGGCATTATATGACCGGCGGAAATGACCACAGACTTTCCTGGCCTGCATCAGGAGATCCTGTAAGCCAGGGTACTTGCTCAAGAACCGCTGCACCACCAAATTCAGGATGTGAGCCAAACAGGGAACATGGGTCAAGTGTTCCTGTTGGAGGGCGGAGAGGAGGTTGGTGCCATTGTCGCATACAACCATTCCTGTCTGAAGCTGGCATGGCGTCAACCACCTCTGAGCCTGCCCCTGCAGAGCTGACAGAATCTCTGCCCCAGTGTGGCTCCTGTCCCCTAAGCAGACCAACTCAAGCACCACATGGCATCTTTTTGCTTGTGTAGCCCCTTGAATGCCTACGGAGCACCGCTGGTTCAGAGGAGAAATCTGCAGAAGAAGAGGTCATAGAGGAAGAAGAAGATGAGGGGGTGGATGAGAGAGCTGTGGCAGAATCACCACTAGCATTTTGGAGGTATGGTGGCGGGACAAGCTCCAACAATACTGAACCCTGTCCTGCATCCTTCCCAGCTGCCAGCAGAGTTACCCAGTGTGCCGTGAAAGAAAGGTAATGTCCCTGTCCATGCCTGCTAGACCATGAGTCAGCAGTAATATGCACCTTACTGCCGACCGCCCTGTCTAACGAGGCCAAGACATTGCCTTCCACATGCTGGTAGAGAGCCGGAATGGCCTTCCATGAAAAGAAATGGCGTTTGGGAACCTGCCACTGAGGTACATTCCACAAATTCACGAAAGGGGGCAGAGTCTACCAGCTGAAAAAGAAGTTGAACTGCTAGCAATTTGGCCAAGCTAGCATTCAGACGCTGAGCATTTGGATGGCTGGGACCGAATTTCTTTTGACGGTTTAGCAACTGGGTAGGGAAATTTGCCTGCTAAAATTGGATGTTGGTGTACCACTAGCAGATTGGCCGCAAGTACTTGGGACACCTATTTCTATACCTTCATTCCTCTCAGTGCAGGTTTCTGAGAGGACTGGCGGTATAGTGGGGTTGGAGATCCCAGCTGATGAGAGCAAGGAGAGGTCCGCCTTGTTATTTGATGTTAGTTTTTTAAGTGCCGTTGCCAACGGACTGCATGGGAGGTCGTCATATGTCTGGTCAAGCATGTGGTGCCCAAGCGGCTGCTGTTTTGGCCACGCTTGATACGCTTCAGACATATGTTGCAAACAGCATTGGTGCGATCTGCTGTACACGTGTCAAAAAAGGCCCACACCAAAGAACTTTTCAAAATATGTGGGGAGTCAGCAGCACCCTGCACCTGCTTAGCTCTGCGGTGTGATGCAATAGGGTGGCTGCCCTTAAGCTGCCCCTTGGAGGGCATCCTGCCTCTTTGGAGATGTGCCTTCTCCTCCTCTTTTCTATCAGGCACCCAAATAGAGTCAGTTACCTCATCATCCCATCCCTCCTTGTCACTGGAGCAAACTTGGCAGTATGCTGCAGCTTTGCGGGACATGACTGTCAGTTTCTTGACCTTCTTGGGCACCCCCTCTCTCTAGGCTCACGTTACTCCCTTCCTCAACCTGGGTACCATCATCGGAGCCGTCAAATCTCTGCACGTCCTGCTGCAGCATGTACGTGACACTGTGGTCGAATAGTTCAGGGGACTCCTCCGTGCATGATGGTGGGGCTAGGGAAGAAGTTACTGTTGACAGGGAGCCAATGGAATAGGCCGCTTTGGCAGCTGCATTGGCAGGCAAACTACTCTGAGCCTGGGTGACAGAGGATGAGGAGGATGAGGACAGCTTTGTTATCCATTCCACCAACTCTTCTGCATGTTGTGGCTCAATAACATGGCCAGCTGCAGAAAAAAAGGATAAGCGTGCCCCACGGCCACATGCTGAGGATGCACCGTGTCCCCGACCAGCACTGTCAACTGTAGACACAGAGCCTGCTTGCTCTCTTTTAGTGGCCTGTGAGCGTCTGCCTCTCCTTGGTGGCCTTTCCGGACATGCTGTAAATTTTGTTTAGCAAAACCACACTACACTGTATTGTGTACTGTGTACCCCACCAGAAAAGTAACAGCAAGTGCACTAGGGGTGCACGATACTGTGTAAACCAACAGAAGTTTAACAACAACTATGGGTGCACTGTATGTATTGTGTACTGTGTACACCACCAGAAAAGTAGTAGCAACTGCACTAGGGATGCACGGTACTGTGTACACCAACGGAAGTGTAATAACAACTATGGGTGCACTGTATGTATTGTGTACACCACCAGGAAAGTAGTAGCAACTGCACTAGGGGTGCACGGTACTGTGTACACCAACAGCAGTTTAATAACAACTATGGGTGAAATGTATGTATTGTGTACTGTGTACACCACCAGAAAAGCAGTAGCACTAGCAACTGCACTACGGGTGCACAGTACTGTGTACACCAACAGAAGTGTAATAACAACGATGGGTGTACTGTATGTATTGTGTACTGTGTACACCACCAGAAAAGTAGTAGCGACTGCACTAGGGATGCACAAGATTGTGTACACCAACAGAAGTGTAATAACAACTATGGGTGTACTGTATTGTGTACACCACCAGAAAAGTAGTAGCAACTGCACTAGGGGTGCACGGTACAGTGTACACTAACAGAAGTGTAATGCCAACTATTGTTGTACTGTATTGTGTACACCACCAGAAAAGTAGTAGCAACTGCATTATATGCCCACGGTACTGTGTACACCAACAGAAGTGTAATAACAAATATGGGTGTACTGTGTACACCACCAGAAAAGTAGTAGCAACTGCACAATGGGTGCACAGTACTGTGTACTGTGTACACTGCCTGAAGTATATTAGAAAAAGTACATCAGGAACAGCCTGCAGTCAGATATAGCTAAACTGGATACAGTGAATTATTATGGCTCTCTTAGCTGAGGGCGCTGGGATTGGCCAAAGCATGCAGGTCATGGTGCATGCTTTGGCCAATCATCATACAGCAATGCACTGCGCTACCGCAGTGCGTTATGGGCCCTTACGCGCAGCTCGAATTTGGCGCAAACGGCCAATAATGTTCGGTTTTTCGACTTACGGGCGAACAGCCAATGTTCGATTCGAACTCATGTTCGACCAGAACAGAAAGCTCATCCCTAATGCACGGTATGCAGAGTCCAAAAATGTGTAGAGCAAAGAATGCACGGTCCAAGAGTGCGTAATGCACAATATGCAGGGTCCAGGAGGGTGCAATGCACAGTATGCAGGGTCCAGGAGTGTTCACAGCAAAGCATGCAGAGTCCAGGAGTGCGTAATGCACAGTATGCAGGGTCTAGGAGTGTTTAATGCACAGTATGCAGAGTCCAGGAGTGTGTAATGCACAGAATGCAGGGTCCAGGAGTGTGTAATGTACAGTATGCAGGGTCCAGGAGTGTGTAATGCACAGTATGCAGGGTCCAGGAGTGTGTAATGCACAGAATGCAGGGTCCAGGAGTGTGTAATGTACAGAATGCAGGGTCCAGGAGTGTGTAATGTAAGAGTCAGGAGTACAAAACAAAAAGAGTGCAGGAGTCAGGGTTGTGTAATGCACAGTTTAGGGGTAAGGAGAGTGCAAAATTCCCCCCACAAGCAATACTTTCCCCCACTTTCCCAAATGAATGGGCTGAAATCTCACTGCACCTGGATCACATGTGAATTGCACAGAATGCACAGAGCGTTCCTGTGCGATTCATGGTGTGAACCAGCCCTGTGTCCTGGAGCCCACACATGGCTTCACTTACTTGCTTAGAAGGGGGGCACTAGCTTGGGCACCTGGGGCAATTGCACCACATCTCTTGTGGGGTGCCTGGTGCCGTCCCCTCCTGTGGCAGCCAGCATCCCCTCCAATCCTAAAGTGTCCTCTATAGAAAGCTAAAGTTTATTTTCCATTTTTGAAAAAAGGCACCTGGAGGATTTGGCATGACATGATCTGTAGTCTCCATGGCCATTGCTAAAGCTGTGGCTGCAATCTTGGTTTTATTTTAAATTTTTTTAGGCCCCATGTATTTTATGTGCAGGCAGAGTTTTTCAATAGCTTTGCATACGTTGCACCCAAAAGGGGAAGATCCACTTGTCTGCCTCCCCCCCTCTGCTGCCACATTTGACACCTTTTGGGGGGGAGCCAGAAGTTCAGCCCCCCTCCTCGTTCCCCAGCAGCTGGCCCATACACAAAGTGCAGCATGCTATGTGCATGCGCAGTAGGAAACTGGCTATGAAACAGCAAGGCTTCACTGCCAGTTTCCTTTAGTCAAGATGGTGGCAGTAGCACCTGATATCTGATTGAAAAATTGACTTGGGTGAAGACGTTGTGGGCTCCCTGGACAGGTAAGTGTCCTAATATTAAAAATCAGCAGCTACAGTGTTTGTAGCTGGTGACTTTACATTTTTTTCTGAAGAAGCCTGGAGTTCGTCTTTAACCACTTGGTGACTGCTGCACGCCGATATACATTATCTCACAAAAGTGAGCACACCCCTCGCATTTTTGTAAATATTTTATTATATCTTTTCATGTGATAACTCTGAAGAAATGACACTTTGCTACAATGTAAAGTAGTGAGTGTACAGCTTGTATAACAGTGTAAATTTGCTGTCCCCTCAAAATAACTCAACACACAGCCATTAATGTCTAAACTGCTGGCAACAAAAGTGAGTACACCCCTAAGAGAAAATGTCCAAATTTTGACCTAATACTATAATATTGCCCCCCCCCCCCCATGCCCCCCTCCTCTGAAATCACAATGTAAGAGAAATCATTACACACCTCTGATCCGCGTTGTTGGGGCAGAGTGGTGTGCTTCTCCCCGCCTCTTCCTCTGTGTACAGGAAAACATCACAGCAGGAGTAGGAAGGGTGGGCTCAGTGCACTCTGCTCTGTGTCAGATGCAGCTGGCGGGGAGTGGGGAGAGATGCCAGCTGCAATGCAAAGTGTTGCTCGCTGTGTGTGCAACCTAATGCCGTGTACACACAGGCGGACTTTTTTGGTAAAAAATCTGACGGACTTTAGATTTGAAACATGTTTCAAATCTTTACGTCGGAATTCCACCGGACCCAGTTCCTATCAAAAAGTTTGCTCGTTTGTATGC
Organism: Lithobates clamitans; assembly: GCA_037952925.1. Classification (NCBI taxonomy): domain Eukaryota; kingdom Metazoa; phylum Chordata; class Amphibia; order Anura; family Ranidae; genus Lithobates; species Lithobates clamitans. The sequence goes on from JBBGZY010001482.1 coordinate 495,232, forward strand.
TAGTCCGACGGACGAAAAGTCCGCTCGTGTGTACGCGGCATAAGACACCCCGCACAAGCTGCAGGCATTCTGGGACTAAGCCCTGATTCGCCTCCAGGACAGGGATGGTCCCGGCGAATTAGGGACGGTTGGGAGGTATGGATTCTTACTACCACACTGTTTAGCGTGGATGGGTTATCTATTCATTTTTTGAGAAATTAGTGCTCTCTACTAAATAAATGTATTGTTAGCAGCTTGGTATAAAATCTGGAGTCAAAATGGATATGTGAATACAATTATTATTGAATTTTATCACTGTAAAAGCTTTGCTTTTATGACATTATTTGGTACTAATTAAATGTATCTCTGCAGTTGTTCAGCCAATACAGCAAAAATCTACATATCTGTATATAAAAGAAAATTGCTCAAAAATGAAATGGCAAGCATGTAAAAATGTCACATCTCAATGTAAACCTCACTATAAAATGTGCACTTGCTGAAGCTGACATATCAAAGCAGAGTATCACAGCTTCCCCAGGACAAGGTATTGTTGCATAATGAAAAATATTTTGAAGATATTACAGTATAAGTAAAATAGGTAATATAATTACCTTTTAATAGTGCCAGTTTTGCCATGCCTATGGAGCTTCCTTAATCAGGTGACATCGCAAACCCTCAAACTCCCATTGCTGCAAGAGTTGATACCCTCCTGCGTAAAAAAGAGCCAGCCACTGTCAGCCAATGAGCTGCAGTCAACACCCTCTGTAGCATCAGATTGATAGCAGCTCTTCTGAATTGGCTGACATCGGGATATTTTTTGCACCATGTTCTTTCGGTCCCTGGCCTGAAGGAACAGACCTGCTAATAGAGCAGGTGTATAAAAAATATTTAGATCAAAGGTTTCTGTTGAGAAAGTTACCCAATATTAACTACTTCTGCTACAGCAGATTTAACCCCCTTCATAACCAGGCCATTTTGTGCGATACAACACTATGTTACTTTAACTGACAATTGCGCGGTCATGCGATGCTGTACATAAATAAAATTTATGTCCTTTGTCCTATGTAAAATTTATATTTCCCACAAATAGAGCTTTCTTTTAGTGGTATTTTTTGAACTATTTACAAAAAAAGGCCGACAGTTTTGAAAAAAACAAAACTATATTTTTTTCTTTCTGCTATAAAACATATACAATAAAATATCAAAAAAAATTGAATTTCTTCATCAGTTTAGGCCAATATGTATTCTACTACATGTTTTTGGTAAAAAAAAAAAAAAATCCCACTAAGCGTATATTGATTGGTTTGATCAAAAGTTATGGCCACAAACTATGGGATGTGTTTTTATTTATTTATTTTTACTAGTAATGGCAGTGATCAGCGACTTATAGCGCGACTGCGATATTGCGACTAACAGTCAGACATTAACTGACAGTTTTGACACTTTTTGGGGATCTGTGACACTAATACAGTGATCAGTGCTAAAAATCTGCACTGTCACTGTACTAATGACACTGGCTGGGAAGGGGTTAACATCAGGGGCGATCAAAGGATAACTGTGTGCCTGACCAGTGTTTTTTGTGTGGGAGGTGCTTTAACTAGGAGCCACTGTGCATGCACATCGTTGGATCGGATCGGGCTCAGGTAAGAAAAAGGGGAGGTCTTAATGCATAGAATGCATTAAGATGAAAAACCTTAAAGTGGATATAAACCCTCACATATACCCAGTGAAGTGATCAGCCCCAGATGATACACAGAGATGAAACAAATCCTCCTACATTACATACGTTTTAAATGCATATCTTCTTGCTCTATTCTTTAAAATTCTTACATGGGGTACTTCTTTATTCTGCACTGTTAGAGAAGGCTTGGATTGCACTGGGAGCAGCTGATTGGAGGAAAGGCACACCCCCCCCCCTCCACATTGGTAGAAGAATAAAAATGCTTTCACAGCTCTGCTCTGAGATGGCAAGCTGACTGCTAATCTATTGATAGCAACCTCCCCCGACACACACATCTATCTCCCGTCTCGGAGAAAGTGTGAGATGTTATCAGGCTGATAACAGAGCTACGGAGCAGGAGACAGCTATGGGACTTAGTGCTTTGGAGAGAGATAACAAATCACTACAGATATATGTGCCCAGCTCAAATTTCATGAATTGGATTTACATCCACTTTAAGCCCTCATGCACACTGGACGTTTTTAAAGCAGCTGGTTTTGGCGTCAGGAATTTTTTTCTACAGTCAATAAACTCCCCATCATGTTATCTTATGTGTCCATGCGCACATAGGCTGTTATCAACTGTTTTCGGCAGGGGCATTTTTGGGCTGTAAAAAAACCCCAAAACGATTGCGTTCCGAGAAGAGTTTTTCAGCTGTAAAAACACTCTCTAATGTAAAAAAACGCAGATAAACGCCGTTAAAAGCAACTCACCAGTGTTTTTTTACGTTTTTGATCCCAGTGAATAATAAAATAAAAATAAAAAATGTTTAAAAACGCTAATGCTAAAAAACGCTAAAAAACGCATTGCAAAAACACTGAAAAACGTTGAAAAACGAACTGCAAAGCTACTGTCGTTTTTATACCGTTATTATAACATCCAGTGTGCATGAGGCCTAAGGATTTACAACCACTTTAAAGTAAAACTATAGGCAAAACTTTTTTTTTTCATTTGGATAGAGCAAGGGAGTGTTATAACCCCTCTCAGATTTTTTTGTTCATCATCTGTGTCCGATTGCAGAGATTTTTTCTTCCCTTCTCGTCCCATAGCCAAACGGGACGTGAGAGGAAATCCCTGCAAATTAAGGCAATTCCTTGGGGGCCCCCATGTCACCAGGACTAGTGTGTCTTCATTGGAAGATTTCCCCTCTATTACTTTTCTGGGGACAACCCAAAATTTGTGATTTTCTTTTACTTTCACTTCCAATGATAATGGTACACTGGACATATAGAGAGGATGAATTGCCTTAACGGTAGCACAGACAGCAATAAAAAATGATGTGTGTTCTAATCTAACTACGCTCTGTCCAAAACTGAAGAAAAAGTTTTGCCTTCAGTTATACTATAATTAGTGTAAACATAACTCCCCAGCTCTTTCCTTTACATTACGTAGAAGGAGAAAGCTAAGTATGATTTCTAAGCAAGAAAAAAGCAAGTAAAAATGTAAAATACCAATTTTTTATATATTTTTTCAAGTAAAGCTATGTGAACAAAAACATGTAACAAATATAAAGTAGGGGTTATCCCAATTTGTAAATATGCTTTATGGAAGAGGCAAGTCAAATCTGAGTTTGCATTGATTAAGTTTGTTCTCTGTTCACAATGCTAAGCCATAAATGAACGGTTCCCATAGGGTTCCATAAAAAACTGCCTGATCGAGAATAAACAACACATAATTGATACAAGCAGCTTGTTTCATATTTGATCATCTCTTCCGTACTCAAAGAATATACCAATCTTATCTTGTGCATACCTTACTTGGAGCAGCTCTAACTTTTCCCATGTCCATTAGGCCTTACAGCCTAATCTTGCTTGGCCAATTGCTCCCACGGTGAGATCATTAAGTAAATTATTTTAAGATCAAACAGCGTGCATTGACAATAGAGTTCCATGTAAGGTAAATGCTTCAAAGGCCCCCCTTTCAAATTACAGTTCTACAGGCTATTCATCACATGTCGCTGGGGCTGGACTCCACTATTACTTGGCTTTTGCTCCAGGCTAGGTAACACCACTAATTGGCCTTTGTAACAAAACTGACCTGTGGACAGGATAAAACTTGTTTGGAGATTAAGGAATAAATAAAAATTATTCAAGGTTAAAAACACATGAATACTGCCAATGTGTCACCATAAAAAGAGGGAATGAATGTCTTCCTCTGGGCTTGTTAAAGTGAAAGAATGTGCTCATGTACTGCTTGTGTCAGACAAAGGCTCCTTCAGGTATATGAACTTTTTAGCTGATGGACAACTTGGTCTGTCATTTTCTTCCTTCACTTCCAGTTCTTCTCACTAATGGGCTTTGATCTTTAAGAATAATGGCAGAGAAAGGTTTATCTGCTCATACAGGTGCAGGGAGTTTTTTTGACAGCTTGACTTTTTTTTAGCCTCTTGCATACAAATAGATTTTGGACAGATCTGTACAGTCACAAAAAGTCCTATATAGGCAGGGTCACACCTGCATGAGCGAAGCCATTTAAACCTTTGCATAAATTAAAGGCAGGTTAAATCACTATACTTCCTGCTGGGAATGAGTTTTTTTTAACAATTCACAAAGACATTGTTTGGGAGGAAGAGGTGCATTGAAAGGTAAATAAGAAAATCTGCTCTTTTATTTGCAGAAGAAAGGGTGCACAGTCAGAGTTATTCTAAGCTAAGTAATTCCTACCCATGTTTGTAACAGAGTATGAAAAAGCAAAGAAGCTCTTTCAGTAACAGTCTCAAGGTGGGACGATAAAAAAACATTTAGAACTTCAAACATTTTACCAATATTAACCTATCCAATATGGTGAATCCTTCCTGTTACAAGTAAACATGGTCTTTCACCAAGGGGAACCTGGTCTTTTGGTCTTTATCAGTAGGGATGAGATGAACTGACCTGGAAGTTTGGATGCTGAACCTGAACCCTGAAATTAATGGGAGCCGAATCTGACAAATCTGTCTATTAAAAAATAGGCTCATAGACCCCTCCGAAAAAGTCCCCCTGAAATTAGATTGCAAGAATGATAAAAAAATATTTGCATAGAGTCTCCCCTCCCCAAAATGCATATCAGACCCTTTAAGTCTGGTATGGAATTTAAGGGGGTAACTTGTGCAAAAAAATATGTGAGGTCCCCAGGAATTTCATACCAGACCCTTAATCCAAGCATGCAGTCTGACTGGTCAGGAAAAGGGCTTGGGGGAGGGGGTGAGCATGCCCTATCCTGAAGCATACCAGGCCACATGCCCTTAACATGGGAAGGGGTGGTGGGGTGATGAAGACAAGGGCCTCTTGCCCACAACCTTGGCCAGTTGTTGTGGATGTCTGCAGGCTAGGGGCTGATTGGAACCTAGAAGCCCGCTTTAAAAATAAAGGGGGGCCCCTAAATACTGCCCTCCACCCCATGTGAATGGGTAAGGGATACAAAGTAAAAAAGTGTAACCTAAATATAAAGACACCCAAACAAGTCCTTTATTGCAATAAATGTCCCCCATTATAACTCTACAGTCAATCACAATACTCACTGTTCGCCGACTCACTGAAGTTAAAAATTCAACAGACGCTTCGGACCAATCTCAGTGGTAATACTCCCCTAATGACAGTTCCCTGAGCTGTCATCAGCTATATAAAGAAAGGGGCGGGAAAATAGTGATAAAGAAAGGGGCGGGAAAAGTAGTGACATTATGTCATTGCCCAAAAATAGTCATTGGTTATATTTGGGCAGTGATGTCACTGCTATCCTCACTCCTTTTCTTATGTGGCAGGGGATTCCTGGCCATGTAAGCAATGTGCCAGTAACAGCGGTGGTTGCTAGGGATGAACCGGCTGCTTCCTTATTAACCATTGACAATGGGAAGCTGCCATATATTAAAGTGGTAAAAAAAATACAGAGGCATCAGTCCATAGCAGAGGATTTTGTGTGTACTAGCTGCAGCTCAATTTGTCTGTGCACCTGAGCTGTCAGAAGGATACCACAGAGTACACAAAGTCTCGGGAGTGATCCCCGCTCTGAGTAATGATGTTTTGCCTCATCTGTAGCTTGATTGTGGTTTTATTGTTTGAATAAATTGACCTGGATTTATGTACAGAGGGCACTTTTTGTCCTATTCTTTTTAATCCTTTTATAGGCTATATTCATGTATCTTGGAGCTGTCTTTATTGGAGGAGTAAAAATCAACAACTGTGAGCGAGTTTCCTAGAGCTTAGCACGGCTTTTAAAAGGGAACAGATGCCATTAGACCTTTTATAATTTAAAGTTCTATAATACAAGGTTAGCCGCAATCGTCTCCCTTTTGGTGGAGTTTTTCTTTCACATGCACACTAGGATTCAGAGTTTTGGATTGAAGATTCATTTACATTGTTTTAATGTAGACTGACACGTTGATGGACTACTTATAAGTGGTCACTGTATGTATATATACACTCACCAGTTTTCCAGTTATTTATGAATTATTCTATGCTATTACTATATAAATATATATTATGTTTATTGTAATTTTCACTTTTTGATTCATATCTTGGGAGATTTGTTAGCGTGGCACTTCAGTTATTGTATAATACAGAAAGTGCAGCGCTGGATATGTGAAGTGAATAGTGAAATTTGCTAAACCAATTAATAAACTAGTGAAGATTAATCAAAATCAATATATACAGTGGTGACCTATATATATATAGATTATAAATTATTTTTAAACGTGAACATATGAATTAAGAAAAGTGAGAAAAAGTTCCTGTAAATGAAAACTTTTGAAGGTACATAAAAGTCCAAAGCAATGTATTTGATGCGATGTAGATTTCAGGGGTACATCTTCAATAATCAATGTTGCCCACCACCGAATAGATGAATAAAAGGCTTACCAGAAAGTCTGTGACCGCCCTTATTCAGGGGGGTCAAAACAGGCTTAGCAGATATGGGGGGACCGCCACAGGGATACTCCAGGAGACACCGATGGACCGGTGCGTCAGGACTCCTTGCCAGATAACGAGCCAGCCGACAACCACTGTAGATGTTCTCCCGAATCCTGTCCTCTCATGGGGCAAACTTGAAGTTTCCACGGATCCTGTGCAAAAAGATGTAATTCATAGTGCCAAAAAGAGACAAAGAAAAAATGCTCCGCTGGTGCAGATAACTTTGGGTTTCTTTTATTGGCAAATTGCGGTATCAGGCATTAAAAAGCAAAGAAAAAATTCATCCGCCGGTTAGGTCCCCCTTAAAACCTTGGGACTTGAATTTGGTTTTGTCTGGTTTACAAAGACAGCCTTTTGGGCCGATACGACATATTCCCTTGATCTTTTTGACAAGGAAGCTGGTTTTTCTGGTTGCCATATCTTCTGCAAGAAGGGTATCAGAATTAGCTGCTCTTTCTTATAAAAAAGCCATATTTAATTATTCACAAGGATAAGGTGGTATTGCGTCCTTATCCTAGCTTTCTGCCGAAGGTGGTTTCAGGTTTTCATCTAAACCAGGATATTGTTCTACCTACATTTTTTCCAGAACCCTGTTCTAATGGAAGAAAGGTCGCTACATTTTCTTGATGTAGTGAGAGCAGTCAAAGTCGACTACTCAGAATAAAAAAAAAAAATCAGATGTTTTTGTTTGTGTTGCCTGAAGGTAAAAGTAATTATTCAAGCTTATGGTTTGAAGGGAAGGTTCCACCTTTTCAAATCAAAGCGCACTCCACCAGGGCTGTTAGTGCTTCATGGGCAGTGCATCACCAAGCCTCCATGGCTCAAATCTGCAAGGCCGCAACTTGGTCTTCAGTCCATGCATTCACCAGATTCTATCAGGTGGATATAAGAAGGCATGAGGCTATCGCCTTTGAGCGCAGTGTACTGCAGGCAAGTCCTCAGGTCTGATGGCACCCTACTTTTGTTTGTGTCTCCCTCCCCTCAGTTAGCATTGCTCTTTGACATCCCACATAGTAACTACTATGGCTCTGTGTCCCGTGATGTACAATTAAGAAAATAGGATTTTTATAACAGCCTACCTGTAAAATCCTTTTCTTTGAAGTACATCACGAGACACAGAGGTTCCTCCCCTCTTTTTGGGTATACAAGTGTATTACTTTGCTACAAAACTGAGGTACTCCCTGTAGGGGGAGGGGTTATATAGGGAGTTGAACTTCCTGTTTAGGGTGTGCCAGTGTCCATCACCTAAAGGTGGCCTATATAACCCACATAGTAACTACTATGGCTCTGTGTCCTGTGATGTACTTCAAAGAAAAGGATTTTACGGGTAAGCTGTTATAAAAATCCTATTTTTAGATGCTTATGACCTCTGCACATTGTGCATTACACAATACTGACCCTTTCACTCTGTGGAAAATAAACTCCTGATCCATGCGAGTAGGCTGGTAAAGATTGGTGTATTCTGGGCAAGAAAAAAATTACTAGAAATATCCCCACACACACCGCCCCAGTTTATTCAGTTTATGAGGTATATAATGCTTGTTTTACTAGGGGATCATCTGCTGTAGAAAAATACTTACCGTGATCCATGGTCCCACAGTCTTCCTCTCTGACAGTTGGTTATAACAGCTGGTCCCCCATAGTCACTCTCTATTTTCCTATCTTTGCCTGGTCATGTCACCACCCCTCTTACCCATGTCATCACTATCATTGTGATGCCATTACTGATGTTGCCGCCCCTTTGGCTATTGAATGAGCATGCTTTGTTCGTGATGATGTAGCATTGCCCATTGAGCATGTATTTATGGCTGGCAAGCAGAGGGTTAAATGGCACAGAAGGAGGATTTCTATGTCTGGCGGGAAAGGTTGCTTCAGAATGAGGAAGATGAAGGGAGGAGCTGCAAGCCTCAGGTCGAGTGGGCTTAGTCTATTGGAGGACAGCCCATGTGGAGCAACATGGTAAACTACTGATTTTTTTAAATATTGCACCATGACTAGATCTGTGAGAACTGACGCTATGGGATGTTTTGATTGGCTGTCTGAGCTGCACAAGAGTATCTGACCGATACAGGTGTAAGGTTGGTGCACAGCTGGTGCTTGGCTCTATGTACCTTGAAGGGTGTCTGCTGAAAGTCAAGGCATGGAGTGGCTCTGAGTGCTGTGGAGAATTGTTACTGGACCTGCAGCAAAGTAGTTTGCCCCCAGGGATCTTCAGAGTGGACTGGTACATGGGTTTTTGCACTGAGGCACCAGAATTCACCAGAGAAGCTTCAGAGAGACATGAGGCTCCTGATACCTCCACCAAGCTAAAGTGCCAGGATGTCTTCATAGCCGGGACTGAAGACCATGGTCATGGCCATTCTTGTGACCAGGAAAGGAGGATTGTGACCAGTGAGCACTGTTTCTGCCAATACCAGACTCTATTACTGTTTGTTCTGTTATTGTTCGAGGAACTGAACTGTTGCCTAAGATAGGTGGCAACCTGCTTCTGATTTAAAGTTTGCAGAAGAGATCTTCTGCCTGTGCAACAACCTGTTGGACTGAAACTGTGGTTTCTGTTGATTTCTCCTTTTTTTTCTGCAACGTTGTGGGTTTTTTTCCAACAAGAGCCTAGTCATAAGCTTGTGCTAAGAAGATCAATATGGACTGTTTGTAATTCTGTGCAGGTTGCACCATAGTTCTTTTTTTTTTTTTTTTGATAAAATAAGATCTTTCTGTTTCATTACAAGACAGCACTCCGTGTCTAACTAACAGCACTTTAATTTCAGTCATATAAAATGTATTGACTTATGTTTGCTGCACAATTTACTTTTGCCACTAAGTGGTAGCATAGTGCAAACTATACTCTGAGTCAGAAATGCTAAGAAATGTAATGCACTGCCAAATGCATTGGAGGATTATTCTTGAGGGAATGATGTTCCAAATGTAATGTATATGTGAACCCCTAACCTTGTAAAACCCATTCAATTTAAAATAGAGATAAAAGGCAAAATATTTGTAATATAACAATACATATGTATTACATATAAAAAAATATATAAATTTATTTTTTCCCGTTTTTATAAGTGATCACAAACTCTCTGTTTTCAGCTGCCTAAGGAGCTTGGAGTGCTGGATGAGGGTAGACAGCAACACATGGATCTTCCCAGTGAATGACTGTGTGTGTGTGTGTGTGTGGGGGGGGGGGGTAGGGGTGTCAGCACAAATCTTACCACTGAAGAAGAGCTAGCTGGGTATCCAGCACAGCCAGAAAACTGCCCACATTGTGCTCTCATGCCTAGTGAGTGTGGTCAGTTTTTAAAAGGAAAGCAGAGGGACTGGAAGGATCATAAGGTACACAAAGAAAGCAACACAAAGAGAACAGAAAATGTTTTCATACAAATAGATGGTACAGCAGGCACATATCAAGAATATGACATGTTGGGGTAACATATTATTTAACCTCCCTGGCAGTAATCCCGAGTGTGGCTCGGGGTTAAATTTCAGCACCATTAGCGGTAACCCCAAGCCACACTCGGGATTGCATCTCAGGATCCTGGTCTAGATTACTTACCTTGTCACCAGGATCCTGCGATATCCCCCCGCTGTGTCTGCTGGGCTGTGTGCTGGGCTCCATTTCCTGCAGACGTCGCGATGCATGGGGGTGGAGCCCAGCGGCAAATTCAAAAAGTACACAAAACATAACACATACAGTATACTGTAATCTTAAAGATTACATTACTGTATCAAATCATTTCACATCCCTTTTGTCCCTACTGCTTTGTCCAATGCCCTGCATGCACTTTTATATTATATATACTGTTCTTTCTACCTGGAAACCAGAAAGTGTCCCTTTAAATCAAAAGTGGTTTTAGACCAGCTAGAAAACAGCGATAGTAAATTTGAACACTTGCAGAATTGAGCGATAGTGAATCGTGAGGAAGTTAATTTTATTATTATTATTTTTTATAATTATTTATAGTTATTTATAATATTATAATTTATGATTTTGTGTTTCAAACTTTATCATACCCGGGATGTCTACTAGACTCTTATTTGGACAGATTTAAGTGTGTTATTACTAAGAATTACAGGCCTACAATATAAAACGCCAAATTTCTATGCAAAACAATGTACCGCTTTGAGACGCAAAAATCTGACATAATCGTACCACCAGGGTGGCTACAGAAAAACACAAAGAATACATTGTTTGCTGCTGTTTTTCTTTTTCAGGTGAGCAATAGTGAGATTTGTGCACTTCAAGAAACAATGTGGTTGATTTACTAAAACTTGAAAGTGCAAAATCTGGTTTAGCGCTGCATAGAAACCAATCAGTTTCCAAGATTTTTTGTCATAGCTTAATTGAACAAGCTGAATTTAGAAGCTGATTGGCTACATTGCACAACTGCACCAGATTTTGCACTCTCCAGTTTTAGTAAATCAACCCCAATGCATTGCACACATTTTTGTACACTTGTTTACTTGCTGCTCCATGTACTCCAAAGCTTTTCATTCATGTGAAATGTACCTTCTAACTGTTTACACTTTTAACCCCTACCTGTCCATTTGTGTGGCAGGATACTAAGCTCTTGGGAGCAGGAGTGTTTTTTTTGCAGTTTTTTTGGTCTATGAAGACAAATCTGTAGCCAGCTGAGCTGCAATTAATTTTTCAGGTCTGTTCAGGCTTTCTCCAAGCCTAGTGGTTGATTGCTCATGCCTGCTGCTGGAAGAATGTTCCAGCAAACGTTTAGGAGGATCAATCCCTGGTTTCTGAATAGTTATCTGACCCTGACCAGTCCCTAGGAGGCTGACTCAGAAGGTATTGCTGGGGATCAAAGCTCTCTTCCCCTTGGGCTTTTCACCTGGGTGGGAGCATGTGTGTGTGTGTGTGTTCCAGAAAGTTACTACTACCAAGTCTCCGCATGTGCTATGGGCTGAGGGTCTAAAGAAGACTTGCTTGAAGGAAACTTGCCTGTGGAAGCTCAGCTGGAGAGGTGGGTGCTTTTCACCTGCAGCTCCAGACGTGGAAGTACTTGTTGAAGGTGAGACACCAAAGTTGCTGCAAGAACTGTGACTGCTCTTATAGGGTCTCAGATTTATCGGCTGTCCCCTCTTTCTTCAGCATTATTTTTATGCGGCTGTTACTATAGTACCAAATATTGCTGTTACAAGATTGTTCAGAAAGCTATCCTCCGATATTTTTTGGGTGTGCCTTTGGGTATCCTGCATCCTCAATCCTCCTCCCTGACTTTTTATCAAGATCCACAACAAACCTTTAAAGATCCCTAGACTGAGCCTAAATTTGTCAGTGTGCTACTGGGACAGGTCAGGTAGCCTCTAAACAGGTAAGGGGGACCCATTCTTTTCCAGGGGCCCCTTCAGGTGTTATCGCTACACACACATATATATACTGTATATGTAAATATATATATCTATATATACAGTATATTACAAGCTGCATTACTAGTTTAAACATGATTTGCCTCTAACTGTGCTACGGTGACCAAAGCATGGTTAATGGCAAATGATTATGTATTCTAACATTCTTTTTCAAATGCAGAAAGAGTGAGAAGGCTTTGTCCACTGTGTTTAAATGTTAAATTAACAATATCAGGTTACACAGGGAAGTATGATAAACCATTTTCATGCATATCATATTCATATAAGCTTAGAGTAAATTCTGCCAGCTCTTCAGGAGAATATGAATTTTGATGAAACAGATAACACAGGTATAGGGAATTGCACATAAATATGATACACTGGAGTTGATTTACTAAAGCCAAATAGACTGTGTGCTTTGCAATTGCAATCTTTTTTTCTTAGTAAATGTCAATTTGGTAAAGCTTCACTTTGTAAATAATAGCCAATCAGGTGCAAGGAAAATTAAAAAAAACATTTTTGCTTGCACATGATTGGATGTTGGAAATCAGCAGAGATTAAACACATTTATTAAATCTCTGGGGAAAATTAGTGCAAATGCACTTGCAGGGTGCATAGTCTTTTTGACTTTAGTAAATCAGCCCCACTAAGATATATTGAGATATACTGAGATATACTGCAAGTGCACTTGGAAGTGCAGTCGCTGTAGATCCGAGGGGGACATGCAAGGAGAATAAAAAACAAGTGTATTTGCAGTGTACTTGTAGTGCAGAGTGGATTTGCCTTTAGTAAATCAACCCCATAGGATCTCATAGTTAGGTATGAGCTGAACATACCTGTGTTTATTTCAAGGTAGGTTTGCAGAACATAACTAAAGTTTGGGTGCCAAATAAAAACTCCATTGACGTCAATGAGAGCCAAATGTTAAAATGCCCATTTTCTAGGCTAATAGATGGAGGATTGGCAAACAAATCCATTGTTCTCTATGGGGCAGAGGATGTCAGAGGACATGTGTCCACTATCACCCGCCGCCATCCGATCCGACTCGCTAAGTAACAGATGGATGGGGATATGTTCGCCATCTTTCTGGTGGATAGGATCGGATGACAAATGGATGGAAATGGACATGCAGCTTGTTTCCATCCGACCGCCCCATAGAGAGCGGTGGAGTGATCCCCCCGCTGAGCAGGCGGATCTGCTTGGACAGATTCTGTCCCATGTGAAAGGGGCCTAAAGCTAAACTAAACCCATCAATTTAACAATTAAAAAAAAAGTTCTATTTCTGGCATGTCAGGAATGCTGTCACATTTGCTTGTACTTCCAACCAAACTGTCAAACCATCAAATGGCTGGAGCTATAATTGATCACAGCAGCATCATGGCAGTCGGAAATCAAACAGAGGCTAAGATGGCAGCCTTCGTGACGGAAAGGGATAGGAGGTTTTAGTCTCTCTGTGAAGCTCTACAATGCAAAATCCCTTTATATAACATGCCTGGGGGATGCCTTGGATCTGCTTGCATAGTTGTGGGTCTTTATGATGTAAACAACCTACAAAACAACCAGTAAATCCATTCATCTATACCAAACCCTTATTCTAGATGAAGGTCCAGTATAGATGTTAATAAGGGAACTTCACAAAAAAAATCATAGGGTTCCCTAGGAAAATATAAACCAGACTCTGCTGTAGATGTCAAGGGGAACCCAAAACAAAATAAAAAACAACATGGGAGAGTGAGGGGTACCAGGCCAGGGGGCTCCCCCTGGCAAAACACCTTCTCACCATGTTGATAAGTTGGGGTTTTATCAGATTCTGGAAACCCCTCTTTATTAATACTTCCCCCTCATGTGAATGAGGGATTGTACCCCTACTCATTCACCCAAAAATGTTTACAATAAATAAAGACCCCTATAAAGTTTTTGACATTTCTTTTTTTTTTTTTAAAGAAAAAAATGTCACAATGTACATTAAATGTATGTCAAAATAAAAGAAAATCCTTCTGACTGATAGACACATCCGATTGCATTGATGAAGCACCTTACACCTCTAAAAGTAAACAAAGTAGCGGGGTCTCCCAGGTGACGTCATGGCCATATTTGGTCAGTAATATCAGGCTATCCCCAGGGGTTATTAGGGATTCCCTCACCAACAATTGAATGGGGCAGGGTGATGTCACAGGTTGCTAAGTATGCTTCCTTAGCAACCATTAACAGGAAGGAAGCTGTCATATATAGTAGTGGTAGAAACACCGCTAATATAGATGATGTTCAGCAACCGCCAGACGAGCAAAAAAGTCATTCGTTTTGACGAACGCCCAAACAGTCAAAACTATGTAATAAGGACACTTTCTCATTTAGACACTTTTATAAAAAGGCATATTATCTCTGATTCATTAAAGTATAACTAAAGGCAAAACTTTTCTTTATGTTTTGGATAGAGTGGAGAGGGATTAGACCAACTGTCAGTTTTTATTGCTGTCTGTGCCCCCCATTAGAGAGATTCACCCTCTCTATTTGTTCTGTTTACCATTTTTATTGAAAGTGGAAGTAAATAAAAAAATCCAAAATTTTGGATTGTCCCCAGAAAAGTAATAGAGGGGAAATCTTCCAATGAGGACACTAGTTCTGGTGACCTGGGAGTTCCCAAAGAATTCTCTTAATTTGTAGTGATCACTTCCTGTTTGGCTATGGCTATGAGAAGTGAAGGTAAATGTCCACAATGGGAAAAAAATCTTACAAGGGTTATAACCCTCCCTTGCTCTATCCAAAATGAAAAAAAGTTTTGCCTATAGTTCTACTTTAAGATGTGAACTGTGACATTGCATGATAAATGTATGTAGCAAAGTCCCGGGGGCCCCTGAAGCCCAATGGTGATCTCCAGTGTAGAATGGGTTACAAGGCATGGTGGGTGTAATGCAAGATGAACCAGTGGGCTCCAGACACTTTTTGAATGCAAAGGGATTTATTGTCTCTTAAACAGAACTGTGTGAGAGAGGATTAGGGCCAGGACACACTTAGGCAGATGCAATGTTAATTGGCAGACTCCGAGACTTCTATAGGTAGACAGCTCCAGCCGGACACCACTTCTGTATAGGTAGGACCGCTGTATCCTATGGCAGCAATCTTGTAGCTGTTACTAACGGTAAAGGTACTTAACTATCTGCAACACAAACAGTTCTCTTTACCCCACACTCACTCACAGTGGGTCTTCATTCAACAAGCTCCCAGTCTCTCTCACTAGACTTCAGATTCACTAGCCACTGGGTTCCCTGAGCTCTTTCACTGTAGCACTCGGTATCTTCCTCAAGTGTCACCCCTGCTTCACTGCTGGGTCCCTGACTTGGCACCTGCTGATGCTTTCCCACTTCTTCACGGTCCCCGGCTGGGAAGAATTTTGCTCTGCTACTTGCCTCAGCTTACTCACAATGGTTTCCGGTAGCAAGGAGGATAGTCCCTTTGTGGCAACTCCCCTCTACCTCTGACCACAACTGGTTCCCTGGCCGGCGGAACTGTTACTTCTGGTTGGACTACAAGCCTGCAGTCCCAACCCTGTACAACTTCTGGATAGGCTCTCAGATAGCCTAGCAGCCAGATGTCCCCAGGATAGGCCTTAGCTTTCTGGCCTAGCAGCACGGGGCAATACGACACATGTCCACCCAGACAGCCCTCCAGGTGGCACAGAACCCCGATCACCTGACTTCACCCAAATAAATAGGTTCTCCCAGCAGGCTAAGGTACCCAAGTAAATCGATGTCCATTAGCTGAGATACCCTATTTATTCCTAATCTTTCCTTGCAATGCTCTTGTCTAATGTCACCAGACACCCGGCCATCTAGTGACAGAAGAGAGAAGTGCAGCAATTCCAGAATTATGGCGAAATCAATTGACCTCCTAACAATTGGCCAAGGCAACTATCACTTGGCAAATAAATTTAATAGTAACCCTGCCTAAACATCAGGGTGCTACATGTATAACAGAATTCATAAAGTTGACAGTTTTATGTAGTGATATGGCATGCAATATTTAAAGAGAAAGCCCAGAACTAGCAGCTGCCTTTCCGATTTTGTGCACCAAGCTCCAATACATCTTCAGCATAGACTCATCCTAATTTACTTTGATTTGATGGGGATCATATACTGGAAATGCTTTTATAGTGAAATCACCTTTTTATTGACTTACAACTAAGGTATCATGCATGCAGGCAAAACTTACTGCACTTGGGCAGACTCTGCAGTCCTGCACATCTAAATTATCTAAGGAAAGACAATTTTTACAGAGTTTTCACAGTTTTTAGTATGCTGTTGCTTTTCCTTTCCCCAGCTCTTATGCAGCTGAGAACAGAGATTATGTGATCACATATAAAAAAAGAAAAAAAGGTATTTATAATGTTTTTCTTATATCTATACACTAATGTTTTGCATTTCATTTTAGTTTTAAACTGTATGGGTTGTTTTACAAGGTGATCATTTGCAGTCACTTTAACCACTTGCCGCCCGCCATATAGCAAAATGACAGCGGCAAAGTGGTTTCAATACCCTGACCGGACGTCCTATGACGTCGTCAGGATATCAAGCCTCTGCGCGCATCACGCCGATTGTTGTTGAGGTGTGTCAGTCTGACACACCATAACACCAATCTAGGTAAAGAGTTACTGATGGAAACTCTTTACAACGTGATCAGCCGTGTCCAATCATGGCTGATCACAGTGTAAACAAGAAGAGCCGTCTGTCAGACGCGAGTAGTGGAGAGGCAATCAGCTGCTCCTCTGACAGGGGGGTCTCTGCTGATTGATTGTCAGCACAGCCCACCAAGGATGCCCACACTGGACCACCAGGATGCCACTAGGACCGCCAGGGATGTCACCACCAGGTATGCCACCCTAGACCACAATGGATGCCAATCAGTGCCCACAATGGATGCCAATCAATGACCACAATGGATGACAATCAGTGCCCACAATGGGCATTACTGATTGGTAGGCATTATTGTTTGGCCCTGATTGGCATCCATCGGTACCATCAATTAGTGTACATCAGTGCCACCTTTCCGTGCACCTATCAGTGCCCATCCGTGCCACTTATCAGTGCCCATCCATGCCACTTATCAGTGCCCATCCGTGCCACCTATCAGTGCCCATCTGTGCCACCTATCAGTGCCCATCCATGCCGCCTATCAGTGTCCAACCGTGCCACCTATGTGTACCCATCAGTGCTGCATATCAGTGCCATCTATCAGTGCCCCATCAGTGCCGCATATTAGTGCCCATCATCAGTGCCCATCAGTGCCATCTCATCAGTGCCATCTCATTGGTGCCACCTCATTGGTGCCCATCAGTGCCTGTCAGTGCAGCCCCATCAGTGCCCATCAGTGAAGGCGAAAACTTACTTACAGTTTTTACAAAGTTTTGTAACAGAAACAAAAAAAAACGTTTTTTTCAAAATTTTCGATCTTTTTTTTATTTGCTTAGCACAAAATAAAAATCCCAGAGGTGATCAAATACCACCAAAAGAAAGCTCTATTTGTGGGAACAAAATTATAAAAATTTAGTTTGGGTACAGTGTTGTATGACCGCGCAATTGTCATTCAAAGTGCAACAGCACTGAAAGCTGAAAATTGGTCTGGGCAGGAAGGTGTATAAGTCCCCTATATTGAAGTGGTTAAATGCTTGTTTTGGTCTAGGGGTACTAGAAAAAGCACATTTTCTTATGTGATCTGCGCTTCCTCCTGTCTCTTAGGGCAAGGCTTGCAGGCTCTTCTCCCCCATGCTTTACCATCAACTACAATGCAACTACAATTCAAAGCCCATAGCCCTGCACTGGACAAGAGGACACTGAGGACCAGTCCAGCACTAGAATGTAGTGAAAAGGAAGGAACAAGGGATCAGATTAGTAAAAGTTTGTTTTTGCTGATCCCCTAGACCTAAACAAGCATTTAACTTTTGTTTTCCCCAGAAATCAGCTATAAAGCAGAACTCTAGCTTTTGTGAGAAAAGAAGCAATATTTAAACAGGTGATTATATTATGTACCAAAGTTATGTATAAAAAATTGCTTTATTCCAACACTTAGATTTTTGAGAGATGAGCCACTTGTGTGCAGTAATAATAATGTACAAAGTTCCTTCATAAGATATTTCGTCCCTTTCATCCCAAGTAACTACACACTTGTAACTGGTATATGTTGCATTCTGAGGGACATGCAGAGCCATTGCCTACTCCTCCAGTCAAGCATACCTCCATTACCTCACTTCCAGTAAGGGAATGATACCTTGCCTCATTGTGTCCTACATCAACTCTTCCTTCCCTGTACCTAGTGATCAGGCCTTAGATCTCCGTAATGCCAGTCTGCTAACAGCAGACTGAAGGAGACAGAAAGCTAGGGAGGGAGTCAGAGCACCAACCCTCTCACTACCCAAGGACCTGTTACCTAACTAGCACGCCAAACAACTGGTTGCTGTAGCTGTTCTTCCTTTCGGCTACCTATCGCAACCATCCCTTCTTCTTTGCCTTGCGAGTTTAGAAATAGGGCATGACCCAACATGAAACCCTTGAAGAACTTCAGACCAGGCCCAAAGCAGTTGAAACAACTTTTACTGAGAATCAAGCAGAACATGTATAACATGCATAAAAATCCTTCTCCTAACTACACCTAACTGTGGCTGCCCCAGCATACCTGCATAGGTAAAGTCCTTTTGGGTGAAGAAGGTTATTGGGAGAACTCAAGTTGAGGTGTCCATTGTCATGGGTATCCCGAAGAGTAGGCGCTCAGAAAGTGGACCACAGGTCCCAGCAAGCTTCAGTGTCACGTACCTGGTTGGAGGCCGAGGTGCTGAGAGGGCTTCATTTGCGGCTGAGTGCAGGGCACCTCTGACGGTGGTGACAGGGAGTGCTATGCCCAAAGAAGCAGAGGTTGCCATCAGCGATAGGCTGAGTGATGAGATGTCTGCTGGATGGCGGCTGGACGAGCAGAATGGCCAAAGGGAGAGCCAGGAGCAGGGTCAGGAGCCTGGCCAGTAGTCATACACGGAGTATCACCCAGGGGTAAGGCAGCAAGCAAGGTCAGGAGAAAGCCGTGGTCATACACTGGTAATCTGGCAGCAGAGGAGTCCAGAAGAGCAAGCCAGAGGTCATATATGTGTACAGCATACAAGAGCATAGTTAATGGAACAAGCCGAGGGTCAAAGCCGGGAATGGAGACAAGACAGGTCAAAAGCAAGCTGGGTCGGTAACAATAAATCCAATAGTATCAAGAACAGGAACACGCGGGGGAGCTGAAGATCATCCAGCAACTAGTGGCTAATGCTTCTGGCTTTAACCTCCCTGACGGTTTTCCCGAGTGTGGCTTGGGGTTAAAATTCAGGACCATAAGCGGTAACCCCGAGCCACACTCGGGATTACATCGCAGGATCCTGGTGCCTCCTTACTTACCTTGTCCCCGGGATCCTGCGATGTCACCCGCAGTGTCCGAGGGCTCCGTCCTCCTCCGAAGCCTCTCTGTGCCAGGCTCCGTTCCCTGCGAGCGTCGCGACGCACGGGGGCGGAGCCTGGTGGCAAATTAAAAAAAAAGTAAAAATCATAACACATACAGTACTGTAATCTTACAGATTACAGTACTGTATGAAATTATTTCACATCCCTTTTGTCCCCAGTGCTTTGGCCCATGCCCTGCATGCAGTTTTATATGATATACACTGTTCTTTCTGCCTGGAAACTGGAGATTGTCCATAGCAACCAAAAAGTGTCCCTTTACGTCAAAAGTGGCTTTAGACCAGCTAGAAAACAGCGATAGTAAATTAGAACACTTGCAGAATTGAGCGATAGTGAATTGTGGGGAAATTTATTTTATTACTATTTTTTTAAATTTTTTTTTTATTATTTATTTTTATTTATTATATTATAATTTATGTTTTTGTGTTTCAAACTTTATCATACCCGGGATATCTACTAGACTCTGGTTTGGACAGATTTAAGTGTGTTATTGTTAAGATTTACAGACCTACAATATAAAATGCCAAATTTCCATGCAAAATAATTGTACCGCTTTCAGCACCTAAAATCCGAAATAATCATACCGCCAGGGAGGTTAAATAGGCTAAATAAATCTAAATAAATATATACGCTGCTCTTTCCAAAGTCATACACTATACCAGTGTAAAAAGAAACATAAAAAACCTCCAATAGTGAAAAAAACATCTTTGCTAACAGTGGAAAGTGACAATAGTGCAATAAATGAACACATATATTAAAAATTAATATAAATATTACACATACAATAAAAAATAAAAGTTGTGTATATAAAAGCATAAACAATGATGATAATAGATATAAAGTGCTACTGTGCAAAGGGGTGCAATTCCCACTTTTATGATCCTGTATAGATTATCAGTGACCCACTAATGCATAAAAAAGTGCTCCTGTGCATGTGCATAGCATCCAGTATTATATAGTATATCAATATTGCATTGCTGGGTTGTTCAAAGAAGTGCTCCTGTACAAGTGTATGGTATCCAAAAAGAGTCTATCCAGATGTAATAAAGTTCATGCGATTATAAAGTTCATGCGATTATAAAACCGATAAGTGCAATAAAGTTCATGCGATTATAAAATCCAGAACATGCTGCAGTGTTCCCCAGTCTGGTGCTCCCCTTAGGTATTTAATGCTCACCTCAGAGCGTGCAACCTTGTAACTAAGCGTAGTCAGAACATATATGAACCACCTCTGGGCTCTTGTAGTTACACCAGAATCCTGGACTCGTCAGTATGGTGCCTCGGTGAGTGTATAAAATAAAGACTTGATAGTGTAATAGAGACGGTTAGCGGTTTAACGGTTAAATAAACAGAAAGCAAAAAAGGCCCCCAACTGGGGTACTCACATAGATTAGGTGCGCCAGTGCACTGCTCTATATAAGGTAAAACAATGGTAAATACCAGTCCAGTGTATGTATTTATTTATCCACATTTGCATGATATATGAGGCATGTTTAACGCTTGCAGCTGATTTTTGATAATTAAGGCATTTTGGATTAGTGGAGGCTCACAGGACTCTTTATATTTTGGCTTTAAATAGGCCACTGGGCACCAGAATCTGTTACGCATTGCGTGCGCTGGCACATTAAACTTGGCGGGTGCTCATGCCCGCGTGCACATGCATATTAGCATTTGCAAATTTCTATGTACCAATGGTGAATTTCTATGTACCAATCTACACTTCTGCTAGGCATTAGCAGATGTGCCAGTTATTCTGCCGACTGTTCTCTGACATTCTGTAAAGTTCCCATTCACTTGCCCGCTCATAAGACCCCTTGGGACCTCAACCTCCTCCTTTTTTATAACACATGGGAAGGAGGCTGGACCCCAGAAAAGCACACACACAAGGTCAGGGAAGGAGGAAAAAGATTAACCACTTCCCTTTGACCTGGCAGCAAAGTAACTAACTAAAACATATAACACAGTAGGCAACCTGCCTACACCCTGACTTTGACCCATCAGCCTCTAACAGTTTATGTACAGCAGAGCTCAGACTGTGGGAGGGATAAGCAGCACAAGGAGCCAAACAGTTGTGCTGCAGTGCAAGGAACACGCTGATATTAAGAGATATGAGCTCATCAGTCTGCTGCTTTTCATCTCATTATCCAATCATAGGGTAGGATAGGGAGGTGACCTGCAAGTGTTATTGAACTGCAGTAGAAAAAATACAGGTCTTGTCTGCTGTCAGACACGGTTGTGGGTTTTGACAGAGCTGTAGACATTTCAGGACTGGATGAACAGACTTCAGTCCTTTGGCAGGCAAAGTAGCTCCTTTATATGTATTTCATCTGTGTATTTAGCTGTCTGCCTTGAGTTCAACTTTAACTCGCTCTTTCTGTATTGTTACCTTTCTACACTTACACTATGAGCAAGTTCATCTGCTGCTGTAATGAACAAAAAAAATCAATCTATGTATGCAGGAACACATACCCTGTTATTACAAGCTGTTATGGGCTCCCTTAGGAAGGTTCTGTGAACCTTTGATCTGTCCTTTCTGCCTATTCATTCCTAGGTTTAGCTAAACTTGGATTGGTCCTCCAGGAGCTTTATCAAACCAGACTTCTGGGATTTATTTAATTAAGGAGCAATTAGTTTGCACTGATTTCTATATCACTAAACAAAATGTTTATTGTATTGGAAAGCTGGCTTGTCTCTGACCCTTTATTCAAAGTAAAACTGTTAAGTGAAACCAATTATTATCATTATTCTGCTGGAGACAGCCTAAAAATCACTCCCATAAGGTGCGCCATAGAGACCGCCATTGATGGGCTACATTACACACTGTGAGAAACTGTTAGAATACACGTAACTCAAACAGGGAAGATATATTCCATGTGTTAATCAGGATTTAAAAGTCATTTAGTCTCAATTCACAAAGTTTTAGTACAAGCAACTTTATTTTCAGACATGTGAATTAAATTTAAAATCTAAGAGGACTGCCTGGAGCTTAATAATAAATAATACTTTTTTGAAAATAAATACCCATATCCTGGTGTGTTAGCTTTGTGATTTGAGCCCATTGCTAAGCTTTGGGGCCAGAACGATTTAATGATGTGTTTTGGACCCATTTCATGAAGGGCATCTTGTTTCAAAGTCTCCTACCAAATAGGCTTAGGCTCCCTGTTCACTTTTATAGTGGAACTCCAGCTGAATCTTTTTTTTTTTGTTTTTTTTTTGGATAGTGTGCTGTAAACAATATGGATAAGGATTGCATTTAGGCTATATGAATGCAATATTCAGTTCCATTTTTGTGTTTCTGCTTGGGATGGAACATGCTGCACAATAACTATATTAGGGAAGGCATGTACTTTTCTGTTTTTATATATTTGGTCATTTTTAGTAAAACGCAATTATTTAAAAAAAAAAAAAAAATCAGTACAATGACAGACAGAACAGGAAGTGAAATGAGATCTCCCCACTTCAGTGTCAGATAGAACAGGAGGAGAAAGAAAATCTCCCCAATGGGCAAATTATATTTTATTAGCTTATTTTGGTGAGTGTATCTTCCTTTATCCCTTTGCTTTAAGTAGTCCTTAAATTATGATTACAGAGTTCTAGGACTGCAATACAAATCTCTAATTCAAGCAAACCTCATTTCACCCTTTTAAACTCTTGGAGCTCTACCCTGATAAGACAGAGATCTTTATCTTTTCTTGCAGAACTCAACCATGAGCCCATAATTCAGACCTATGAGTGAATAGTGTATTTTGAGTGTTATTCCTGAGGTTTGCTTCCTCTGTACAAGGTTTCACCTTGTAAAAATAAATCAGTCATTGATATTTGACAATATTACCATGAAGTCACCTTTTCTAACATCCAAAGAAAGGAAAAGTCTATTTCCTGTGAAGCCGAAACATTATTTGTATTCTTGTAGATGAAAGGATAAGCAGGAAGTTTGTTAGCAGAACCCATCCATCAGTGTCCTCCCAGAAATTAATAATCACTGACTCTACATAAAATATATGATGTTGAACCTTCAATTGGGCATTTCTCCTATTGTCCTATGGGGGTCATGCATTCAATATAACAGCATTCTATTCATTTCACTAGGTGGGATTCTGCTTTTTAATGTGCAGTTTCATTTACATAGATATACCAGGTTTATTTTCTAAAAATCAAACTCCACCTTTTAAGAACAAAACAATAAATTGTCCTGCCCTTGTAAAAGTAAAAAATAAAGAGCATTTTGCATTGCAATACTTACCTTATCTCTGGTCCTGCCACCTGAAAACTCAAGGTGCTGTGGCCTGGGGCCAGGAAACCATGACATCACATGACCAGCTGCAAGCTACTTGTAACTAAAATTCTACTTTTTTATTTCAATAATTGTAAGTTAATAGAGAATAGACTCATAATTTGGCGTTGTTTATATGGTTCGTACAATTTTAGCACGAGTGGTCTTTTTTTCTGTTCAGTTGCACTTTAAATAGTAGAAATTATCTTTTAAAAATATAATTACCTTTTATGCTAAACTTTCTCTTAAATGATCTTCTGCAGATATAGTTGTGATTAATAGTGCTCATATTTTTTTTCCATCGATATTTTTTATTGGTTTTACAGTAACAGTAGAGAAGTAACAAGCAATAGTAAAAAGACAACTTTTGAACGTATAGTATTAACAGAAGCAAATTTTTTACCAGTCCGGAAATCGCAATGACATAGGAGAATTAGTATCACAAAGGTTTCAATAACAAGTAAATGTATTGAATATGCGTAGCAAATGGTATAATGCCCAAGCGTTTTATAGATCTACATTTGGTATCTGAAGCCAAGGCTTCCAGGCATTTGCAGATTTTACCTGCGAATTGGTTTGCAAGGCAGAACAGTACTCAAATTCTTTAACTAGTTTAAATTGTTGTTTAACGTCTGAGATGTTTGGGACTGAGGAGCTTCTCCATTTACGCTTGGTAAGCAGTCTAGCTGCAAGCAATATGTGCATGACCAGTATTCTGAGGTCGTGGGGAAAGGTTTCAATACCCAGGCTTAGTAGAGCTAATGAGGGAGTAGGGTTGGTTAGAACTCCTGTGATTTCTGAGAGAAAGGTAAATACCCTCTTCTAGAAGGGATAGGTAAAGGACACTCCCAGAGAATATGTGAGAACATCCCCGCCAGCAATGGTTGTTGTCCAAGTTTGCGAATTTATACATTTGAACAGGAGTGAGGTACCATATATGGTGTATTTTTTGTGACAATTGCCAGTAGTTAACACATCTAGATGCTTTATAATTGTAGGTAATGACTTGTTGCCACTGGTAGTCGGAGAAAGAGGATTGTAAATCTCTTTCCCATCTTTTAAGTGCTGAAGTCTTAACAAATGTGGATTCACTGTGGAGGAGGTTATACGAAAGTGTGATACCCTTCAGTTTAGGGGATTCTGATGTCCAAACGCTCCAAACCTTATCAGGTAGGAGAAGTGCTGGGGCAGGATTTTTATGTAGGTAGGAGGCCAGATGTCTATATGTGAATGACCCCTGTGGGGGTACTAGATGCTTGGTTTATATGGTCGAGAAAGGTAGGACCTGGTCATTTTGCAGGATTAATGTTATTGGTCGGTTTCTTAGGTGTGACCAATGCTTAAGGGATAGTTCTGGGAGTATGAACTTAAATGGGACAGAAAATTTTACTTTTTAATGTATGGTATGATTCTTCTGGGAGGGAGGTGTGCAGGGGATTGTTTGGGGGTAAAATCCTGGACATGGACTTGAAGCTAACCGGAAACAAAACTAAGAAATAAACCTGAACTCACCACAATGCAATACTATGTGAAAATTCTTACACCACCTTAACTGGGGAAATCAATTTATTTAAAGTTATATAGTTTATGCAAATATTATCCACGTGGATTAAAGGGAACCTGTCACCACAAAAACATTACTAATATGTTTTGCTGTCCTGAAAAAAATGCACATGCCTTTCTTTTAATGACCAAACCCAAGTGTGCATGGCAAGCCATTATTACTTGTTATATATGCATGTTTGTAATTATTTTTAGAAGTACTGCATGGCTGTTTACTCTATTTGCTTTACTAGCCTTCAGAAGTTTCTTGTTAAAGTAATTTTATCTTTTTTCTTATCTTACAAGCAATGGCTATGGTAAACTAATATACACAAATTGACACTATTGGAATGTAACCCATAGTGCTGCTACATTTGGATAAATTCTATCAATTCAAAATTGTATCTTCTGACCTCTATTATACGATAAATTCTACCAATATATATATATATATATATATATATATATATATATATATATATATATATATATATATACTGTATATAGTCACAACCCTATAGTGTATCACACATGCAAACAAATATATGTGTTGATTTGAAATAATGACTGCTCAATTTGCAAGGTGTGTCTTCACTTTGTTTAGTGAATAAGGTGATGTTGTATTCAGTTTCATTATCCAATCATGTACAAGGGAAAAAAAATGCTTATTCTTTTTTATTTTCCGTCCCCTTGACTAGGCTTTTCAAAGTGAAAGTAGCTTCATCTTATGCATTAAACTATGGGGACTTTACTTTAGTAAATCAACCTAATAGTTATTAAAAATTAACATAAAAAATATACATGTAGCAACTCCTCATGTAGCTTTTTCATGTGTCCACAGCATTAATGTTTAATCACACTATCAGTGCTGTAATGCTTCAACGTTGCTGTCATGTGCATACACCATAGACTGATCCACATGCCCATTTGTCTTTGTTTTATATTTCACAATTCAATTAAGAAATCTCTGTGTTTTGGATCCACGCTACTCACTGTTCCTTTATGTATGGGCGCGCTGTCATCTCAAACCTTCCTTTAATACACCAGCCACATTTATGATAAATTTATATAAATGTGCCAATAACTGACATTGCTGTAATGTATAGCACCCTGTAGATCATATTTTTTAGCAGCAGAGTCCAGGACAAAATTAGCTAATACTACTAAGCTCTTGTCAGCAAAACCTGAGAGTCGCTGTGTTATTGGATTGTGAACAGACTCTCTTAATTAATATGAGGACAGTTCCGCAGGAATTATGGATTTTGTCCTTTTCAGTTTAATGAGCACTAAAGAGTATTAGTACATATATTACTCTGCCCCCGCTACAATCACAATGATTCCTTGTTGCACCATCCTTTTTTGAATAGGGTCCAAATTGTCATATTTTTTGTTTGGGTAATAACAAACTATTGATGTTTCTGAGTTCACAGGAATGATACAACCTTGGATGAAGCCAAGTCAATAGCTTCTGATGTTCACATTAGAGACTTTAAAAATCAATACAGTTTTCCTGTTATTCTTTTATGATTAAATCAATCCATGTTTTTTACTCATTGCATAAAGAATAGATCATTGCAAAATGGCCAGTAAATGCAGAGCTTCCTGCAGACAGAAAGGTGTCTCTGACACCAGCAAGGTTTACATATACAATCTGTGCACATTTGACTTTTTTTCTAAATGTATTATATAGAGAATAGATAACTATTTACATTAGTCTCTTCCACAAAGGAGTTATAGGCCGTGCTATAAACAGGTGAAAAATTTGAAACGTTACTTTGTTTTTGTGGCTTTTTCTTACTACCCCTTTTAGTTGGTTATGATTTTTTACCAATATTTCACTGCTTAATGTATGATGGCATTATACTTTTAAATCCACATTACTAATGTACTTAATGCTCCTAATTATCCGTGCAGAGATCTATAAAAAATTTAGGTTTTTATGCAAATGGATATTGAAAATATTTATGAGACATTTTGAGGTTGTTATAAGTGAAATACACCATGTTTTTTTTGTTTTCGTCTTCATAATAGTTAAAGCTTATCCAAACCCAAGAACAAAAATGTCATATATTGCAGGTTAGCAGGCCTTAGACATGGTGGCTGCATCTGATTATTATTATTTTTTTTTTATTATTATTATTGTGTAAAAATGTTTTATTTTCCCTTATTTTCACCTACTAATCCTGCCAGTAACACATTTCTTATCCTAGAGTTACAACATAACACACTGTATAGTATCTGTAGAGGAGCAGCGTCGTCCCCCTAGGCCGCTCATTCATGATTTGGACTATGACCCTCCCCCTTTTCCTAATATCCATAACATAGGAGGTAGGTGTTCTGCAGTCCACAGAGATATCTAGGAACAATACTAACTGATAAGTACTATGGTACTTAATGCTCCTAATTATCCATGCAGAGATCTATAAAGAATTTAGGTTTTTGTTGCAAATGGAAATTTAAAAATATTTATGAGACATTTTGAGGTTGTTATAAGTGAAAAACACCATATTTTTTTTTTTTTTTCGTCTTCATAAAGGTTAAAGCTTATCCAAGCCCAAGAACAAAAATGTCATATATTGCAGGTTAGAAGGCCTTAGACATGATGGCTGCATCTGATTATTATTATTTATTATTATTATTATTATTATTATTATTATTGTGTTAAAATGTTTTATTTTCCTTATTTTTACCTACTAATCCTGCCAGTAACACATTTCTTATCCTAGAGTGACAACGTCACACACTGTATAGTATCTGTAAAGGAGCAGCGTCGTCCCCCTAGGCCGCGCAATCATGATTTGGACTATGACCCTCCCCCCTTTTCCTAATATCCATAACATAGGTGGTAGGTGTTCTGTAGTCCACAGAGATATCTAGGAACAATACTAACTGATAAGAGTGTAGCACAAGCAGACAGCACAGGCAATTATCCAAGCACTAGATTTATAGCCAGATCAATGGATATTTTTTTTCCACTTATCAATCAGATATAGTAAAATGCTTAGGATATAATATTTAACTGACCAAAAGGTAACAAATAATATTTAATGTTTAGGGTTTACATACAATTTAAGAGTTACTAAGGACTTTAAAAGGGAACTTACCTCAAAGTGGCACATTTATTTATTTATTGTTTTGCCTTGTCAGTTTTCTGCATTTGTTTCAGTGTGTCACAAAACACCTGAAAATAGACTTCTGAAATCACTCTAAGCGCTGCGCAAACTGTTGGCACTATATAAATCCTGTATAATAATAATAATAATAATAAATCATTGGGAGATCTAGAAGAGTTCAGGGAAAAATTATATATATATTTTTTTTATAAAAAAGCCCCATAAAAGGTAATGAGTGGGGTTGATTTACTAAAGGCAAATACACTTTGCAAAGTGCAGTTGCACTCTGCAAGAGCAGTTGCTCCAGAGCTTAGTAAATGAGCAAAAGCTCTGCTGACTTCCATCATCCAATCACGTCGTCCAATTACGTACAAGCAAAAATTCTGTTTTTTTTTTTATTCTCCTTGCACGTGATAGGGTACTTTTTGCAAAGTGAAACTTTACCTCATTTACTAAGCTCTGGAGCAACTGCACTTGCAGAGTGCAGCTGCACTTTGCAAAGTGCACAGTCTATTTGACTTTAGTACATCAACTCCATAGTGTTTTTACATTAAGAAGCACATCAAATGCAATTTCATTGTGGCCTGCATCAGCATTATAATTGCCCTCAAAGGGACAGTTTTATCTGTAAGACTAGATGTCCAGAGCACCTCACTCCCCCTTATATCAGATGTCAAGAGCCTCCCACCATCAAAAGTCAAGAATCCCTCCCATCCCTTACATCACAGTGCATCCCCCCTTACCTTATACTGCTGTTGGGAAGAAGCTGGGGCAGACCTGGGAAGCAAAAAGTGTAGGGTCTAGAGGAGAACCAGAGGCAGGCTGGAGTCAGCTGCCGGAGTCTGCTGAATGTTGAGACCAGGGGAGGCAGAGACGAGGGGGTGCTGCAAAGAAATGCAGGATCTGGAGGAGGAGTCCTCTTCTCTGCTGCTAACTGCTGAGATAAGGTGGGGGCGGAGAGGAGCGGGGTAGTGCAGCTGCAGGAGAAGTGCGAGGGCCACATGATCTTGCCTGGCGGGCCAGATTCAGGTAAGTTCACCTTTCTAAAAAAAATCATAAATGCACATTGTTTTGCAGATAAAAAAATGTGCATTTATTATTTATTTTTATTTTTTTAACTTCCATGGCGGTATTTACTGAGTCTGGCTCGGGGTGGAATTTCAGTTCCAAAAGTGGTAACTCCGAGCCAGACTCGGGATCGCATCGCAGGATCCAGGAAGAGCTTACTTACCTTGTCCCCTGGATCCTGGGTTTGTCTCCCCGCAGTGTGAGCGGCTCATCCTCCGCTCGATTTATCACAGAGCCAGGCTCCGTTCCCTGCGAGCGTTGCCACGCACGGGGACGGAGAACGGCGCCAAATTCAAAAGTGAAACACACACAATACATATACAGTACACTGTAATCTTACAGATTACATTACTGTATGAAATTATTTCATATCCTTTTTGTTCCTAGTGGTTTGTCCAGTGCCCTGCATGCAGTTTTATATTATAAAAACTGTTCTTTCTGCCTGGAAACTGGAGGCTGTCCATAGCAACCAAAACCGTCCCTTTATATCAAAAGTGGTTTTAGGCCAGCTAGAAAACAGCGATAATAAATTAGAATCACTCGCAGAATTGAGCGATAGTGATTTGTGGGGAGCTCCGTCATCAAACACTGAAAAGTAATGACAGCGACAATTCTGCAACTGAGCAAATTTCAGATTTGATTACATTATTGAATAATTTTTATTATTATTATATTATTATTTGGTATAATTATTTATAGTTATTTATTATATTATAATTTATGATTTCGTGTTTCAAACTGTATCATACCCGAGATGTCTACTAGACTCTTGTTTGGACAGATTTAAGTGAGTTATTTCTAAGAATTACAGGCCTACAATATAAAACGCCAAATTTCCATGCAAAATAATGGTACCGCTTTCAGCACCTAAAATCTGAAATAATCATACCACCAGGGAGGTTAAGGAGCCTGTGAAGCATTGCACCTGCAATTAACAGATCATGGGTGCAATCTCAGGCTCCTGCAGACTCTCAGTGTATCTGTCTGCTTGTACCTCGTACAGACAGGCAGACTAGCGTCCTGGTAGTTAATTAAGAACTACAAGCCATTCAGTCACAAAGGCTGTCAGTAGTTGTAGTTAATTCATTCACAGATCTCTGTAATTGAATGACATGGCCATGTAATCTGGGTGGAGCAGGTGGAACAACATGTTCCCAAAGGTGAACTTATCCTTTAGAGAGGAGCTTCAGTCAATTCAGCAAAAATGAAAAGTCAGCAGTTATGAAAACTGTAGCTGCTGACATTTAATAAACAGACACTCACCTGTCCCAGGATCCAGCGACCTCCTCACCCGAGCTGGTTCTTTACTGTTCTTCGGATTCCCGGCACTGACATGTTAACTGTGGGCAGCCTGCTTCACAGCCAGCTGCCCACTGCACATATGCGAGCCTTTCTGCACTTTGTGAAAGGTCCCGCAGCATTCTGGGACCTGTGACGTGTCCCAGAAGTTTGCGGGCGGGGGGCGAGAAATTCTGGTGGATCCACTGTGGCAATCTGACTGCTTGTGGGAGTGGGTCCCTGTCAAAACCAGGTACCTGCTCCCCTCCCTCCCAAAAAAAAATTCAAATGTGGCAGATGAGGTGGCAAAGAGGAGGAAGAGCAGAACTTCAGTTTTTGGTGCATATCTATGGTCAAAATGTAAAATTCCATATTAATTTCCTCCTTGTATTTCAAGTATTTAAACTTATGGCCCTCCAGCTGTTGCGGATCTAAAAGTCCCATCATGCCTCTGCCTGAGGGAGTCGTGCTTGTAACTGTCAGCCTTGCAATACCTCATAGGACTTATAGTTTCGCAAAAGCTGGAGGACCGCCAGTTTGAGACCCCTGATTTAAAGCCTACTCCTATTAAATGGAATGATGTATTCACTATACCCTGCGAGTAGGCACTGCTGTGTTACACATTTCACAGAACCTGGTTTTGAACTACAGAGGTGCTGAGAGGAAATTTTCAGGGGTCAATACAGGAATCGCTGCTGCAATAAGGTACCATGGCATATGTAAATTAAATAGCAAAGGAGAAGCTGCAAAGCATACAGGGAATCCAGGAAGTTGCAGAAAGAGATGGCCAGGAGACAGGGCGCACTTACAACATGAAATGTGAATTACCAAGTAAGTAATCAAAATGCAAGGATGGTGTGTGTGGGCAAAATGTAACTCAGTCCCATAAGGAATGCCATAATCCAAAAACAAAAAAAATGCCCAAGGGACTTTATGAGACACATTGAAGACAGTTAACTGTATGTCAGGAAGAGTTCATCTGTTGGTGGCGCTGTCGGTCTCTTGGATCGCAGTACCAGTGTCCACCAGTGGGTGTCTTCCAACACTCTGGATCTGTAGTGGAGGGATTCACCTGATGGTGGCACTGTTGGATCCTTTGGCTGTAATACCGGTGTGTCCACCAGTGGGTGTTTCCCGGCACTGTGGAGCAGACAGGACTTCCTGCGGTAAGGTGTCACTTGAGGCTAATTACAGGCATTCATATAAATACCCGGCTAATGAATGCTCTCATTGCC
This sequence comes from Lithobates clamitans, assembly GCA_037952925.1. Classification (NCBI taxonomy): domain Eukaryota; kingdom Metazoa; phylum Chordata; class Amphibia; order Anura; family Ranidae; genus Lithobates; species Lithobates clamitans. The sequence goes on from JBBGZY010001482.1 coordinate 527,162, forward strand.
CTGGTATCTTCCTTGTGCCCTGATCTGTACCTGCGACCTGTGAACCTGATTCTGCAACTTGTAACCTGTGTACCTGATCCTGTTACCCTGTGCATCTGATCCTGATCCTGTCCCTCCTTTTACCTTGCATCCCTGCCCTGTAGCCTGATCCCTTTGCATCTTCCCCCATCTGCTGATTCCCTGTGTATGACCCCGGCCTGCCTTATGTTTGTGATTCTGGAACTGCCCTTGTTTATCTGCTGATCTCCTTTGAATGACCCTGGCCTGGCTACATTTAGGATTGCGGTACTTCCCTTATATTGTATATAGTTATTGTTTGTGGGTCACTGTTTGGTTGGTTGTTCACTGTTTATATTGGAGGTGTTTATATATTGTTATCAATTATCCTTAAATAAACTTAATTATTCACTAACATGCGTTTTGGTTCTCTCTGTGCAATCCACACAGTCTGGTCATACCAATGACACTGTGTACATTTTAGTGAGAATAAATATGTTAAAAAAGTACTCAAGCTGAGTATAAAATCTTTAATAGACAGGCACAAAAGAATGATGTGGTCCTTCTCATAACTACCGGTCAGGATGGTGTGGACCAATCCGTATATCCTTGCACATTTTATGTGTATGGACCAGCAGTCAGTTGGTTCTTTTTTACTTTATTTGACTTGTGTGGTTTTTTTTTTTTCATACTAACGACCTGGTTTCCCCGTAGACATCTATCAGTTTTTACATGGCCTGATGAAGTGAGTGCTGTCTTGGGAAACACGTCAAGATTTGTGCAAGAGCTTGTCTACTATGAATTTTTCATGATTTTTAATATTTATGTAACTATTAGCATACACATACATGATTATTTTGTGCATGTCTATTAAGGATGATATACTCAGCTTGAGCACTTTTTAACTTGCTTATTCTCAATAAAATGTAAGTTTGTGCTGTCTTTAATGTGTCTCATAAATTAAGTGTATGCTGTGACCATAGATTTCCTCAAAGTTTTTTTGATGTTATTTTGCCATTTAACTTGCTTAAGCTTCCATATGTGTGTTATTTAACTATAGAGTTTTGTAGATAGGTCTTTAGAAGCAGGAGAGATTAGCTACTACAGTGATTTTGCCTAATTGCTAAACAACTGTTGCGATAAGACACCAACACACAGGGTGTGCATTGTTTTCAAAAAGCCAGCCAACTTATGACCTTGCATTGTGAGAAGCAACAGAAAGGCAGCCAATACATTAGTAATTTTGTTTTTTGTTCAGCCAGCAGGTTGAATGAAAAAAGAAAAAAAAATACCAGATTCTGGACTTTAACATGCTAAATCATTGTACTCTGATAGCGTGGAGACTTCCCCTCCATCAGAATACACTGATCTGTCTAGAAATACCAGAGTGGTTGTACAGATGTCAATCAGTGGATCGACTTCTGTACAACCAGCCTCCCCATACGTGGATCGAAACACGGCTGGTCCCTGCTGAAACAGTTGAATTTCAATCCATGCATGGCTGGCTTTAAACACAATCACTTTGTAGCACCATTAAGTGGGAAGAGGAGCCTATGTATGTATGTAGTGACAAAATATGGTTGCCCTCATGTGCATAAATAATTATAAACTATACAAAGAAACAAGGTTTTTAAAACATTAACATGCATTACCCAGGGGACCCATTCCATTCCACTCTGTTCTACTCTATCTAATCTCTCATTCCTCCCCCCCCCTTTTTCCTTTTATTTTTATTTATTTATTTTTTTTGTTAAGTTTTTTGTTCATTTTTTGGGGTTTTTCTGCTCCATCATTTTAGACTATGGTTCAGCCACACCATAATGATGGAGGGAGGGGTGAGGGAGGGGGGACTTTTCGGTTTTAAGGGGTGCTATCAGGAGACAAGGAAGCCTCTTGGGTCATAATATAACCTTTCTTAGTGGGTTTTGTTATAACTTATGTGATAAGAGCTACCAAGTACTATGTATATTGCATCCCTGTTTCAACAACTTTCTGATGAATACCTGGGCATAATGTTCTGTATTCTGTATTCTGTATGCTGTTTTGAAAAGGTAATAAAAACTATTGGAACGAAAAAAAAAATATATACATGCATTGATAAGAGTATTTGCATCTTCCTGATCTTGTTTAAATACCAGTACATACTATTTCTGAAAAAACATTGAAAAGAGTTCACATACCTTTTAACGATCCTAGCACAGTCACACCAAATGACCTTCCACTAAATACTTTGAATGTGGTATCAGATCAGAACACTCATAGAACCTCACACAATGAGGAGTAGTGACCTCAAGACCTATTGCACAAAGCACAGACCTAATAAATGAAGTACTATATACTTACCGCTCTCATAGAAGAATGTACTAGGGTACTAGTGAAATAGCAAAGAGGACAAAGTGAAATAGCAATGTACAAAGTACAATAACCCATAGCAACAGCTGAAAAAAAAAATAAAAAATGAATTGCTCAACTCATTCTACAAGATGTAGACAATCATCAATTGTTTACTTTATGTGACACTTGTAAGGCTTATGTGCTCAGCAAATTAATATATTAAAGAGCTAATCAACCATGTATATAGAGCCTGACTAGTTATAGCCAGGTTCTTAGTGAACTGGAACGTATTGCATTAAATTTTGTCAGTGTAGTTTTATTTCACAGTATGGCTATGTCTTCCCAATTGATGATATACAGTATGTCAGAGATTCTTTTTTTTTTACAATTTTTTTTTATTTTATTGCAAAATTAGCAACAGGGGACTTTTGACAACTTTAACAGTTGAACTTGGCAACTCTCTCCAATTAATCTTTCTTCTTGATGGCGTAGGAGTTAGAGAAGCCCTTTGCTGCATTGATGAGCTCATCTGTGACAAATTCAGCAATGGTCCTAATGTTCCTGAAGGCAGCTTCTCAAGCTCTGGTGCACAAGAGCCAGATAGCCTCTTCTCAGTGGGGACACATCCACGGCCTGTTTTCTCACTGTTCCGGCACTACCGATACGGGTGCAGTCCTAACGAGGGCCACTGTTAATGATGCCGTTCACCAACACTTGAAGGGGGTTCTCTCCAGTCAGCAGGTGGATGATCTCAAAGGCATGCTTTGTAATCCTGACTGTCATCAGCTTCTTGCCGTTGTTCCTGCCGTGCATCATGAGGGAGTTTTCAGACACTCCACAATGGGGCACTGGGCCTTACGGAAGTGCTTGGCGGCGTAACGTCCTCCGCTGTGTGGAAGGTACTTGGCATACTTCTCCTTAACCTCCCTGGCGGTATGATTCTTTCGGATTTTAGGTGCTGAAAGCGGTACAATTATTTTGCATGGAAATTTGGCGTTTTATATTGTAGGTCTGTAATTCTTAACAATAACACACTTAAATCTGTCCAAACCAGAGTCTAGTAGATATCCCGGGTATGATAAAGTTTGAAACACAAAAACATAAATTATAATATTAAAAATAAAAATAAATAATAAAAAAAATAATAATAAAATAAATTTCCCCACGATTCACTATCGCTCAATTCTGCAAGTGTTCTAATTTACTATCGCTGTTTTCTAGCTGGTCTAAAGCCACTTTTGACGTAAAGGGGACACTTTTTGGTCAATCTCCAGTTTCCAGGCAGAAAGAACAGTATATATAACATAAAACTGCATGCAGGGCATGGGCCAAAGCACTGGAGACAAAAGGGATGTGAAATCATTTCATACAGTACTGTAATCTGTTTGAATTTGCCGCCAGGCTCCGCCCCGTGTGTTGCGACGCTCGCAGGGAACAGAGCCTGGCAAGGAGAGGCTTCGGAGGAGGACAGAGCCCACAGACACTGCAGGGGACATCGCAGGATCCCCGGGACAAGGTAAGTAAAGCCACACCAGGATCCTGCGATGTAATCCCGAGTGTGGCTCGGGGTTACTGCTAATGGCACTGAAATTTTAACCCCGAGCCACACTCAGGAAAACCGCCAGGGAGGCTACTGGCAGTGTAATCCTGCAGTGAGATGTCATTGATCTGGACATCATCAATACTCTATTTCCTGAACAGTTTATTTCCGGGGACTCGGCCCCAACAGGGACAGATTCCCAGCCGTCCATCGTGTCTACTGGCCTACGTCTCGGCCGGTCGGAGCTCAGAGCGGAAGGAGCATGTCAGAGATTCTTAACCATTGGAATATTTACCCTAGGAGGTATTCTGACCCAGGTTGGTAATGGAAATTCACAATAACAATTTTGAATTTTTCAAATAGAAACATTTTAAACAGATTAAAAATATGAAAGCATCGCAAAGTATTTAGAAAATATTTATAAGCAATTAGGTGTTGTTGTAATTATTGTACCCATGCTAAGAAATATTTAACTTGAAGATGACAAATGTCAAGGGTTTCCTGGCAAACACTGGCTTTTATAAAAAAAGGAACATACTTTAACAAAGTCATATTTTTTGTAAAATGGTTATTAGGATAGTTATGAAAGAACTTACAGTAAGCCTGAAGAAGGCACCGCAAACTGCTTGTAGTAAAAAAAAAAATAGATCGAAGTTGTCTAATCCATTTCATTATGATGCACAGTAATTAAATAAACCCAAATAGCAAGACTTACTGCATTTATAGATGTTTGACTTAAAGAGGAACTGCAGTCTGCTCACATAATTTGTAATAAAAACATCTTTGCCATTCTGAATCTTCCCTCCAACCACTTTGCATATTATTTTATATATACTGTGATTCTGTACTTGCCAAATATGCTGCAGAAATCTCCCTCCACTGTCTGGCTGCATCCATTTTACTGTGGGCAGCTGAAGCTGCTGCCTGTTCACTTCCTGGATTTACACAGACACACAGAGGCACACCCCCAGCTCTGCAGCCCTGCAGCTCTCATTGGCCCTCTTATGACTCAACCCCCCTCCCTTCCTGGCAACCTGTCACAAAGTGAGAGAGAGAGCTGTGCAGGATGTCATAAGCCTAGGCTTTTGTACCAGACAAGAAACAGGAAACAGAAAAAAAATGTTTTACTATCCAAAATTAAAAAAACAAGGGCAGAAGATTTAATAGAAAGATGAAAAAATTACTGAAGTTCCGCTTTAATAAAGGTGAAGGGCCATTTCACACCACATGCAGTCCAGTGCGTTTTTCTTCTGCATCAAAAACAATGTAAAGTAGGTTATATGGTTTTCAATAACATAGTTTACACCAGGGCTTGCAGTTCCAGTGCGTTCCAGAAGAAAAAAGTACAACCTGTTGCATTTTTCCTGCACTGGACTGTACTGGCACACACCAGAATGCACTAGAATGCATCAAAAATGCACTGGAAGACACATGTCCTTTTTTAGGGCCAGCTCACACCATAGAAACACAGTCCGGATGTGTTCCAGATGCTTTTCTGGATGCGTGTTTTTGACGCGTTCCAATGTATTTTTTATGTCTTTTTAATGCAGTCCAGTGCACCCCACCCCCATTTTTCTTAACCTTAAATAAGGACATGTGTGTTCCAGTGCGTTTTTGTGTGTTTATGTGCATTCCGGTGTGTTCCAGTGTGTTTTACAGATTTCCAGTACAGTCCAGTGCAGGAAAAATGATACACATTCTACTTTTTTTTCTGGAACTGGAACGCACTGGAACTGTAAGCACTGGTGTGAACTGTGCCATTGAAAACCATATAACCTACTTTCCATGTGTTTTTGATGCAGAAAGAAAATGCATTGGACTGCATGTGGTATGAACTGGCCCTTAAGGTTAAGAAAAAAGAGGGGGAAAAATGCATATGGACTGCATCAAAAACACACCAAAAGAACGCATCAAATGCGCGCGTCAAAAACGCGCATGCAGAAAAGCATCTGGAACACATCCGTACTTCATTTCTATGGTGTGAACTTGCCCTAGGAGTTACAAATAAAATCCTCATGTTTGATGTTGCACATGGAAGTAAAGAAAGACATTATGTAACAAACTACATTTCAAGATGCTGAAAACTGCTAAGCAGTAGCAAAGAACAGCAGTGATTGGCCTCTTTTCTTTGATTTTGTCCCCCCCCCCCCCCTTCTTATCTTTTTTCTTTTTTTTTTTTTTGAAGGGGGGAGGAAGGGACCGGCACTTAAAGTGGATGTAGACCCAATGTCATCCTTTCTAAACTACTGCCATAGGGGTTATCTATAAGGATATTCATGCCTCCTGCATGTATCTTTACCTGTCAAATGTCTCCCCTCTGTCTGTTATGGGAGCCGAAAAACTGCAGATTCTGTGGGCGGGTCTGTTGTCTGGAGCTCGGTGGGTGGAGTCGTGATGTCAGTAGACTCTCCGCCCACCTCTACACTCCCCTTGTCAATATGCATTTTCTCCTGTGTATTTCTTACACTGAACTTCTGCTATGATCTCTAACATCCAGTGAAAAGACAGGAAAGTAACCACATGACTTCAGCATGTCAAATCATGCTGAGGTATGGAACAGCCAATCCTTTCAGAGCTGCGAAGAAAGGAGTGGGGGTGGGAATTTAAAAATACTGCATGTCTCTTAGGCTAGTGCACGAGATATGTAAATCACCTGTCACTCACAGCAAGGGGGAGGATTTGACAAAGTTTTCTCAGTTTGTCAAGATTTATCTCACTGAACAATAAAAGAGGATTGCTCAGAGCTGGATTAACTCTGTGTGGCAAGACTGGGCTCAAATGATACGAAATCTTATACTCTACAGTATGATATAAAAAAAATTTTGGGTTTACATCCACTTTAAAGGTTTGTGTTTGTAAAAAAATATAGGTTGAATTACAGGATCAAAACATGATGATATTTACTTTAACTACATTTGAATTAGGATATAGATACATGAGTTATAGAGAGATGTGAACTCACACTACTTGGGTGTTTTGATATAGAATATACTGTATTATTTTTCTATTTTTAGATAGCAATAAAAAAAAAATTGTAAATACAGATAAAAAAAGAGCAGTGATTGGCCTAAAAAAGCACCATTGTTATACTACAGATCTACAGTCAACATCAAAAATCCATCCACAATCAACATCTACACTTGTACGGGTAAAGTTTCCATGACTGTTTTATTTAACTATGTAGGACCGGCACAATATTTATTATTGTGCTCTGAAACTAAGACTGAGTGGTAGGGTTGCCACTTGTCCGGGATTCACCCGGACCTGGTTTTTCAGTCAGCCTAAAACCTGGACACATTATTCAGACCGGTGTGAAGTCTCCATTATTCACCAAGTAGCACTTTGTTAAAAGCTTTAGATTTAAAAGTATTTAATATGACTTTTAAAATGATAATTAAAATGTTAAAGTTTATATGACGTTTTAGTGATTGGTTTTACATAAACTTCAATAACAACAACAGCAAAATAATAATAATAATAATGATAATAATAATTACCATGTATGTGTGTGCGCAAGTATGCTATAAAGTGCAATTGTCAATGATGTATTGTCCTTATAGTAACTGAGATGTTTGTATTAATGAATAATTTATGCTTTTTCATTGCATTTAAATGCAACTGACTTCATTCACTAGCATTATAATTCATTAAGATATTTCTTTCAAGAAAGTCTTTATAATTACCAAGTACATTTTTTGTGGTTGCGATCTTTGATGTAATGTCACTCATATATATTTGAGCTGCAACATAGTGAAAATTACTAATAACATAATACTCATATAATTATCAAGAGACTTGTTATTAAAGTGTTTGCAATTTTGAAAAATAATCAACAGTTATTCACACTCATTTGTAGCCTGTGATAAAATTATCATTTTCCTTTGTTGTACTTTGCATAAAGTAAAAAAACTAATTTAAATGAATAAAATTAACATTTGATTGCTAGTAATAGCTTATAAATTAAATTTAGATATAACTCCAGTTTATTTTAAAGTCATTCATTACAGAATATACACAGCATGTTTTTGCATTGTGCTATGCATTCTTGGTCTTATTAAGGAAGATCAAACTATATTTGTTTTTTATTTTCAGATTATCCCATCACAGAGAGAGAAAAATGATGATAAGGGTTAATAGAACACAAAAGTGAAAACTGAAAACTCTTAAAATGAATGAATACAAAAGTGAGTACACCCCTCACATTTGTGTACAGCTTGTATAGGAGTGTAAATTTGCTGTCACCTCAAAATAACTCAACACACAGCCATTAATGTCTAAACCGTTGGCAACAAAAGTCAGTACACCCCTAAGTGAAAATGTCCAAATTGGGTCCAATTAGCGACATTTCCTCCCCGGTGTCATGTGACTCGTTAGTGTTACAAGGTCTTGGGTGTGAATGGGGAGCTGGTGTGTTAAATTTGGTGTTATTTCTCTCACTCTCCGATACTGGTCACTGGAAGTTCAACATGGTACCCCATAGCAAAGAACTCTCTGAGGATCTGAAAAAAAGAATTGTTGCTCTACATAAAGATGGCCTAGGCTATAAGAAGATTGCCAAGACCCTGAAACTGAGATGCAGCATGGTGGCCAAGACCATACAGCAGTTTAACAGGACAGATTGCACTCAGGACAGGCCTGGTTATGGTTAACCAAAGAAGTTGAGTGCACATGCTCAGTGTCATATCCAAAGGTTGTCTTTGGGAAATAGACGTATGAGTGCTGCCAGCATTGCTGCAGATGTTGAAGGTGTGGGGGGTCAGCCTGTCAGTGCTCAGACCATACGCTGCACACTGCATCAAATTGGTCTGCATGGCTGTCATCCCAGAAGTTATGACTAAGGCCTTATAGGCTGAAACGTGTCAACTGACTTAATCTGCGTTTGTTCACTGTGGCTATTCAATAAAATAAAGAAATTTTAAGAGCAACAACTGGAGTGTGGATCATTTTTTCTACATTACTCTACTCAGCCAGTGTCACGTACCTTACAGCTGAGCCCGAAATGATGAGGGTGGCCTCTTGCACGGTTCCGGTCCAAGCACCCTTGGTGGTGGGTACAGGGAGTGCAAGGGCAACGAAAGGGTGCAGGTGCCTGCAGGCAGGGAGTTGGAACGTGGAGATACAGGAACCTCTGCTGAGGAGATGTGAAAACTGATCACCAAACTTGTTCAGCGGGAGCCAGATCAGGATCAACTGCAGAATCAGGAACAGGCAGGAGTTGGCAACAGGTTGGCAGCGGGGTACCAAATCAGAAGGCAAAACCGTAGTCAGAAACAGGCAGAGGTTGGCAACAGACGGGTAGTGGGGTACAGAATCAGGAGGCAGAGCCGTAATCATAAGTTCAAGCCAAGGTCAGTACTGTAGGTAGAGGCAGGTTCAGCAGGCAGGGGAGATCCAAGAGAATGGTCGGAAGATAGCCGGGTTTTCAGGAACAAGGTCAATCAGGCAGAGTAACAACAGGAACACAGGAAAAAGCTGAAGACAATCCAGCACTGATGCTAGGCAGACTCTTTGTTTATATAGGGTTCTGTGTGCCAGGATTCACACCAGCGTACGTGCATGCGCATGCACATTAGCACATTAGCGCTTTTGGCACTCGCGGGTGCGCGTTAGCGCGCGCGCATGTTAGCATAGAGGTGCCATTGTGCATGCCCACCCTGGATCTCTTTTGTTTCTGGCTACAGTTCTGTGCATGCACATTGGCATTAGCAGAACGAGGATTGGCAGCTGCTGCATGGAGATGAGTGCTTGCTGTGCGAGTTCTCTGAAAGCCAGCGACTGTGGATCGAGCACCTGGGAGCTCTGCTATCTATGTGGTGTATGGGTAGTAGCACTGACTTTTCTGTTTATACGTCCCAGAAGGAAGCCTCTTCTAAAGATGATGCACAAGAAAGCCCGCAAACAGTTTACTGTAGACAAGCAGACTAAGGACATGGATAAACTAGTACAAACTTATTTGGTTCAGATGGTGTCAAGCATGTGTGGCGGCAACCAGGTGAGGAGTACAAAGACAAGTGTGTCTTGCCTACAGTCAAGCATGGTGGTGGGAGTGTCATGGTCTGGGGCTGCATGAGTGCTGCCGGCACTGGGAAGCTGCAGTTCATTGAGGGAACAATGAATACCAACATGTACTGTGACATACTGAAGCAGAGCATGATCCCCTCCCATCGGAGACTGGGCCGTAAGGCAGTATTCCAACATAACGACCACAAACACACCTCCACGACGACCACTGCTTTGCTAAAGAAGCTGAGGGTAAAGGTGATGGACTGGCCAAGCATGTCTCTAGACCTAAAACCTATTGAGCATCTGTGGGGCATCCTCAAATGGAAGGTGGAGGAGCGCAATGTCTCTAACATCCACCAGCTCTGCGATGTCGTCATGGAGGAGTGGAAGAGGACTCCAGTGGCAACCTGTGAAGCTCTGGTGAACTCCATGCCCAAGAGGGTTAAGGCAGTGCTGGGAAAAAAATGGTGGCCACAGAAAATATTGACATTTTGGGCCCGATTTGGACATTTTTACTTAGGGGTGTACTCACTTTTGTTGCAAAGTGTAATTTCTTCAGTGTTGTCACATGAAAAGATATAATAAAATATTTACAAAAATGTGAGGGGTGTAATCACTTTTGTGAGATACTGTATATTCTATCTACCCAGGAATTCTGTTTTTATTCAGACACAGATACCACCAGACTAATCTACTAAAAAAGTTGAGCATATTCACTAATTTTGCATGAGTATTTACTTCACTTATCCAGTTATGTAAAAACAAATACCCGTTTCCCTTTTTAACCTGCATAAGAGTGTATAACTTCAAATCTTACTAAACACACTACAGTAAAATCAGTCTGTATATGCAGTAAAGCATGCTTGTTATACTCACTGTGGAACCTAAGGGGTTAAACCTCTGCATTGTGCAAAAAGGCTGTTTGATCATGGCCTCTTTGATCCGCCCCTCCTTCCACTGTCTCCCAATAATTTCCTGATAACACAGAGTATATGGAGTCAGGCTGCACATGCTCAGTTTTGTGTGTTTTGCTAGAGAGTTTTTTTTCTTATGAGGATGCATGTGATCAGTACAGGGCCAATTAGTACTGTCCAGACAGAGGGTCAGGGGTCTTGCAGTCTCATAGGACAGTCAGAAAACTCATTCTACTGTCACGGCTGGCTCAGCCCTTCCTTCTCTGAGCTGGCCGCTCAGCTGTCGGCTAATTGCCAGCTCTCTCCACAATTAACCAGCTGTTGTGGATCTGGTCGTCAGTCCTGCCTACTTAAAGATCTCCAGCTCACTTCATTCCTGTCTTCGCCTTGGCCACATCACAAGAAACCATCTCCTGCATTCCTGTTTAAAGACTGGCTTTGCCAACATCCCTTCTGGCTCATTATCCTGCTTTCTGTTCCTGTACTTGGATCCCTGACTTCTGGTCTGGCTGATTACCCGATCTGGTTACTGAACTCTGGCTTGGCTGATTACCCCAACTGGTTACTGAACTTTGGCTTGGCTGACTACCCGATCCGGTTACTGGACTCTGGCTATGCTTTGACTATGCTTGCTCTGTTTACCTTTTTATTTTTATTAATAAACAAGTGTGATTTTACTGTACTTCTGTCTCGGCCTGGTTCATGGTTTCTGACATCTACAAGCTTTAACCAGTGTTTGGCTGGACACTGATAGAGTATATACTGCTGATGAGAAAAGGTATTTAGCAGCTTATATTTACTAAAATAATTGCTTTTCTATGTTCTGTGAGCTGTGGAAGACCAGATATAGTGAATGCAGGGTCCTGGGTTTAGTAACACTTTAAGTGAAAATTCACACAATTTATAGTATGAAGATGCTTAACTACCCATTCACTAGGGATGAGCCCGATGTTCGAGTCGAACGTAAGTTTCGACTCGAACATCGAGTGTTCGCCGAACAGCGAACATTATGCGCTGTTCGCGGCAAATTCGAAAGCCGCCGAAACACCGTTAAAGTCTATGGGACATTAACATGAAAAATCAAAAGTGTTAATTTTAAAGGCTTATATGCAAGTTATTTTCATAAAACGTGTTTGGGGACCCGGGTCTGCCCCAGGGGACATGTATCAATGCAAAAAAAAGTTTTAAAAATGTCCATTTTTTCGGGAGCAGTGATTTTATTAATGCTTAAAGTGAAACAATAAAAATGAAATATTCATTTAAATATTCTGTCTGGGGGGTGTCTATAGTATGCCTGTAAAGTGGCACAGTTTTCCTGTCTTTAGAATAGTACCACAGCAAAATGAAATTTCTAAAGGAAAAAAAGTCATTTAAAACTGACCGCGGCTGTAATGAATTGTTGGGTCTCGGCAATATAGATAAAACTCATTGAAAAAACGGCATGGGGTCTCCCCCCAGTCCTTTACACAAGGCCCTTTGGGTCTGGTATGAATATTAAGGGGAACCCTGAACCAAAAATTTTTAAAAAATTGCGTGGGGGTCCCCCCAAAAGACATACCAGGCCCTTCAGGTCTGGTATGGAAATTAAGGGGAACCCTGCGCCAAATAAAAAACTGGCATAGGGGTCCCCCCAAAATCTATACCAGACCCTTATCCGAGCATACAACCTGGCAGGCTGCAGGAAAAGAGGAGGGGACGAGAGAGCGCCCCCTCCCCCCACCTGAACCGTACCAGGCCACATGCCCTCAACATGGGGAAGATGCTTTGGGGTCTGACCCCAAAGCACCTTGTCCCCATGTTGATGGGGACAAGGGCCTTATTCCTTCAACCCTTGCCCGGTGGTTGTGGGGGTATACAGGCGGGGGGCTTATCGGAACCTGGAAGCCCCTCTTAACAAGGGGACCCCCAGATCCCAGCCTCCCCCATGTGAATTGGTAACGGGGTACCCCTACCATTTCACAGAAAAAGTATCAAGAATGGTAAAAAAGACAAGAGACAGCTTGGGACAAGCCCTTTATTAAAAAATTAAAAATTAAAAATGTCCCGCAATGTAAATTCACGCTGCCCGACTGACCGAAAAAAAAAAGCCGCAGCACCTCCGCCTCAATGGGAAGCTCCCACGAATGACGGGGAAGCCACGGGGAAGTTCCCGTGGCATCAGAAGGAAGCGGGGTCACCCGTTTACATCACCGGGTGACCCTGCCCCCCTTTGACACCACGGGGAAGCCATGAGGAAGCCTCCGTGGTGTCAGAGGGGGTGGGGTCACCCATTTACATCACCAGGTGGCCCTGCCCTCAGCTATAGAAAAGCTGTCACCAATGGGAAGCATCATTCGGAGGGAGCCTCCCATGGAGGCAGAGGTGCTGCGTTTTACTTTTCTTTTTTTGGCTCATCGGTGGCGTGATAGAAGAAGCTGAGTGGACATTGCGGGACATTTTTATTTTTTTATCTTTTAATAAAGGACTTGTCCCAAGCTGTCTCTGTCTTTTTTACAAATTTCGACCCTTTTTTTGTGAAATGGTACCCCATTACCAATTCACACAGGGGGGAGGCCGGGATCTGGGGGTCCCCCTGTTAAAGGGTGCTTCCAGGTTCCGATAAGCCCCCCCGCCCGCATACCCCCACAACCACTGGGCAAGGGTTGTGGGGATGAGGCCCTTGTCCCCATCAACGTGGGGACAAGGTGCTTTGGGGGGCTACTCCAAAGCACCCTCCCCATGTTGAGAGCATGTGGCCTGGTTTGGTTCAGGAGGGGGTGCGTTCCTCTTTTCATCCTCTTTTCCTGCGGCCTGCCAGGTTGCGTGCTCAGATAAGGGTCTTTCAAATTTGACACAGGGTTCCCTTTAATTTCCATACCAGACCTGAAGGGCCTGGTATGGATTTTGGGGGGACCCCCACAAATTTTTTTTACAATTTTTGGTTCGGGGGTTCCCCTTAATATTCATACCAGACCCAAATGGCCTGATAATGGATTGGGGGGGGGCATGTCATTTTTATCAATGAGTTTTATCTATATTGCAGAGACCCGACAATTCATTACAGCCGCAATCAGTTTTAAAAGACTTTTTTCCTTTAGTGCTGTTCTGAACACGGAAAACTGTGCCACTTTACAGGCATACTAAGGACACCCCCCAGGCACGATATTTAAAGGAATATTTCATTTTTATTGTTTCACTTTAAGCATTAAAAAAATCACTGCTCAAGAAAAAACAGATGTTTTTAAAACTTTTGCCCTGGGGCAGGACCAAGGTCCCCAAACACTTTTTATGACAATAACTTTCATATAAGCCTTTAAAATTAGTACTTTTGATTTTTCATGTTCAGGTCCCATAGACTTTAACGGTGTTCTCATGTTCTTGCCAAATTTTTTGGCCTGTTTGGTTGTTCTGGTGCGAAACGAACCGGGGGGGGGGGGGGTTCGGCATATTCTTACCATTCACAACAAGTGTGTTGTAGTAATGCATGGCAAATGCAAGTACTTGCATTGGTGTGCTACGATGCCATTCATTATAAATGGCCATTTATTGTAAAAGGCACCAAATTCACCTCCCAAACACACAAGCTCTGCAATGCAATGCAGCCAATTTATTTTTTCTTACTTACAATTGCATGTATAATTTATAGTGGATGGAAAGTGTTTGAAATTGACCGAAAATTGGCACATGCATGGCAAGCTTAAGAGAGTTAGAACAATCACAAAGGAGACATGTGTCAGTTAGAGGCACAACCCAATTGGACACACAATGCAATCTTTTTCACATTTGGCTGAGGATAGATGCAGAGAAGTACAGCAGCCAAAGCTTGTTTGGCTGTACTTCTCCTGTAGATCACAGGAGTGCAGCTCATTCTGTGACCCATTTTCAGCAGAGAGCTAACAGTCGCGACAATGAAGTCAGGATCCACCCACATGCCTGGATCGGCACCTGGCTCAGCCTCTCAGCCACTGAGAGCCTGAGCTGGCTGCTCCCAGCCCCCTCCACAGGCCAGCGCTCCAGTGAGAAAGGAGGGGGCAGAGCAGAGAGCTGTGACTGACAGTCACCAGTTCTCTGCTCACGGAGCTGTGAGAACCAAGCGTTTGGTGGTGTTTGATCACTCGGTTCTCAGTGTTGGAGATAATGGGGGACAGATGCAGCATCCGCCACCTAGGTAAGTAGGATTCTATAATAAAAAGTCCATACTTCTCTTTTAAAACACTATTTCCTTTTCTGAATAGGAAGGCTATGGTAGGCATCTATACTTGCAAATAAGGAGGTATGGAAGACAAACCTATAGCAGCCTCCCAACCCTTTCAAACCTTTCCATACATGTCATTGCCACATTCCTGGCTATGCTGCACTTTGTGATGGTGCTGTAGCTTTTCCATCCCTTCCTACCTCCTGCACATTACTTTCAGTCATTTGTGCTACCCAGGACAGCTATTATGAAGCGAGGCACTAGCTGTGCCCACCCCACCCCCCCAAAAAAAATGTTGCTTGCTTAAATGAAGTTGGACATCACATGTTTGTAGTTGCACCTTGAAATGGAATTTTTATCATCATACAGACATGTGCTAAAAAATTAAATGAGGTGTCATCTGGAGCCTAGTAGTTCTGGTATAGTCCTTGGTGAAAGTGTTATCAACAAAAAAAAGACCGAATGGATATGATACACATAGAACTATACTGTGCTCATTATGTGTTTTACAGGACACTAACTTTGAGCTAGCAGTAGTGGGCTTTTCAAGCCAGAGCACACAATAACCCTGGTGGCAGCAACCCAGAAGCTAATATAGAGTTATTCATGGGTTCATCATCCACAGGTTGAAAGGAGGGGGAAAAGGAGTTGGGACTTTGAATGAGGCAATGAGTGGGTAAATCCATCTTCCTCCATCTTCCTATTGTATATATATATTATCAACACAAGGGGAAGTTTGAGCGCCAGTTGCCAAGTGACACTAGGTGTCCGGGCAGCTACACTGCCTCCTCCTTGATCACGCAGAGTGACGTTGGCGGCACACTGTGACTGCCTGTGGCTATAAAGACTGCATGTGGGTGGAGCACACACTTTATTCACCTCAAGACCCCAACATACAGGCTGTCATGGTTTTCTTTCTAAGCTCTAAGGTAACATTTTATTGGTTGTGGTTCACTCACCGGGTCCACTCGTTACTTCCCCATGTCCACACTTCACCTTGTTTAGGTATGTGGGTTCTACTATTGATATGTTTACTTTCCAACTGGCTTATTGATACCATTATATGTCCCTTCAGACTGTAGTCCTCCAATCTTCCTATATGCAGCTTTATATATATACATTCATACACATGTTTTTCTTTCACAGAATATCCACAGAATATCCACTGAAACTGTTACACAGTCTTACTTGTTAACTGGGGACCACACTACCACTGATGCTTCTCATAACACTCTCTTGGGCCTCAGTGCGGCCATGGTTTTGCAGCCTCAGCTCACGTGGGATGTCTGTTTGCTGTGGTGCCTTCAGATTATTAATTGTTATATATACAATTCATGTAGATAAGAGTGCTTGGGAAATTATATCCCTCCTCTGCCCTGTGTCCCCCATGTGTCAAACATCTGTTCATTCTACATTTTTTGTCCTACTATAGATTAATCCAAATTGTTATTGCTCCTGTTGAATGGACATTTTCACGAAACACGTAGAGCCCCAGCCTTATGCTACATCATCGCAATCATGTGATTTTGAGATTTAATAATATGAATTTTATCATCAATTATTATCACCATTAATATAATTATCTCTATTATAAAGTGGAACATTTTATTACTATATATAAATGTATTTATAACCTTTATTGTGAATCATGTTTAATAAATTCTTAATGTGTTATTAATGTCTATTAATTTATTATTCAATGTATACTTCTTTGGAATCTACAAAACTTGTGATTGCATATTTTATTTTCTTAGCTGTGCTTCATATAAAGTCCCAACCAACCCCCTTCTTTTAATATATCCTCAGGCTGAGTTTAGAAGGTCTGCTGTGGTGTCTGAGGAATGTGGGCACTGGCCAAACAATTCTAGATTTTCAGTAAAATAAATATTACATTTCATGCTGTAAACTACTGATTGTTTAGCAGCATACCATATATAGCAGCAATCATGTTATCAGACTCCTACTTACCAGACCGGTGAGTCCGCTTGGGCAGAGAGTAGGCTCCCTTACGCCTCCGACTCGCGGCCCCTGGTAAGGTAACAGGAAGCACAGGAGTGCGGAGTGGTATGAGAGCCTGTGAACTAAAGTCCAGATGCTGGTGGAAGAGCAGTCTATGAACAACAGGTGCAGGCTGGAACACAGGCGATGAGACTGAGCAGGATGGTCAGGAGACAGGCTGGGTTCAGCAACAGGCAGGCAACGAAGTACAGTGGAGCAGGCAAAGGAATAGTCAGACAGGCCAAAGGTCGGGTGCAGGCGGAGTTCAAAGGGAGGTTCAGGAAGCAAGCCGGGTCGTCAGGAGATCTGGAAGGTATAGGAACAGGTTCGGGTACAGGTACTATGGACGGCAAAGCTGTTGATCAGGCAACACTGATCACAGAGACAGGCCGCCTTAAATGGGCAGTTTGGCGCCAAACGGAGCACGTGCACGCGCACCGGCACGCACAGGCATGCGCCCCCACACACGCCCGCGCGCCCCCGCACACCGGCATACACAACAGATCTGGCTGGGACACGCATACCGGAGCTACAAGGAACGCGCGCTACAGGACCCGCAGGAACATGCGCACCAATGCGCGCCGACGCGCCCCGACTCGCCCCGACGCCCACCAGCGCGAGCACCCTGCCTGCCGAGGTGAGCTCTCTGACAGTGCCCCCCCCTCAAGGGCAGCCTCCGGATGCCTAGTTGGGCCAACCTGGTTGCCTGAGAATTTTTAAAGGCTTGCAGCAGTTCTTCAGCGTGAAGGTTGCTCTCAGGCTCCCAGGAATTATCCTCGGGTCCATACCCCTTCCACTTAATGAGATATTGTATTTGATTGCGCCTTTTCCTACAGTCCAGGATAGCCTCCATTTCAAACTCCTCCTCGTTATTGATCATAACAGGCTCAGGAGGACTGGTACTATGGTTGGGGAAAGGATCAGGAGCGACCGGTTTCAGTAAGGACACATGGAAAACCGGGTGTATTTTGAAGGAGTCCGGCAGACTGAGCTCGTACGCTACGTTGTTTATTTTTCTTCTCACCGAGAAGGGTCCCATGAATTTAGGCCCTAGTTTCCTAGAAGGGCAAGCCATTTTCAAGTTAGTTGTAGATAGCCACACCTGATTGCCAGGTTCCAGGATAAGCTCCCCACGCCTCTTTTTGTCGAACGTTTTTTTATAAGAAGCCTGGGATTGGGCCATTGTTTCCTGCAGAAGTTTGTTGTTGGTAGAGAAGAATTCCAATGTCTCGATCACTGCAGGGAGGGAGCATTCAGGTATTGAGCTGGGTAGAAA
The DNA here is from genome assembly GCA_037952925.1 of Lithobates clamitans. Classification (NCBI taxonomy): domain Eukaryota; kingdom Metazoa; phylum Chordata; class Amphibia; order Anura; family Ranidae; genus Lithobates; species Lithobates clamitans. Next base: position 545,398 of record JBBGZY010001482.1, read on the forward strand.
GGAGGGATGAAACCCATAATTGGCAAAAAATGGCGTCTGGTTGATGGCTGAGTGCAGGGAGTTATTGTATGAAAACTCCGCAACTGGTAGCAGAGAAACCCAGTCATCCTGGGAAAAGGCCGAGAAACAACGGAGGTATTGCTCCAAGGTTTGGTTGGTTCTCTCCGTCTGGCCGTTTGTCTGAGGGTGATAGGCCGAAGAGAACGCTAACTCAATTTCGAGGGAACCACACAATGCCTTCCAGAACCTGGAGGTGAATTGAACACCACGATATTAGAGGGAACCCCATGTAATTTCACAATTTCTTTGACGAAGATCTTCGCCGTTTCCACGGCTGAGGGTGTGCCTTTCATAGGCAAGCAGTGAGCCATCTTTGACAATCTATCAATTATGACAAAGATGGTGGAGAAGCCTTCGGATGGGGGCAGTTCCACAATGAAATCCAGCGCGATCATTTTCCAGGGTCTGTCAGGGATGGGCAAGGGTTTCAGTAAGCCCCAGGCCTTCGTCCGAATATTCTTGCTTCGGGCACATGTGTGGCAGGAACTGACGTAATTCCTACAGTCCTCGGCCAACTGTGGCCACCAAAAGGTGCGCTGCACCAGTTCGGTTGTCTTCTGAGCCCCGAAGTGCCCAGCCAACTTGTGGTCATGGCAAAGCTCTAGTACTGGTACCCTAAGGCTCTCAGGAACCATGATCTTCTCCTTATGCCAGAGTAAACCATCTCATTGGCGGGTCTCAGTGGGTTGGGGTATAGTTGTGGAAGCTTGCCTTATTCTGGAGATTAAATCCCCCTGAAGTAATAAAAAATTTCCTGCAGGCAGGATAGTGTCCGGAGGGACGGTTTCTTTGGAGTCATGGAACATTCGTGAGAGAGCGTCTGGTTTGATGTTTTTGGAGCCGGGTCTGTAGGTTATATGAAATTGAACATGAGAGAAGAAGAGTGCCCATCTGGCTTGTCGTGGTTTTAGTCTCTTGGCAGATCTCAAATACTCCAAGTTCTTGTGGTCTGTGTAGATTAGAATAGGATGTACAGCACCCTCCAAAAGATAGCGCCACTCCTCCAGAGCCGTCTTGATGGCCAGAAGCTCCCGGTCTCCTACATCGTAGTTTCTTTCAGACACCGACAATTTGCGAGAAAAAAAAGCTATTGGAAACAGAAGGGCCTTGGGGCCCTGACGTTGGGAGAGTACAGCTCCTACTGCGACCTCTGAGGCGTCAACCTCCAACACGAATGGCAAGGCAGAGTTAGGGTGTTTGAGGATGGAGGCCGACGTGAATAATCCTTTTAATTTTTCAAAGGCCAATTGAGCCCTGGGGGTCCAGCAGAATCGGGTTCCCTGTCTTGGTAATTCAGTAATGGGGGCGATGATCTTGGAAAAGTCTCTGATGAATTTCCTATAGAAATTGGAAAATACAACGAAGCGTTGGACCCCCTTCTTGTCCGTAGGTGCGGGCCAGGCTGCGCCGGCCGGAGATGTGGACGGGCGGATAAACTTTTTCTTTAAATTCTCTTCAAGGTATTGTTTTAGTGTATCCAATTCCTGCTCAGTCAATGGAAAGATCCTACCGAAGGGTACTTCGGTTCCAGGTAGCAACTATATAGGGCAATCATAGGGCCTGTGTGGCGGTAGAGTCTCTGCACCTTTCTTGCTGAATACATCAGAGAAATCTCGGTAGGGTTCTGGGATGGCTTAGTGTGAGTTGGTTTCTTTCAATAATTTTTATTAGAATTATCAATGTTGATACAAATTTTGTCAGTACAAGAATAACAAGCGTATCAGTACTATAGGTAAAAGGGAACAACAGGTGCATGACATACTAATAAGAGTCTTTGCAAACGCTAATTCACCTCAAACAACACATCAGATAGCATATTGTGTGATACAATTATCCATGTCTAAAAAAAAACGAAAAAAACACCAGAGACGTCAGGTCCCACTACGATGATGGAGTTGGAGTAATAAGCCTACGAATTCAATCAACCTAATAAGGCCGAACTAGCAAAATATTGAAACAGTGTGGTGTATTAGAGAAAAGATAGACCACCAGCCCTGGGGCTTGAAGGGGAGCCAGGAGGCGTCCACAACCACCCCGAAAAGGGATCATGCTGTGGGTATGGAGCCGCCCCGTTCCCCTGGACCCCAGGTCTCAGGTTAAATCACCCCAACAGGGTGTATCCTATAACGCAAACCTAAGTTGGTAGCTTGTAAACTTAGAACTAAAACTATATATGGTCAAGTGACCATTCAAACACAGGTGAGGGTGGGACTGTATGGAGGGAGGTCTAAGAGGATCAGAATACCTGGTCTCCGAAGAGCCCAAATAGCATAGCGGTAACTCCCCCCGCCACTACAATGCATTACTTATACCGTCTCAGGATAATCACTTATTTATTTAACATGTCCGGTTTGGTTTAAAAATAAAGACGAAAGGAAAGTAAGGGGACAGAAAGAGGCAGGAAGAGAGAGGGGAAAAGCAGGAAAGTCTGGGAGAGAACGTACCCCCAGAGTCACTCAGAGCGCAGGTAGGTCAGGATAACTAACGCCAGGATATAAGGGGATATTACAGAACTTGGCCCAGGGTTCCCAGGTAAGTTCGAAGAACCGTGCTTTGTCTTGTATTATACTGACTATTTTCTCCTGGGACATAATCCAGGAAATTTTATGCTTCACCGCAGTAAAAGGGACCCTATGCTTTTTCCAGCAGGCTGCTATTGTAATTTTAGTGCCAAGTAACATAAAAAAGATCAGTTTTTGGGTATATTTATCCACCTTATCTACCTTCTGATTCAACAGAGCAATCTCAGGAGATTGAGGAATCGGGAGGGTTATTACTTTTCGAATCACTGAAAAGACTTTGTTCCACAAACTCCTGATTCTTGGGCAAGTCCACCATATATGGTACATTGTACCTATATGGTTACACCTTCGGAAACACAGCGGGGAAGCATCCGGAAATATCTTCGCAAGGAGAGAGGGGACCCTGTACCACCGGGTTAGTATCTTAAGGCTAGTTTCAATCAGGGAAATATTTAAAATGCCTTTGAAGGAGCGTTGAAAGCAGGAAAACCAGTTATCCTTTTCCCAGGAAATATCAAGGTCCTTTTCCCAGGAGATGGCATAGGGAAGTTTGGATGTCACCGAGGCTAGAGCGGCATAAATGATGGATATCCCCCCTCTCTGATCCGTAGTACCTGCACACCATGATTCATAACTAGTGATCTTAGGAAGGTCTGGTTTATTTGGCCAGATGGATTTAAGGAAATGTTGTATTTGCAGGAACCGAAAATGTTCCGCGGTGGGCATCTCAAGTTTACTAGTGCAGAAGGCAAGGGATAAAGGACCTGTAGATGTGAAGTAGTTGCCTATTCTGAGTAAGCCTTTATTTAACCACCAACTGAAAGCTAGGATGTTCATTCCCGGTGGAAAATCAGGGTTATGAAATAAATGCGTCAGGGGCTTAAGATCAGAGATCAGGGAGGGATTTTTATGTAATCGGTCGCACAAAGCTAGTGAGTGGGAAAGCGTGGGGGCTAAAATGGGTGTGAGTTGGTTTCAGGGTGTAGGCCGAGGAGTTGAGGTATCTCATGGGCCATTCTTGGCAGGCAATGTTGTTGGCAATAATCAGAGAGAAACTCCACTTTCCCAGAAACCCAGTTGATATGGGGGTTATGGCCCAGCAACCACGGCATGCCCAGGATGACAGGGAACAGGGGAGAAGAAATGACATCTAAACAGAGGAATTCCTGGTGTTGAGAGTTTATAGTAGCCATTATAGGGATAGTCTCTTGAATGACAGGACCGGAACGGAGGGCGGAACCGTCTGCAAGGTGGACAGCCAGGCTCTGGGTCTTGAGTCGGAGTGGGATATCATGCTGAGCTGCAAAGGCCTGGTCCATGAAGCAGCTGCATGCTCCGGAATCAACGATGACTGGAACTTGGATAGCCTTTCCGGGAAGCTGCAAAGTGACAGAGATGGTAAGGTGAGTACTAGGTTTTGGCATGATAGTAGCACATATACGAGCAGAAGAATGACACTTACGCGTCTTGTTGGGGCAGACGCTGGCGTAGTGCCCAGGTTCCCCACAGTAGAGGCATAGGGTAAGGTTACGTCTTCGTAACTTCTCTTCAGGAGTCAAGGAAGGACGGAGCAGACCGAGCTGCATGGGCTCCGACGTGTTGAAAACTGGAGAGGTTGGAGGAGCCAAAGGCCTACTAGGAGGACTGGGAACCTGTGGAAGCATCCAGGTGGGTCGATAGGCCTCTAGTCGGGTATAACCTTCCTGTAAACTTTTGACTGCTTGGGTTAATCCTGCCAAGTGTCTGCAAAGTTCGTCCATAGGGGAGGCCCCCTCCCCTGCCCGGACTCGGTCATGGCTGCCTGATACTATCAGACTCCTACTTACCAGACCGGTGAGTCTGCTTGGGCAGAGAGTAGGCTCCCTTACGCGTCCGACTCGCGGCCCCTGGTAAGGTAACAGGAAGCACAGGAGTGCGGAGTGGTATGAGAGCCTGTGAACTAAAGTCCAGATGCTGGTGGAAGAGCAGTCTATGAACAACAGGTGCAGGCTGGAACACAGGCGATGAGACTGAGCAGGATGGTCAGGAGACATGCTGGGTTCGGCAACAGGCAGGCAACGAAGTACAGTGGAGCAGGCAAACGAATAGTCAGACAGGCCAGAGGTCGGGTGCAGGCAGAGTTCAAAGGGAGGTTCAGGAAGCAAGCCGGGTCGTCAGGAGATCTGGAAGGTATAGGAACAGGTTCGGGTACAGGTACTATGGACGGCAAAGCTGTTGATCAGGCAGCACTCATCACAGAGACAGGCCGGCTTAAATGGGCAGTTTGGCGCCAAACGGAGCACGTGTACGTGCACCGGCACGCACAGGCACGCGCCCCCGCACACGCCCGCGCGCCACACCGGCATACACAACAGATCTGGCCGGGACACGCATACCGGAGCTGCAAGGAACGCGCGCTACAGGACCCACAGGAACACGCGCGCCGACGCGCCCCGACGCCCACCAGCGCGAGCACCCTGCCTGCCGAGGTGAGCTCCTTGACACATGTGCTGTAGCAGGCATTCAGAAAAAACTTTTATCAGTTAAATATGATTAGAAATTTAGTTGAATCTCTGGTATCTGTTGGTCATTTTGCCCCTTTTCTCCATGATCTATAAATTAAGTCTCATTAGCAATTTTGTTTTACAAGAATAGATATGCCATTTTTTCAAGAATAGATATTTTGATAACCTTTCATGTATTTGCCATTTTGTCAAGCTTATTCATTTCCTGAAACTGTTAAACACAGCGTTTCAATAGCCATTAATTTTACATGTTCTGTCTCTTGTATATTTTTTTACTTGTGGTTAGTTTTTCTAAATTCTAACATACAAAAAAATGGGAAAACAATGGCAGCTTTCACATTTGAGCCGCTATTCAAATGCAAACGCTGCACAGTCTGGTTAACTTGTATAATTGATCACTTAAATGTCTTTTACTGTAGCTACCTAAATACTACAGTATCCCACTGTTCCCTTCCTATGTGGTTTAGTTTATGTTATTTAAAATGGCTCTAAGTATATATTTTACAACATCAGGAGCAAAATACAATAGCATTGTTCATGGGGTCTTTCTGTCTTTTTTTTAAACCTGTTTCTAAATGAATGACCAGTGCAATCAGAGCAAAGAATACAATATCAATGATCAATTAACAATAAGAGCACCCTAAAAATTGTGTATTTTTTTAATAATCCTCAACCAAATGGACAGTACAGTTTTATTAAAATGAAACCATCACATTTGTGTGGAATATTGGGTTTCAGATGTGGCCTTAGTTTTTTTTTTCAAAAAGCTCTTAGTGGGCCAGAACATGTAAAAAATTCCTACATCTCATTTAGGGAGCCTTAAAGTACTAAAGAAGAAGCCTGTCCTGACAAGGAGCATGCTGTCAGGAAGAGAAAGCAGACTGACAGAGAGATGAGCTCATCATTGTGCTGCTTCTCCTTCACTAAGTGGGTTATATGATGCTGACATCATTCAACCTCAAAATGGGCGTAGTTTCGACCAGGAGGACTGGAGGGAGTTAGTTTTATATTAGGTAAACCTAAGTGTGTCTTTCATTAGAGCCTGTGCTTTTCCCATACAGGAATTGTATCACAAAGATAATGCTGGGTGCTTGAGGGGCTAATCACTAGGGATGAGCTTGATGTTCGGGTCAAACGTGAGTTCGACTCGAACAGCGGGTGTTTGCCTGTTCCCTGAATAGCGAAAATTATGGGACGTTTGCGGGAAATTCGAGCGCCCACGGAACGCCCCCTAATGCACTGCGCGATCACAGTGCATTGCTGTAAGATGATTGGCCAAAGCTTGCACCTGACCTGCATGCTTTGGCTAATCCCAGGGTCCTCTGCTAAGAGAGCCATAATTGGTCAAAGGCCTTTGGCCAATCATGACTCAGGGGGACTAAGTCCACGCCCCACACTATATATGGCTGCCTGCACGGCGGCCCTGTGTAGTGCTGTTGGCGTGGACGGAGACATAGCGTCATTTAGATTAAGCAGGCAGGTTATTCAGTTAGTGACAGTGTATTTAATATATATATACATTCAGTCTAGTATATATACATATATATATATATATATATATATAAATACTCTGCATCCAGTCAGTGTAGCCTAGAGCTACAGTCTACAGTGCATTCCATGGTGTACTATTTCTAATCTACTTCCGGCAGTGTATTTAATATATATATATATACAGTCAGTCTAATATATACAGTATCTCACAAAAGTGAGTACACCCCTCACATTTTTGTAAGGCCCCATGCACACGAGACGCTGGTGCAAACTCTGCTGAACACATGCTTTCAAAAGCTGAAACCGGCGATTAGAAACGCCCGTTTTGCCGCGTTTGCATGCCGCGTTTAGCCGCGCTTTACCGCGTTTGCGTCTAGAAGCATCTGCAGAGCAGAGAATGACATTTTGCGACCCAACTTTGTGGATAACATTGAATGGGTTCAGGGGCAGTTGAAAAAAGTGTCCAACTGCCTCTGAACATGAGTTTAACAGCGTCTCATGTGCATGAGGCTTAAATATTTTATTATATCTTTTCAAGTGACAACACTAAAGATATTACACTTTGCTACAATGTAAAGTACTGTGTCTACAGCTTGTTTAACAGTGTAATTTGCTGTCCCCTAAAAATAACTCAACACACAGTCATTATTGTCTAAACCTCTGGCAACAAAAGTGAGTACACCCCTAAGTGAAAATGTCCAAATTAGGCCCAAAGTGTCAATATTTTGTGTGGCCACCATTATTTTCCAGCACTGCCTTAACCCTCTTGGGCATGGAGTTCACCAGAGCTTCACAGGTTGCCACTGGAGTCCTCTTCCACTCCTCCATAATGACATCACAGAGCTGGTGGGTGTTAGAGACCTTGCGCTCCTCCACCTTCCGTTTGAGGATGCCCCATAGATGCTCAATAGGGTTTAGGTCTGGACACATGCTTGGCCAGTCCATCACCTTTACCCTCAGCTTCTTTAGCAAGGCAGTGGTCATCTTGAAGGTTTATTTGGGGTCGTTATTATGTTGGAATACTGCCCTGAGGCCCAGTCTCCTAAGGGAGGGGATCATGCTCTGCTTCAGTATGTCACAGTACATGTTGGCATTCATGCTTCCCTCAATGAACTGAATCTCCCCAGTGCCGGCAGCACTCATGCAGCCTCAGACCATGATACTCCCACCACCATGCTTGATTCTAGGCAAGACACACTTGTCTTTGTACTCCTCACCTGGTTGCCGCCACACACGCTTGACACCATCTGAACCAAATACGTTTATTTTGGTCTCATCAGACCACAGGACATGGTTCCAGTAATTCATGTCCTTAGTCTGCTTGTCTTCAGCAAACTGTTTGCGGGCTTTCTTGTGCATCATCTGACCTCCCACCCCTTCAACCTCTGCAGCAATACTGTCAGCACTCATACATCTATTTTCCAAAGACCGCCTCTGGATATGATGCTGAGCATGTGCACTCAACTTCTTTGGTCAACCATGGCAAGGCCTGTTCTGAGTGGAACATGTCCTTTTAAACCAATGTATGGTCTTTGCCACTGTGCTGCAGCTAAGTTTCAGGATCTTGGCAATCTTTCTATAGCCTAGGCCATCTTTATGTAGAGCAACAATTCTTTTTGCTACTACTTTTCTGGTGGTGTACGCATCACATAATACAGTGCAGCCGTAGTGGAGTTGCTCCTACTTTTTTGGTAGTGTACACATTACACAATAAAGTGCAACCGTAGTGCAATTGCTACTACTTTTCTGGTGGTGTACACATTACACAATAAAGTGCAACTGTAGTGCAGTTGCTACTACTTTTCTGGTGGTGTACAAAGCACACAAAACAGTGCAGCCATAGTGCAGTTGCTACTACTTTTCTGGTGGTGTACACAGCACACAATACAGTGCAACCGTAGTGCAGTTGCTACTACTTTTCTGGTGGTGTACACATTGCTTAATACACTGCAGCCATAGTGCAGTTGCTACTACTTTTCTGGTGGTGGGGGGAACCTTGCTCCTACTTTTCTAGTAGTGTACACATTACACAATACAGTGCAACCGTAGTGCAGTTGCTACTACTTTTCTGGTGGTGTACACAGCACACAATACAGTGCAACCGTATCAGAACCCCGTCAGAAAAACCTTCAGACGTTTGGGAGGCCCATAAAGTGTATATTAGAGGTATCATAATGAAGGCGGGATCAGAAAGAAAAAGAAGGCAGGCCAGAGATAAGCTAGCCCTGCAGGAGAAAATTCAGGATTTAGAACAACAGCATAAGCTAACGGGGGACAGTGAGATACTGGCGAGCCTGTACCGGAGTAGAGAGGCTATGCGCAAGCTAATTGAACTGGAAAACCGCAAGGTATATAACCTCTTAAAAAAAGAAAGATATATAGGAGGCAATAGACCCGGTAAATTCCTGGCAAAGGTTCTAAGCAAAAAGAAAAGTAACAACTATATCGATAAAATAAAAACTAAAACAGGCGAGATAGCCCATAAAGATATAGATATTGCGAAGACATTCCAGGAATATTACAGGGGCCTGTATGCGATAAACAAAAATGAAACCGTTGAGGAGAGGGAATTAAAACGTGGGAAAATCCAAAATTATTTAAAAGATTGCGGTTTGGCCAAAATTTTAGGAAGTGAACAAACCTCCTTAGAAGCCCCTTTTACTGAAGTGGAAGTGAGAAAGGCACTTAAAGAGATGCAAGTTGGTAAAAGCCCAGGCCCGGATGGGCTGACGGTGCTGTATTATAAAAAATATCAGGACTACCTGATACCAAAAATGTGCTCCCTTTTGAACAACATCGGGGACAAAAGGGAAATGAGAAAAGAGGCATTGGCAGCAAATATAACTATTATTCCCAAAGAAGGCAAAGATAGTACATTATGCTCCAGCTACAGGCCTATCTCTCTTTTAAATGTGGATACGAAATTATTTGCAAAAGTGATTGCGGAAAGACTGAAACCCATAATAAATAGGATTATACACCCAGATCAGGTTGGGTTTGTACCGGGCCGACAGGGATGAGATAATAGCATTAAAACTCTCCTAGCGGTCCAGCAAATCAAGCAGAGTGGAGTCCCAGGTCTACTCTTGTCAATAGACGCTGAAAAAGCGTTTGACAGAGTAGACTGGGACTTCATGATGGGCACACTAGAGGATATTGGCCTCGGGAATAGGATGCGTAAATGGATAGGGGCATTATATTCTAGACCAACAGCGAGAGTGAGGATAAATGGCGTCCTGTCGGAACCGTTTGATATGTACAATGGTACAAGACAAGGGTGTCCACTCTCCCTGATATTGTTCGTACTATCCCTGGAACCCCTTCTCTCTAAGATTAGGCTGAATCCGGATATCAGTGGGGTAACGATAGGTAAAGACGAATACAAACTAGCCGCGTTTGCGGACGATATTTTGCTTTATATAACTCGCCCGAGGATCTCCCTCCCGAATATCATGGCCACCTTACTAGAATATGGGAAGCTATCTAATTTCAAAGTCAATCCAAATAAATCAGAAACATTAGGCATCAACACTTGTAAAACTAGAGACCAATCATACCAAAAGCATTTCCCCTTTTTGTGGGGGAAAAAATAATTAAATTACCTAGGGGTAAAAATTACCACCTCACTAGAAACTCTCTTTCAAGTAAACTTTCTACCGCTCCTCAATGAGGTAAAGCAAGAACTTAATAGAATGTCACATGGACAGTTATCTTGGGCGGGGAGAATAAACATCTATAAAATGGTCTTATTGCCAAAAACTACATATAAAATGCAAATGCTCCCAATAATGCTCCCGGGAACCTACCTCAGAAAATTACACTCAATGTTTTTAAGATTCATTTGGAGAGGAAGAGTACCTCAATTAAAATTTACACAACTGACAAAAACTAAAGGTAAAGGGGGATGGGGAGCACCAGATGTCTGTAAATACTATGAAGCTATTGCTCTTGCTAGAGTAATAGACTGGGTTAAAGATAAAGCAGATAAACACTGGGTAAAAATGGAGAAGAAAATTAGTGACACTAAGTTGAATAAAATAATATGGATTCCACCTCACTTAAGGAAATTTAGCACTGAAATGCACAAGATTACTAGACACGCACTAAACATATGGGATAATTTACACAAAAGGGAACACTGGGGGTTTAACTCTCCTCTAATTTCACTTAAGGATTCAGATTACTTTGCACCAGGGAAAGGGGAGTGGTTTGGGGGGTGGTTACTGGATGAGAACATACAGCTAAAAGATGTAATGTGCCAGGACAAAATATGTATGTTCCAAAAGCTTAAAGATAAGAAAAATCTATTGGTTATTAATACATGGCGATACAATCAATTGAGGCATTTTGTTGACTCTTTACCGCAACCAATTAGATCAGTGGAGAACTTACGCCCATTAGAGAAAATGTGCATGGATAAAGATAGGAAGGGCGGGTTCTCCCAGATCTACAAAATGTTAATAGGGCTGGGGAGCATAGAAGCCCCGGCTTTTGTGGAGAAATGGGAGAAGGAACTAGGACGGAAGCTTACAGGCCCAGAAGTGTCATTGATATTGAGGAGAGTCTCCGCCACTTTGGTAAACTACAAAATTTTAGAGCTAAACTTTAAGTGTTTGGCTAGGATGTATCTGACCCCGGACCGCATAAACAAATTTCAAAATGTAACCCCACAACATTGTTGGAGGGGGTGTAACGAACCAGGGTCAATGGCCCACATCTGGTGGCTCTGCCCGGAAATTAAGATATTCTGAAGAGAAGTGAGGGGATTTATTAAAGATATTACTAGAATAGACTTACCGGATGATCCTTGGGTCTGCCTATTCCATATCAGCGAAATGCCCACTAAAACCTATCTGAGAATGCTTCTGCCACATCTTACCGATGCAGCCAAAAGCCTGATACCCAAGTATTGGCAAAGGAAAGAAAGACCCGGGATGAGGGACTGGTTCAACAAAATTAATGAGATCCACAGCCTAGAATACTTAAGGTTTAGTGAAGGGATGAAAATGGGGGCCTTTGAAACAAAATGGAGAGTCTGGGTAGAATTTAAGGAATCTCCAAGAGCCATTGAGATGTGGACTACCTAGGTTAGATCAGATAGCGAGCAGCCGTTTAGTGGAAAGGAGTTCTAGGTGGCCAAAAGAGAGGTAGAGGAAAGGATCCCCAATAAAAAGGGGGTGGGGAAACAGGCTGGGTATGGTCTCGGGGAGGAGGGGAGGGGGGAAGGGAGGGGTGAAGGTAAGGGGGGAGGGGGGAACAGGAAGGGGGAGTTAAATGGAAATATGAGTAATAAATACTGTTTGAATAATTTCTGATGTGCTTATCGATGGATTTATTTTTGCCACGATGATGTGACGAAAGAATGGGACAAATTTGAATTATTACATTGAAAAATTACTCCCAGAGAAAATACCTCACTGATGTGGAAAAAAAAAAAAAAAAAGTCTAAACCTCTGGCAACAAAAGTGAGTACACCCTAAGTGAAAATGTCCAAATTAGGCCCAAAGTGTCAATATTTTGTGTGGCCACCATTATTTTCCAGCACTGTCTTAACCCTCCTGCGCATGGAGTTCACCAGATCTTCACAGGTTGCCACTGGAGTCCTCTTCCACTCCTCCATGATGACATTACGGAGCTGGTGGATGTTAGAAATCTTGCGCTCCTCCACCTTCTATTTGAGGATGCCCCACAGATGCTCAATAGGGTTTAGGTCTGGATACATGCTTGGCCAGTCCATCACCTTTACCCTCAGCTTCTTTAGCAAGGCAGTGGTCATCTTGAAGGTTTATTTGGGGTAGTTATTATGTTGGAATACTGCCCTGAGGCCCAGTCTCCTAAGGGAGGGAATCATGCTCTGCTTCAGTATGTCACAGTACATGTTGGCATTCATGGTTCCCTCAATGAACTGTATCTCCCCAGTGTCGGCAGCACTCATGCAGCCTCAGACCATGACACTCCCACCACCATGCTTGACTCTAGGCAAGACACACTTGTCTTTGTACTCCTCACCTGGTTGCCGCCACACACGCTTGACACCATCTGAACCAAATACGTTTATTTTGGTCTCATCAGACCACAGGACATGGTTCCAGTAATTCATGTCCTTAGTCTGCTTGTCTTCAGCAAACTGTTTGCGGGCTTTCTTGTGCATCATCTGACCCCCCACCCCTTCAACCTCTGCAGCAATACTGTCAGCACTCATACATCTATTTTCCAAAGACCGCCTCTGGATATGATGCTGAGCATGTGCACTCAACTTCTTTGTTCGACCATGGCAAGGCCTGTTCTGAGTGGAACATGTCCTGTTAAACCAATGTATGGTCTTTGCCACTGTGCTGCAGCTCAGTTTCAGGATCTTGGCAATCTTCTTATAGCCTAGGCCATCTTTATGTAGAGCAACAATTCTTTTTGCTACTACTTTTCTGGTGGTGTACACATCACATAATACAGTGCAGCCGTAGTGGAGTTGCTACTACTTTTTTGGTAGTGTACACATTACACAATAAAGTGCAACCGTAGTGCAATTGCTACTACTTTTCTGGTGGTGTACACGTTACACAATAAAGTGCAATTGTAGTGCAGTTGCTACTACTTTTCTGGTGGTGTACAAAGCACACAAAACAGTGCAGCCATAGTGCAGTTGCTACTACTTTTCTGGTGGTGTACACAGCACACAATACAGTGCAACCGTAGTGCAGTTGCTACTACTTTTCTGGTGGTGTACACATTGCTTAATACACTGCAGCCATAGTGCAGTTGCTACTACTTTTCTGGTGGTGAGGGGAACCTTGCTCCTACATTTCTGGTGGTGTACACATTACACAATACAGTGCAACCGTAGTGCAGTTGCTACTACTTTTCTGGTGGTGTACACAGCACACAATACAGTGCAACCATATCAGAACCCCGTCAGAAAAATCTTCAGTTTCATTCCGAAGGAAAAAACTTTTGTGTGTACGCGGCATTAGGCCCAATTTTTTAAAGAGTATTTAGGGCAGGTCGTATAGTATATATACTTCTGTTCAGAGTATATAGTGCCTAACCCCCCCCCACACACGCCATTTAAAAAAAAATTTGGGGCGGAGTTCCCCTTAATATCCATACCAGACCCAAAGATCCTTGTAATGGGCTGGGGGGGGGGGGGGCATGCCGTTTTTCTCAATGATTTTCATGTATATTGCTGGGAACCGACAATACATTACAGCCACAAGCAGTTTAAAATTACTTTTTTTCCTTTAGAAATGTCTTTTTGCTGTGGTATTGTTCTAAACACGGGAAAACTGCGCCACTTTACAGATATACTATAGACACCTCCCAGGCACAATATTTAAAGGAATATTTCATTTTTATTGTTTCACTCTAAGCATTCTTAAAATCACTTCTCCCGAAAAAACTTCAGTTTTTAAAACTTTTTTTTCATTGATACATGTCCCCTGGGGCAGGACCCGGGTACCCAAACACTTTTTAGGACAAAAACTTGCATATAAGCCTTTAAAATTAGCACTTTTGATTTTTCACGTTCGTGTCCCATAGACTTTAACAATGTTCGCGTGTTCGAACAAACTTTTTTTCAATGAATGCTAAGTCTACAACTGTCCGAGCTCCTACCTCACTGAAAACAACCTTTATCACCCCCTACAGCAGTGGTCACCAAACTGCGGCCCAGGGGCCAGATGTGGCCCTTTACTATCCATGACACACAAATTTATTTCTCTACTCCTCACCTCACTCCTACAGTCTTCTCTCGCACTACTAACTTACTAACTGACATATCAACATGGATATAACACTTCCTCAAACTAAATCTTTCTAAAACCAAGGTTGTAATATTTCTCCCTGCTCGTGCCCTCATCTCTGACTTTTCTATAAAGATCAATAATACAACTAGAAGTCCTTCCCCTCACTTTAGGGTACTAGGTGTAATCTGAAGCCTGGCACACACAGGTAGTTTTTATTCATTCAACCCAGCGGGCTGAATAAAAAAAAGCTCAGGAGCTTGTTGTACTAACTATGCAATATTAGTGCAGTGATCTTCCCACTGTGCTTTTGTGTTCTGACAGGGGGACCACCCCCCACCGCCAGAACACACTGGTCAGCCATTGGCTGCAAGCACTGATTGCCTGCTGGTTTTCCAGCATGCTCATTCAACAGAAGCCAGTTGTGAGACTGGCTTCTGTCAGACGTGGAGCTGTACACACAGGCTGAAAGTCGGCTGGTAACTGCGGTACCAACTGTTTTTGGCCAATTTTCAGCCTGTGTGTACCCAACATTTGATTCTGACCTGTCCTTTTGGTTCCAAATCCTTTCACTTTCAAAAGCTTGTAGACCTTAACCCCTGTAACATCTCTAAAATGTGTCCCTTTTAAACAAATGAAAGCATCAAACTACTCTTTCACTCCCTTGCTACTTGTATCTCTAACCTTGACTATGGTAACTCCCTTCTTATACGCCTACCTCTCCATGGGCTATACCCTCTTCAATCTATCATGAATTCTGCTGCCAGACTCATCTACCTTACCAATCGCTCACTATTTTCCAACCCTCTCTGCTTATCCCTTAGCTAGCTTACAAATGCCCAGTGGATTGAATTTAAAATACTAATAACAACATACAAAGCCCTTAACAATTTTCCCCCAAGTTACATCACCATCTTATCTCCAAATATCTCTAGCTCTCTCGTCTTCTTCTCCCATACTCAACTTCAGGACTTCTATTCTATGGAGCTCTCTACCTCAATATGCTCAGCTACTTCCTACTCTGGCAACCTTTAGGCAATCCCTAAAAACTCATCTCTTCAGGGAAGCCTATCCTACCTTAAAACTAACAACTGAAATTTTAACTCTTCCATCAGCTCATCCCTACAGTTATTACCTTTTATTAGACATGTGCAATTTCGTTTCATTCCAAATTATTTTTTTACTGAATTTCAACAAATTCGGTAATTCAGAAATATCCAAATTAACGAAAACCCGTTTAACAAATTTTTCAGAATATTCGTAAATTCGAATATTTGAAAATTTGGAAATTCGAATATTTGAAAATGTGGAAATTCGAATATTTGAAAATTTGGAAATTAGAAAATTTGGAAATTCGTAAATTAAAAATGTGAAAACCCGAAAACATGACGTTTCGGAAATTCGGAAATCCGAATCAGGGAAGCCTATCCTACCTTAAAACTAACAACTGAAATTTTAACTCTTCCATCAGCTCATCCCTACAGTTATTACCTTTTATTAGACATGTGCAATTTCGTTTCATTCCAAATTATTTTTTTACTGAATTTCAACAAATTCGGTAATTCAGAAATATCCAAATTAACGAAAACCCGTTTAACAAATTTTTCAGAATATTCGTAAATTCGAATATTTGAAAATTTGGAAATTCGAATATTTGAAAATGTGGAAATTCGAATATTTGAAAATTTGGAAATTAGAAAATTTGGAAATTCGTAAATTAAAAATGTGAAAACCCGAAAACATGACGTTTCGGAAATTCGGAAATCCGAAAATTCAAAAGAACGAAAATCAAAAAATTAAAAATAATAACTAATTAACTAACTAATAATAACTAACTATTAAATTATAGGTATTGGAATTTCCTTTCAAATTTGGCTGTTAGTGAATGTAACGAATACGAATTTATCCAAAGTTACGAATGCCATATCTAAACGAATGGAACATAACAAATTATTAATAATAAATAACAATAATAATAATAATAATAAAAACTTTTTATTATTATTATTATTATTATTATTATTAATAATAATAATAATAACTCATTCCATTTGTTTAGATGCGACATTCGTTACGTTGTATCGGATAATTCGTAACAGCCAAATTTGAAAGGAAATTTCAATACCTATAATTTAATAGTTAGTTATTAGTCAGTTAGTTATTATTTATAATTTTTAGATTTTCTTTCCTTCTAATTTTTTGATTTTTTTCCTTATTTTCGGATTTTCTGATTTTCGGATTTTCAAATTTCTGAATTTTCGAATTTACGAATTTACAAATTTTTGAATTTACGAATTTATGGATTTCAATCGAATGACCCGAAATATGGAAAAAAACAAAACAAAAAATGAATGAAATGTAATTAAAAACGAACAAATTGTTCACAAGTGCACATGTCTACCTTTTGTACCACTTGCCCCACCCTATCTGATAGTAAGCTCTTATGAGCAGGGCTCTCTTAACCCTCTTGTGTTTTATTGTATTGTAACTGTATTGTCTCCCTTTATATTGTAAAGCACTGCACAAACTGTTGGTGCTATATCCTGTAAATCCTGTATAATAATAATATTAAGTCAGTTTCAGATTTCCTTATGCATGTTTTGGGTCTGGAGCTCTGTCAGCATTGAAACTAAAGCATCAGCATAGCAGTCAGGGAATTAGCATTCTCAAACTGATAAATCAGCAATGGAGCCATCAATTATTTTTTTATGACAGAGTTAGCTCAAGGTTAAAGGTAGGATTTAGAAGTTTATCTAGACTTTGGGGTTAGATTTAGAATCTTGATCCATGTTACGAGCTAGGTAAAGAAATTGGGTTGAAATTAATGGTTTGTGTTTAGGGGTTAATTTGAGGTTGAAAAGAAATGTGTAAAGCCTCGTACACACGATCGGACTTTCTGACAGGAATTGTGTGATGACAGGCTGTTGATGGTAAATCCGACTGTGTGTACGCTCCATCGGACAATTGTTGTCGGATTTTCCGCGGACAAATGTTGGATGGCAGGTTTTCAAATTTTCCGTGGACAAATGTGTGTTGTCGGATTTTCCGAGCGTGTGTACACAAATGCGTCAACCAAAAGTCCAAAGTACAAACACGCATGCTAGGAAGCAAAGACGAGCCAGAAGCGGTCAGTCTTGTAAACTAGTGTTCGTAATGGAGAATTAACATTTGTGACACGGAAAATTATGAAATCTTGAAATGCAGCGTACAATTCTCTTCTTCTTTAATGGGATAATAGTGAAGCTGCTTTACTGGTGATACTGATGGAGTTATTGCAAATGAATTTTCAAAGGCTTTTTTTTCTAGTGATGTCAAGAATAATATTATTATGCCTATTTTTTTTATTTGGGCAAGTTACCACCCATAACACCATTATCCCCTAGTTTTTAAGATCAAAGATACAAATATGTTGGTGTCACTTGTCAATTTTACATTGTATTTTTTAAAATGTAACTGCCTACTCCCAAAATGTCATTTGAAGTAAAAAACATTGCCAAGTATTATTCTCCACAATTTTTTTTATTGTGCATTAAAAAAGAATCAAATAAAATTAGACATGCTATCTGCCAATAGAACTTAACCAAAAAGTGCATTCTTTGCATCCAAAAAAATAGAAAATATACCAAATCAAATCATTATTCAACCAAAAAAATAATGTCAAAGCAATAACTCCAAGGCCAATAATAAATATCACGTTATCTCCTCCGATTCTGCAACATGGCTGGTTGACGAACGGCCGTTCAGAAATGAACTGAAAAACGCAAAATGAAAAGTGTGAAATAAAAGTCTGAAATAAAAAATGGGAATAAACAGTCACCAAACTTCTACTAACATGAAATTAGCAGAAAGTGCCCAAAGGGTGGTGCTAAATAGCTGAAAAACAACGTAGTATGTCACTACGTTTGTATTTGTTGGCCAACAATTCCTTGCCGTTTGTATGCAAGACAAGTTTGGGCCAACGCCCTTCGAACAAAAGTCCATGTTTTTTTTGGCCAACAATCCAATTGTGTGTACGAGGCTTTACTGTTTCTGCTTCTCAAGTCTTCCTGTTGGTCAGTGAGGACACCATCACATTACATACATAGTTACATAGTTAACCTGACTGAAAAAATACCATCCAGTTCAACCAATAAAGGGAAAAAAATAAAAAATATAAATGTACAAACCTATACCCACAGTTGTTCCAGTTCAAGGCAATAAAAAACCCAGCAAAGCATGATCCAATTTGCTCCAGCAGGGGAAAAAATCCTTCTTGATACCCCAGGAGTCAATTGGATATTCCCTGGATCAACTTTGCATACAAATATTAGTATCCAGTTATATTATGTACATTTAGGAAAAGACTCCAGGCCTTTTTTAACCACTTC
Source organism: Lithobates clamitans (assembly GCA_037952925.1). NCBI lineage: Eukaryota > Metazoa > Chordata > Amphibia > Anura > Ranidae > Lithobates > Lithobates clamitans. The sequence goes on from JBBGZY010001482.1 coordinate 564,078, forward strand.
AGCTCCGAAAGATTTGCCCCCTTAATGACCAGGCCATTTTTTGCGATTCGGCACTGCGTCACTTTAGCTGACAATTGCGTGGGCGTGCGACTTTGTACAAAAGCAAAATTAATGTCCTTTTTTCCCCACAAATAGAGCTTTCTTTTGGTGGTAACTGATCACCTTTTTTACATTTTGCTATAATAAATATCCCCCAAATTTTTTTTTTAAAACAAATTTCTTCCTCAGTTTAGGCCAATATGTATACTTCTACATATTTTTTGAAAAAAAAATTGCAAGGGTATAAGGGTATATTGATTGGTTTGCGCAAAAGTTATAGCATCTACAAAATAGGGGCATTTTTATTATAATTTTTTTTTTTTTACTAGTAATGGCGGTAATCTGCGATTTTTATCGGGACTGCGACATTGTGGGGGACAGATCGGACACTTTTGACACTTTTTAGGGACCATTGACATGTACACAGAGATCAGTGCTATAAAAATGCACTGATTACTGTATAAATGACACTGGCAGGGAAGGGGTTAACAGTAGAGAAGGGTGAGAAGAACGATCGTTGTTCATACTTAGTATGAACAACAGATCAGTCTCTTCTCCCCTGACAGCACGGGGATCTGTCTGTCTACATTGAAAGATCTCAGTTCTGTCTCTGTGTGGAGCAGTATCGGGTGCCTGCCGGTCATTGTGCATCGGCTCCGGCAGCGCTCGCGTGCCCCCTAGTGGTCTGAAAGCGAGCCGACGTGTAGCTACGACGGTTCGCCCAGGGGAGCCAACCTGCCGCAGTATAACTGCGGCGGCTGGTCGGGAAATGGTTAAAGCAATATACTGAGCTGGTCAGAACCAGCTCCTGAGGGAGTCTATTTCACATTTTCACAGCTCTTACTCTAAAGAAGCCTTTCCATATTTGGTGATTAAATCTCTTTTCCTCCAGATGTAAAGTGTGCCCCCTTGTCCTCTGCAATGACCTTAAAGTAAATGACTCAACACTAAGTTTACTATATGGGCCCCTTATGCATTTATACATGTTGATCATATCCCCCTTTAAATGAGTTGTAAAGTCAGAAGGTTTTTTTATCTCAATGCATTCTATGCGTTAAGATAAAAAACTTTCTGTGTGCAGCAGCTGCCCCAGCACCCCTTAATACTTACCTGAGCCCCATCTCTGTCCAGCGATGTCCACGAGTGTCTCGGCCATCTGGGACTTTCCCTCCTGATTGACTGAGACACAGCAGCGGTGCCATTGGCTCCCGCTGCTGTTAATCAAAGTCAGTTAGCCAATCAGGAGAGAGAGGGTGTGGGCCGAGCCACAGCTCCATGTCTGAATGGGCACACGGAGCTGCAGCTCAGCTTGGGTGCCCCCATAGCAAGCACTCAACAGGAGAGAGGGGCCAGAAGCACAGAAGAGGAACCCGAGAAGGGAAGGATCTTGGCTGCTCTGTACAAATCCACTGCAACAGAGCAGGTAAGTATAACATGTTTATTATTTTTATAGAATAAAAACTAGAGTTTACAATAACTTTAATCTCTTCTTCTCAAAATCCAAGTATACTACGTCCACAGCCACCCCTCTGTCCAAAGTCTTGCTCATCTCCTCATAAAAAGAATTCAGATTTGTCTGACAAATTCTTTCTTTCATGAATCCATGCTGTCTGTTGCTTAAAATATTTTTTTCCAGAAGGAACTCATCTATGTGGTCTTTTATAAAACTCTCCAGTATCTTCCTGACTATAGGAGTTAAACTAACAGATCTATAAGTACTTGGTAAAGACATTTATTCCTTCTTAAATGGAGGCACCACATTGGCCTTATCCCAATCCAGTGCTGGTACTATTCCAGTTATTAAAGAGTCCTTAAAAATTAGAAACAATTGCTTTGAAATGATAGAGCTCAATTCTTTTAGGTTCCGTGATAAAGGAATCAATAGGAAGAATCATAACTTGGGAGAAGGCAACTTTACCTTTTTTTGGAAATACCTCTTGCTATGTATTTTTCAATTAAATAATCAATTGAAACATTTTTATATCAGTGCAAATTGCCATCATTGTACATCGGTATTTTGACACCAAATACCTTTATTATGGCAGCAGATAGCTGCCATAACCCCGATATTTTCACAACGGTGAGCGTCTGGCTTTCAGATAAAAGTGATCTCCGCGGTGGATTTGCCGCAAGATCACTTTTATTGGGGGCGGGATAGGGCCCCTCCTCCCCCTGCGTTCCGGTCATCTCCGCCACTTACCGGAGCCGTCGGTACTGGCGGAGACAATCGCGTCCTTCCCCCTGACAGGCCTGGAGCCGACTGAGGGAAAGATGGCCCACGCTCGGCTCCATAGCATTGAATGTTGGAAGCAACTTCAAACGTCACTTCCGCCCAATAGTCTTAAAGTGGAAATTGTTTTTTTTTTGCAAAAAAAATGACATTTCATTCTTTTTTTTTTAATTGCATTTAAGTGTAAACGTTAGATCTGAGGTCTTTTTGACACCAGATCTCACATTAAGAGGTCCTGTCATGCTTTTTTTTTCTATTACAAGAAATGTTTAAATTCCTTGTAATAGGAATAAAGGTGACCCAAATTTTTTTGTAACCTGTCGCCGCTCGCCCACCATCATATGACGGCGGAGCGGTGTGGCTCCTGTTCTGGGCCGCCGTCATATGACGGCGGCACAGTCACACAGGGCATGCGTGCGATCGCGGGCGCAGCCCTGCACCATCTGTGGCGGCGTGTCCCAGAGACACAGCGAGTCACCGACAGGGGTGAACAGCCATTGGGCATGGCTGTTCACCATGTGATCGGCCGCGATTACGTCACGGCCGATCACAAATGGGTATTCCCTGCTTTAGACCACGCATGCGCATGATTGGGAGTGTGCCGCACAGTCATGTCAGTCGCGGCGTGTTCCCAGGAACACTGCTCGTCACCGACAAGGGTAAACAGCCAATAGCTGGCGGCTGTTTACCACGTGATCGGCTGTGATCCATTCACAGCCGATCACTAAATGTAAACAGACAGGTTACTAGCTGTTACCGGCTCTTCTCTCCTCACACACCATTTGCATTGTGAGGGGAGAAAAGCCAGGAGCATTGAGTTACCGATCTATGTATTGTAGTGTACTACACCACACTAAAGTAAACCTGTCACATCGCCCCCCCCATTACAGCTGTCACCCAACAGTCAACACATTAGTGGTTATAAAAGGTGCCCACAAGGTGCACCTGTCACTCATCAGTGCCGAAAAAGTGCACCTGTCACCCATCAGTGCCCACAAAGGGCACCTGTCATTGTCAGAGACTGCAGTCAGCGGTGCACCTGACACCCATCAGTGACCATCGCCAGTGACCGTCATCGCTGACTGCCATCAGTGACCATCATCAGTGACCCATCTGTGACACTCATCTGTCACCTATCAGTCCCATAAAGTGCACCAGTCACCATCAGAGACTGCCATCAGTGACTGTCACCTGTCACCCACCAGTGACCATCACCCATCACCCGTCACCCACCAGTGACCGTCACCCGTCACCTGTCACATCACCTGTCACCCACCAGTGACCATCACACATCACCTGTCACACACCATTGACCATCACCTGTCATCCATCAGTGACTGTCACCCATCACCTGTCACCGATCAGTGAGCGTCATTTGTCACCCGTCGCATAGCCCATCAGAAAAAATGCCCAAATGATTCTATACAAGTGAGGAGGCATTCCAGATCCTCCTCATGATGAGACCAGCGGGGAGTTCTCATCAGATTCAAATGCCAATTCCGATTGTGAATCAAATTCAGCATTTGAACCGATCGATAGTAGTGGATCGGCAAATGAATCAGAGGAAGAATGGATCTTTCCTAAAAGAGCACGGCGCTTTGGAAACCAGGCAGCCACCAGCAATATACCCCAGGATCAAATTCCCAGGCCCAGTACCAGCGCTGCCGCCAGCGATAGATGCCAAAACCAAAGGCGAACTACCAGCACTGCCACCAGTGAAAGGCCACAAGAAATGCCAAGGCCCAGTACCAGCACTGTCGCAGCATCATGCCCAAATGCCAGCAGAGGAACCTCAAATCCCCCAACTACCAGCACTGGAGTGCAACATCCCCCAAGAGCCAGGGCCGCTGCACATCTTCCAGCTGGTCTTGCCAATCCAACATGATTGCCTTCCGACTCAGGATCAGCAAGAATTCCCCCTTTCACCACACAGCCAGGTGTGCAGGCCAATACCCAAAATTATTCTAAAATTGATTGTTTTTATTTATTTTTGCCCGACACTTTGCTGCAACTCATCGTGGACCAGACCAATTTATATACCCAGCAGCATATTGCCAACAACCCCCAATCATCATACGCCCGTCCATTTGAGTGGAAGGATTTGACTCTGGAGGAGTTCAAAGTGTTTATGGGCCTCACCATAAACATGGGGCTTACAAAAAAAATTAAGGACATGCCTATTGGTCCACCAACCCCATCTACCACATGCCCATTTATTCTTCCATAATGTCCAGGTCCCGATACGAGATGATAATGCGCTTTCTTCATTTCAGTGACAACACCCAGTGCCCTCCCCGCAATCATCCAAATTATGAAAACTATATAAAATTCGCCCACTCATTAATTTCTTTTAGCAACGATTTGCAGAACTCGATGTCCCCGATAAGCATATATGTGTAGTTGAGTCGCTGGTACCCTTTTTAGGCCGGCTAGGAATAAAACAATACATTCCTAGCAAAAGGGCCAAATACGGAGTGAAATTTTATAAGCTTTGCAAGAGAGTCACAGGATATCTGTATGCATTCCGCATACAGATATGAAGAGATTCCCAGCTCCAGCCCCCTGAGTGCCCGGCCTACATGGGTACAACTGGTAAAATTGTATGGGACCTGGCATACCCACTGCCGAAGAAAGGTTACCACAAATACCTGAATAACTTCTACACCAGCCTGCCCCTTTTCAAACACCTATACCTCACAGAAACCCTGGCGTGTGGAACCTCAAGAAAGAATAGGAAGGGCTTCCCACAAGCCATGGTGAATAAGAAATTGCCAAGAGGAGAAAGAGCAACTTTGAGATGCAACGAAGTGCTGGCCTTGAGGTGGAATGTGTACATGATGTCCACCATCCATGATGACACTACAGTTGAAGTTCAGAGAAGACGAGGTCCCATTGTAAAGCCAACATGTGTACAAGATTACAATCTGTACATGGGGGGGTGGATTTCAACGACCAAATGCTTCAGCCCTATTTATCAATAAGGAGGTCCCGATTCTGGTACAAGAAAGTAGCACTCTATTTAATTCATTTGGTCATTTATAATGCCTACATAATTCACACCAAATCCACAGAAAGTGCTGCCCACTTCCTAAAATTCATAGAAGAAGTTGTCACCTCCCTCATCTACTATCAAAGATCCCCCCCCCCCAAAAAAAAAACCTTCGCTCTGATGCTGTTAGCCGACTTCATGAACGCCACTTCCCGGACCACATTCCACTATCTGAAGCAGGCCAAAGACGCCAAAAAAGATGTCGAGTATGCAGCAACAAAGGATTTAGAAGAGATACCAGCTACCATTGTCCCCAGTGTCCCTCCAAACCCAGCCTTTGCATTGGTGAATGCTTCAGACTATATCACACATCCCTAAAATATTGGCCCATATTCTTAACCATTTCCCCATTTTTATCATCTGTGCTGACCATTTCCCATGCTTCCTCAAATAACCATGACACTGCCTTCCACATGAACTGACCCTAGCCTGTTTTTTGACTATAGAAAAAAGATAAAAGGAGGGCGCACCACTGGTAAAGCTTTATTGAAGTGTAAAACAGCAAAATATATACTCACAAACGAGCATGGATAACAGGCATGGACAATGTTACAGGTACGCAGTTCTGAACATCGACAAATCAGGACCTGACATCAAGTGGAAATAGAGATGGCTGATGCGTTTCAGGGGAGAACCCCCTTCCTTAGAGCCTAAGCGGGCAATCTGTGAGAGTGTGAGAGCGTTGAAAGATGAAAATTTCTCTAGGCAGGAAGGGGGTAAAAGTGCCCTGTAGGCAAGTGGTTAAAGGACAGTTTAAAAAATAAAAAGTAAAATAAATATAAGGTAAAAAAAAACAAGTTTAAAGCTCCCTGTCCCGCCGAGCTAGCGCGCAGAAGCGAATGCATACGTAAGTCATGCCCGCATATGAAAATGGTGTTCAAACTACACATGTGAGGTATTGCCGCGATTGTTAGAGCGAGAGCAATAATTCTAGCCCTAGACCTCATCTGTAACTCTAAACATGTAACCTGTAGAAATTTTAAACTATGGAGATTTTTAAGGGTCAAAGTTTGTCGCTATTCCATGAGCGGGCACAATTTTGAAGCATGACATTTTGAGTATTAATTTTCTCGGCGTAACATTATCTTTCTCAATATAAAAAAAATTGGGCTAACTTTACTGTTACTGTTTAAAGTGTATTTTTTCCAAAAAAATTGTGCTTGTAAGACTGCTGCGCAAATACGGTGTGACATAGTATTGCACCGACTGCCATTTTTTTCTCTAGGGTGTCTGAAAAAAAAAAATATGTTTGGGGGTTCTAAGTAATTTTTTAGCAAAATAAAATGATTTTAACTTGTAAACAACAAGTGTCAAAAAGAGGCTCGGTCCTTAAGTGGTTAAAATTAAAGCTTATATTCAGGATAATGGGGAGCTTTGCTAGTGTACCAATCTTTTTGCAACTAAAAGTTTATTAGCTTGTGCAGAAACACAATAACAAATTCAAATATCACAAACCTCAGTGGTAATGGTTAGAAAACTGTATCTGAAATTCTGAAATCTCCAAAAGAAAATGGATATATATATATATATATACAGTGTCCCACAAAAGTGGGTACACCCCTCACATTTTTTTGAATATTTTATTATATCTTTTCATATGACAACACTGAAGAAATGACACTTTGCTACAATGTAAAGTGGTGAGCATACAGCTTGTGTAACAGTGTAAATTTGCTGTCCCCTCAAAATAACTCAGCACACAGCCATTAATTTCTATATTTCTATACCGAAACAAAAGTGAGTACACCCCTAAGTGAAAATATCCAAATTGGGCCCAATTAGCCATTTCCCTCCCCGGTCTCATGTGACTCATTACTGTTACAAGGTCTCAGGTGTAAATAGGGAGCAGGTGTGTTAAATTTGGTGTTATCGCTCTCACTGTCTCATACTGGTCACTGGAAGTTCAACATGGCACCTCATGGCAAATAACTCTCTGAGGATCTGAAAAAATGAATTGTTGCTCTACATAAAAATGGCCTAAGCTATATGAAGATTGCCAAGACCCTGAAACTGAACTGCAGCACGGTGGCCAAGACCATACAGCAGTTTAACATGACAGATTCCACTCAGAACAGGCCTCGCTATGGTCGACCAAGTGAGTTGAGTGCACGTGCTCAGCATCATATCCAGAGGTTGTTTTTGGGAAAAAGACATATGAGTGCTGCCAGCATTGCTGCAGATGTTGAAGGGGTGGGGGGTCATCCTGTCAGTGCTCAGACCATACACCGCACACTGCATCAAATTGGTCTGCATGGCTATCCTAACCCTTTTCTAAAGATGATGCACAAGAAAGCCCGCAAACAGTTTGCTGAAGACAAGCAGACTAAGGACATGGATTACTGGAACCATGTCCTGTGGTCTAATGAGACCAAGATAAACTTATTTGGTTCAGATGGTGTCAAGCGTGTGTGGAAGTAACCAGGTGAGGAGTACAAAGACAAGTGTGTCTTGCCTACAATCAAGCATGGTGGTGGGAGTGTCATGGTCTGGGGCTGCATGACTGGCATAAACTGGGGAGCTACAGTTTATTGAGGGAACCATGAAGGCCAACATGTACTGTGACATACTGAAGCAGAGCATGATCCCCTCCCTGCAGAGACTGGGCCGCAGGGTAGTATTCCATTCAGTACCCCAAACACACCTCCGAGATGACCACTGCCTTGCTAAAGAAGCTGAGGGTACAGGTGATGGACTGGCCAAGCATGTCTCCAGACCTAAACCTTATTGAGCATCTGTGGGGCATCCTCAAATAGAAGGTGGAGGAGCGCAAGATCTCTAACATCCACCAGCTCCGTAATGTCATCATGGAGGAGTGGAAGAGGACTCCAGTGGCAACCTGTGAAGATCTTGTGAACTCCATGCCCAGGAGGGTTAAGACAGTGCTGGAAAATAATGGTGGCCACACAAAATATTGACACTTTGGGCCCACTTTGGACATTTTCACTTAAGGGGTACTGACTTTTGTTGCCAGCAATTTAGAGATTAATGGTTGTGTGTTGAGTTATTTTGAGGGGGCAGCAAATTTACACTGTTATACAAGCTGTACACTCACTACTTTACATTGCAGCAAAGTGTAATTTCTTCAGTGTTGTCACTTGAAAAGATATAATAAAATATTTACAAAAATGTGAGGGGTGTACTCACTTTTGTGAGATACTGTATATACTAGACTGACTGTATATATATTAAATACACTGCCGGAAGTAGATTAGAAATAGTATACCACGGAATGCACTGTAGAATGTATATCTTTGTCACAGGAAAAGATAGTATAAAATATTTACAAAAATGTGAGGGGTGTACTCACTTGTGAGAGATACTGTATATATATATATATATATATATATATATATATATATATATATATATATATATATATATATATATATATATATATATATATATTATGTGCATAATAATTTATATCTATAATGATGGTGTTGGAAAACATGATGAATTATGGTTGTAGCTTTTGACCCTGTATGACCTAAATTTGGTGAATTACATCTACAGTAAGTTATGAAGGAATCATCTTGTTTACAGCAAGGCATGTATGTCTATAAAAGACCACACCTTAGCAGTGGCTTGAAACCTGCCAACACACATGCTAACCATCCTGATTGATGGCCTTGTTCTGCATATTTTTAACTCCCTTTTGTTTAGTACAGTTGAAAATAGCAGTAAATACTCACAAGTCAATAAAGCTGCTTTCATCTGTACAGCAGAGGACAAGTAGGTTTAGCCACTTCTACTACTAGTAAGATGAGATACTCAGGATCCTGTGGTTCTCTGCAATTAGGACACCTGTTCTAGGGACAACTGCCTAAAAGGGGAATTTCCTCTGACTTCCTGTTGTGTCTATGGGAAATTTCCCCAATGAGACACAGGCAGCATAAAATAAACAGGCAGGTTTCTAACCTGCCCCTGCCCTAATCTAAAAAGAAAGAAGAAAAGAAAGAAGGAAAGAGAGAGGTGAGAGAGAGAGAGACTCTGGTTAAACGTGCATAAACGCGGCATGTAAAGAAAGAAATATGGGATATACTCACACTTTTAAGTGAGATGCAAAGTGGAAAGGAATAACTTAGGGTAAAAAAATAGGCTAGGTTTACTTAAAAGCAGTTCTCCAGACAGATCTGTCGGAGGTTTTGTATTGGTCACAAGGTCCTTGCATTGAATTGTGGGATGTTGTGTGATTGAGCCTGAGCTCCAGCATACAACTTAAGCCTAGGCATGTGTAGACAGTGCACTCAGGGGCATCCCAAACGCTAAGATATATTTCTGTTTTTCATGGGTTATATCACTGCTTTGACTGACAGGGCTCATTGACAAAGGCTTTGACAGTGAATGGCAAAAGACACATAGATTCACACTCAAGGGAAGCACGCCCAACAGTAATTTACTGTTTATGTTGCTTACATGGATCTCATTGGATGCTGGAGTACAATTTGCTGAATAGTGGTCTCATTTCCCGAGTGTTGCATTCTCTCTCCCATGACTGACCACACTTCTCTATCATTTAGAAGTCTCTCTAACCTTTGAAAGAAGAGATTTAAGTCATTGGATCGAGGCCATGCACCACCTTGCTTCTGACAATCAAACAAGAATTATCTTGAGGATACATATAGCTTTTCCTTCACATGTACCTCAATACTACCTCAAACTTCTTTGAAACTTCTTTTTCATTGAACTTTTTGCAGCCAATCGAACTAGAAGAGATGCTTTCAAACTTTACTATCCCATAGATCAAGAAAAGTGGCAATGTCAGCCATTTATTTATTTATATCCATATCTCTATCTTTTTGTCTAGGCATAGAATTATGCAGTCTGGTGTTTTTGACAAAAATCAGACATATAGGTGCGCTGTACTTACGGTACACTACTACTGTTTCCTAATGGTAGGTGTAAATACAGCTCTCAGCAGACTTCCAACATGCCCTGCTGCAACAAAAGAGAGATGGGACTTTAGTAAGCAATGGAGTTAAAAGCTATTCCTCTTGTCTGCTTATCCTTCTATAAACCCACACTGACCTGTTTTGCAGTGCCTCCATCAAAAGCTTTATAATGCCATGAAAGGAGAGCAGTTACCTGATTTCAATGCACATTTCTGGAAAAGACTCATATTTGTGAGAGCAAATTGCAGAGATAACTGCAAGCTTCCTGACATGGTAGAGGCCCATTTATCTATGTAGTGCATTCATAAATAACATAGGCTTGATTCATTGTTGTGTTCAAAATCTGAAATCCTGGTATTAAAAAATAGTTACATTCTTTGATGGAACAATAAATTTTAATGGCACTACATCAAAATACGTCTGAATGCTGTCTTGGATGAAGTAGAAAATGTTAGCACTATAAGGGAACAAACTGCACTTACTAATGCAGACAATAACTCCCGCTGAAGGCTCTTTACAGCTGCAGACCCCGGAGCATTGAGAATGTATCACACCAAACTGTCACTTAGAACTCAAGACAGAAAATTGTTGTTTCTTGTGGTGTTACTACAGGAAAATCGCCTCTTTGGGTTTGCTGGCTGCTGCCAAATAAATGACAGCTTAATTTATGCCATTCTAAAGCTACATTACTGAGCCATTCAGGCTCGCAGTTAAGTGCACTCCACGTTAGAGCACCGCGCTGGTATAAGAGCAACAGGTTATAGTGCTGGTCTCGTTAAAGTGACTGAAAACCTGGTAATGTCTCACTAACAAAGGTCATGAATGCAGCTCAGAAAAACATTCATTCCAAGTAAAACTGAATTAGTATGGACAAAGAAGATGAGGGAAGTAGGTGTGCTTCACATCTTGTGCGTAAATCTATTTGATATATTTTTGTATCAGATTTATATATATATATATATATATATATATATATATATATATATATATATATATATATATACAGTATCTCACAAACGTGGGTACACCCCTCACATTTTTGTAAATATTTTATTATATCTTTTCATGTGACAACACTGAAGAAATGACACTTTGCTACAATGTAAAGTAGTGAGTGTACAGCTTCTATAACAGTGTACATTTGCTGTCCCCTCAAAATAACTCAACACACAGTCATTAATGTCTAAACCGCTGGCAATAAAAGTGAGTCCACCCCTAAGTGGAAATGTCCAAATTGGGCCCAATTAGCCATTTTCCCTCCCCGGTGTCATGTGACTCGTTACAAGGTCTCAGGTGTGAATTGGGAGCAGGTGTGTTAAATTTGGTGCTGTCGCTCTCACTGTCCCATACTGGTCACTGGAAGTTCAACATGGCACCTCATGGCAAATAACTCTCTGGGGGTCTGAAAAAAAAATTGTTGCTCTACATAAAGATGGCCTAAGCTATATGAAGATTGCCAAGACCCTGAAACTGAGCTGCAGCACTGTGGCCAAGATCATACAGCAGTTTAACAGGACAGGTTCAACTCAGAACAGGCCTTGCCATGGTCGACCAAAGAAGATGAGTGCACGTGCTCAGCGTCATATCCAGAGCTTGTCTTTGGGAAATAGACGTATAAGTGCTGCCAGCATTGCTGCAGATGTTGAAGGGGTGAGGGGGGTCAGCCTGTCAGTGCTCAGACCATAGACCATACGCTACACACTCTTCTAATGATGATGCACAAGAAAGCCCACAAACAGTTTGCTGAAGACAAGCAGACTAAGGACATGGATTACTGGATCCATGTTCTGTGATAAACTTATTTGGTTCAGATGGTGACAAGCGGGTGTGGTGGCAACCAGGTGAGGAGTACAAAGGCAAGTGTGTCTTGCCTACAGTCAAGCATGGTGGTGGGAGTGTCATGGTCTAGGGCTGCATGAGTGCTGCCAGCACTGGGGAGCTACAGTTCATTGAGGGAGCCATGAATGCCAACATGTACTGTGACATACTAAAGCAGAGCATGATCCCCTCCCAGCGGAGACTGGGCCACAGGGCAGTATTCCAACATGATAACGACCCCAAACACACCTCCAAGACAACCACTGCCTTAATAAAGGAGCTGAGGGTAAAGGTGATGGACTGGCCAAGCATGTCTCCTGACCTAAACCCTATTGAGCATCTGGGGGGCATCCTCAAACCAAAGGTGGAGAAACACAAGGTCTCTAACATCCACCAGCTCCGTAATGTCATCATGGAGGAGTGGAAGAGGACTCCAGTGGCAACCTGTGAAGCTTTCGTGAACTCCATGCCCAAGAGGGTTCAGGCAGTGCTGGAAAATAATGGTGGCCACATTAAATATTGACACTTTGGGCCCAATTTGGACATTTTCGCTTATGGATGTACTCACTTTTGTTGCCAGCGGTTTAGACATTAATGGCTGTGTGTTGAGTTATTTTGAGGGGACAGCAAATTTACACTGTTATACAAGCTGTACACTCACTGCTTTACATTGCAGCAAAGTGTAATTTCTTCAGTGTTGTCACGTGAAAAGATATAATAAAATATTTTTAAAAATGTGAGGGGTGTACTCACTTTTGTGAGATACTGTATATAGTATATATACAGTATATACTCACCTGCCACTTTATAAGGTACACCTTACTAGTACAGGCTTGGACCCCCTTTTGCCTATAGAAACCGCAGTAAATTTTCATGGCATTGATTCAACAAGGTTTTAGAAACATTCCTCAGAGATTTTGCTCCATATTGACATGATAGCATCACGCAGTTGCTGCAGATTTGTCAGCTGCACATCCATGATGCGAATCTCCTGTTTCACCACATCCCAAAGGTGCTCTATTGGAATGAGATCTGGTGACTGTGGAGGCCATTGGAGTACAGTGAACTAATTTTCATGTTCAAGAAAGCAGTTTGAGATGATTTGAGCTTTGTGACATGGTGCATTACCCTGCTGGAAGTAGCCCTCAGAAGATGGGTACACTTTAGTCAGAAAGGGATGGACATGACCAGCAACAATACTCAGATAGGCCATGGCATTTAAACAATGCTCAATTGGTACTAAGGGGCCCAGAGTGTGCCAATAAAATATCCCCCACACCATTACACCACCACCAGCCTGAACTGTTGATACAAGTCAGGATGGATCCATGATATCATGTTGTTTAAGCCAAATTCTAACCCTATCATCTGAATGTCGCAGCTGAAATCCAGACTCATCAGATCAGGCAACATTTTTCCAATTTTCTATTGTCTAATTTTGGTGAGCCTGTGCAAACTGTAGCCTCAGTTTCCTGTTCTTAGCTGACAGCAGTGGCACCTGGTGTGCTCTTCTGGTGCTGTAGCCCATCTGCTTCAAGGTTCGATGTGTTGTTGCGTTCAGAGATGGTATTCTGCACACCTTGGTTATGTGAGTTACTGCTGCCTTTCTATCATCTCAAACCAGTCTGCCCATTCCCCTCTGACCTCTGACATCAACAAGGCATTTTCGTCCACACAAATGACACTCACTGGATATTTTCTCTTTTTAAGACCATTCGCTGTAAACCCTAGAGATGGTTGTGCATGAAAATCCCAGTAGATCAGCAGTCTGGCACCAAGAACCATGCCACGTTCAAATTCACTTAAATCCCCTTTCTTCCCCATTCTGATGCTTAGTTTGAACATCAGCAGCAAGTCTTCGCCACGTCTAGATGCCGAAATGGAGTGAGTTGCTGCTATGTGATTGGCTAATTTGGGTTACCAAGCTATTGAGACTTCAGTCCAGGGTTTCACAGAGACAATGGTAAATGGAATTCTAGGGTTGCTTTCATAAATTCCGAAACAGTTTATTAACTTGGAGTCTGGAATCAGATAATCAGCATCTAAAATTGATGCAGCTGTTTTGAATGGTCATGGGTGTTTTATGGCAAGTGAATTTTTTTGTACACTGCATGTACTGGATTGTACACGCTTTAGTCATCATTTCTGTGTAGGAAGTGCCTTTTCACAAACCTAAAAAGGGAGTTAGAGTTTGTCAATTGGCTAAGATACTGAAGATTTCAATGATACCTAGAAGTACTGTTAACAAACATAAGATATCTAGAAGCAATGGGGTTTATTTACTAAAGCTAGAGAGTGCACAATTAGTCACAGTTCTGCATAGAAACCAGCTTCCAGGTTTTATTGCCAAAGCTGAATTGAACAAGCTGAGGTTAGAAGCTGATTGGTTTCTATGCAGAAATGTGACTAATTTTGCGCTCTCTAGCTTTAGTAAATAAACCCCAATGTGATCAAATATAAGACACCAAGAAGTACTGTACTACTGTGACCAAAAACAAAATACCTAAAAGTAACTAGGTGTTAACTCTAACAAAACCAGGGGAACTAAATGTTCCATACAGGTGGACTTTATTGGCACAACTTGAGGCAGGAACTATAAATATTAAAATATATAGTTTATGTCAAAACACCCCAAAATGGGGAAACATATTGCAAACTATACCTAACAATGGAATGAAAGTAAGAGCCCTTTCACACTGACAGCACGGGCACTTTAGCGGTAAAGCACCGCTAGTTTTAGCGTTGCTTTACTGTCACTTTAGAGGCTCTTTTCGACCGCTAGTGGTCTAATAAAGGGTTAAAAGCGCCCGCAAAGCGCCGCTGCCGAGGCACTTTGCAGGCGCTGCCCATTGATTTCAATGGGCAGGGGCGCTTTAGGAGCGGTGTATATATCGCTCCTACAGCGACTCAAAGATGCTGCCTGCACAACTTTTTTAACGTCCTGCCAGTGCAGCGCCCCAGTGTGAAAGCACTCGGGCTTTCACACTGGGACTGCAGATGAGGCATTTTTCAGGTGCATTACAGGCGCTATTTTTAGGGCTAAATTGCCTGAAAAACACCTCCAGTGTAAAAGGGGTCTTAGGCATCCCTCATAATTCTATTCTTTATAGATCAAAACATGTGTACGTACATAGTATAGTGCCAAAATACTTCTTCAAATCCAGACGTCAATGCTTTTCACAAGCAATTTTGCTTCTTCAGTACAGTTAGGTGTATATTTTGCAATTGAGGAATGATGTACCATGGACTGCACTCATATATAGGTCTTGGGAGCGGGTACAGAGGACAGGGAAATCAGCACACCTATAGGGTCCAAATAGGTCAGTCCAAATAATAAGCGAGAGGTAGGAACCTTATAATCACAATTACCACACACAGATGGTATACAAATCATTTTTTTTCCCTAGGTGGGAACCCAGAAATGGTAGCCACCAATGATGTAGAAAGGGGGGGGAGGGAGATTTGTCCCGACACAAAAAACAAGAAATGGAGATATGAGCTGATATCTACAAAATTGTAACGGGGTGCATTCCTAAAGTGTATTTTCATCAATAAGCCTTCACTCCCATAGGATGCCACCAGTGCAGAGACATTTGGTATAACCTCCGCTGCCTATTGTAGGTATAGGTAGATAAAGTGATATTTATCATATATAAGATCCCAAAAAGTACTAGTTTAACAGAATACATAATCAGTCTAATGATAAGGCAGTGCCTGCAAAGCGCTTCAGGCTTTTCGGGCGCTATTAATGATAAGGCAGGGAGTAACTGTAACTTACAGTTTACTAAACAGGTCCAATAATAGATGAAATAAAGAAAAAAAGGTTCAGCTGGTGAAAAGCATTCATACACTGCAGAAAAAAATGAAAGTTGCAAAATCATGGACTCTCCACAGCAATGTCACAGTGGCTCAATCAGGGTAACATATGGCTTTATAGCAAAGTCTCTAAAGAACTCTAAAACAGCAGAGCGGCAAACTGATATTCATTTTTACTTTACTTTACTTTTTTTTTTTCACTTTTATAAAACAGTTCATAAGACCCCTTTCACACTGGGGCGGGGCATTAGCGGTAAAGTGCTTCTAGTTTTAGAGGCGCTTTACTGCTGTTATAGCAGCGCTATTCAGCCGTTAGGAGGGTGCTTTTAACCCCCGCTGGCGGCCAAGGAAAGAGTTAATAGCGCCTGAAAAGCCTGAAGCGCTTTGCAGGCACTTCGGCAGCAGTGCCCATTCATTTCAATGGGCAGGGGTGGTGGGGTGTATACACCGCTTCCCCACTGCCACAAAGATGCTGCTTGCAGGACTTTTTTTTCTGTCCTTCAAGCGCACTGCCCCATTGTGAAAATACTCGGGCTTTCACACTGGGGCAGCAGAAGAGGCAGTTTACAAAACCTTTTAAGGTGCTATTTTTAGCGCAAAAACGCCTGTAAAACGCCTCAGTGGGAAAGGGGTCTAACACTTGCAGCTAATTGTGATTATCTTCATTAAAGCATCCCTCTCAGTGAAGGCCAGGGTAGCGCTGGTAACACAGGTGAACAGCTGAAGGAATCAAAGGACAAAAGGGCCACTATATTGGAACTGCAATATTCCAGGGGCAATTGGAAAGGGGCCCCCACAGAGGTTGGGTCTTCCGGAGAAGCTGCATGCTGTTAGGCTCCTGCCTGGCTCCCCACATGCAGGTCCTGACAGTGGAGGACCAGTGGACTGGCAAAAATCTGGTTGCAGATCACATGCCAAACTATCTCTTCTCCATATGGTGTGGACTCTTTTAGCAGCTGAGGGAGAGAAATAGAGAAATGTATCTTCCCTGGGAATGTCTAGGAACCAAAAGAATTGTGGAAAATGGGGATGATGAGGTATGTGTTTGCATCTGAGCATGGCGAATAAATGGGCACTTTCCTACACTAGGGCTAATTATTTATTCTGCATGTAATCTATGACTATGTGCTACCGGTGATGTGATGCATGATGTGGTTATTTCTGTATTACCAAGAAGGAAGGACAAAAGATAGGGTGGCAATTATTTTCAGCCATGATATATGGTGGACATGATTTATATGCATACTGTGTATACATTATATTACCAAAAGTATTGGGACACCTGGCTTTACACGCACATGATCTTTAATGGCATCCCAGTCTCAGTCCATAGGGTTCAATATTGAGTTGGCCCACCCTTTGCAGCTATAACAGCTTCAACTCTTCTGGGAAGGCTGTCCACAAGGTTTAAAAGTGTGTCTATGGGAATGTTTGACCATTCTTCCAGAAGAGCATTTGTGAGGTCAGGCACTGATGTGGACGAGAAGGCCTAGCTCACAGTTTCCGCTCTAATTCATCCCAAAGATGTTCTATCAGGTTGAGGTCATGACTCAAGTTCCTCCCAAACTCGCTCATCCATGCCTTTATGTGCGTGTAAAGGCAGGTGTCAAAGGCAATACTTTTGGTAATATAATGTATTTACAGTATGCATATAAATCATGTCCACCATATATCATGGCTGAAAATAATTGCCACCCTATCTTTAGTCCTTCCTCCTTGGTAATACAGAGACACACTCCTAAACCTTGTGGGCAGCCTTCCCAGAAGAGTGGAAGCTGTTATAGCTGCAAAGGGTGGGCCAACTCTATATTGAACCCTACGGACTAAGACTGGGATGCCATTAAAGTTCATGTGCGTGTAAAGGCAGACGTCCCAATACTTTTGACAATATAGTGTAGGAAGAGTTAACATTTGGGAAAGTATCAATCTCACAAAAACATAAGAGGAAAAAGAAATCTTGACACAAGTGTACCAACGAGGGAAAAAATGAACACAGGTAATACAGGAAGAAAACAATGACAAGAAGAAATACGGTACTTAAATCAATAAACAAATATTAAGTGATGGCGGCAGACCAATTTTGCCTGGCTGTGCGGTTTTGCAAACCTTTATATCATGATCTCAGGTAAGAATGAATATTTTGGCACCATCACAGTTTTTTTTTACTGAAATGAATTCAGCAATTCTTGCCAACTTCCAACCCAGATGGATGTGGTGCCATTTAAACCCTGCAGCTTCATCAACGGCGTCCCACCTCTCTGCCATAAATTTCTGTTCCGAGAATGTGTTGCCTTTATTGCTTACTAATTACTGGTTGTCTTTGTTGAACTGTCATGACTCATGAGCATATAAAGGTGTTTCTCTCATAAAGAGCTTGTAATATCTTCATTGTTTACCTGTAATGTGACACAGCACATGGTTCAGATACATTTATCATTTCTATTGATATGGGCTGGAGATTACATGCATTATAGCTTGTCTTGATAATTGTGCTGACCGTTGCCTTCATCCTTTGGTAACTGAGGCCACTGACAGTAGAGTGATCAGTTTCTATAGAACAAGTACAAAGGATGCTATCAGGGCATAGACAACATGCCATGTCTAGATTGCTCAGCCTTTCATGTCTGACCTATCTGAAATTACCACAATTGTTACACCAATGTATTATAGTGATCATGGGTAAATATTCAAACGAGGTTATGAGAACAGAAAATAATTTAAATGAAGTGATGATGTATAGTGGAGTAGAATTTTTTTTTCTGTTCACCTCATTTTATCTTGCAGCCCCTTTTACCTAACAAGGCAACAGAATACACAGAGAAGAAAGGAGTAGATATTGTCTACTTTGGGAAGTGAATGTTCGCTGATCTTAGAAGATAAGATGAAGCTTTGTTTATTTCAATCAATGTGCCAGCACAAACGCATTTAAATGAGTGGGTGTTTAAAGTGTACACAGGTTCATATTATGTACTAACAATCACTTTTCAAAGTTAACATTCAACACTCTGGCTCCGTTCACATGGATGGCCAGGGGGCAATAAAAACAAGGTGGTTGATCAATGTTTTTAGCTCCCCTTCCTCGGCCACTGACTGCCCACCTACAAATGGACATGGTGCCTCTCGGGTGAGTACACATTGCATCTTTTCATTTTTTCCACCACATGCCCAGTCTCAACAGACAGCACTAGCTGTCAAATTCTCCTATGTAAGGGAATGAGACCACACCACAACCACAAACCAAATGCTTGGCTCACAGTTGTAATGTGGTTCTGGAAAGAAAAATGGCCATTTAGTGATAAAAAAAAAAAAGTAATAGCCAAAAACAAAACAGACCACAGGAGGCAGCCTTATCTCCAGCTGAACACCTGCAAACCTCCTTGCACCATCCAGGGGGACAGTATACACTGTTGGAAGGAGCCTAACTAGCATAGCTAACAGTGATGAATCAGATTTCTATATACCACGACCACTTCACACCACTAAAGTCTGGATGCTGATGGATTGCTTTGGGTTACTGCATTGTTTGCTAATGAGTACGTTTTTCTGGATTCATATCATTATTTATTTATTACAGGTATCTACTGTAGATAGCGTTGACAATTTTACATAGTATTTTATATACTGTATATATTGTACATTCACATCAGTCCCTGCCCTTCAAGGAGCTTACAATCTAAGGTCCCTAACACACAATCATACATACACATACTAAGGCCAATTTAGACAGGAGTAAATTAACCTAAAAACATGTCTTTGGAGTGTGGGAGTGAACAAGAGTACACGGAGGAAACCCTTGCAGGCACAGGAAGAACATACAAACAGGTAGCGTCGTGGTTAGGATTCAAATTGACAATCCTAGTGCTGCCAGGTGGAAGTGCTGCCCAATGTGATTACCAACACTTTATGCATGTTGGAAAACTGCGGTGCCATTCACTCTAATGTAGGCCATACATGGATCGAATTCCAAACAAATTTTCTTTATAAAATCATAAATTTTGTGCGTTTTTTGATCTGATGGTGCCACCATTGTTTTCAACCAATTCAACCAACCAAGCCTTCAATTTCACCCCATGTTGTTACAGAAATATTTTTTTCGTTGCTGGGAATTTTCTTTTCTTTCCAGGATTTTTTTTTCTTGTGCTCATGCACATTTTTTTTTTCGATTATATTTTCTCACACGATTCTCTCATCATTGATTAGAAAATTGTTTGTTGTTTTAAAAAATTCCAACATGTCCAGTCACTCAAATACGGCTACACGAAAATCGAATGGTGCGAAATTCGAATGAAAATTCTTAGAAAAGGTTTTCGAAAGAAAATTATTTTGGAATTCGACCCATGTATGGCTGGTCTAAGTAGTACCCCAGTGATCTTTCCTGACAAATATGCATTGTAGGACAGTTCCATAAAAAGGAAATGCATAAATGTGCATTGTATTACGGTGTGCTATCAAAAATGCTACAATATATGCACCTTTCTGGTGAGCTTTGGCTTGTAAGGTAACTCATTTGAATGAACTATGTGGCCATATCAGGTTGATTACATCACAAGCATCTCTACCCCTTTGGGTATATGCAGCCGCGGGGAGGGGATGTCATAATTTGAAGAGCTTGAGTTTGGATCAAACCCAGCTTATCCCTGGTCCCTAGCATTAACACAGTAGTGTTTGTTTTTATGAGTGCCATGTTTAATGCAGTTTTATTACCTATTTTACTATCTATTGACCCTGCCTTATTTTTCCACTTACAGGCCAAGCAATCCAGCAAAATTGGCAGTTAAATTTACAAAAATTCCCAGGCTCAGCTGTCGAATGATCAGACCAGCTGTCAATCAATCAGCATGGGGCCATTGACTGCAGTGGATTGGATAAAAGCACAGGATGACCACTGTCCTGCAGATTTGGGAGCTGGTGGTCTCCCTATTAAAAAAAATGTTGCAGAGAGAAAGCATAAACTGCTAGGATCAACAGGTATTTTTTACTCAAGTATTACTCCATAGTAATCATTATTTTAAAGTCAAATACGTTTGCTGTTAAAAGACAGGAAATTATAGAACAAGTAAAGAACAGGAGATGTTAAAATACCTAATATTGTCCATACAAAGACTAAGTTTGCAGCCAGTGCAATAAAATGACATGCTGCTTTTGACATTTTGCATTGGTGATTACAAAATTATATTTTGATGTGACAGACTCTAAAATCAGTAGCATAAATCTACTTTAACTACAGTTCAACATTTTGTTCGGGATTGAAAGTATATGTAAACTCTAAATGCCAAATATGACATTAAAATTATTTTGTTAAATATGTTTAGTAAATCCAAAAAATACCTGTTGATTTTGCCAGAAATCTTATGAGCTGATAACTTCCTGTGCTCTCTGCCATGCTGCAGGAGGGGTTATGGAGATGAGAGTATGAGTAGAGGTCAGTGTTCTTTCTAGTCTATTCAAATTCAAGTAGGCAGGGCTGACACCATGAGCCAAAGAATTCAGAGCTGTGTTGTTATGGCAAAAAGGATATTGCCATGTTGATTACTGGCACATCAACAGTTATTTTTCTGTACTTGCAGCGTGTTTAAAGGGATAAAAGATCAGGAAATGTTCACAAATTCCAGAGATGTTCTAAATACAGTTTTTTTTTAACCTTTTTACATTACATAGACTGGTAAGATAATGAAAATACGATTTCATCAAATCACATACGAGAGAAAGATCAGAAAGATCAGAAGTGTGTGTGCAATTCTGGAAAATGTTGTAATAGTGTTTATTACAATATGAAGGCTTGAATATTAAAGCGGAGTTCCACCCAAAAGTGGAACTTCTACTCATTTGTCTCCTCTCCTCCTCCGGTGTCACAATTGGCACCTTTCGGGGGGGGGGGGGGGGGGACAGGATACCTATCTTAGAAAAGGTATTCTGTTTCCACTTCCGGGAGACCATGCCGCGACCCATGATGTCACCGTGGGGCTCCCTCCTTCTCCCTCCTCCTCCCCCTGTTGCCAGGCCAGTAGGAGAGGGGAGCGGGGCCTCTCGCATGCGCTGTAGGGTTCCCGGTGTGAAGCCATACGTCTACACTGCCGGGTTCCCTTACCCACACCCGCTGTGGTGCCGACATTGCTGGACTCCAGGACAGGTAAGTGTCCTATTATTAAAATTCAGCAGCTGCAGTATTTGTAGCTGCTGGCTTTTAATTATTTTTTTTGGGCGAACCTCCGCTTTAAGACCCCTTTCACACTGGGGTGCTTTTCAGGCGTTTTAGTGCTAAAAATAGCACCTGTAAAGCGCCCGAAAAGCACCTCTCAAGCCATCCCAGTATGAAACCCTGAGTGCTTTCACACTGGGGCGGTGTGCTTGCAGGATGGGAAAAAAAAGTCCTGGAAGCAGCATCCTTGAGGCGGTGGAGGAGCGGTGTATACACCACTCCTCCACCGCCCCTGCCCATTGGAATGAATAGGCAGCGCTGCCGAAGAGCCTGCAAATCGCTTCGGCAGCGCCGCAACACGAGCGCTATTAACCCTTTATTCAGCCATAAAGCGTTGCTATAACAGCAGTAAAGCGCCGCTAAAACTAGTGGCTCTTTACCGCTAACGCCCGCACCGCCCCAGTGTGAAAGGGGTCTTAATAAAGACCTATGCACCTGTGTCTGGCATTTACTATATAGTTAACAAAATGTGTACACATTATTACAGTATAGAGGTATTTTCTGGAAATAGAATTGCCACAATCTCTCTATTTATACAGAGGATTTAATCTACTTCCAACATCTTAAGGTTGTTCTCTTCAGTTAATTAAGTTCCTAATTTATATGTCACTAGGAGAACATGCACTGGTCCTCAAACACACACTTATGTGCCTCTCAGTGGTCATAGAAACAAAATCTACCTTTACGGGCTATTTGTTAATCAGCAGTAGATGGGGTTTCTTACATGGTCTAGTCATAACATTACACTGTAGTATAACAAGACCCAACTGCTTGGATGTTGCCTATAATTATCACCCAATGACCCAGACTAACAACTAAAAACACAAACTCTGCTCTCCAAAACAAGACAATCCTGAGTGGCTAAACTACTAGATGTCTATGTGAAAACACAGAGTATGATAAAATAGAGCAGGTATTTGCAATTAGCGGACCTCCAGCTGTTGCAAAACTACAAGTCCCATCATGGTTGTGGCTGTCAGAGTCTTGCTATGCCTCATGGGACTTGTAGTTTTGCAGCAGCTGGAAGTCCGCTAATTGCATATCCCTGAAATAGAGTGTTAAGTGAAAAAATGTGGTTTTCTTTCTTCCCCCTGTCCCATCTTCCTTCCTTCATACTTTCCTTCTTTCCTTCCTTTCTTCTTTCATTTCCCTTCTGTATCCAAAAATAGCGCCTGTAAAGTGCCTCTCAAGTCACCCCAGTATGAAAGCCCGAGTGCTTTCATACTGGGGTGGTTGTAAATCCTCTCATATACCCAGTGAAATGAATAGCCTCAGATGATACAAAAGTATAAAACAAATCCTCTTACATAAGTTTAACTTGTTTAGCTGCAGTCTTCTCTTTTCTACATCCCATTAAAGCGCTGAAAATGCTTCTACATTTGTCAGTAGCATGGGGGGGGGGGCTGCAGTAAGAGCTCTTGTACAGTGTGTGTGAGAGCTGATTGGAGGACAGGGGCACACCCCCCTTCACACACGGCACAGGAACAAAGGAAGAACACAGAGCTGTGTTGTGAATAGACAAGCTTTGTGCTGAGCTCTCCCCCTCCTCCCTATTTTATCTCTGGTATTGGAACAACTCCTCAGAAGTGACACATGCTGATAACAGAAGAACGAAGCACCAGAGAGAAATGACACTCAGAGCTTTGGAGAGAGACACGTAAACACTACAGATATATGTGCTTTGTTCAGATTTCATGACTAAGATTTACAACCTCTTTAAGAACTGTGATCATTATTATATTACAATCTTAGGCCTCATGCCCACAGGAGGTAAAAAATGCAATTTTTAAGGTGTTTGACTTTTTTTCATCCAAACCACCTCTATGTTAGTCTAAATGGCCATGCACATATAGGTGTTTACAGGCGTATTGGAAAAGGAGCATTTAGAGGCTGAACAAAGAAGCTACACTTGCGTGTTTAGGAGAGCAGCGTTTGAGAGCACCTAAGCACCTAAGCACCTGTAAACGCATCTAAATGTGCTTAGGCGCGTTTAGCGCTTGAGTGTTGATTTATTCCAATACAAACTGATATTCTGGCCAATAGAATGAATGAATGACCAGATGCTCAATGCACTTAAATGTGTCTAAACACATCTAAATACGTGTTTTACCACTTAAAAACCGGAAGATTTTTCCCCTTAATAACCAGGCCATTTTTTGTGATACTGCACTTCTTCAATTTAACTGACAATTGCGCGGTCGTGCGACGCTGTACCCGAACAAAATGGATGTCCTTTTTTCCCCACAGATAGAGCTTTCTTTTGGTAGTATTCGATCACCTCTGTGGTTTTTATTTTTTGCGTTATAAACAAAAAAAGAGAGACAATTTTGAAAAAAAAAACAATATTTTTTACTTTTTGCTATAATAAATATGTAAAAAAAAAAAAAAAAAATTTCTTCATCAGTTTAAGCCAATATGTATTCTGCTACATATTTTTGGTAAAAACAAAAATCAGAATAACTGTATATTGATTGGTTTGCCCAAAAGTTATAGCGTCTACAAAATAGTGGATAGATTTATGGCATTTTTTTTTTTTTTTTTTTTTACTAGTAATGTCGGTGATCTGCAATTTTTAGCAGGACTGCAACATTGCGGTGGACAGATCGGACACTTTTGACACTTTTTTGGGACCAGTGACATTTATAGAGTGATCAGTGCTATAAAAATACACTGATTACTATGTCACTGGCAGGGAAGGGGTTAACACTAGGGGGCGATCAAGGGGTTAAATGTGTTCCCTGGGAGGTGTTTCTAACTGTGGGGGGAGTGGACTGACTGGAGGAGGAGAGAGATCGCTGTTCCTAATCACTAGGAACAGCAGATCTCTCTCTCCTCCCCTATCAGAACGGGGATCTGTCTGTTTACATTGACATATCCTGGCTCTCACGGGTGGCCGGCGAACAACGTGGCCGCCGGCCATGTGCATTGGGTCCCTCGTCTTGCAGCGGGCATGCGTGTGCGCCTGCTATGTCTCTTTAAGGAGCTGACGCACTTCTAAGGTGAATTGCGGGAACAAGCAGACCTGCCGCAGTATAATGACAGCGGCTGGTCAGCAAGTGGTTAAGATGCAACTTGGTGCATTTTGTCATCCACTTTTTTCTTGCCAGACGCAAAGGCATCCAAGGGAGAGAAAAAACTGCCCTGTGTGCATGAGGTCTTAGGTGGAGGTTTGCATGAATGGGTATATCCTATTATTGTTTATTATATGCAGTGTTACATTTTCAACATAATAAACAACAAGTGACTATAAAAGTATTCCTCTAACCATAACTGACTGCGCAAACTGCTATAGGATTTGGCAGGAAAGAGGGCTCATGGCTTGCACAAAAAGATAGAACATTAAGCAAAAAAACTAAAAACAAAAAAAAAGCACATTATGCTCCTAACTGTTAAAAAAAACGATTTCAGACATGGACCGTGCTGAGTGGCCAACCTCCTATATTCACAATGCATCAGGCCAACTGCTTAGCACTAGACGTGGAAGCACGTGAAGATCACTGAGTAGCGGTGTCTACTTCAGTGATTTTCAACTTCCAGGGGGATCAGCCAGATATGCTCTATACATAGTTATACTGGTCCAAGCTGGAATAATGTAACAATGTATAATATAGCCATATACATACGCAGAAAATAGTGCGTTATTATGATATACTCAACATAATTATCAGTGCTGTGTGTATATGTGTATATACATTAAACAAAACAACCATTACATGTTCATAAATATGATAGGTTATAAAGTGGTCAGTCCATATTGTAGAAGAAACCGTCTTTGTGAATAAATTGAGATAGATTTTCTCACAGAGATTCCATCAAGAAATGAGCCATGTGAAGAGACTAGTAAGTGCACTGTACATGCGTGCCCACCACCATCATAAAGCCTCTTACCAGACAGATGTGACCCCCAATTACAGAGATCAACAGCACATATGAAGCCTCAAATCCTCAGCCGGAGTCTCCAATTCAGGTAAGTATGGTCAGTAGGGTCTTAGTATAAAAGCATCACTTAGTAATCGCCACAACTCCAAATTGAACTCAAAAAGCCACCATACAGGGAAAAGGAATAAAGGACTCACATTGCGTCAATGCTGCTAGTACATCTTTATTATTAAAACCACAAAAGGTACTCACATTGTTCAGGCAGATACAAGGCAATCAGACAGTGGATGGCCTTGCCAACAACTGGCAAGGGTGAGCAGGATTACGTCAAACGTTCGTGGCCCCGCCAAACGCGTTTCACGTCACACTGGGAAACTGGTGTAATTGGGGATCACATCCGTCTGGTAAGAGGCTATATGGTGGTAATAGGCGCACATGTAACGTGTACTTCCTAACCACTTCACGTGGCTCATTTCTCAGTGGAATCTTTGTGAAAATCAACCTCAATTTATTCACAAAGACATTTTATCACAGTTGTTCGTTTACAATATGGACTGACCACTTTTTAACTGTCAGGACTGGGCTCAGCCCTTCCTTCTCTGAGCTGGCCGCTCAGCTGTCGGATAATTGACAGCTCCTATCTCTCCACAGTGACTCACCTGTTGATTATATCCTGCTCGCTCGTAAGTCCTACCTACTTAAACCGTCCAGCCCAGATGATCTTCGCCTTGGTCACATCTCTAGAGATGCTCTCCTGTGTTCCTGTTAAAGACTTGCTTGGCTGACATTCCTTCTGGCTCCAGATCCTGCTTGCTGTTCTACTATGCTCATCTCTGGCTCCCTGGCGTTTTGGCTTGTCTGACTATCCTTTCCGGTTCCTGAACTCTGGCTATATTTTGACTATGTTTACTCTGTTTACCTTTTTTTATTATTATTAAACAAGTGAGATTTAACTGTACTTCTGTCTCGGTCTGATTCATGGTTTCTGACAGTAGGCAAAGGCCATGAATTCAGAATAGGCAGTCAACCCACTTGTTGGTAATATATTTTCCAGATTGGATGAGCAGGATCATCGCATGGATCAGTTTGCCATGGTGTTACAAATGCTCCTGAGTCATATGGCTCACCTGGAAACTCCTACTGTGGCTGCTCTGGTACAATCCGTGTTGCAGGCCATCCCTGCTGCTGCTCCAGTCTCTGTGCAGGCACCCACCTCGAGTATTACCTCTATAAGAGGTATGTCTGGTTCGGCTCCGCTTCTCCAGCGATTTGGGGGTGATCCAGTCCAGTATAGAAGGTTTATCAACCTAGTTGAGATATACTTTGAGATGCTGCCCCAGGCGTTTCCCACGGACAGAAGCAAAGTAGGCTTTGTGATATCTTTGCTTTCTGAGAGAGCCTTGGCCTGGGCAAACGCTCTATGGGAGATGCAAAAACCTGTTGTCTTGAGTTACGCTGAGTTTGTGGCTTCCTTTAAAAGGGTATTTGACATACCCGCATGCTCCACTTCTGCTGCTAAGTGCATCATGTCCATCAAAGAGAGTACAGGAACTGTTGCCGATTACGCCACTGAATTCCCTACTCTGGCAGCAGAGGTTGCTTGGAACAATGAGACCCTCGTGGCTGCTTTTTCTCATGGTCTCTCGGATACCATCAAGGATGAGATAGCAGCCCGAGATATACCCACTGAGCTGGAGAAGTTGATTACGTTTGCCATCCTCGTTGATTCAAGACTCAGAGAAAGACTTTCTTTTAAGGAGCGCTTGTGGAAGTCTCCTGTATATTTGTCTCCGAGCTTTGCAGTCCCACCCTTGCCTCCCTCACTTCCCATGCCTCCTGGTACCGAGTAGGTCAGTGAAGATGAACCAACGCACTTGGGCTTCACGCGTCTCTCTGTGGATTAGAGAACCCTTAGAAGGAGGGAGAGATTGTGCCTTTGTGGCTAGGCAGGTCACTTTTTGAAGTCTTGTCCTACCCGTCCAGGGAACGCCCAAACCTTGAGGTCCTGTCACGGACAGACCTTAGGTGGCATGGTTTCGTCCCCAGTTAACCAGAAGGCTAAGTCCCTGGTTTTGGTTACCCTTTCTTCGGCTGAGCCGTCCGTTGAGATACAGGCTCTAATCGACTCTGGGGCTGCAGGCCTGTTCATTGATGCTGCCATTGTATCGAAGCACTCGATTCCGCTGCAGCTGCGTGACACTCCACTTGCCATTGAGGTTCTTGACGGGAGTCCCCTACAGCCTGCCCATGTGACTCATGAGACTGTTCCATTGTCCATGGCTGTAGGGGCTCTTCATCATGAGATAATCTAATTCCAAGTTATTTCCTCACCTAAGTTGCACGTCGCTGGTTATTGGTTATCCTTGGTTACAGAGGCACAACTTCTCTTTTGATTGGCTCCATGCTGAGGTTCTCTCTTGGTCGCCCCAATGCAGTAAGATATGCTTCCAGAAGGTAGCCAAGGTCCTGCGTACTTCTTCTCTCTCCTCCCTGCCGGAGGAGTACCGCGATTTTAGCGATGCTTTTGACAAAGGGCAAGCCGGTAGTTTGTCTCCACACAAACTCTCCCATGCTGTTGAGATAAGGTTAGTAAATTTGTTAGGGAGGTGTTGTGTAATTATTGTGCTAGGGGACAGACTGCTGCTTCCCCCCCATGTAATGTGCTCTCTTGTGGACAGTGGCCACCAGGTCATGTGCTGTGCATTGCAGCGCCCACCATGTAATGTGCTGTGCTCACCATGTCATGTGCTGTGCATTGTGTGCCCACTATGTAATGTGCAGTGCCCACCATGTCGTGCTGTGCCTTGCAGTGCCCACCATGTCATGTGCTGTGCCCACCATGTCGTGCTGTGCCTTGCCGTGCCCACCATGTCATGTGCTGTGCCCACCATGTCATGTGCATTGCAGTGCCCCCATGTAATGTGCTGTGCCCACTATGTCATGTGCTGTGCATTGCAGTGCCCCACATGTAATGTGCTGTGCCCAGTATGTCATTTGCTGTGCATTGCAGTGCTCACTATGTAATGTGCTGTGCCCACCATGTCATGTGCTGTACATTGCAGTGCCCACCATGTAATGTGCTGTGCCCACCATGTCATGTGCTGTGTATTGCATTGCTCTTCATGTGATGTGCAGTGCCCACTATGTCGTGCTGTGCCTTGCAGTGCCCACCATGTCATGTGCTGTGCCCACCATGTCATGTGCCTTGCAGTGCCCCCATGTAATGTGCTGTGCCCACTATGTCATGTGCTGTGCATTGCAGTGCCCCCCATGTAATGTGCTGTGCCCAGTATGTCATTTGCTGTGCATTGCAGTGCTCACTATGTAATGTACAGTGCCCTTCATGTCATGTGCTGTACATTGCAGTGCCCACCATGTAATGTACTGTGCCCACCATATCATGTGCTGTGTATTGCATTGCTCTTCATGTGATGTGCAGTGCCCACTATGTCGTGCTGTGCCTTGCAGTGCCCACCATGTCATGTGCAGTGCCCACCATGTCATGTGATGTGCCATGCAGTATCCGCTATGTAATGTGCAGTGCCCACCATGTCATTTCATGTGCCATCCAGTGCCCACCATGTCATGTGCAATGCCCACCATGTCATGTGCTGTGCCATTCAGTGCCCGCCATGTAATGTGCAGTGCCCACCATGTCATGTGCTGTGCCTTGCAATGCCCGCTATGTAATTTGCAGTGTCCACCATGTCATGTGCTGTGCCATGCAGTGCCCACCATGTAATGTGCTGTGCCATGCAGTGCCCACCATGTCATGTGCAGTTCCCACCATGTCATGTGCTGTGCCCACCCTGCCATGTGTTGTGCCCAGCATGTAGTGTGTTGTGCCCACTGTGTAATGTGCTGTCCTGTTCAGCAGTGCCCACCATGTCGTGTGCAGTTCCTAACATGTAATGTGCAGTTGCATTGCCCACCATGAAATGTGCTATGCCATGCAGTGCCCACCATGTAATGTGTTGTGCCCACCATGTAATGTGCTGTGCCATTCAGTGCTCACCATGTAATGTGCTGTGCCCACCACGTCATGTGCTGTGCCATGCAGTGCCCACCATGTAATTTGCTGTAGCCACCATGTAATGTGCTATGCCATGCAGTGCCCACCATGTCATGTACAGTGCCCACCATGTAAATTGCTGTGCAGTACCCACCATGTCATGTGCTGTGTTGTGCCCACCATGCCATGTGCTGCGCTATGCAGTGCCTACCGTGTGCCGTGCAGTACCCACAATGGAATGTGCTGTGCAGGGCTCACCATGTCATGTGCGGTGTCCACCATTTAATGTGCTGTGCTCACAATGTAATGTGCTGTGCTGTGTCGTGCAGTGCCCACAAATGTGCCCAATGGAATGTGGTGTGCAGAGCTCATCATGTCATGTGCAGTGTCCACCATTTAGTGTGCTGTGCTCACAATGTAATGTGCTGTGCTGTGTTGTGCAGTGCCCACCATGTCATGTGGTGTCATGCAGTGCCCACCTTGTCATGTGCTGTGCCCACCATGCCATGTGCAGTACCCACCATATAATATGCTGTGCCCAACATATAATATGCTATGCCCACTTGTAATGTGCAGTGCCCACCATGTAATGTGCTCAGCTGTGCCCACCGTGTCATGTCCTTGTGCCCACCGTGCGCATGTGCTGTGTTGTGCCCACCATGCAATGTGCTGTGTTGTGCAGTACCAACCATGTCATGTGCTGTGCCCACCATATAATGTACTGTACCCACCTTGTAATGTGCAGTATTGGGCAGTGCCAACCGTGTAATGTGCTGTGCCCGCCATGTAATGTGCTGTGCTTTACCCACCATTAAATGTACTGTATCCATGTATCCAGCATGTAATGTGTTGTGCCAACCATGTAATGTACTGTGCTATCCCCCCCCCCCGTGTAATGTACTATGCTGTGCCCCCCACAGACTCACCCCCTCACTCCCACCCCCCTCTCTCGCTCTCTCCTTCACCCCCTCACCCCCTCTCTCTCTCTCATCTCCACTCTTTCACCCTGTTCTTTCTCTCACCCCCTTCATCCCCCATTCTCTCTCCCTCGCCCCCTTCAACCCCCTCTTTCCTACCACCCTCTCTTTCTTTCACCCTCTCTCTCTTTTTCTCACCCCCTCTTTTTCTCTCTCTCGTCCCCTCTCTCTCACCCCCTCTCTCTCTCATTCACCCCCTTTCCCTCTCTTTCCCCCTCCCTCTCATCCCCTCTCTTTCTTTCAATAATTTTTATTAGAATTATCAATGATGATACAAATTTGGTCAGTACAAGAATAACAAGCGTATCAGTACTATAGGTAAAAGGGAACAACAGGTGCATGACATACTAATAAGAGTCTTTGCAAACGCTAATTCACCTCAAACAATACATCAGATAGCATATGGTGTGATACAATTATCCATGTCTGAAAAAAAAAAGCGAAGAAAACACCAGAGACGTCAGGTCCCACTACGATGATGGAGTTGGAGTAATAAGCCTACGAATTCAATCAACCTAATAAGGCCGAACTAACAAAATATTGAAACAGTGTGGTGTATTAGAGAAAAGATAGACCACCAGCCCTGGGGCTTGAAGGGGAGCCAGGATTAGGAGAGGCGTCCACAACCACCCCGAAAAGGGATCATGCTGTGGGTATGGAGCCGCCCCCTTCCCCTGGACCCCGGATCTCAGGTTAAATCACCCCAACAGGGTGTATCCTATAACGCAAACCTAAGTTGGTAGCTTGTAAACTTAAAACTAAAACTATATATGGTCAAGTGACCATTCAAACACAGGTGAGGGTGGGACTGTATGGAGGGAGGTCTAAGAGAATCAGAATACCTGGTCTCCGAAGAGCCCAACTAGCATAGCGGTAACTCCCCCCGCCTCTACAATGCATTACTTATGCCGTCTCAGGATAACCACTTATTTATGTAACATGTCCGGTTTGGTTTAAAAATAAAGACGAAAGGAAAGTAAGGGGACAGGAAGAGGCAGGAAGAGAGAGGGGAAAAGCAGGAAAGTCTGGGAGAGAACGTACCCCCAGAGTCACTCAGAGCGCAGGTAGGTCAGGATAACTAACGCCAGGATATAAGGGGATATTACAGAACTTGGCCCAGGGTTCCCAGGTAAGTTCGAAGAACCGTGCTTTGTCTTGTATTATACTGACTATCTTCTCCTGGGACATAATCCAGGAAATTTTATGCTTTACCGCAGTAAAAGGGACCCTATGCTTTTTCCAGCAGGCTGCTATTGTAATTTTAGTGCCAAGTAACATAAAAAAGATCAGTTTTTGGGTATATTTATCCACCTTATCTACCTTCTGATTCAACAGAGCAATCTCAGGAGATTGAGGAATCGGGAGGGTTGTTACTTTTCGAATCACTGAAAAGACTTTGTTCCACAAGCTCCTGATTCTTGGGCAAGTCCACCATATATGGTACATTGTACCTATATGGTTACATCTTCGGAAACACAGCGGGGAGGCATCCGGATATATCTTCGCAAGGAGAGAGGGGACCCTGTACCACCGGGTTAGTATCTTAAGGCTGGTTTCAATCAGGGAAATATTTAAAATGCCTTTGAAGGAGCGTTGAAAACAGGAAAACCAGTTATCCTTTTCCCAGGAAATATCAAGGTCCTTTTCCCAGGCGATGGCATAAGGAGGTTTGGATGTCACCGATGCTAGAGCGGCATAAATGATGGATATCCCCCCTCTCTGATCCGTGGCACCTGCACACCATGATTCATAACTAGTGATCTTAGGAGGGTCTGGTTTATTTGGCCAGATGGATTTAAGGAAATGTTGTATTTGCAGGAACCGAAAATGTTCCGCGGTGGGCATCTCAAGTTTACTAGTGCAGAAGGCAAGGGATAAAGGACCTGTAGATGTGAAGTAGTTGCCTATTCTGAGTAAGCCTTTATTTAACCACCAACTGAAAGCTAGGATGTTCATTCCCGGCGGGAAATCAGGGTTATGAAATAAATGCGTCAGGGGCTTAAGGTCAGAGATCAGGGAGGGATTTTTATGTAATCGGTCGCACAAAGCTAGTGAGTGGGAAAGTGTGGGGGCTAAAATGGGCGGTCTCCGCTTAGCAGGAGACCAGATCAGATAGTCAATAGTATGTAGAGGAATAGCTTGGCGTTCCATTGATACCCAGTCTGGTTTGGGGCCTTTTGAGTACACTATGGAGATCTGGGCTAGCTGAGCGGCCTGGTAGTACCACCATATGTTGGGTACGGCTAATCCCCCATGTGACTTAAGCCTGAATAGAATGCTGTTCGAGCAACGACTACCCTTAGATCCCCAAATGAATTGTGTAATTATGGATTGAAGAGTCTGTATTTGAGACTTTTGGATGGGGATGGGTAAGGACCTAAATAGGTACAGTATGCGGGGTAGGAGGGTCATTTTGACCGCATGAATACGGCCTAGCCATGAAAGGTTGTGTTTATTCCAAGTAGATAGGTCAGAGGTCAATTTACGGAAGATGGCCGGGTAATTCGATGAGTAGAGGGAAGCTATACTAGTGGAGAGGTTAACCCCTAGGTACGGAAGAGATGACGATTTCCAGGAAAACGGGAAATGGTTTTGTAAACTACTTAGAATGTCGGGGGGGGACCGTTATATTTAAGGCTAGTGATTTAGCGACATTAACTCGAAGGCCTGAAATTTCACCAAATTTGTCGAGGAGAGAGAAAATATTAGGGGTCGATATCAGAGGGGAAGTGACAAAAAGCAGCAAGTCGTCAGCAAAAAGAGCGCATTTGTGCTCTTGTTTGCCACAGACTACCCCCTTAATATCCGGATGATTTCTAATAGCAATAGCCAGAGACTCCATCGCTATGGCGAAAAGGAGGGGGGACAAGGGGCAGCCCTGCCTGGTACCCTTCTCTATAGACAGAGGTTTGGAGTAGTAGCCCTGCATTCTGACCTGTGCACTAGGTCCTGAATACAAGGCTCGTAAGGTGCCCAAAAAATTTGGACCAAATCCCCATCGCTCCAGGACACTGAATAGGTATGGCCAGGTAACAGTATCAAAAGCTTTCTGTAGGTCAATTGATAACAAGTATCCTTTTTGTTGGGATCCTCCATCCCATTGGGAGTTGAGGAGGGAGATGATGTCAACTGCCCTTCTGATCTGATCCGGTCCTTGTCTCCCCGGGATAAAGCCCACCTGGTCTCTATGGATGTAGAGAGCTATGCAAGACGCTAGTCTGTTGGATAAGACTTTTGTAAGAATTTTTAGATCATTATTGATTAAAGAGATGGGACGGTAATTGGAGACCAAAGAGTCATCTTTACCAGGTTTCGGTATGACTGATATGAATGCAAGGTTAAGGGCTTTATCCAAGGGAGAACCAGACCGGAGAGAATTGAAGAACTTGACCAAATACGGAGCTAGTAATGGTCCGAATTTCTTATAGTACCCAACTGAAAAACCCTCTGGTCCCGGGGCTGAGTTTTGTTTGAGCTGTTTGATCACCCCGAGAACTTCCGATTCCGAAATTGGTTCATCTAGGAGCTCCGAATGTTCAAAGGATAATTTTGGAAGAGGGAGATTGTCTAGGAAGTCTGATATGGGGGGCGGGGTAGCTGACAGTTCTTTCTTATATAGCGAAGTATAGAAGTCATGGAATACATCCATGATGCGGTTCGGATTTTGAGATAGTGTCCCTGTTAGAGTGCGGATTTTGGGAAAGGAGAAGGAGCGAGGTCTTGGAGACAGTTTGGCTGCTAATTTAGTCCCTATTTTGTGTGCCTGATAGTAGAAACGAGCCCCAGACCATCGAAGATGCTTCTCAGCTTCGGTGGTAAGTGCTAGGTTTAGGGAAATCCGAGTCACTTCCAGGGCATCTAGGGATTCCCTGGTAGGGTTCCTTTTATGGGCCCTGCTCAGGGACTGGAATTTTAATTGGAGGTTGTTAATGTCTGCTGTACGTTCTTTTTTAAGGCGGGAGGTGATTTGGATGATTTTTCCTCTAAGTACTGCTTTATGAGCTGCCCACACAGTTTCTGGGGAAACCTCCCCGGTGTTGTTTTGTCGAAAGTATTCTTGTATTTCCTGTGCTAGGATGTTGCAATTGATTTGATCGCTTAAAAGTCCTTCCTTAAGGCGCCATGTGAATTGTTTACTATTACCATGAGAATGCTGTAAGAATAATAGAACTATGGAGTGATCTGAGAGGGAGGAGTCCCTAATGACCGCTTTATTAGCCGACGGGATGTTGTGGGCTTGAATAAAAATATGATCTATTCTAGTGTAGAGACAATGAGGTGCCGAATAGTGTGTATAATCTTTGGATCTGGGATTCATCTCTCTCCAGATGTCCACGAGGCCACGGGAACAAAGTGTAGCGGCTATTTTAGTACTTTGTTTTGGAGGTTTCCTAGATCTAGAGGTGCCTGGCACCGATTTGTCAAGTGAGAGGTCAAAGGGGAGATTTGTGTCTCCACCCATGATTATTTTCCCTTCTAGTTGTGGGCCTAGCGTGGACATCATAGCGGAGAAAAAGGAGGCCTGACCTTTGTTTGGAGCGTAATAAGAAATGAAGGAGTATTGGTCGCCCTCTAGAGAGCCTTTTACTAAGATAAACCTGCCTGCTTGGTCTTTAATGATGTCAGTCCGGGAGAACTTAAGGTGTTTTGCAAAGCAGATTGCAACCCCCTTAGTTTTGTTGTCAGCTTTGGAGAGAAAGAACTGAGGATAGTTTTCATGTATGAAGGAGGGACTATAGGAGGATGGGAAGTGTGTTTCTTGTAGTAATAGGACTGCTATTTTTTGTGATTTGTAGTGATTAAAAAATTTACGTCTCTTAACCGGGGAGTTCATCCCTTGAACATTATGTGAAGCTATACAAATGGGCGGAGGGGGAATAAGTGTGTCAGTGTGCATGGATCAGAGGGAGGGATAAACGCATCATATAAAGTGAGCTTACCTGAGCTAGCAAGATTTGGGTAAGTGTTCAAACCCCCGAAGCCGGACAATTTTGGAACCTAGCCTGTAGACCCTCGGCTGGGCTTCTGAGTGACTCTAGGAATAGGTGGGAGAAGGGAAGAAAAGGAGGAAGGACGGTCGAATCTGAGAAGTAAAAACAGGACATATCAAAAACAATATAAAGGAAGACAGTATAGGTGTTCATCATACAGCTTATTAGTAACCTAAGTTTCCCTGTAGGAGGGGAGGCCTTCATGCCTCCTACACAGGTTTTTTTTTTTTTTCCCAAAAACCAAAACCCCTAACAGGGGGGTTGTGGAAAGGTCTCCGAGTGGGGGGAAAAAAAATACCACTCCGAGACAAATGGAGGCGAAGTGCAGCCGCTCCAGCCATGCCGCCAAAAAGAAGATCGACTACTAAAGTTTTTCGAGGAGGGAGGATGAAAAAACAAGACCAATCAATGAAAAAAGCAGGGAGGAAAAAAAAAAAAAAAACATTAAAAACGTTTAATGAGGATATGAGGCAAATTGACACTCACCTCATCCAGTGTTAGTTAAGGCCCAAACCCTGCTAGAAGGGAGAGGGGGACATACAAAAATCAGTGCCCCAATGCCAGGTGGGCGTGACATAGTAAGGGAAGAATACAGTTTATTGCAGACTGTTCCTTAAGGTGGGTGGCCATCTTTCGATCTCTTGGACTGTTGCTTGTGCCATAGGGGTTGGATGGGGCTCGTTGGAGGAGGTCTTTTTGCAGAGTTTGGGGTCTTGGGGTCCAGAGCAGACGCAGAAGTTGGGGAATGGGATATAATTCCTAGTTGTAGCATCAGACGTTCCCCATCTCCAAAGTTCGTAAAGCTGTACGATTTGTTCAAGTAGGCAAAATTTAGGCGAAAAGGAAATGACCACCGATAAGTGATCGATTTTTGGGACAGGATAAGTAGGAGGGGTTTTAATGATCTTCGTCGTTGTATGGTGAAGGGCGAGAGATCAGCGAAAATTTGAATGGAGTGCCCTTGAATGGAAAGGTTGTCAGTTTCCCTGGCTTTATGCATGACTTCCTCTTTAACTCTATAGAAGTGAGGTTTCACAACAATGTCTCTGGGTAGGCCATCTTGGCGGGGGGGTTGGAGAGCTCTGTGTGCTCGATCCAGTTCCAGCTTGTAATCCGTTATGTCAGGGATCAAATTTTTGATGAAAGCGCGGACTACTTTGTCTGTGTCTTTGAACGATTCCGGGAGGCCTCTCAGTCTGAAATTGTATCTGCGTGATCGATTCTCGAGATCGTCGAGCTTTGCATATGCCATATCTAGCTGTTCATGTAGGTCATGGATCCTTTCAGTGTTCTGGTTGGCCATAGCAATCGTTTGATCAGTTTTAATTTCGATCGCTTCAATTCTCGCCCCCAGATGCTGCAGGTCTGCCTGTATGGTAGATGTGATTTGTGAGGCAGTATGGGCCAGACCCTTTGAGAGCATATTTGAGAAGGTTTCCATTAAAGAGGAAAAGTCTGTGGGAGTTGGGGCAGGGGGGCTGCTCTGATTGCCTGGGGGAGCCTGGATGTAATTACTTTCATCCATCGGTGTGAGGGGGGAGCCGTCAGTGTGTCCACTATTTGTGATGTCTGAGGTGGAGGGAGAAAATAGCCCATCCTGATGGGTACTCACTGTTTAAAGTTGTTTCCCTGTGTTGCGGGAGGGTAGAGGAGGAAAATCTTCCAAGGATTTCTCCAGATGCTGTGTTAGGCCTCGAGCCGCGCTGGCGGCCGCCATCTTAGCAGAGGCCGCGATCTGAGGGCCGGGTTCTAGAAGTCGGGATAAATCCCGTCTGGCAGAGCCCCCGGTCATACAGGGGGGTCCTTCAGGTTCTCAGGGACTGTCGAGGGGGTCCGGTCGGCTGTTTCCTCCTCTAATGCTGGCTGCGGCGGCTAAGACAGGCTGGAGCGGAGCGGAGCCCTTAGAACGTGCGACCGCTCATGGAGCCTCCGCGCATGCGCCTCCCATCCCCTCTCTTTCAACCCCCTATTTTGCTACCACCCATCCCCCCGCTCTCTCTCTCACCCCCTCTCTCATTCACTCCCTTTTTCTCTCTTTTCCCTTCCCTCTCATCCCCTCTCTTTTAGCCCCCTATCTCACTATCACCCCCCCTCTCTCTCTCTCTCAACCACTCTCTCACACCCCTCTCTCTCTTTAATTTAATTTAACAAAAAATTGTGTGCGTTTTCTTTTTATTTATTTTCATAAAAAGGCCCAAAAAAATCCTTAGCTCCAGGCCCATGATGCTCTAAATCTGGCCCTGGATTAACCCAGTGGCTTACGCATTAGACCTTCCTTCTAATATGCGCATCTCAAATGTATTTCATGTCTCTTTAGTAAAACCTTTGGTCTGCAACCGCTTTACCACCTCAGTGCCTCTTCCTCACCCTGTACAGGTTGAGAACCATTAAGGAGTATGAAGTACAGTCCATTGTTAACTCCCGTAAGTTCCGTAGGTGCATACAGTACCTGGTGCATTGGAAAGGGTATGGTCCGGAGGAACGTTCTTGGGTCTCATCCTCGGATGTACATGCCCCTGTCCTCCTCCGTGATTTCCATAGACGTTTTCCCCTCAGGCCTGGTGGTCCTCAGAGGGGGAGGGGAGATTGAGGAGGGGGTACTGTCAGGGCTGAGCTCAGCCCTTCCTTCTCTGAGCTGGCCGCTCAGCTGTCAGCTAATTGCCAGCTCCTATCTCTCCACAGTGACTCCCCTGTTGATTATATCCCGCTAGTCAGTCCTGCCTACTTAAGCCGTCCAGCCTAGATGATCTCTGCCTTCGCCTTTGTCACATCTGTAGAGACGCTCTCCTGTGTTCCTGTTAAAGACTTGCTTGGCTGACATTTCTTCTGGCTCCAGATTCTGCTTGCTGTTCTACTAAGCTCATCTCTGGCTGGCTGACGTTTTGGCTTGTCTGACTATCCGTTGCGGTTCATGAACTCTGGCTATGTTTTAATTACGTTTACTCTGTTTACCTTTTTTATTATTATTAAACAAGTGAGATTTAACTGTACTTCTGTCTCAGTCTGATTCATGGTTTCTGACAATAACCTATCATATTTATGAACATGTAATGGTTGTTTTGTTTAATGTATTTACACATAGCACTGATAATTATGTTGAGTATATCATAAGAAGCGCACTATTTTATGCATATGTACTGTATATTGTTATATCATATTTTATATTCAGGTGATTTATAGTTGCAGCTCTTGAGTTTCCTTTTTATACTTCAGTGCAGGAACATTTTCTTGGATTAGGTTATAATATAGCCATGCCTGGAATTATTATTTTAAAAAATTACTATTTGTCTCTCTGTCTGACGCTGTCCCTCCTTCTTCCTCACTCTCTATATATGTGTATTTATCTATTTTATATTAAAAAAAAATTCCCCTCTCTCTCTTCCCTTCTTTTTTTTTTTCCTCTGTCCTCTTTTTGGTATCCTTCTTCCTTCATTGTGCAGTTTAAAACTGTAATTATCTTTATGTTCCAATCTTAGATGTAAATTTACATGAATGGTTTATATATATATATATATATATATATATATATATATATATATATATATATATATATATATATATATATATATATATATATATATATATATATATATATATATATATATATATATATATATATATATATATATATATATATATATAAATAAATAAATATATATATAAATATATATATAAATATATCTATATCTTTATATAGATATCTATATATAGATATATCTCTATATAGATATCTATATCTATATATAGCTATATAGATATCTATAGATATCTATATAGATATATATATTATTGTATTCAGTGTTACATTTTAAGCACATTAAACACACAAGTGACTATAAAGGTGATTTAGCAGTCTCTACAATTTTTAATACACCAGCAGTAAAGAGGTCACAATTACTTATGTAATTACATAATCAATATTTTATTCTGTTATCAGTGAGATTATAAATATTTTTTAATGTTTAACCTAAAATAATTATTCCAATGACTTTCACATAATAATAATAAGTGATTTGTAGATTAGACACTAGGGGGAGGCCTTTGTTTCACTGAAATAACTGAGTCTCCTTGTTGATACCGTCAAAAGGTAAGAGCCACAGTAGAGTTGATTTACTAAAGTAGTAGAGACAACTGTTCACTCACCAAGTGAATAGTGACTTTCCAAAGTGTTTGTTCACTTTGCAAACTGAATGTTCACTTAGCCTAGTGAATTCTTATTGTATAAGGGCTCAGTGGCTGGGCTGAGATTATTCTCATTGGTGAGTTGGTCTTATGCTCCAAACCTAAAGCTCAGTTTCCTATATACCTAAGAGAAAGTAGTCTCAGATGGGTCAAAGAAGAGGCTTTTCTGGACACAGAGGCAATAACAGGTGTCTGTACCTAGCTAGCATTTCAATATAGTCAAAGAGGTTAACAGGTTTACTTTATAGCCAAAGAGTTTTTGTATGATGTCATGCTGTGCTTTTCCACCATAGCATGCTTTTTTTCAAAATTACAGATAAAACGTTTGCTGAATGAAATGACTGAATTTGTTTGAATATATAGCATGTTCCGTTGGTTGTTTTTCTTGAAAGGGATGAACGGTGAGAAAGATATTAGTCCCATGACAAGACAATGGCTGGACATGAATAGCACCTCTGTATACTAACAGGAATGCTTAGATCAAGCTATTTAAATGTTAGTGGTTGTGTAGTGAGTAAGTTCCAATGATTGTTTCTTTGATCCATCTTAAATGGATTATGGCTGGAGGCCAGTAATAACTGCAAAACAACATCCCCATGCAGGCTGAAAATATGTTCAGCCAGTTAAACTTACTGCTAACGGGGGCCATAAATTCAGAATTCTTTGAATGTGGCTAGAGAAGAAATTGTCTTTACAAAAGTCTGTGTGTACAAGTTACTCATGCTGACATCACAGACATAGCCTCTTGGGCTTGTAGACGACAGCTCTATCCAGAGAGAAGAATTACTGCACCACTTACAGTATACAGAACTAAAAATGTGTAATCTTCCCAGGACTTGTCAAAGCTATGGATATGTATAAGTAGCTATAAATAAAGAACAGGTGTATAATTGGACATCAGCAATCTAGATTACTGAAATCACATAATCCAGACTTTTTCAATGTTTATTGATTTTATTGAACTTTGAGCCTCTCCATTTAGTTGTACAGATTCTATGTCTATTCATAGGAGCCACCAAAAAGGGCTTTAAAGGCCAAACACAAATCATACCATAAAATATGGTCCTTACAATATGTTTGTGAAGGTTCTCATTTATCCAGGTCATGGTATAACCAGCAGTAGATAGTCACATTCAGCTGCATCTGTTCTGTAATATTGAAGATGTTAGGATGTTTTGTAGCTTACCACACCACTAATTCAGTTCCTAGAGTATCAGGAAGATACCCCAGAATTTATATTCACACCTATCGGTGTCCAAGGTATCACTAAAAATTCTGGGGTATGTCCCTGATACTTCAGGAACCAAAGAAGTTGCTTAGTAAACCTCTTCAGCATAAAATAACTAGTCCAGTTAAGTGTGACTAACTACTACTAGATATACCATGACCTGGATAAATGAGAACCTTCACAAAAATATTTTCAATCATTTTGGGGTGTGTATGAGAAAACGCCAAGAAAATTTGCAGATTACAGGAACCAGCTACACTTTAACCTGAGATGTCGTCATCATGGACTTACCCCTAGCAGTCTGTACTTGAGTTCCATGATTTTTCAAAGGGTTTAAAATCTGCTAAATGGACAGGTGCAACAGACCCATTTCACCATTGGTGCTTTGAGATAGAAAGCTGATAAACTGAGGAAGAAGTTGGCATCAAAAGTACCTGCTGGGACCCTGGAAAAGTGGTTAAATTTACAGAAAGAGCTCATGTTTACTGAAAGAGCTCATGGTAACAGCAAGGAAAAATAGATGAAGAAATTCAACAAGTTACTACTATGGACCAGCAATAAGAACAGAATGCAGTTAACCTGGAGAACAGATGATAGAGCAACACCTCATAGCAATAAAGGCACTTGGGTATAAGAAGAACCTTTCAGACAGGGAGCTTTTCAGCAGGAAAAGGAAGTCTTAGCCAAGGGACTGAAAATTGCTGTGGCACCTCAACATGTCGATGTAGTGGGTATCATGACAGCTACAAAATCTTCCATCCATAACAACCACATACTGGTAGAAGAGTAAGAACATCAAAATCTGAGGGTCTGACCAGTCATATTCAGAGCCAAAGAACCTCCTTTCAACTTGACCAGAATAGAGAAAAAGGCTTAGTAAGGACCCGATAATTACCATTCTACCAGCAGACAAGGGGAGATTCACCGTGGTCATGAATACATCTGATTACTATTCAAAGGTTATTATATTCTGAATAATGTAACTAAATGAAAAGTTCAATAACAAGAGTGAGGTCCAGTCATGATGATTTCATCAAGTGGGTAGAAGCATAGGCTCAGGTGTACATACAGTATCTTGCTGGCAGTGTCCTTAAAGCTGTAAATACCATTGGCTGATTCCACCTGCCATCTACCCAGAAGGGAAATATTAGACTTGCATTGCCTGAGCTTTGAACACCTAATAGATTAATGATGCTGACATGTATCTAAAATAGGAACATGACAACAAGGAAAATTAGCACTACTGTATTATTATTATTATTGCTATTATTTTAATTGTTCTTGTTATTATTATATTTAAAAATATGGTTCCCAGCTGAAGTTGAAAACATTACCAAGTGAAAAAAAAGAGAAACACGCTAAAAAAAAAGGAAACTAATGCAGCCACCATATGTAAGAGTTAGTAAGCTGCAATATATTACATTTTTTGTTTTTGGATTTAATACTGCTTATAAGTATATATAAAGCCATTTTTTTAAATTTTGGATAAAGTAGGAGATTGCTCAAACACTTGGACACACATCAGACAAGATAAAATCTCTCCAAAGTGAGAGAAGTGTCCTCCTAGACAATTGTCACTGAAACAAGTGTCCCAAATGGAAAATCTCCCCTCTATTCCTGTTTTGTAACAACTAAACATTTTGGAATTTCCATTACCTTTACTCCCGGTGACTGTGGTCAATTAGAGTGTATCTTCCTAGCAGGGACACCAATAGAGGTTCTCTATAGAGGTTCTAATAACTCAGAAGTCTATGCAAAAAAAAAAACACTTTGGCTTTAGATACACTTTCAAATGAAAACAATGCAATGGCCTTCTCTGCATTCTCTAATGGCATGAACAGCAGCTATAGCTGCTGTATGCCAGATACTGTGTGAATGGTCATCTATAAAAGAACAAAAATATATGAAAAAAATATGAAATATATGGAATTGAAGATGTTTAGAAACTAGTAAATATGCTAGGATGAGTTTTTGGTGCATTACAACTAGGGATGAGCTTCGTGTTCGAGTCGAACCCATGTTCGACTCGAACATCGGCTGTTCGACCGTCCGTCGAATTGCGAACGATATGGGCCGTTCGCGCCAAATTCGTGTGGCGCGTCACGGCCCATAATTCACTGCGGCATCGCAGTGCATTGCTGGCTGATGATTGGCCAAGCATGCACTATGACCCGCATGCTTGGCCAATCACAGCGCCGCCTGAACAGAGAGCCGTAATTGGCCAAAGCCAAGGAGGCTTTGGCCAATTATGGCTCAGGGGATTTAGTACACGCCCCACACTATATAAGGCCGCCTGCACGGCGGCCCTGTGTAGTGTGTGTTCCGGCGTTGAAAGAGATAGACAGAGAGACAGTGTTTGATTTGAGTTAGATAGATTAGGCAGAACAGTCAGTCAGTTAGCTGCACTTACAGTGTATTGTGTATATATATGCATCCCAGGTGTTGCATATATATATATACACTGTATTCAGTTTAGCTAGATCCGTTCCTGTTATCTTCTATCTAGACTATTTACATTCAGTGCAGTGTGTCCTGCTCACAGTGTTCAGCTAGATCCGTTCCTGCTATTTACATTCAGTACAGTGCTTCCTGCTCACAGTGTTCAGCTAGATCCGTTCCTGCTATTTACATTCAGTGCAGTGCGTGCTGCTCACAGTGTTCAGCTAGATCCGTTCCTGCTATTTACATTCAGTGCAGTGCGTGCTGCTCACAGTGTTCAGCTAGATCCGTTCCTGCTATTTACATTCAGTGCAGTGCGTCCTGCTCACAGTGTTCAGCTAGATCCGTTCCTGCTATTTACATTCAGTGCAGTGCGTCCTGCTCACAGTGTTCAGCTAGATCCGTTCCTGCTATTTACATTCAGTGCAGTGCGTGCTGCTCACAGTGTTCAGCTAGATCCGTTCCTGCTATTTACATTCAGTGCAGTGCGTCCTGCTCACAGTGTTCAGCTAGATCCGTTCCTGCTATTTACATTCAGTGCAGTGCGTCCTGCTCACAGTGTTCAGCTAGATCCGTTCCTGCTATTTACATTCAGTGCAGTGCGTGCTGCTCACAGTGTTCAGCTAGATCCGTTCCTGCTATTTACATTCAGTGCAGTGCGTCCTGCTCACAGTGTTCAGCTAGATCCGTTCCTGTTATCTTCCTACTGACAGGCAGGCTTGTCTGGTTACAGTATATAAAGCTACCTGAAGAAAATTACAGGTGTTCTTTTTGATCCTATTAGTACCACGGTCAGGCAGCTAGACTATTTACATTTAGTACAGTGTGTCCTGCTCACAGTGTTCAGCTAGATCCGTTCCTGCTATTTACATTCAGTACAGTGCGTCCTGCTCACAGTGTTCAGCTAGATCCGTTCCTGCTATTTACATTCAGTGCAGTGCGTGCTGCTCACAGTGTTCAGCTAGATCCGTTCCTGCTATATACATTTAGTGCAGTACGTCCTGCTCACAGTGTTCAGCTAGATCCGTTCCTGTTATCTTCCTACTGACAGGCAGGCTTGTCTGGTTACAGTATATAAAGCTACCTGAAGAAAATTACAGGTGTTCTATCCC
This sequence comes from Lithobates clamitans, assembly GCA_037952925.1. Classification (NCBI taxonomy): domain Eukaryota; kingdom Metazoa; phylum Chordata; class Amphibia; order Anura; family Ranidae; genus Lithobates; species Lithobates clamitans. Next base: position 608,941 of record JBBGZY010001482.1, read on the forward strand.
AGCTTAGTGCAGCTACAGGCCATTAGTATGTCTGGAAGGCCAAGAAGGAGAGGCAGACAGTCACAAGCCAATAAGAGAGGGCAAGCAGGCTCTGTGTCTAGTGCTGGTCGTGGAGACGGTGCATCCTCATCAGCACGTGGCCATGGGACACGCTTGGCCTTTTTTTCGGCAGCTGGCCGTGTTGAGCCGCAACATGCGGAAGACTTGGTCGAGTGGATGACCAAGCCGTCCTCATCCTCCTCATCCTCTCTCACCCATGCCCAGGGTGCTTTGTCTGGCAAAGCAGCGGCCTCTTCCCTCAGCTCAATGTCATCAGTGACTCCTTCCCTAGCCCCACCATGTCCTCCTGAGGATTCCCTCGAACTGTTTGACCACAGTGTTGGGTACATGCTCCAGGAGGATGCCCAGCGTTTGGAAGGCTCTGATGATGATACTGAGCTCAATGAAGGCAGTAACATGAGCACGGACAGAGGGGGTGCCCAAGAAGGACAGCAATCTGGCAGTCATGCTCCCCCTGCTGCAGCATACTGCCAGGTTTGCTCCAGTGATGAGGAGGGAGGGGATGATGAGGTCACTGACTCAACGTGGGTGCCTGATAGGAGAGAGGAGGAGGAGGAGGAGGAGGAGGAGGAGGAGGAGGAGGAGGTGGCACATCACCAACTAGGCAGGATGCCCTCCAGGGGCCAGCCTAAGGGCAGCACATTGACTGCATCACACCCCAAAGCTCCACATGTGCAGGGCGCTGCAGTCTCTGCGCGTTATTCAAAAAGTTCTTTGGTGTGGGCCTTTTTTGAGACGAGTGCATCAGATCGCACCGCTGCTATTTGCAATATATGTCTCAAGCGTATCTCGCGTGGCCAAAACATCTCCCGCTTGGGTACCACATGCTTGACCAGACATATGTTGACCTGCCATGCAGTTCGTTGGCAAGCGTATCTAAAAGACCCACACCAAAGAACAAAGACGATCTCTCCTTGCTCCTCATCAGCTGAGATTTCCAACCCCACTAGACCTTCAGTCCTCTCTGCGACCTGCAGTGAGAGGAATGAAGGTGTAGAATTAGGTGTGTCACAGCCAAGTACTTATGGGCAATCTGCTTTTGGTACACCGACGTCAGATTGTACCAGGCAAATTTCCCTGCCCCAGCTGCTGCACCGCCGAAAGAAGTTTGCTCCCAGCCATCCACATGCCCAGCGGTTGAATGCTAGCTTGGCAAAATTGCTAGCACTTCAACTGCTGCCTTTTCAGTTGGTAGACTCTGCCCCCTTCCGTGAGTTTGTGGAATGTGCGGTTCCTCAGTGGCAGGTACCCAAACGCCACTTTTTCTCACGGAAGGCGATTCCGGCTCTCTACCGGCATGTGGAAGGCAATGTCCATGCCTCGCTGGACAGGGCGGTCAGCGGTAAGGTGCATATTACCGCTGACTCATGGTCCAGCAGGCATGGACAGGGACGTTACTTAAGTTTCACGGCGCATTGGGTGACTCTGCTGGCAGCTGGGAAGGATGCAGGACAAGGTGCAGTAGTGTTGGAGGTTGTTCCGCCACCACGCCTCCAAAATGCTGATTGTGACACACCTCTCTCCTCCACCCCCTCCTCTTCTTCTTCCTCCATGGCCTCTTCCTCGGAACCAGCGGTGCTCCGTAGGCGTTCAAGGGGCTACGCAAGTACGCAGGCCAAAAGATGCCATGCGGTGCTTGAGCTGGTGTGCTTGGGGGACAGGAGCCACACTGGGGCAGAGGTTCTGTCAGCTCTGCAGGGGCAGGTTCAGAGGTGGTTGACGCCACGCCAACTTAAGGCAGGAATGGTGGTTTGCGACAATGGCACCAACCTCCTCTCTGCCCTCCGACAGGGACAACTGACCCATGTGCCCTGTTTGGCTCACGTCCTTAACTTGGTGGTGCAGCGGTTCTTGGGCAGGTACCCGGGCTTACAGGATGTCCTGAGGCAGGCCAGGAAAGTCTGTGTGCATTTCCGCCGGTCATATAATGCCAGTGCTCGGCTGACGGACCTCCAAAAGGAGTTTAACCTGCCCAAGAACCGCCTAATCTGTGACATGCCCACCAGGTGGAACTCGACGTTGGCCATGCTGCAGCGGCTGCACACGCAGCAGAGGGCCATCAATGAGTACCTGTGCGACTATGGCACCAGGACAGGGTCAGGGGACCTTGGTTTTTTTTCCCCACGCCAGTGGGCCATGATCAGGGATGCATGCACTGTCCTGTCACCATTCGAGGAGGCCACGAGGATGGTGAGCACTGACAGTGCATGCATCAGTGACACTGTCCCCCTTGTCCACCTGTTGGAGCACACGCTGCGTGGGATAATGGACAGGGCACTTGAGGCAGAACAGAGGCAGGAAGAGGAGGACTTCCTTAGCTCTCAAGGCCCCCTTTATCCAGACAGTGTTCCTGCGTGCCCGCCGATCACACAGGAAGAGGACGAGGAGGAGGAGGAGGAGGAGGAGGAAGATTGTGTCAGTATGGAGGTGGAGCCTGGCACTCAGCATCAGCAGTCTTTAAGGGATCAGTCCCAAGGAACACATGGACTTGTACGTGGCTGGGAGGAGGTGGCTGCGGACGTTGTTGTCCTTAGTGACCCAGAGGACTCCGGACCGAATGCCTCAGCAAACCTACGCTGCATGGCCTCCCTGATCCTGCAAAGCCTGCGTAAGGATCCTCGTATTCGTGGTATCAAGGAGAAGGACCAATACTGGCTGGCAACCCTCCTTGATCCACGTTACAAGGGTAAGGTTGCGGACCTTATCTTGCCATCGCAGAGGGAGCAGAGGATGAAACATCTTCGGGAGGCCTTGCAGAAAGGTCTGTGCAACGCGTTCCCAGAGACTGGGAGGTTACAAACTCCTGTTTCTGGACAACGTGTTGCTGAGGCTTCGGTCAGTCAAAGAAGGAGCGGTGGAGAAGGTGGCCGTCTGACCGATGCGTTCAGACAATTTTTTGGTCCGCAGCCCCAAGGTATGATCGGTTCCAGCAACCATCGCCAGCGTCTGTTTTACATGGTGCAGGAATACCTAGGGGCAAGATCACACTTGGACACCTTTCCCACCGAAAATCCTCTGGGTTACTGGGTCTTGAGGATGGATCACTGGCCAGAGCTTGCACAGTATGCAATTGAGCTACTGGCCTGTCCTGCATCCAGCGTTCTTTCGGAACGCACATTCAGTGCTGCTGGAGGCGTGGTAACCGATCACAGGGTGCGTCTGTCCACCGACTCGGTCGATCGGCTGACCTTCATAAAAATGAATCAGTCTTGGATCACCACCAGCTACCAAGCACCTGATGCAGATGTAACCGAATAATTTTTTTTGAAATCTCAGATCCCTTCAAAGACTGCCTATGCTGATGCTGAGTGACTATCCCTGAGTAATTATCCTCTTCCTCCTCAATCATCACGCTGATAGCTTGTAAGAACATTTTTGGTTCTGGGCGCCACCACCAGTGCCTAAGGCACAATTTTTCAGCCCCTGTTTAACAGGGGCGTGTAATTACAATTTTTGATGTAATACTTTGCAGCAGGGCTCGTTCCTGCATTCCAACTAGAGTGTCTGTGAGGGGTTGCAGTGTTGTGGCACCAGCACCAGTGCCTAAGACCCAATTTTTCTGCCCCTGTCTAACAGGGGCGTGTAATTACAATTTTTGATGCAATACTTTGCAGCAGGGCTTGTTCCTGCATTCCAACTAGAGTGTCTGTGAGGGGTTGCAGTGTTGTGGCACCAGCACCAGTGCCTAAGACCCAATTTTTCTGCCCCTGTCTAACAGGGGCGTGTAATTACAATTTTTGATGCAATACTTTGCAGCAGGGCTTGTTCCTGCGTTTCAACTAGAGTGTCTGTGAGGGGTTGCAGTGTTGTGGCACCAGCACCAGTGCCTAAGACCCAATTTTTCAGCCCCTGTCTAACAGGGGCGTGTAATTACAATTTTTGATGCAATACTTTGCAGCAGGGCTTGTTCCTGCGTTTCAACTAGAGTGTCTGTGAGGGGTTGCAGTGTTGTGGCACCAGCACCAGTGCCTAAGGCCTAATTTTTCAGCTCCTGTTCAACAGGGGCATGTAATTACAATTCTTGATCTAATATTTCACAGCAGGGCCCTGTGAGGGCTTACAGTGTTTTGGCCACAGCAACACCTAAGGCCCAAATTTCTGCTGAGTATATAGGGCAGGACCCTACTTTCAAACATCTAACTTACAAACGACTCCTACTTGCAAACGGAAGGAGACAACAGGAAGTGAGATGAAATCTACCCCTAAGGAAGGGAAATTCTCTCCTGTAAGAGTTAATATGGGAAAACAATTTTTCCTTTCCACTGATGCTTTCCAATCCTTGTTCCACAAAAAAACCCAAATTTTCAAAAAACATTTTTCATTGGGACAAAAAAGTGAGGTGAAATCTTCTGAAGAGGAGGAAAGACGCAAAACAAATGTCACAGGGGTGATAACCCTTCCCTATGTTTTCCAAAAAGCTTAGAAAAGATTTTTTGGCTGGAGCTAAACACATTAAAAATGTTCAAAATTACAAACAGATTCTACTTAACAACAAACCTACAGTCCCTGTCTTGTTTGCACCGCCTGTATACTGCTGTTCAGAGTATATAGGGACCTTTCCTTATTTTAATTTGGGTGCGGGGTTCCCCTTAATATCCATACAAGACCCAAAGGGCCTGGTAATGGACTGGGGGGTACCCATGCCGTTTGTCTCACTGATTTTCATCCATATTGCCATGACCCGACATGACATTAAACCCGCAAGCAGTTTTAAATGAGATTTTTTCCTTTAAAAATGACATTTGGTGCAGGGACTGTTCTAAACATGGGAAACACGCGTCACTTTACAGGCATACTATAGACACCCCCCAGGTACGATATTTAAAGGAATATTTCACTTTTTTTTTTTTACTTTAAGCATCATTAAAATCACTGCTCCCGAAAAAACGGCCGTTTTTAAAAGTTTTTTTTGCATTGATACATGTCCCCTGGGGTAGGACCCGGGTCCCCAAACCCTTTTTAGGACAATACCATGCAAATTAGCCTTTAAAATGAGCACTTTTGATTTCGAACGTTCGAGTCCCATAGACGTCAATGGGGTTCTAACGTTCGTGCGAACTTGCGGTCCGTTCGCGGGTTCTGGTGCGAACCGAACCGGGGGGTGTTCGGCTCATCCCTAATTACAACCCTCCAGTGATGAACCACTTCAGTGTGTCCCTGTTTAAAAAAAAAATGTAGTTGATCATGTAACAACAAAGTATCTAAACATTTTGCTCACTTTGCTTGTAAATTTTCAAATTCAAATAAGAATATTTACAGTAACAGGAAAAGTCAAATTGAAGCAAACAAAATTCATGAACATAAATGTGGCCTAGCACAGTTTTTCTGGCATGGGATATTTATTTTCTCTGTACAGTTTACAAAAGACTCCAGCAGAGTAGATGGTAAATTGTATTGCTTGAGATTGCTGTATCTGTTATCACAAAACAAGATGGACAAGCTTTCTCACATCATTTCTTATCTAAAAAAAGTTTATGGTAGAGCCTGACAAGTGCAGTTCTCTGCAAATTAGATTGTCTGATGAACAATTTGAAATTGATGTGCTTTTTTACTTCTCTTCATTGACTTCCCGTTATCATGACTGGCTTTACAGTTCCCGGAGACTATTACAAGTACTGTATTAGTACAATACCATAAATGTTTCTTTCTGGTGGGACTTCATTACCATGCCTGCAATGACTTCTTATCTACGATGGCATTTAGAAAACGGGAGCAATATTATCCAAAACTATACAGAAGGACCATCCGTAGATGATACATGTGCAGGCATGATGCGACCACTGGAAGATTTTTTTTAAAGCATGCTATAAACATACATTCCTAGATTGTATTTGTATGTGTGTTTAATCCTATGAAAGAAGTTGCAGGAGAATAGATGAACAATCACAGCACTTGCTTAATCCCGTAATGAAACAATAGCAACTGTCCAAAAAAAAGTCTAACATGGGTGATCACTAGTTCCTTTGAGATTGTTTTGATTGTTTTTCCAGTCCCTGCTGGAATCTGCTGCTACTCATAGACATGAGTGTTGGAAAAAGACTGAATGATCATCTTGTGCGGTTATGAAGGCTCATTTCTTGGGTTAAAACTATTAGCAGACTCACTTGGATTTCACAGACCCATATGTGTCATGTCATGCCCAGCTTATTTACACCTGCAGCTATGCCCTGGTGCCCAACATGCTGCCTGCTGGCTTTCTTTATGAAGTGTGCAACATCCTTGGCTGGGTTTGCCATCTGTTGGGCACCCATCATAGTGGCAGCAGGGTGCTCGGATGCTCTTTGCACTCCTACATTGAGCACTAAAATTAGGTTATTACTGTCAGGACGAGAGATGTCCGCTTAGCAGTAGAAGTATAGTCCCAGCTCAACATCATAAGGAATAGAGCAGTGCAGGAACAAGTAAACACTGAGTGGGGTAATAACCCTGCAACTGACCACCAATGTGGAGGGAAAGGAGATATTTAACACTGACATTGACCACCGGTGAGGGGTGGCAGGCTAAAAAACACTGCTATTGACCAATAATGAAGGAAGTTAACAGTATTGCCACTGACCACCAATGAAGTAGGGTTTTAATAGCGCTGCCACTGACCACAAATATGGGGGTTATTGTGATTGCTGACACCAATACTGGGGGTCATTATTGCAGTCACTGGTACAAATGGTAGGAATTGTTATTGTGGTCACTAGCACCAGTGCTGGGATTTATTATTACAATCACTTACAACAATGCTAGGGGTTATTATTGCAGTCGCTGGCAACAATTCTCAGGGGTATTATTGTGGCGACTAACTCATGGTGAGAGTTATAATTGTGCTCACTAAAACCAATGCTGAGGCTTATTACTGTAGTCACACCAATGCTGGGGGTTATTACTGTAGCCACACCAATTCTGAGATTAACATATAAATACGGTCATGGACACCAATGCAGGTGGTTATTACTGAGTCCACAGATGCCAATGCTGAGGGTTACTATTCCAGCCAGTGACATGAATGTTGAGAGTTACTATCACTGCCACAGACTCCAACATTTCACATACGTTTTGAGAAGTAAAGGATGTTCGCATTGTTCAATTCAATCATCCAATCATGCCAGCCAGTTTTTTTCCTTGTGCACGACTGGATATTTAAAGTGAACACAGTCTGAGCTAAGTGAACTTTCACTTTGCGAAGTGAACACATTTCCTAAGCTTTGTGAACTTTCACTTTACAAAGTTAACATTCTCTACTCCTTAACAAAATTCCCCAGGAAATGGTCAGTCCTTTTTCCAACCCAACCCAAATGCCATTGGGTTGGGTTGGAAGATTGCAACATTTTGCATATATCAGTAACAAATGATATGGGGGCAAGTGGCTCTCCACAATCACTTTGTGGGCAGCTGAACACGCAGTTGCCCCCAAGATCTGCCTAAAGTTGGGTACACAGGGGCTGAATGTCAAGAGACATCGGCTGGTTAAAAAAAAAAGTGACCGCCATTTGGCCCGAGTGTATGCCGGTCTTTCTGACAGAAGCTGGCCAACCGACTTCCGATCAGTGCTCTCAGCCAATGGCACAGAGCCCTGATCGGAGTGTTCTGGGGGGTTCCCCTGTCAGAACACAACAGCTCATCGGGGGAGATCGCTGTATTAATGTCGGATGGTTAGCACAGCGTATCTAACCGGAGCTGACAGTTTTTTTTCGTTCAACTGGGTTTGCTGGGTTGTATGAACAAAAACTTGTAGTGTGTACCTGGCTTTAATACCCAAGTGTCCTAAATGCTCTCGCCCTCTGCACGAGGAACACCTCCACCGCGCCAAAGTCACCCTCCTAAAAACTATTAAGAACAATACAAACACCAGTGAAAGTGGTTTAGAATGAACTAATCGGTATAGGAAATGTTGAGCTGCCCCCTTAAATGGCAATAAAAAGCAATAGTAAATTAAATTTAATCCTACATATCGGTTGTATACCAAAAATGGAGAGCCGACACGTAGGGTAAATTAGAAGGCGCTCAAAAACACTTCAGATGTAACTAGGTTGTACCAACATTTATGACAATGTCTGGTGATTAGGCAAGTTCCCTGGATATATATATATGAAATATATATATCAGTGTATCTATAATGTGAAGTGATGGTGATACCCTTTATCTACAAATAAATCACCTGAGTGTGATACACCTCTAATGAGCACAACCAATATGCAAATAAAATTGTATACCTGACCGCATACAATAGTGGTGACACCCTCTAATAATAAGTTAGTGATCTGAATGTGCCATGCTGAATTAACAACATGCCTCAGAAGTGCATATAAAAAACAAAACAGAACTGTGCTAACACAAATTATATAGTAGTGATATGATCTAATTAGTGAATCAATCAGCGGAGTGTATCACACCCCTATCGATTGGCAGATTGACTAGGTAAAACTCATATTATTACCATAATAGTGATAACCTCTCCTAATGAATAGGTTATCTGTGTACGACACACTAAATGAATAGCGGACCACACACATATAAAAACCTGCAAAAATAAAAGGATTAAATAGAAAAACTATCAACCTCTGTACTGTGAAATAATCAAAAAACTTTTTAACGTGACAGCAATGTAATGTGTGACAATCATGCATATGGTTCAGTTCATGCTGCGAAGTTCAAAACTCTAAATACAGTCCATGAATAGAACCAGCCTTCAGTGGGCTGTAGGTGATCTAAACTGGTGACGGTGAAAATAATAATAAATCCAGTGCTCCACACAAATGATTCTTCAGTGAAAAAATATCAAATTGTTGAGTAGCTCCGTGTTTCTTCCACCTCACCACTGTGCTAGTGAATCGCACTCTCCAGACCTGCACTCACCGAAATAATATGCCCGCACTCTCATGCAAGGCAAAACAAGCTTTCTTTACCACACTCCTGGGCAAATATTGTATACGAGGTTTCACAGGAATGATGTTCAATGGATCCACATAAAAGAGAAGGAGTGCTCCAATAGTGTAATTCAGTAACAACAATTTATTAAAATCACTGCAAAACTTCATACATAGCACTCACATTTAGAAAACTTGAATAAGCTCAACACTTGTGATAAACACCAAACTTCAACTCAGTGGATTCAACAATAACAATGGTCACGGCGGACCCGAGGTGTACAGCTGCTAGATGTGCTCTCACCCCTCCCTCGGGATACCTCCGTCTCTCCGTGCGCTCGTATCCTATTCTCCTGTGTGGCCAACAGCAAGTACCACATTTAACACATTTCCTAAGCTTTGTGAACTTTCACTTTACAAAGTTAACATTCTCTACTCCTTAACAAAATTCCCCAGGAAATGGTCAGTCCTTTTTCCAACCCAACCCAAATGCCATTGGGTTGGGTTGGAAGATTGCAACATTTTGCATATATCAGTAACAAATGATATGGGGGCAAGTGGCTCTCCACAATCACTTTGTGGGCAGCTGAACACGCAGTTGCCCCCAAGATCTGCCTAAAGTTGGGTACACAGGGGCTGAATGTCAAGAGACATCGGCTGGTTAAAAAAAAAAGTGACCGCCATTTGGCCCGAGTGTATGCCGGTCTTTCTGACAGAAGCTGGCCAACCGACTTCCGATCAGTGCTCTCAGCCAATGGCACAGAGCCCTGATCGGAGTGTTCTGGGGGGTTCCCCTGTCAGAACACAACAGCTCATCGGGGGAGATCGCTGTATTAATGTCGGATGGTTAGCACAGCGTATCTAACCGGAGCTGACAGTTTTTTTTCGTTCAACTGGGTTTGCTGGGTTGTATGAACAAAAACTTGTAGTGTGTACCTGGCTTTACATGATACTTTTTCTTTTGTTCAGTCAGCGGATTGAAGGATCCTGTTTTCTTTGTTGATTATTAACTCTACTCTAATAAAGATGCATTTACATTTCATTGGTTTGTTATTGGATTATTTTGACATGCTCAACAATTGTTAGCTTGTGGTATTGGTAATTGACTGTCTACTTTTAGGAAGTATTTAGCTAGGAGGATCCTTAATGATCACTCAGAGTTGACAGGTATCAAAGGATTATTTCCCTGGCTGCTGAAGATATTTCAAAGGCACTTGTTTTATTGCAGTGTCATTTTGTTTTGCAGATGTCCAATGCTCTTTTCACCTGAGTATCCCTTTATGTCTTATCCTCCTGATCTAAATGCCTCTTCCTTTGATCTTTTAAAAGTGATGCTTTGTTCATATCTAGAAATTAACCTTCCTGCCAGAGTTTTGCTGAAAGCTATACACAACAGTTTTTGTTAGACCATTCTCTAGTAAGAGATCCCTTGATAACAAACAACTCTTATGGTCCTTTCCCTGGTGAAATCACTATTGTAGATGTCAGGTGCAGGTGTTACTGTCCATAAGGCTGTTAAAATATAAACACACAAAGACATATATATATATATATATATATATATATATATATATATATATATATATATTCAGTAAGTATACTGTACAGTATGTCAAAACATTCTTTATCCAAGCCAGTGGTGTGACACTGGAAGTTTTTCACACTGGGTCCCTGTGGTGAGAACCAAATAGAAAAAAAAAAGTCCCACCTTACATAGAAACACACAGAAGACTGAGGGTAGTAAAATACCAAGTTATCCGTCAGTTTTAACCTTGTTTTTCCAAAGTTTTTTTTCCTGGTATACTTATGTTAATCACTAATAAAAACAAAATTAAAAATAAAATAATTAATTAAATTCAAATCATTAATATTGATAACTACCTCTCCTGGAAGTCTGTTTCATGCATTCAGTATTTCTAACATTAGAGAAATTAAAAAAAAAATATTTGTGTAAAGTTAACCCACCACATGGCAAATGTATATTAAAAATAATATTTTTTAATAAATATTTATAAGATGAAAAAACATATCATAAAAAATCTTAGCAGCATGAATAATCAAAATGCCACGCAAGTTGTTAAACCTCTAATTATTTACATCACATCCACCACCCACCCATTTCCTGCAGAAATTATTTGATTTTACAATTCATGTGTATACAATACAATAATGATTATAAAAGTATATGCTGCAGTCTATGAAGTGGAAAGTACTCAACACGTTTTGATGACAGAGGTGTATGATAATGTGGCTGACAACCAACAGTGCCTTTATACCAAAATGTGAGACATTATAAGTGTAGCTACTTCTTTAATAGAGATACTATATTTTTTAGAATCCTAAATATCTTTACATTTGGACAGGGAGAAATGTCTCTTTTTACCTAAGAAAGGGGTGGACTTACTAAAACCGGAGGGTCCAAAATCTGGTGCAGCCAATCAGCTTCCAGGTTTTTGTCAAATCTTAATTGAACAAGCTGAAGTTAGAAGGTGATTGGCTACCATGCACAGCTGCACATGATTTTACACTCTCCAGTTTTAGTAAATCAACCCCCCTGTTTAAGTATGTGTAAGCATTTCTGGATGTGGTACCCTAACTCATTAACCTGTACACATACTTAAAATAATCTAACATTGCTCCTAAAATTTCGTTCTGCTGGTTTAAGTTAAAGCCTCCATGATCTTGAGCTCATCTTCATAATGAAAATACTACAATTCTGAATCTTATTCACACTCTTATATTTAAGGGTTCGGGTCATGTCCCCATTTTCTTTCTTTCATTGATGCTTTACATTTAAAGTACGTGAGTAATGCCACGTACACACGTACACACGAGCGTGGCAGACTTTGCCCGGCGGACGGGATTTCGTCGGACAATTCGATCGTGTGTGGGCTCCAGCGGACTTTGTTTTCTCAAAAGTTGGACGGACTTAGATTTGAAACATGTTTTAAATCAATCCGTCGAAATCTAGTCTGGTCGAAAAGTCCGCTCGTCTGTATGCTAGTTTGACGGACAAAAAGCCACGCTAGGGCAGCTATTGGCTACTGGCTATGAACTTCCTTGTTTTAGTCCGGTCATACGTCATCACGTAGAAATTCGACGGACTTTGTGGTGGATTGTGTGTAGGCAACTCCGTTCATTTAGAAAGTCCGTCGTAAAGTCCGTCGAAAAGTCCGCCGGGCAAAGTCTGCCGTAAAGTCCGACCGTGTGTACGCGGCATAAGACTTTTTATACAACCTGCTTTACTAAGGAAGAAAGTACTAAGACAAGCACTGTTTATTGCCCACTACTGTGTCACCACCCAAAGCATGGAGTCAATTCGTTATGGTTGGTATGGTGCTAACAATTTACTAAAAAAAAAATTGCTTTAACAGCAGTTTTTGGCTTGCAATATCTCCAGAAGCCTTTAAAAAATGGGGACAAAGCTAGGCATTGTAGAAAGTCCTAGATGATGTTAATTATATATTAAGTTGTTCGAAATTAATTTTAAGCTGTGGCTTAAGTAAAAGTTTATATTACATATTTCTACGTAAACTAATTTTAATTTAATTTTTTTTAATTGGAGTTCCTTCTTAGTACACATTACATTTAATAAAGCATGCATACATTGTATGTACTGTATATTATATTATAGGGAACAATGCGTGTTAGTCTGTGAATGAATAAAGGAATAAGGACACTCAGCAAATCTGTTTTGCCAGAATTTTGTCAGCACAGTTGCTTGGAAGTCTATGGCTTCTCACTAAATAACTCCTTCCTAATTAACATCTTAATTATTTGAGCAAACTGTAAATGTCTGTTTACTAAAGTGGTTTGAAAGGTGCTTGAAAGCAGTTTGTTTGCTGTCACTCTTAAGTGGGTTGAACATTCCCACTAGCAACCTGTTTACACTATTAATTTCCTCAGCAAACATGTTCTGTGCAGACAGGGCAGACAGAAGCTGTTACAGCGATGTCTGGAGAGCTCTTGTATAAAGAGCCTCTTGCTCAAGCTCCAGGCAGATGAGGAGGCCAAAGCCTTTGTCTCTTTCACTGCAATAATGGACTCTTTGGCTTATCTAATCTTCTTATCTGATTGAGGGAAAAAAAATCAAAGGTAAATTTCAGAGGACACAGAATTAAAAGACAAATGAGATGTCATAATTATCAAAGTGGCTAATTAAGCCGTTCAAGTAGGTGACATAATTACTTGTCACAATCAGTCTTCCCTTTTTCCTTATTAGCACTCTTCCCTTATACCACCTAATTACTGTGAAAAATACCATCTTGTTATAAAAATCACATTGTTGCATTTTTCACATGCATTCATAATTATATAATGTATTTATTTTTCCATTGTTTTAGTTAGGAATACAAAAGTATTAACATACTTATTATAAAAATTTAGAATCAAAATTGAAGATTTGCTTTGTAATAGGGAACATTTAGAAATGCTAATCGTGCCTAAGCAGTACGCTGAAAAGTATGATTTGTCTAGAATTCCTCCTTAAAATAGCTCTGCACTTCCTGGTTTGTGAGTGTGCCTAGGCACTAATGAGTACATTTAGGGCTCCTACCTGACTACTCTGTTACTAGATCTGCTCTAACCAAATCACCATCCACTCCTAACAAGGTTAACAAACTTGGTTTTGCAGAACACAGTTCCAAAGAAATGGTACAATGCTTACAAAGTCCAAACATATGGCATTGCAACATACCCAAGTGGAGAATGACAAACTTCACAATTTTGGTTACAGTTCCATAACTGTAAGAAAACAAACTTACATTACTATCCAACAATCTGTTGCCATGGAGGATGTTGCAGTTATCATGTGTGGGGTAGTCAACGGTGCTACGCTAAGGCTGACCATACACAGTTCGAATATCGGCCGGTTCAGCAGGAATCGGCCACGATTCGAACAACTAAAGGGCAGGCTGAATGTAACAAGTTGATCGATCAATCAACTTAAGAACATCTAGCATTCCGGAGTCTCTAGCGATTATCACTAGCGGCTGCTGTAGCTGCTAGCAATGATCGCTGTCTTCTCCCGCCGTGGATGACTTCCCCACCTGCCCCTACCGGGAAAAGACAATTGCTGATCTCCCTGTCAACACTGTCTTTGTTGATGGGGGAATCATGCAAATTTCTTTGCACCGTGTATGGCTTGCTTAACTCCTCTATGCTCTACTGACCAAGACCTAACAATGCCCTAGAAAGGGCTAACACTTGGAAGCCTCTTTACTCTATACTCTTGCTCTGACCAGGAACTAAAACCCCAGCTTCTTCTCCTCAAAGTCCTCAAAGTGTTTGCCAGTGGTTTCTGGCAGGAGACATATTCAGCCCTGCTTCCTGAAGGAGAGCCCATCCAGGCTGTGATAAATATATGATGGCCATACCAAAATGGCTACTCAAATCTCACAGGATTGCAGTGTCAAGAATGACCACTAATTCATAGAGGCCCCAAAAATCCCTGAAAAAGGCTAAATGCATTTGAGGAGTTCTCTACAGGTGAAGAACAGCAGCTGAAGCCATATTTTACCCATCTCATTCACAGTTATGCAACAGGGAGTCCATGTCTGTGTGCAGATTGTCACCAAATGACACCTATTGATACCAGTTGAAGTCTACTAGAACCTGACAAGCTAACACTATTTTCATTGTTTTATCCTACACATGCTATAGAAAATGGTTTTACTTGGCTTACTTGCCCATGATGGAATAAATATTACCTAAAAGTATAGACGCAAATAATCTTTGCCCTGCAATGTGATCACCCACTGGGTGAGCGCAGGCTCCTGCTGCATTCTCTGCCAGCAGTGAACTTATAAATGGACCATTGAATGATAAGTGTATTATTGATTACTAGTTTACCCAAGGCAAATCAAATATTCACCCAGCAGAGTGGGTAACGGACTTCCCTCTACAAAGATAAAAAACGGAGCATATGAGCATTTCCATTACTCATTCATCACTTAATTTTATATAATTAGCACATTGCTGCATCTTGCAAGTTTTTATGTAGGTAAGGGTTTATTTAACAATACAGAAAAAAGACACATTTTACAAGGGTAGATTGGCTGGAATCAGCATAAAGAGAAATGACAGTAGAAAAAATGCAAGAAAATTAATCTACTTTTGCATAGAAGAGAAAAGACATGACATTGTACATGAACAAGGTTACAGGTTCGGGATTAAAACATGACTAATGATTGATTGGGGTCTTACAGACGTGTAAAGTTGAAAGAACAGAATTGACATGACTTATTGTTTTGACAAATTCCAGAGTGACATAGGTGTCATTCATTGAAAGGGGAATTTTGTCCTCGATGAACATAGCTGAGCTGTCATCAGTATTTTTCACATATGCACACATGACTAACATGTCATGTTCTAGTGACTCAACAACAGAGGGAATTAAATAAAAGAAACACATAAACTATTTGTGACAGCGTGCTATAGCAATATAAAATAGGCTATCAAATAATTGTAAGATATAACATATATTCAATAAAAGAATCATTATATTTATTTATCATAATGCAAGATAAGCACCTAAACTTGTCTTGAATTTTTTAAATCATTTGCATAAAAGAAACATATTTATCTTTCTAATTAGAGATCATTTACATTAGCTTTCCATTCTGAAGAGTGATCTGCAGTAGATCACTTTTCAGAGCATTTGACAATTGATGAAGAATTATGTAAGCTCGTCACCACTAGTTTTTAGAAACCATCACAGTTAAAGCGTAACTCCACTTTTGTTGAGAAAATACATTCCCCACTAGGCAATCTATCTACATTGCAAGGATTTTAACAACCTTTGTTGCAGATTCCTACCTTTTGTTATTATGAAGAAATCCATGCGTGTTTGTCTCTGCCTCTGTGCTAAGTGGGTCTAATGGGAGTGGGTTCATAATTATCTGTCAGCTGTGGCAGCTGCAGGGCTCTAATGAAGAAGCTGTTGGGCCTGCACCCCTTTATACGGATTCCTATTGCAAAAATCTCACCAAAAATGATATTTTTGTTGCAGGGGATGCCTGAAATCTGACTTGTACCTTAGGCAGACTTCTGGGAAAATTGATGAGCCAATCACACAAGCAGGAAATTATGTTTCTGGGGAGTGGTCAATACACATTCTGTGTACAGAACAACTCCATGTAGCCATATTGCATTGCTTATTTAGACATTTACAGAAGCTGCAGATTGAAAAGGAAAGGTAATTTTTAATAACATTCAATTACAATATGACGTGTATCGCAATTGTATACGCTATATTATTTTTTCTTTATTTGCTTTTTTCCCCACAAAGGTGGAGTTACCCTTTAAAGCATGTGTACACTTCTAGTAATAGTGTAGTTAAATTTCAAAGTTATTGTGCAGATAAACACAAATTATAAAGCCGCTGCCAAAAACAATACAGATAAGATTGTAAACAGCATATACAATAGAAAAATTGCCACGCTAAAATGACAAAGAAATAAAGTCCCATAAATATTACAGTCCAATTATAAGTGGTGGAGTCGAATCATGAAAGTAGTAGATCACTCCAAGGAAAATGAATATATGAAACAACTTGATAGTGAATATCGTATAAAAAAGAGAAACACCGAGGTGCGCTGCACCATATAATATGAGATGGCCGCTTGCCAGAGGAAATGGACTCTAAACAGGGGCGTTTCGTGAAATGAGTGGACACATGTGCAACATAAAAGTGGGCCCTATGCATTGATTAAAAAATGTGGCGTGCATAGTGAAATGTGGGCATGGCTTAAATTGCACTAAATATTGGGCGTGACATAAAAGGGGGCAGTGGATGGTGTCAGTAGGGCAGTGGATGCTGTAAGCAGTTTTTTGTTTTTATTATTATATCTATTATTATTTACAATTTTGTTGTTTATTATTTTTTTAAAATAATTTTTAAAATATTTTTTCCCACAGTGCTTCTGGTGAAGAAGGTGTGTGTGTGGGGGGGAGGGGCGTTATGGGCCAGTGGACGGTGTCAGGAGGGCAGTGGACAGTGTCAGTAGAGCACCGGATGGTGTCAGTAGTTTTTTTATGTATTTATTTTTTTACAATTTCATTTGTTTTTCATTTTTTTCACAATGCTTTTTGGGGGGAGGGGGTTGGGGCAGTGGACAGGGTTGGTAGGGCAGGGGGGAGTGGTGTCAGTAGTTTTTTATTTTATATATTTTTTTAACAATTGAATTTTTTGTATTTTTTTTGCATTTCCGGCGGTAAGATTTAGAACATGTTCTATATCTGAGTCTGTCAGAAATGCCGACAGAAAAAGTCTGATGGGGCATACACATGGTCAGAATGTCCGACCGAAAGCTCCCATTGGACTTTTTCTGTCCGGAAGTCTGGCCGTGTGTACGCGGCATTAGAGTCTGCAAAAGACTTGAGATCAGGGCAGAGTTTCACTGTCCAGCAGGACAATGACCCTAAACATACAGCCAAAGCTACAATAAATTGGTGATTCGTTTAGATCAAAGCATATTCATATGTTAGAATGGCCCAGTCAAAGTCCAGACCTAAATCCAATTGAGAATCTGTGGCAAGACTTGAAAATTGCTGTTCACAGATGCTCTCTATCCAATCTGACAGAGCTTGAGCTATTTTGCAAAGAAGAATGGGCAAAAATGTCACTCTCTGGATGTGCAAAGCTGGTAGAGAAATACCCCAAAAGACTTGCAGCTGTAATTGCAGTGAAAGGTGGTTCTACAAGGTATTGATTCAGAGGGGCTGAATACAAAGGCACGCCACATTTTTCAAATATTTATTTGTAAAAAAAAATTTTAAACCATTTATTATTTTCCTTCTACTTCACAATTAAACGCCACTTTGTGTTGGTCTATCACATAAAATCCCAATAAAATACATTTACGTTTTTGGTTGTAACATGAGAAAATGTGGAAAATTTCAAGGGGTATGAATACTTTTTTCAAGGCACTGTAAGTCATAGCGTTTAGCATTAAACATGCTACGTATGATACACCTATGAATATAATATACAAATTAAAGCTGACCTTCCATGAAAATAGAAGGTCGACCCTATTAAATTGTGTAAAAAGATTTTTAAAAAAACAAATAAAAAGAAAAAAATACTTATCTCAGTCCTAGCTTCCAGAAGGCATGGGGATATCTGGGGTTAAAATTCCCATAAGAATGCACTGTAGTCCCTGGTCTCTAGTTGCAGGGACACATTCACATGGAACTTTGAGTGCTCAGCTTTCCCAGGAGGCAGCTTTGAGACTCAGTGACGTCACCAGTGCCTTCTGAAAGTGCCCGGGGTGTAGTAAGGATTCTTTTCTTAACAGCTTAATTATAAAATGCCTTTGTAGAGAATATGTTTTTTTTTTCTTTTTGGGGGGGGGCTTTTTAATACAGCAGACCTTACATTTTAATGGAAGGAGCACTTTCAACTATGTTGTGTATAGTACAGTATGTGTGTTAAAGACTGAAAAACAACTAAAAACAAAGTATAAATAATGCAAAATAAATAAAGAGTGCTCCAATGTGTCCATATAAAGAAATTAGAATAAAATGTGAAACATGAGTCCAAACAATGTGTATGTCCATGACTATGTTGATGGCTGAGTCAACTCATGGCTAGAGAGCAGTGGCTGCAGATTTGTGGTTAGATTCAGCTGTCAACTTTGTTCTGTCAATGTTCTGCCAACGATTTTTCACCCAGCTCTGACAGGGGCACCCAGGGCTCAAATTTTGACCAATTCAGAAAGAATTGGCTGAAATTCAAGCTAGTTATAGTAGATTTAACCCCATTGAATATTGGAGAAAAAATAGATTGTCTCTGTTTGTAACTTCATTGGGGAGATTTTCTCTCACATGTTGTCCCTGTGACACCAAGACAAGAAATAAGGGATATAGTTATTGCAGTGACAGGTTGACACTGACAACAATAAAAGCATATCCAGTCATTCTAACCCCTTCCCGCTCTACTAAAATGGCTTTGCAAATTTGCCTTCGCCCCTGCCAGATAGTTTTCCCAGAAGTAAGGGTACATTTCTCCAAAAGGGACACAGACAGTAATAAATAGCTGACTGGGGATCTAACCCATCCAAGCTATAGCCAAAGCAAAAAAAAGGACTTTAACAATTTGAAAAAGATTTACAATAATAAATGGCAATGATGAATTGTAGTAAATACAAAAATGCTATGTATACTGTGACTTCTATATAAATCTGAACTGCTTACTTTTATTTTGTCAAAGCAGACTTTTTTTTCCATAATAATATAAAATTTGGACCAAAGAGAGGAAAGCAATTTGATCAATAGTACGATTCGTACAAGTGTCATTTTCAATAATGCAATTCAAATTGACTTAAATGTGAGAAGAATAGTACAATAATTAATGTAATTACTGAGGAAAACAGTATGGAAAGGTGTTTCCACACATTTCCTTGCCAATAATCACATTTTATTTTATACTCAATGCAAATAGATTTCGTTTAGTTTGGCTCTTGCTGATTTTCTCAATGCATAATCAAGAGAAAATGATCAGATGTGACTTGGTAACCCATTTATAAAAAGTCGAAATTGATATTTCAGGATTTTTTCTTTGGGAAATATTGATACTGACAGTTTTGCCTCTTTATAAATCTGCTCTGGGCAACTGAACAAATATATTTACTATATACCAACACCGGCGAAAATAATCCAGAAAAATCAATTCAAGGTAGATTTTCCAAATGTATGACTCTGGATCTGGTATAGTTATTTTCAGGGAAGGGAGGCCTAAGAAGGAATTTTTCTAATGGTGATTGTTTTTTAAATTAATTTTGCTTATTTTAAATTGTTTTTCCATTTCACTTTTATGTCATAGTTTGCAGGCAGATTAATGGTTGCAGGGAGCTCTTTCTGCTCCTCTCTTCGATATTAGTCTATGTTCCAGTATAATTCCCCACTCAAAAAACAGATCTACTTGCACATATTCATGACTATCAAAAAGTGCCAAATCTATTTTTCTCCTGATTTGATCCCCCCTTATTCCAAACCCTAATGTTGGCCATACATGTTTTATTTTTTTTTATCTGATAGATGTGCAATTCAACCAAATGAATTGAATCCACAAACATTAGAATAGCCATAACATACCTTGCAAACCATTCAGACTCATTTTCAATCTGATTCGATCAAACTGAGTTGGCCACTGGCCAGGATGGATTAGTATCAATCAGTTTGCATCAATTGGTAGCACTGAGATACTTTGTTTATAAATACAATCATATAAACCTTTCATACAATCATATAAATCAGATTATGGGATTTCATGGTGGAAACAGAAATGAGATCGATAGCTTATGATCAAAAGTCCACTTCTCTGTGTGTGTTATATCGATGAATTGGGTTGAAAACTATAGATCGATGGTCGGAAGGATTCAATTGGAAAATACATAGATCGTTTAGCTAAGCGGGTATGGCCACCATAAGAGTGAGCTCAAGGTAAACAGCTGAAAGCAAAAAGGAGCTCTTTTTCTGTGATGGATTTGTACTGCTGTCCATTCAGTCCTGGTATTTACACAAATCTGCCACACAGCACAGTCCTTTGTAGAAGGGCAGGAGACCTGATTTTTCTCCACAACTGTTCTTTAAAGTGGTTGTAAAACTTTTCATATACCCAGTAAAGTGACGGGCCTCAGGTGATACACAGAGATTAAACAAATCCTCCAACATATGCTGTACCTGTTTATCTGTAATATTCTCCTCTCTATCTAGATTCAAAGTGCAGAATTTATAAAGCTTATTTGAGTTGCCAAAAAAAAAAGGCGGTGGAGAGCTGAAATTACACACTGCAGAGCTCAGCAGGAGAGCTGATTGGAAGGAAGGGACACATCCCTCTTCACATAGCACACAGGAACAGAGCTGAGGCTGTCAATCAGCTAGAGATTCCTCCCGTCATCTTTTTTTCTTTTCAAATATATTATTGGTAGTTAACAAGCATCTGTAACATATATTACAATACAAGGTATAAAACATATATTGAACAGTGCACATCACAATCGGTCAGTATAACGGGAATAGAGAGCAATATAGGAAATATTACAAGAAATGGATACTCTGTCAAATAACTCAGCGGCTAGTTTCAGCCAAAAATGTTAACAGTACAGGAGAACGGAGTCCCTTTTTTTGTTACATTGAGGTGCTGGCGGTCTTCTCAGAGTACGAGCGAGAGAGTCGCCAGGGCCATAACATAAGACAAAGTACAATACCAATAGTAATACCCGCACGGGTACAGGCGTGAATTCAATAGGTTTCTTAGATGGACATTAGAACCTCCTCAAGGTTCCAAGAGATGTTTGTCTATCTCAATGGGTATAAAGTGGTCAATCCACGGTTGCCAGATTTTAAAGTGTTGGGGGATCTTGTCCAGGATCTTTGCTTCAATCTTACTGTGTATCATAGCCTGAGTAATCCTATTTTTCATTTCAACTATATTAAGGGTGGGTGTCTCCCTCATCTTTTTTTCTCTTGGTGTCTGGAAAACTTTTTAGAAGCGACTCATATTGACAGCAGAGGAACCATGGGATCTGGTGCAGGCAAATGTACTAAATTTGCAATCTGCATTTGGGGTGTCATTAGGAATATATTGACACCTTCAACAGATCGTATGCCCAGTGCGTTTTGAACAGAATCTGGGAAACACAGATGAAATGCAAGTTTCCTGCATTGTGTTCTGGTGTGGACAAATCCTTAAGGCATTAATAACCACTTTCCGCCACGGTATAGTATAATGACGGCGGGTGGGATGCGCCCTCATTCTGGAATGACGTCATATGACGGGGCGCTCAGCGCGGCAATCGTGGATTTGCTGTGTTCCTAGGACACGGGCAACCCCGATCTCGGTAAAGAGCCATTGACGTGGACACAGACGGTAACATGTAAACAAGGAAGTGCCGTTTATCAGCTCTCCTTGCCTCACACTGAGGAGTGTGAGGTGAGAAGAGCCCATCGGCAGCATCTCCTTGGAGGGGAGACATGTATAGTTAATCAGGGCACTGATCATCAATGTCCTGTTACAGTACAGCTCCAGCAGTGCCCATCAGTGCCACCAATCAGTGCCCATCAGTACCACCAAGCAGTGCCCATTAGTGCTGCCAGTCAGTGCTGCCTTTCAGTGCCCATCAGTGCCTGATCATCAGTGCTGCCCATCAATGCCTATCAGTGCCGCTCATCAGTGCCCATCAGTGCTGCCTATCCATGCCACCTACTAGTGCCCACCAGTGCCGTCTGTCAGTGCCACCTATCAGTGCCCAGCAGTGCCGCCTATCAGTGCCCATCAGTGCCGCCTATCAGTGCTCATCAGTGCTGCATATCAGTGCCCATCAGTGCAACCTATCAGCGCCCATCAGTGCCGCCTCATCAGTGCACATCTGGAGAAAAAATTACTCATTTACAAAATTTACTGACAGAAACTAAGAAAAACTTTTTTTTTTCAAAAAATAAAAAACCCAGCAGTGATTAAATACCACCAAAAGAAAGCTCTATTTGCGTGAAAAAGATGATAAAAATTTCATTTGGGTAAAGTGTTACATGACCGCGCAATTGTCATTCAAAGTGCAAGAGCACTGAAAGCTTAAAATAGGCCTGGGCAGGAAGGGAGTAAAAGTTCCCAGTAGGCAAGTGGTTAATGAATAAAAATCTGCAATAATTTGTATCTTTTATATCCACCTGCAGTTTAGCTTTAATTTTGAGGGAGAAATTAAAAAGAGTATGCAGTAAATAAAGTCATTAAATTATCTCTCTACTCATTTTGAAATAAAGAGCTACATAAATGCATGTGGCAACTAAAGAGGCAACGTCTATGTAGTCTATGTAGTCTATGTAAAGCCTACCCCCAGACTTCTTTTTTCTTACCCCTTCTTGGTCTTTTCATTTACATTTTAAAAAATGGTACAATGCTTGCACGTACAGTAAATATCAGTAACGGTAAAAGAGTCCAAATATGTATTTATGCAGATTTGTCTGATACATTTCACAAATCATGATTCCTAGTGTTAATCAGGGATGGGTGAACGGTTCGACCCGAGCATAAGTTTGAACCGAACTTTCGTTGCTCGGTCGTTCGTCAAACAGCCGAACAAATGGGTCATTTGACCATTTGTTCGGCCCCCTGAACCGACCACAACGCATTGCGGTGCTGAACAGTGCATTGCAAGCCCTGATTGGCTGAAGCAGTGAAAGCTTCAGCTAATCAGGGCATAGAGCACTGTCAGAGTCATGATTGGACACTGTCATCATGACTTTATCCAATCATGGCTCATTCCCGCCCCACAGTATAAAAGTATTCTTTCAATAGCAGCCATTTTCAGGGTGATTTCAGCGTTGAATGAGAGATAGAACAGGGCTATTAGTTAGTGTGCTATACTGTGCTATTTTGCTTCAATTGTTAGTGTAGAATATTAGTTTAGTGTCAGTCTAGGGATAGTGTGAGTGTAGTAAGGAGGACCATCATTCAACTTTGTATAGTGTGCAGCTAGAGTAGGGACAGCTCAGATAGTTTCACTGTAGTGTAGTGAGACCGTGTCATTCATATATACATTAGTGTAGAGTAGGGACAGCTCAGATAGTTTCAGTGTAGTGTAGTGAGACCGTGTCAGTAATCTTTACATTAGTGTATAGCTAGAATAGGGACAGTTCAGATAGCGTCAGTGTAGTGACGGTTGAACACCGTCTATTTGATTGCATCAATGCCAGTTTAATGCCATTTACTTCTCTGTGCGTTACTGCAAGTTTAACGCCATATAGTTTTGTGTGCATTACTGCCAGTTTAACACTATATAGTTTTGTGTGCTTTACTGCCAGTTTAACGCCATATAGTTTTGTGTGCATTACTACCAGTTTAACGCCATATAGTTCTGTGTGCATTACTGCCAGTTTAACACTATATAGTTTTGTGCGTTGCTGCCGGCTTAACGCCATTTACTTCTGTGTGCGTTACTGCCAGTTTAATGCTATTTACTTCTATGTGCGTTACTGCCAGTTTAACGCCATTTACTTCTGTGTGCATTACTGCCAGTTTAACGCCATATAGTTTTGTGTGTGTTACTGCCAGTTTAACGCCATATGGTTCTGTGTGCGTTACTGCCAGTTTAACGCCATATAGTTTTGTGTATGTTACTGCCAGTTTAACGCCATATGGTTCTGTGTGCGTTACTGCCAGTTTAACGCCATATAGTTTTGTGCGTTACTGCCAGTTTAACGCCATTTACTTCTGTTTGCATTACTGCCAGTTTAACGCCATTTACTTCTGGGTGTATTACTGTCAGTTTAACACTATTTTTGTGTGCGTTATTGCCAGTTTAACCTCCATGGCGGTATGATTATTTCAGATTTTAGGTGCTGAAAGCGGTTTCTGGAAATATGGCATTTTATATTGTAGGCCTGTAGCTCTTAGAAAAAACTCACTTAAGTCTGTCCAAACAAGAGTCTAGTAGACATCTCGGGTATGATAAAGTTAGAAACACGAAATCATAAATTATAATATAATAAATCACTCTAAATAATTATAACAAATAATAATATAATAATAATAAAAAATTATTCAATAATGTAATCAAATCAAAAACATTGAAATTTGCTCAGTTGCAGAATTGTCACTGTCATTACTTTTAGTGTTTGATGACGAATTTCCCCACAAATCACTATCATTCTGCAAGTGATTCTAATTTATTATCGCTGTTTTCTAGCTGGTCTAAAACCGCTTTTGACGTAAAAGGACATTTTTTGGTTGCTATGGACAATCTCCAGTTTCCTGGCAGAAAGAATAGTATTTACTGTATAATATAAAACTGCATGCAGGACACTGTACAAACCATCAGGGACAAAGGGGATGTGTAATTATTTGATACAGTACTGTAATCTGTAAGATTACAGCATACTGTATCTATACTGTGTTTTCAACTTTTTGAATTTGGCACCGAACTCCATCCCCGTGCATCGCAACGTTCGCAGGGAACGGAGCTCGGCACTGTGAATCGAGCGAGACACGGCGGCTCGCAGATCACAGCGGGGAGACTTTGCAGGATCCAGGGGACAAGGTAAGTAACCTCTACATGGACCCTGCGATACGATCCTGAGTCTGGCTCGGGGTTTCCGCTTTTGGTACTGAAATTTTACCCCGAGCCAGACTCGGGAATACCGCCAGGGAGGCTACCGCCATATCGTTTTGTGTGCGCTACTGCCAGTTTAACGCCATTTACTTCTGTGTATGTTACTGCCAGTTCTTACCATAAAGTTTGCGCGCATTACTGCCAATTTAACGCCATATAGTTCTGTGTGCGTTACTGCCAGTTTAACACCATTTACTTCTGTGTGCACTACTGCCAGTTTAACGCCATATCATTTTGTGTGCATTACTGACAGTTTAACGCCATTTACTTCTGTGTGCATTACTGCCAGTTTAACGCCATTTACTTATGTGTGCATTACTGCCAGTTTAACAACATTTACTTCTGTGTGCTTTACTGCCAGTTTAACGCCATATAGTTTTGTGCGTTACTGCTAGTGTAACGCCATTTACTTCTATGTGCGTTACTGCTGGTTTAACGCCATATCGTTTTGTGTGTGTTACGGCCAGTTTAACGCACGCGTTTAACTGTACGTTTGACGCATTATATTGCAGTATATTTTAGTGTATCCATGGAGTGTGTCTGTATAGTGTAAGTACTCAAATTAAAGTGCACCAAAAACCTCTTTACATTGATTAAAGTGCATCTAAGTACAGATTTTAACTTGTTCTTTACATTTGCTTATAAGCACCGCCCCCTCCCTCCAAATAATGTCTGGGAGGACAACAAGGAGAGGAAAATATTCCATTTGCACTGTAAGGGGGCCAGCAACAAATGTGTCCACAGGCATAGGTGGATGTGGTGGTCAGTCCTCAGGCAGGGCATCATTTCCTCTGTTTAGTGAGTTTGCCCATGCTATCCAGCCACAGCATGCAGAGGAGGTGGTGGACTGGCTTACTAAACCTTCCTCATCCTCCTCATCCTCTGTCACGCAAGCAGAGACAAGTGTGCAGTCCCCTGCAGTTGCCAGAGTGGATAAACCTGCCTCCTTGTCCACATCTATTCCCACCATAGCCCCAACATCAGCCATTGAGGAGTCAGCTGAATTATTTGACCACAGCATCAGCCACTTGCTCCTTAATGATGCCTAGCCATTATTGGATTCAGATGTTGGTTCTGAGGTTGAGGATGACAGGAACATGAGCCTAGAGAGAGGGAGGAAAACTGGTAGACAAATTGGCATTAATGTTCCCCAAGCCACAGCGTATTGCCAAGTTGTCTACAGTGATAATGACGAAGATGCAGGAGATGGAGATGATGATGATGAGGTCACTGATGCGACTTGAGTGCCAGATACAGCAGAAGAGGAAACTGAAGGTGAGGCGGCACAACCCCATGGAGGCCGACATCATGAAAGAGTAGAGAGCAGCCACCCTATTCCATCACATTCTGCAGCTGTTATCTGCCGATCAACTCCCCAAAGCTCAGCTGTCTGGGCCTTTTTCCGCAGATCACACTGTTGCTATCTGCAAACTGTGTCTCAGGCACATCAAACGTTTCAAAAACACCAACCATTTGGGTACCACATGCTTAACAATGCTTTTAACATCTAACCACTCAGCCCGTTAGCAAGAGCACCTAAAAGCCACACAAAAGGGGCACAAATCTGTCCCTCCTCCTCCTCCTCCTTACCCACTTCAGTCTGCCCCTGCTATACCGAGTCATTACCTCTCAGCAGCCTCCACTGAGAGGGATGATGGTATAGCACAGGGTGTCCCAGGTCCTAGCAGAACATCTGCTAGCAGCAAACCACGAGCTGTAGACTGTAGCCGGTAAAATTAGCGCTCGGAATGGATATGACACTTTCGTCAGGCTGCAATGTTTTAAATTGTGCAGCGCACTCTCTTCTTCTTTATAATGCTAGAAGAATGAAGTAGTTTTGCTGCTCATATTCACACAGACTTCTCACAAACTTCTTTCTTTATTATTTCTGTTGATTTCATCAATATAATTGTATTTGTCACATCTGACTCAAAAATTTGAAATGTTATTTTTTTGTTTTGGTTAGTATTTTTTTCAAGCCTGATCTTTTTTCTTTTTTTTTTAACTCCAGAATATTTTTGGGTGTGTTTTGTGTGTCAAGTTACCACAACACCATTATTATCTTGTATTATTTAATCTCAAGGAGGTTGTTTGGTGTTGGTGACTCTTGTTAATTTCACATTGTATTTTTGAAATGTACCTGCCTCCTAACAAACAAACTGTACTTTTTGAAGGAAAACACACATAGGCGAGTATAATTGAAACATAAATTCCTTTATTAAGGGGTCCTAACCAAACAAAGAGGGAGGCAACATTAGAGAAACAACAGAAATTGGCGAAGCCTTTGGCCCCCAGGGCACACATCAATTATTTCCAGAAAAAATTGGTGGCCTGAGGAGTCCATATATAAGGAAGTTCAATCTGGTCCAGAAGTCCAAGAGATCATGAACAGCAGCAGATGACATCTGTGTCCCCGGGCTGTGGTCATACAAGAGCCTGCATCTTTTGTCAGACCAGACTGAACCCAGTGCCATCACTCTCTGGTCTTCCTTCCATGCTTCCTTTCACACTGTATCTGTGGTGGTGGAGTTGTGGCAGGAGGAGGAGGAGGAGGAGGAGGAAGAGGAGGAGGATGGTCCAACTCACACAGGTGGGTATTGGGTGTCATTTCGCCCCTCACCCCCTTAGTTAAGGCTTTATAAAGAATGTCCTCACACATGAGCGTTGACCCACCTGCATGCCCTGCAGTTTTGTGGCAGCCATGCAGGCAAAGGCCTCTTCAGGAGTGGGGGTGGCTCTGAGGGACATAGAAGCCTCCTGAATCAGCCTGAGTGCTGAATCCTGCACGTTACTCCCCTTCCTGGGTCTTTTGTTTGGAAGGCGGAGGGGAGGGACCTGCGATCCTGTCAGGCTCCTACTGGACCCGACCTTCACCTGGCTGCCACTTAACCCCGCCTCCTCCTGGCTGCCACTTACCCCCGCCTCCTCCTGGCTGCCACATTCCACAGCCTCCTCCTGTGTGCCACATTCCACAGCCTCCTCCTGGCTGAGGTCTTCCTGTGTATGAAAAAGGGACATCGTTTTAGTTTTTTCTTCATCGATCACACACAATTTTCATCTCATGACTGTTGCCATGTTAACAAATATAACAGACTATCATTCTTAGTGATCAATAATAACATCTAGTAAACATCATTTATTTATTGACGAGAAATCTGTAGAAGAATGCTATACCTGGCTCCAGCTGGGCTCCTCCACTTCTTCCTGGCTGGAAGTCCCAGGTTGGACATCGGAAGCCTCAGCTGGGGGGGAAGATAGGGTGGAAGGAAGAGTGGAAGGAAGGGTTGAGAGGAATTCCCTGACTTCAGTCTGGTCTGACAGAAAACAAAGTCTCTCATAGTACCACAGCCTGGGGACATAAATGTCATCTGCTGCAGTTCCAGATCTCTGGGAATCCATGACCTTCTTGCGCTCCCTAAGATAAGTGCTCCTCAGGCCACCAATTTTGGCTTTTAAATAGGGGATGGTTGCTGTGGGGACCACCGGCTTCACCAACTCCAGCATTTTCTCCAGCGCTGCCTGCCTCTTTCGTTTATTATTGTATTGGGGGTGTTTGATCTGCCACAGACAGGGCAGCTCCCTGTATTTGTCTATGAACAGGGGGAGGAAGTTGTGGTCATTGAAGCCATGCATTTTATCTGCAAGACACAACACAAGACAAATCCTAATGTCAGGCTAAAGTCTCCTAATCTTGTCCCAATATAGGCCTCAATCTAGAATCAGTATAGGCCCAAGTTTAAATGTTACCTTTGTTATCACGATCTGCGCTTCCAAAACTCCTTCCTCCGCTCATAGATCTACGTACTACGCACGCGTGTTACGCATTATATACACTGCGCATGCGTGAAACTCTGCCCGCCCCTGACATTCTTTCTAGTCTATTCCCTGCCCCTTCTCGTTCGGCGCAGTGGGGGAAGAGCACATGGCGGAGACACAGCAGGTGTGTGCTAATTACAGCGACGAGGAGGAGGAGGAAGAAAGCCCAGAGCCAGAAACGTCCCGATTCCAGGGGGAGATGATTTAAGGCATCAAATATGTCCTTTGGGAAGATGTTGGAGATGGTGGACATTCTGAAAAAGGCCGACTATGACGGGAAGTATGGACCTTACCCCAACCCCAATGTCAGAAAGGCCAAGATCATGGCGAAAGTAGTCAAGAGTCTGCACAGGAATTTTGGGGTACGACGATCGAAAGATCAACTCAGGAACGGTGGTTGGACCTCAAATTAAGGGAGCATGAGCAGTACAAAAGGATCAGGAGAGTGCTGCAAAAAAGTAAGTAGTTGTGCTGTGTTCCTATTCTTTATTTTTCTAACGTTCATGCTGCTCCATGTGCTTTTCTTTACTGTTGTACAGTTTAAAATGGCAACCTTCATGTTCATGGGCACATTGTTCCTTCGTCATAAACATTGTTCGTTCGGCATAGAAAACACCATGTTTTGGACATATGCATTTGAATACATTTTTGCTAGCCTACTTCTCTTAAAATAATTTTGGTGTCTAGATGGGTTTGTAACTAGAATGAAATGCAAACTAGATTCTGTGTAAGGAGAGGACACTCAGCAGCTGTACGGTGCTGACACACATCTGGACGCTGGAGCACTAGTGTGGGACACAAGAACACCCTTTTTATTACGGGGCCCACACAGGTGCTCCAGTGTATACTATAGGGGTGTCTCCATCTGTGAAGCTTGTACAAAACAGGTGAGTATTCAAGCTTAAAAATATATAAATATACACTGCGCTAAATCTAAAAATATATGGTGAGGAGCAGCTACATACGAAGTGACAACAACAAAGGAACAATGTGAGAGAAAATGTAGCGCATAAATTGTGCAAAAAGTTTTCAATCAGGAAAACAATTGAAAAATAAATATCAATGAATAGTGAACACAGCCATGATATCACTCAAAAAGTCTCTCAAAATGAAGGTAAATAAAGTCCCGTGAGGTGAAATGTCCCACTGGAAGGTGTATATAAACGTGTGACGGCCAATGCTCAAACACCGGTAGATCGTCAAATCATCGAACAACAATATCCGATAATTGCACGTATTCGCATTCGGTGAGAATGGTGTGTAAGGAACTCTTACCAGATAAATTGGACTCCCTTGTCAGCGACAGGGAATCACTCGAGCGTGTTGCCTCTCAGGGCCTGGAAGCGGACATCACGACTCTGCGAACCTTGTGGATCAAACTCTGCATGGATCTCCCGGGGCCGCCAGGTGGGTCCTCCCAAAGGATGGCCAAGGTGCGAATCAGAGGGATCAGTGCGTCACACATCAAACTGGAGTGGAAGTTGGTTATATCTCTCAGATGGTATGTGGAGAAAAAATAAATAGGCTCCACATAGTGTAGATGAGCAAGTTGGGATTTTTTATATAATAAAAAATCCCAACTTGCTCATCTACACTATGTGGAGAAAAAATAAATAGGCTCCACATAGTGTAGATGAGCAAGTTGGGATTTTTTATATAATAAAAAATCCCAACTTGCTCATCTACACTATGTGGAGCCTATTTATTTTTTCTCCACATACCATCTGAGAGATATAACCAACTTCCACTCCAGTTTGATGTGTGACGCACTGATCCCTCTGATTCGCACCTTGGCCATCCTTTGGGAGGACCCACCTGGCGGCCCCGGGAGATCCATGCAGAGTTTGATCCACAAGGTTCGCAGAGTCGTGATGTCCGCTTCCAGGCCCTGAGAGGCAACACGCTCGAGTGATTCCCTGTCGCTGACAAGGGAGTCCAATTTATCTGGTAAGAGTTCCTTACACACCATTCTCACCGAATGCGAATACGTGCAATTATTAGATATTGTTGTTCGATGATTTGACGATCTACCGGTGTTTGAGCATTGGCCGTCACATGTTTATATACACCTTCCAGTGGGACATTTCACCTCACGGGACTTTATTTACCTTCATTTTGAGAGACATTTTGAGTGATATCATGGCTGTGTTCACCATTCATTGATATTTATTTTTCAGTTGTTTTCCTGATTGAAAACTTTTTGCACAATTTATGCGCTACATTTTCTCTCAGAATATTCAAGCTTGACAAAGTGACAAAAATAATTCTTCATCTTGGAACTCTGCCAAAACAGACAATTGTACCCCACTTCCAAGTAATGTTTCATGTTCCTATTTCTGCCATCAAATATCTGTGTGCTAAGTATACCTATTTTTTTTTTTACATTGGGGAGAAAAGACTCGGAGGACCACAGACCCCCACCTCATGAGGAAGTGGAAATCCACCAAAGTCAACAGGAGGAGGAGGAGGAGGAGGAATGAGATGTGGTGGAAATAGTCACCACAACAGGTGAGTGTCTGTGACCACATGCTCAGGTAAGAGATGGATGACGGCAGATTTATAATACATGGTGTGTTTTTGTTTTTATATTTTTAGGTGATCGTGATGTTGTGGATCCAGGTCATTTCACCAGTGAAAGTGCACAGATCCTGAGGAGATCATGGGGTGTAATAGGGACTTGGAAAACATCCAGAAAAACATCAATGATGTAAAACCAAAATAAAGAACATCATTGATGTTTTAGGGAGAGTTTAAAACACCTCCAAATCCCTTACTTTTTTTGGTTTTTGGAATCGAAAAAATTTACAGATTTTTTAACATATTCGAGAAAAGCCAAATTTTGAAGATACACACAGTGTGTCAACATGTGCTATCTGCCATCACGGGAGATCAATGTAGGCGTTTTGGGGGTGCAACCTCTTCCTCAATAATAAAGTAGCTGAGAGGAAGGGGTTGCACCCCCAAAACACGTCCCTTGATCACCCGTGATGGCAGCTAACACATGTTGACATTCGGCAATTTGTGTGCATCTTCAAAATTTGGCTTTTCCAGGGGTGAGTTCACCCCATCTGAACGCAATATCAAACACAGTTTATAAATACTCATGTCTGATATTGTCTTCAATTTCTAACAAAGTTTAACTTTGTAAGTTCCAGATTTGTGTATTTCTTGTTGCTTTTAAACATGCCTGTTTTACCTTAAATGGACATTTCTACTTTTATTAATGTGCCCCAAAAAATTGTTATACAACAAACATGTTGGTTTGTTTTAAAAACTTTTTCTAAATGCACATGTGATTGTGCTGGTATTAAAAAGATTGATAATCAAGAATGTGTGGATTATTGTTTCAATGCGCCAAAACTTTTGTTGTGGTAAAATTAGTGTTTTCTGTGACAATGGTGGTTATTTCCTAAGGGCAAATCCACTTTGCACTACAAGTGCAGTTTCATTGCAGTCTCAAGTGCACTTGTGGTGCAAAGTGTATTTTCCTTTAGTAAATAACACCCAACAGTGCTTTCTAATGTTACACAATCACGCCATTTTCAGGACTACTCAGATTTCAGTCAGGGTCAGATAAAGAAACACAAGCAGTAAATGTCAGCAAATATTTGAGTAGTTAAAATTAGTTTTTTATTTAAAAAATGTCTCAGACATTGTCTGGCATATTGATGGCCCCCCTACCCGCAAAGTATTCAAGGTATCTTAGACGGACCTCACGGGCACTCAGGGAGGGCAAGCCAGGATGGCCAGCTTCAAGCACCATCAGGGTTGGTTCATTTACATGAATTCCGGCCTCAGGCCCAACTGAGGCAGCATAGTTAGCAGAATTTCTCCTTAAAAAGTTGTGGAGAACACAGCACGCCAGGATGATGTGATTTAGTTTATACTCCGCCATGTGTATGGGTGTAAGAAATAGGCGGAACCGGCTGACCATGATTCCAAACGTGTTCTCCACCACTCTTCTGGCTCTGGCCAGCCGGTAATTAAAAACCCTCTGGTCCGGGGTGAGGGTCCTCATCGGGAATGGCCGCATAAGATGGTCCCCCAGCGCAAATGCTTCATCTGCAACGAAGACGAATGGGAGTCCTTCCACATTGTCTTCTGGAGGTGGCAAGTCCAAGCTGCCATTCTGGAGACGCATGTAGAACTCCATCTGGGCAATGACTCCACCATCTGACATCCAGCCATTCTTCCCCACGTTCACATACAGGAACTCATAAGTAGCCGACACCACCGCCAATGTCACAATACTATTGAACCGCTTATAATTATAATAGTATGAACCTGAGTTGGGTGGTGGGATGATGTGGACGTGTTTCCCATTAATTGCCCCTCCGCAGTTAGTAAAGTCCCACCGCTGGGCAAAGTGGGAGGCCACAGTCTGCCATTCCTGTGGGTTGGAAGGAAACTGTGGAGTCAAACAAGAAAAATAAATTAATAATTTTGCACATAAACATGGAAAGCAGATTAGACACAAACATTCTTGGCCTACATCAGTATAACATTTATTTTAAGGAGCATTTAAATACAAAAGTATAAGGACCACCTATCAGATTCCGCCCCCCCTCACATGGGCCATTTGTAAAATTTTATTGGGGGGGAGATGTTTTGGACAGGTAACCCTCTCCACTTCATTGAGAGATTAATGCCTAAATAATGTGTCTTACTTGTGCCAGCCCATCCTTACTTACACTATTGGCAGCCCACTGGACAGGTAAGAAGTGTCATAATACAAAGAGATAAATACACACTGTACACATTTTAGCACATTTTCACATTCTGATATTACCTATCAAGATAATAATAGGATACAAAAACTTCAAACAGTATCATTTGAAGGTATTCAAGCAGGCCCTTGCACTACATGCTTTGGGGTATTCATCCATAAATATGACCACAAAAGTGGTGGGTATAGTGTGTATGGGTTTGGCAAAGTCAGCAGATAGAGGATTGTTATCAGCTAAGTTAGCAGTTGGGGGGAGGGAGGGTTCAAAATGATTTTGGGACACCAAAAAAAGCCTCTGGCACTCTGTCTGAATTTAAAGCACAAATCACAATTTTACACATTTTAGGGTATTATTTAGGGTAAAGCACTACTATGGAGCTGACAAAATACATTGTTAAGTGACTACACGAGGTGAATATAGGCCCAGGAGAGCATGCTGGGGAGGTAAGTGAAGGCAAATATGTATGAAGGACAAAAAAAAATTAATTAAAAATCCAGCATGCATGAGGACAAAGGGGACATTCGCATATTACAATCATGGTAATTAGGGAATGAGGAAAGAAATACAATATATTTAGCAAACATTAAATACAATAAAATGTGATGTTAAAGGATACAAATCTTACCTTAATATACTCCTTCTGCAGGACCTGAATGATGGCAGAACAGGTCTCTGGGATAATGATTCCCAGAGCCTGGGGGGAGATGCCTGTCGAGAACTTAAGGTCCTGCAGGCTTCTCCCCGTCGCCAAGTACCGCAGGGTGGCTACTAGCCTCTGCTCTGGAGTGATGGCTTGCCTCATGCAGGTACCCTGCAAATATAAGGGGTCAGCAAAGCCAACAAACGATGAAATACGGGGTCCGTCATCCTGAGAAAGTTCCTGAAATCGTCAGGATTATTCTCACGGATCTCACAGAGCAAAGGCATGTGACAGAACTGGTCACGCAGGAGCAACCAATTCTTGGTCCATGAACTCCTCCCCACCCTGTTCATGGACTGGACTTGTGTCAAGGTAAGTACCCCAACACCAAGCCTGCACAGCACGAACTCTACGAGGAGTATGTATACGCAACATGGCTAGAAAACGGTCGGCTGCTCAGAACGCAGTAATAGAACACACTGAAGAACAGCAAGGCCTGTGAAGAGTGACCTGAAAATCAGTAACGAATGAACACGAACACAATGACAAGTCAATTGTACTCGCTGCCCGCACTGAAGACCAGATACAAACCCAAAAGCACAAACTAAACAGCAGAAAACGATCTGAAAACCACGAGTCTGAAAAGCGCGAAACGTCTCTCACCAAACTTTTACTAACACGAGATTAGCAAAAGGAGCCCAAAGGGTGCCGTGCTTGGTTCTGAACTGCCCTTTTACAGTCTCGTCGTACGTGGTGTACGTGACCGCATTCTTGGCGATCGGAAATTCCTACAACTTTGTGCGACCGTGTGTATGCAAAACAAGTTTGAGCCAACATCCGTCGGAAAAACTCCATGGATTTTGTTGTCGGAATGTCCGATCAATGTCCGACCAAGAGTACAGGGCATAAGTGTTTTTAATCCTTTTTGGGGATATTAAAAGTTTTTATTTCTGCACTTAAAGGCGCCTTTTTGTTCCTTTATCTGTTTTTCTATTAGAGATTGCTCCTCTCCTCGAGTGGCTATAGCTCTAAGTGTTTGAAGATCACATCATCCGCCCAATATAGACACTATCTGCCTGGTTCTGACATTCTGAGCGCCCTTGATATATGTTTATCAGCACCCATTTGACATATCATTGCAATTTTTTACAGCAAGGCCAATTCTTGCTTTCATCAAGAGTACCTCTATAGGGTTACGGTGGGAAGGCGCCACCGACACCCAAAGACCAATTTTTTTGCATTTGTTTGACAGGTGCATATCATTGCATTTTTTTACAGCAAGGCAAATTCTTGCTTTCATCAAGAGCACCTCTATAAGGTTACAGTGGGAAGACACCTCCGACACCCAAAGAGTAATTTTTCTGCAGCTGTTTGACAGGTGCATATCATTGCAATTTTTTACAGCAAGGCCAATTCTTGCTTTCATCAAGTGTACCTCTATAGGGTTACAGTGGGAAGGCGCCACCGACACCCAAAGACCCATTTTTCTGCACCTGTTTGATAGGTGCATATCATTGCAATTTTTTACAGCAAGGCCAATTCTTGCTTTCATCAAGATTACCTCTATAGGGTTACAGTGGGAAGGTGCCCCCGACACCCAAAGACCAATTTTTACGCACCCATTACGTCTATCCAAAGTCAAAGTGACACCAGAATGTATCCAAAAAATCTATAATCTTGTTCCCAGTGCACTACATTGTGACCTCATCATACACACTGGCTCCCCAGCTGTTGCTGAGCAAAATAAAGGCAGTTTGCAGCGAAGATGTCTTTTTTTGGCTTTACAGTTGTAATTATTGCTGCAGCAGATTCTAGACATGGTACAGGTCTGCCACTTTACAGGTACACTAAGGGGACTCCCCATGAACTGTTTTGGAAGGAATTTTTCATTTTTATGCTTTCAATTTAAAAATCATTTTTTTTCCAATAACATTTTTATTGAAATAGCATAAGAATACAAAAATATAGCAAAACATACAGAAACTGTTTTACCGTATCACATACTATACTCCAAACATGTGCAATGTTGTAAATTGCTTCTGTACAACAAGAAGCATCTGTGTAGCATACATCCAGTATAACGATAGAGAACAAGAAAAAAAAAAAACGTTGTATGTTATGAACAGAAATAATTTTCAGCTCAGAATTTTTCTTTCGAGAGCATTATCAAGGCAGTAACACAATATAGAGTTGGTAAGGAAAACCAAAGACACAAAAGGAAAGTGGAGAAAAGTAGTAAGGGGGGGAGGGGGGGAGTTTGAATAGCAAACATTTCACATAATGGTTATAGGAGTAATTCTGTAATAAGTTTAGGGTCCGTCGGCATAAGATTCACAAGTATACATATCTATGTATATCCAAAATTGGCACTGTCATGAGAGAAAGACTAGCCAAATGAAATCACAAAATTAAAAATCAGAAATCCAGAAATAAATCAGCCATTCTGCAACTTATCAAAAGAATCAGAGTACTTAAAAATAAACCAAGATCTCCATAGTTTGTGGAATTTTTAGGCCATTCCGCCGTCTCTTCCATTTTGTAAATGGAGTCCACAACAAATAGCCATTCTGCCACCATGGGTACTTGAGTAGTTTTACAGTGTTTGGGGATAATTGATTTTGCCGCGTTCAGCATATATAGCACTATGGATTTTTTTATATTTGCTTAACAAGTAGTTGGAAATGTTCAATAGACAGCATTCTGGCATAAGTTTTAGTTTTGTCTTAGTTATGGAATAAATCTGTGTACAAATGTTATCCCAAAATTTGCGCAAAAGCAGGCAGTCCCACCAGATATGTAGCATGTTACCCCTGCCACTACCACAACGCCAGCATGTATCTGTTATTTCTGGGTACCAGGCATGCAACTTGGCTGGGCTAAAATACCAGTTAGTCAAGATTTTATATGATGTTTCTTGAGTACTGGAACTGATAGAGCATTTGTGTGCTAGGATGCAGGCCTTTAGCTATTGCTTGTCAGAGAATGCCGTTTTGAAGGCTATTTCCCACTCCTACCTATGCTTGCTAGGTGGCTCACTTATATTAGATTGTAACCAGTGGTACATCAGGGAGGTTGCTTATCCTATCCGGGCTCCCGTAAGGCATAACTGTTCAAAGTGTGTTGTCTGTCATAAGAAATTATGTCGGTTAGCTAAACAGTGGACATAATTATGGAGCACCTGCTGCACAGGTAAATTACAATGGAACATTGACTGCTCTAGGTAATATTTTGGAGAAACAAGTCAGAACGTGGTGGGACATATGTACCCTTGAGCAATACATGAAAGAAATAGTACCCCAGGACGACCTAGATGATCCCGACTCTATAACCGAATGGTTGGAGTTTTTTAATGGAGTTGGTTTTAAATTACAAGAGCTGATTTTAAAAAGAAAAAGAAAGAAGATGCTAAAACTAGAAACAAGAATTAAAGAATTACAACAACTTGATCCTATTAGGATACACAGCAAGTTGTAGATTTCAATAGTCGTATAAAAAAGAAATCAGAAAAAGTGAATAAGGACACACAAAAAAGAAAACAAAAAAAATTCCATAGAGATTTAAGTGACTTTTTTTCTAACACAATATATCTGTGGCAACAGGGAACGACCACGAATGTAAGAGTTAATGACGAAAATATAGTGAATGCTCAAAGGGAGGAGAATATGGTTAGATCACAACAATCTACCACTCAAGCCCCCTCTCAAGGTAATAAAAGGGATGTGGTGCCTCCCTATGCTCCACCCAATCACTCCACGTCTATTAGGAGTGATAATAATTATGGTAGGGGAGGACAAGGAAGGAAGGGTCAAACCTACTCCAACCATTACCTGCCAACATTAAATGATCAGTACCGTCTCCCAGTTCACAATAGGTACGAACCCCTAAGTGAATATGATAATAGAGGCAGATACCAATCACCCCGTCCTTTTTTAGGGAGAGGGAGCGGATGGCGGAAGAAGGGGAGAGGGTCATTCTCTCACAGAGGGAGACCTCCTATATACTCACAACAGACATCTGTATACAGGGAACCACAGTGGAGAGAGGAATCCCACTGGGAACGGAACAGAACACAACAGCCTGGCCCCAGGAGAGAAGAACCAGGGGCTGCAGGGCAGGACGAAGGGTCCAAAAAAAGAAGAGGGAACAAGACTAGGGGGCATATTCAACTTGAGTAATGTTATTTTAACTCACAAAGAAACCAATATTTTGAACTTAGGTTTGAAAAGTGGTTTAATACGTCCAATAAACAAGTTTGATGTCTATATTGACGTACACAAATATATGAGGAAGTTGAACACAAAAAAGTATTTTTTAAATAAAAACTCTAATCCAGTTACAAATGTTTCTTCTGTGCCTACTGAGAGTGGTTTGCGAAATAAATCTTTATTTAACACTTTGAATGGAGCTAACCAGCATCTAGATGTGTTCAAGGGCCTTGTTTTACGTGATCTGGAGCAGATCATACCAAAAACGGACGTAAATCCACATCACATTAAAGAGGGGATGGAGTTATTGGAAAAAAGAAAAGATATCATTATCAGGCCTGCTGATAAGGGGGGAGGGGTTGTGATCTTAACAAAAGAATTCTATCTCGGCCAACTGATTGATATGCTATCTGATGATGGAACATACCGTAAGTTAGAAAGAGATCCTACCTCACAATATGAAGAAAATTTGAAAAATCTTGTGGAGATCGGTTACCAGATAAGGGCCTTGTCTATTAAGCAGAAGAGATACTTAGTTCCAAGTAGTAGTAGGATACCTACCATCTATACCTTACTGAAGATCCATAAAGATCTAAACTGTCCACCGGCAAGGCCGATAGTAAATGGTATAGGTTCCGTCACATCTCGTATGGGTGAATACTTAGATCACTACCTACAGAAAAATGTGACACAAACAAGAGCATACCTAAAGGATACAAAGAACCTGTTACAACTGTTACAGGATATTGACCTATATGGAAAGGGAGAGGTGTTTCTGGTTACTGTGGACATGGCATCCCTCTACACGATCATCCAGCATGATGATGCTTTGTTGGCCCCTAATTGGGCACTATGTCAGAGGGATGACCCGCCGCATTGCCAGAAAGTTTTTTTACGCAATTCCCTTGATTTCTGTTTAGGTCACAATTATTTTTGGTCTAACGGGTCGTTTTATTCTCAGAAAAAGGGCATAGCCATGGGAGCCAAGTTCGCTCCTAGTATAGCGAACTTGTTCATGGCTGAGTGGGAGGATAAAACCATTTTTTCTGTAAAGAGAGAAGACTTGATCCTGTATAGGAGATATATAGATGATGATTAAATGTCGACCTTGATATTAATTGTTTTATAAGTGACTATTGAAATTTATAAAAATGCATGTGGTTTTTAAATATTTTCAGCTCTTTATACATATTTTTATATTTTTATAATTATATTTAAAATATTTTTTTTAAATCATTTTATACAGGGATTTTAAGGTATTAGGATATACTTGGTATAGTTCCTATATAGCATTATGAGACAAGCCACACATTAGTGTGTGTCTTTAATTAGGCATGAGTGTTTATTTATGTTTACTATTGATGTTTGCTTAAGATAATTTTAATTTTGCTTTGTTTTATCATGTATTATCATTAGTGTCATTTTAATATAAATGCAAAATGTATAATGGACATGTTTTAGGCAATATTAGAGTATTGTTGTCTGATTATGTCCATGTTAGTTTTTATGTGCAGCATTGGTATGGATTCTCCCAAACCCGGATGTTGATGGACCGGCAGCGTGTATTAAATTCTGCTTTGATGTGCACCAATCGGGTTAAGAGTGACACGCTGTGTTGTCCAATCAGCTGGGAGGCGGGACATTATAATCCCTGCTTAAGCGCCATTTAGCCACACCCTCTGTTGAAGTCAGGCAGTGACGAAACGCATCAGAGCATGGCTAATACGGCGTAGCTGGAAGCGAAGAGTGCACTTTAACGTCAGCTGTTCCCAAACCAGGAAGTGATCGCGGACGCTGTGTATGCAACCCGCGCTGTCTTGGGACCAGGAGACTCTGTGATTATACACTCAATTTCCAAATGTTTTTCTAACAGTGTCTAAATGTACGTAGATTGGATTCAGGGTTTGCTGTATTTTGGGGATTATAAAAACAGGATTATGCTATGTCAGCTTTTTTTGTGTTTTTATGAACTCCTTTGGAGCACAACATTAGTCTGTTTTCCATGCTGATGATGAGAGTCTAGTTGAAGAAAATGCTTGATTAAGGCTGTTTCTTTTCATCTGTTTGGTGAGTTTAAACCCCATAGGGGAAGGAGTGCCTCACGTGGTGAAGACTGGGAGTTGGTGTAGGGTGCACTTACCATCTACTGCCTAGGATCACCCGTTGTTATAAGACTTATTTTGCTACATGATCAGATTATGTTTGTGGAGTTGGACATTTATCCAGCATCAGCGCTGCTTTAACTATTGGACTGTGTATTTATTATACTGTCTTTCTACTAAATATGTTATTTTTGGTATATTCTATCACTGTACTTTAGGGGTATTTCTTTTATCGTGCTTCAAGTGGCTGCTATTTATACTGATAATTTTATTATCAGTACTATTCTATATCATATTTTATTTGCTCTATCTATATATAGTGATCAAGTGTCTCTTGACTATTGGGATAATTCAGCGCTGAGTAGTGTACTGAAGGTCGGATCGATACACTTTTTTTCATATAATTATGGAGCGGTACGTATTGCCAATATGTAAAAAGTTTTGCTTGTAATTCAATCTGTAATTGATCAAAAGTTTTGAGTTTACAATTGTCTACACAGTGAGGAATGACCAAGGTAGTTGCGTCGTCCCTGTGAGGAAAGGATATGGTAGTGTGTCCCTGTGCAAACTCTGTGTTGTGTTTCAAGGGCATCAATGGGCCAGGAGTGGAGGCTATATTATAGTTTTGTATAATGGTTTGAAAGACTCTCAGTGTCGGTCCAATTGTAGGGTGTGACTGGAGGTAAGTAGGGCGTGTGTCTTTGGAAACCCAGGCTAGAAACCTTAAGGGTGTCTTGGTCTGTAAGCCTTCAATTCCCACCGAATCCTTGGAAGTCGCGTGGCAATTCCAATCAATGATTCATACCAAATGAGCAGCATAATAGTAAAGTTTAAAGTTTGGCAGATTAATATCTCCCTCTGTCTTTGGTTTGGTCAGGGTCTGCAAGCTAATGCGTGATTTCTTCCCAGCCCAAAGGAATTCCCGTATCGTCAAATTCATTTAAAGAAGAAACTTTTGGGCAAAAGGATGGGTAGGTTATGCAACAAATACAGCACCCTGGGCAGAACTGTCATTTTCACCACCACTGCCCTCCCAAACCAAGAAAAGGATTTTAGTTTCCAGTGCTGCAGGTCCTGTTTCAGTTTGTGTAAGATGGGGTGGAAATTTTGTGCATAGAGATTTGCCAAGCCAGATGTATGCCATATCCCTAAGTATTTGAGCAAAGCCTGCACCCATTGAAAAGGGCAGTTAGATTGAACCCTCGCTAGGATTTGAAGGTTCAAAGAGATGTTGAGAGCCTCTGACTTGTCGTAGTTAATCTTGAAATTGGAAATGTAACCATACCGTTCAAATTCTTGCAGGGTTCTAATGTGAGTATAAACAATACTGGGGACAAAGGACAGCCTTGTCTGGTGCCATTATGTATCTGCACTGGTTCCAAGAGTGTCCCGTTGATCTTCAATTTAGCTGTAGGGTTTTTGGTATAATGCCGAAATCCATGCTAACATATTAGGTTTCAAACCAATATAGGAGCACACGCCAGGTAGGGGCATGATCTGAGATTGTCTGCGTCCCTATGCGAGCATCCTTCAGGACAGACAGGTCTCTCTGAGAGATAAAAATGTAATCTATGTGGGAGTACTTGTTATGGACCGTGGAGTAATAGGTAAAGTCTCTCCCCTGTGGGTTAGCCACTCGCCATGAGTCTGCTAAAGTCAGGGAATTCAGTAGTACTCTGATTCTTTTAAGTATGTGAAATGAAATGGCCGATTTACCATTGGAGGTGTCCTGGAAAGTATCCAATGGGATATTGAAGCCCCCCCCTAGGACAATACATCCAGAGGCAAACCAAGAAAGTTC
The DNA here is from genome assembly GCA_037952925.1 of Lithobates clamitans. Classification (NCBI taxonomy): domain Eukaryota; kingdom Metazoa; phylum Chordata; class Amphibia; order Anura; family Ranidae; genus Lithobates; species Lithobates clamitans. Next base: position 651,259 of record JBBGZY010001482.1, read on the forward strand.
ATCAATCAGTTTCTGACAAAAAGATATATGAGCTGTATTGGGAAAATATACATTAGCTAAAGTAATGAGAAATTTCCAGATTTTCCCCTTGAGAAGGAGAAACCGTCCCTCGGGGTCCACCAGTTGTTGATCGAGTTCGAATCCCGATTCCTTACCTATCGAAATGGAAACACCCTTAATCTTAGCCGCCCGATTGGTGGCGTGAAAGGCTTTAGCAAAATGACTATCAGTCAGTTTAGGAATATAATTTGATCTAAAGTGTGTTTCTTGCAGAAATACAAAGGCCAGCTTCTCCTTCCCAAGATGGCGCAACAGTTGCATTCTTTTCTGAGGCACATTTAACATTATGCGATACCACAGTAGGGCGGTTGCCCAATGAGGAGTATATAATTTTGAATGCTAATACGAATGGACAACATACACACAATAATAAAAAAAAGGGGGTGGAGTAGAGTAGGAGCATATGAGCTTAACCCTGAAGTGACCATCTGAGGTCTATAAAAAAAAACAAAAAAAACTTGTGTAACAGATCCAGCCAAGATTAACTGGCAAAGCAACTATCAGAGTTCTCACCAACTGCAGCTCCTATGTCACAGGGAGTTGCAAGAAGAGAAAAAAGAAAGTGTAGATGAACCTAACCAGGTTGGTCATGATCAGCATCTGCCTCCAATCCTCTCGATGCCTTAGGGCACATTGGAGTGGAGCTAGAGCCTGGGCTATGCTGTTTATTTTACTTTCCCTTTTTGCTCGGTGGTTTGGTTGGTGTGGAATAAGGAGAACCTTGCACACCACAGGCTTGTGGCAAGTTGTAGAACTCCTTGTACCAATCCTGTAAGTTGACATGAGGGATTTGTAGGTCATTGCAGAACTCCTGAAGATCGTAAGGAGTGCGTAGATACAGTTGCTTGCCCTGAACAGTCACATTCAAAGCAAAAGGGAACTTCCATTTATATGGGATACTCTGCTCACAAAGTATTTCCAGCAGGGGTCATAGCGCACATCTATTATTCAAAGTAATAGGAGACAGATCTTGAAATATGTTTATCTCAGCACCATTGAACGTAATAAGTTAATTTCGGCATGCTTTTGCCATAATTTCCTCCTTCAACTTGAAATTAGGAAGGCAACAGATTATGTCCCTGGGAGGTGCCGAATCTGCTGGCCTGGCCCTCAGCCCCCTGTGTGCTCCCTCAAATTCAATCTGTCTGCCAACCGAGCATCCCAGCAGGTCATTAAAGACAGATTGTAGTGCATAGGTGATGCTGCTCTGCTCTACTGTTTCAGGTATTCCTCTCACACTTATATTATGCCTTCTCCCTCTGTTATCCAGATCCTCTAATTGGCGATTCATCTCAATGAGATGTGCTGAATGTGAGTCTGTGACTCTCTCTCAATGTGTAATGGCTCTTTTCTGTCTTGATCCTGCTTTCTCCACCCCCTCTAACTTTTTAGAGAGAGACAAGATGTCAGCCTTAAGCTTCATGATGGCAGAGGAGAAAGTGTATTTTATGGCTTCATCATCGCCTCGAGGGTTAGGGGGTGATCAGGTGTAGTAGTGTCTCTCACCTCTTCCTCGTAGGTTCACTGTGAGTCCTTGCTGAAATCTTCTTCCTAACGAGGCTGCGCCATCTTGGATGAGACCTTGTGGTGGCGGGGCTGTGTTTTAAAGATGTTCGATATGCTCCGGGATCCAGAAAGGGAGGTAGAACGACGAGTGTCGTTGCCGGAGTTATAACGGGTAAGTTTGCTCATGTTTTAGCTAAAGAGCATTGCCGTTATGTCCAGAGGCGCCGAGGGTTCAGCGGAGCTCCTCTATCGTGCTGCCATCCGCGCTGCGTGCCAAGCTACGCCCCTCAACTTTTTTTTATTGATACATGTCCCCCAGGGCAGAACCCTATAACCATTGTATGCCCAATTACTTGCATATACGCTTTCAAAATGGGCACTTTTGATTTTTGACGTTCGGGTCCCATTGACTTTAATGGGGTTCATTATTCGGGTCCGAACTTTAGTGGTGTTCGAAAGTTCTGGTGCGAACTGAAAAGGGGTCTATCCCTAGTGTTAATATACAGTCCCACTACATCCGTGATTGGTCCTAAATGAATCAAGCTACTATGTCGGCATTCACAGATTCATTGACCATTTTTTTCACATTTTTTGTTATTTTTCTACCTCTATATGAATAATGTAATTGAATTCTGTAACAGAGTATAACTGTCATCACCAACACATGGATCTGGGGGATTCTCCACCAGAGAATGTTTTGGAAAGGTCACATTCACTGCATCATAGCAATTACATAACAAAGCACTTATATAGAAGAAAACTTCAGGCAAACAGCTACATACACAATTGAAATAGACATTTGATCAATTTATACCTGCTGAAGGATTTATAATGCTGTTCAGACATTCTTGTGATTCACACACTTGCATTGCCAGGAAGATTACTACATTATGACCTGGTTCCGCTTTATATCGTTCTACCTGCTATGTAGAAAGAGGTGATGATGATTATGACTCATCATCCAGTAAGCAAGCTGAAAGGATGAAATGGGAAGTTCCAATGATAGACCAGGGAATCAGCATGCCAGCTTCCAGAACTGAACAGAGTTTACAAGTGAAACAACAAATATACTGTATACTGTATACCAAGAGTCTCCAAATTTTCTAAATAAGGGACCAGTTTACTATCCTTCATACTTTAGGTGGGCCAGACTGTGGCCATTGGGAATAGAAAAGGCCCTGACATCAGTGGGAAAAAAAACATGCTCTATATTTGGTTTCAGTGGAAGGAATAGTGCCCCATCATTTGTGTCAGTCGGAGGAATTGTGCCCACCATTGGTGTCAGTGGAAGGAGATGTGCCCCATCATTGGTGTCATTGGGAGAAATAGTGCCCCTTCACTGGTGACAGTGTGTGTGTGTGTGTGTAAGTGTGTGTGTGTGGGGGGGGGGGGTTATGCCCCATTGTTGGTATCAGTGGATTAAATGGTGCCCCAAGGGCCAAATAAAAGCAGGCAAAAGGCTGCAGTTTGGCGACCACAGAATATATATACATTTATATATTGTAATATTGTATATCTTATTGTATATCTTATATGATTATCTCAAAATCAACTCAATCACTACAATTCAACTCCAAATTAATTAAATCTGAACTGGTAGTGTAGGGAAGGATTACAACCTTTCCCTATCGTACAAAAAAAATTATTCTGTCCCTGTTTGGTGGTGAACTGTTTTTTTATTGGGACAGCAAGCGATATTCTAATATATCTTACTACACCTTTTATTACTTCTTAATTTTATTACCTTTTTGTAATGTCACGCAGAGTATCACTTATATGGGTGGCTGGGAGCTTGCTGACAACTGGTAAAAAACAGCATAATGACCTAATTAGTATGTCAGTGTTGTATTGTAAGTCTGAAGGTTGTATGCAAGTCAATGACTTATAAGTTGTATTTCTTAACAGCAGTGCAGAAAAGTGAGGTCAGGCTATCTGGTTGGGATGTCTGGATCACAAGACTGGCTGAACACAGTTACAAATCATTTTTGAAAGCAGGGTAGTTCTTGCATATATGTCTTTTAAAGTCTATTTAATAAAGTTTTTTTTTTTTTTTAATCAGCTAAAGGGACAGTACATTGAATGAGAAATGTCACTCGTACTGGTGGCTGCACTCTTAGTTAAAGTCTTCCGACACCCCCCCCCATACCTCTGCAGCGGTAATCTTCCAGTGTGGCAGGGGTTAATATAGCCGCTGGACCTGTCATAGGCACTCATCAAAAGTGCCCTTTCTATCCCCCTCCATTCATAGAAGCTCTACTATAGCTTCCAGCAATGAAAAGCGTTCTATGAAAGGAGGACTGGTGGATGAATCAAAGGTCTGCCTCCTTTATTTATAGAATGCTTTTCTTAACTCATAGAGGATGTTTATCAAGGGCAAATATCTGTGCATGGCACTTTTTTGAATAATAGTGAACCTTCGGTCTTTTAAATCTTAGGTTTTGCTTATAGAAGTATGTGCCAATTGCTTTGTTCACTAGAGGAATGTGTCAGCTCCCTTATTACCAGTTGATCATTTTCTAGTCATTTTCCATGTGTTGCTAGCAGTTTTTGCCTTATTTTATTGAAAAATGCTATATATAAATATTTAGTATGGCCAGCGTACCTAATTGTAATACAGTTTTTTCCTTTGTCAAATTTGGCTTGCACTTTTGCTCCTCTCTCTTTTTTCTTACTAAAAATATGGCACTTTTTTTTTAAATGCTGGGAGACCTGTTCAAGTGCACCAGTTTACTGTTTGACCCTTTAAAAGAATGTGAACAGTTGGCATTCAAGGAAATGATGTACAAATTTCAGTGCCTCACTTCTTTATGAATAGGCCTTGATGCCTTTGTCAGTTAGATAAATAACAAAAGAGAAAATCGAAAAATAAAATAAACGTATTTTATCAGACTCATTGCCCTAACAGCAAAGCATATCATAAGATCTTGTTTTTTGTTCTGACAGTAAAAAATGAAATTCCTGAGTGTTAGAAAATATTTGATGCAGTAAGAAACTTTCATGTGTAGACTCCAGCTAATTATAAAGATTACCTTGGGGTTTGATGACTTGACTTACTATACGTGGAAACTTATTGAGGGGATAAATCAGATTTATATATTCAGCTACAAGATAAATGTTTGACCGGAAGGGATTTATTACCATTCTGATCGCCTACATATCTATTCCAACAGAACAGATAACTGTTTAATCTTTGCAGCAAATGATGACAAGCCAGAACTCCAGCTGCTGCTCTTGGTAATGCCCATATTCAGTTGCTTTATTTTTTGATGTCTCCACATCTCCTACAGCAAAAATTAACAGCAGCTGTGGCAAGGAATGTCTGATTGATGGCTGAGAGTACCAGATGGTAGAGTCTAAAAATGTTTTTGCCTTGAACCTGCAAATGTCTCATACACTATTATTCATGTACAGCTATATACAGCTCGGTCTACTATTGCAGTTGCTTTGAGACTGTTATCATGGCCAGGTTAATGGCAAATTATTTGGGTTATTACCTGCAGGTGAGCAGATGGCTGCCAATTACAGGAATCCTTCTTGGCCAAGATGTCAGTACCAAATCCAATGTTTCAGTCTGGCAAAATTATAAATGGCATTAAAAATGTTTTTCTTGCTTAGTTATATGTAGTGAAGCAACATATTTCACAAGATATCACTTGTCCCCAACCTATTTCACAAGATATCGCTTGTCCTGTTTATAAAATATAAGTTATAATAAATGCATTTTAGTAGGGACAGTTTAGTCAGTATGTTCTAGATTGTAGGAGGAAATTATTTGGATATGAAGAACAAACTGTAAAAATTCCATGCTGGTAGTATTTCAAGCTGAAATTAAATCCAAAGCACCAATGCAAACCATTGAAGTGCATGTAAATCCATTTTTAACCTCTTTTTGCACCCTCCTAGTTAGGTGCTGGGCTGCTAGGTAAATTTATTTTATTCTTATGTGGCTCTCCTGTAATCAGTGAAGCAGCTGTTGATTGTATGGGCTAATCAGGCTCTCATAGGCTTCAGAATTTTTTGCTTCTTTCTGCCTTCTGAAAGGTTCCAGAACATAGGAGTGGAGCATGCTAAGTGGGTAGCCTGAATATTTATGTGTCTCAGCCAATCCCTGGGGAGGTGTGCCCAGTAGGAAGCTGTAGAGCACATAAATAGTCTTGGGCCTGGTACAGTCTTGTTCTTGTCCAGGGGGAGAAGTTCCCAGCCTGAAGGGCTGTTGCCCTTTTGGGTAGCCCTGCTGAAAGTCTGTTTGTGTTCATCGAGGTCCCAGCTGTGGCAGAGGACTTTGGAGCTAAGCAAGGAATTTTACTGAGGATCTGGTCTGGAAGGCTCACTGAGAGATTGTCTGACTCAGATTGGAGGGGGGCATCCAAATATCCAGGGACACTGTCAGTAGATACTTGAGTGAAAGATCTTAGCGACTGTTTCTGCTGGTAACCTTTGCAAGCTATACTAGTGTTTGCTAGGATTGGGACAATACTGATGGTTACTTGGTTGTGTCCATGTTGGGCCTTTGCTGGAGGAACTATACTGAGGAACAAAATCACAGTGAGGAGCATCCTCAGCCTATTACTCAGTGTTCATTGAATATCCCACAGCTTCCTATGCCCTATCCAAGTTATTCAGCAATGAATCTTCAAAAAAGGAGAGTGACTGAGTGCGTGTGCCTGAGATTACTTTTTACTTCCTTATATATGTGTATCTGGGACCAAAAATTTCGAAAAATCTGGGACGCAGACAGAAAATAAACTCACAAATTTTCCACTGTATTCAAAAGTAAAATACGAAATTCAAGTTTACATTTGCTGTGAGGACACACAGTACACTTGCATTTCTGTGAAGGCCATTGCTAACATTTCCTTCTTTCATACAGCACAACAGACTTCAACACAGGACTGAAAGCCTCCACATCTCTTTCTACTAATCAATGTTTGTAACTGTACAGATGATGCATATAAAATAAAAATCCACTAATTTACATATTCAAAGATGATGAAAAAAGGTAATAATTTTTTCTATATAGGTTGTCACAGTAGTTAAGGACTGCTACTTAGTTTAGCTGAAACCTAAGTATGGCCATATCAGTACATTTGGCACCTAAACCCAACTTCTGCATTGTGAAACATTAGCAAGTCATACACTAAGCATATACTCAGGCAGGTGTAGGTTTTGCAGGTCTTAGTTACCAAGCCACCCTTTAAGTGATATATTGATGATCTGACCATAACACTTAACTCACCTAGGCTGTTGTTTCATGTGTGTCTTTTGGAAAGATTTCTCATGTCCATCTGATCGGAAGGAAGGAGATGGAAAATCTTTTCAAAAGGGTACACAGATATGAAACACATTTTAGAAGAGTGAGGAAGTTAGAACTTATGACAACATTTCCATTGCTGTACATGCTTCCTGTTTGTGATGACAGCACTCTTCATTACTTGTATAGACATCACAAGGCCAGGAAGTGGGAGTAAATCTCACCAGTGGGGTCACAGAATAAAAAAAATCCTGAAAAATCTAAATTGATCACACTACATTAGGGTCTAATAACATATTGCAACATTATTCCTTTTAATTAAAAATGAAAGGCATACTAGAGCCTCAAAATATATAACAGTATGTCATAGGGAGTTTTAACGATGACCGTTAGACATATGAAGACCAACAAAGAAAATGATTTTAATAGATACAATGTTTATTACAAATTCTTATTAAAAAGAAAATATAAATATAGGTTAAAAACATATGAAAAATATAGTCATCACAGGTATTTGTCTACTCATTTTGCAGACCATCTGCTTCTTCAGGACAATATATATCTTATTTATTATGTGGGCAATGCCAAATTTAAAAAGGACCATACATCTGTCCGCGCATAGGTTCTTTATATGTGCTTTATGTAACTTGTTATGTTTGATATATAAATTTTTTGAGATACATGTTTGTTAATTTGTTTTTCTCATTGTACATGTATAGTCCTTTTGAATTAGGTTTTCCCCCTCTTCATAAAAGTGATTTAAATTGTCCTGAAGAAGCAGATGGTCACAGATGGTTGTACCTGTGAAGACTACAGTACAGTATCTCACAAAAGTGAGTACACCTTCACATTTTTGTAAATATTTTATTATATCTTTTCAAAACTGAAGAAATAACACTTTGCTACAATGTAAAGTAGTGAGTGTACAGCTTGTATAACAGTGTAAATTTGCTGTCCCCTCAAAATAACTTAACACAAAGCCATTAATATCTAAATGCTGGCAACAAAAGTGAGTACACCCATAAGTGAAAATGTCCAAATTGCCCAAAGTGTCAATATTTTGTGTGGTCATCATTATTTTCCAGCACTGCCTTAACCCTCTTGGGCATGGAGTTCACCAGAGCTTCATAGGTTGCCACTGGAGTCCTTTTCCACTACTCCATGATGACATCACAGAGCTGGTGAATGTTAGAGACCTTCCGTTTGAGGATGCCCCACAGATGCTCAATAGGGTTTAGATCTGGAGATGTGCTTGGCCAGTCCATCACCTTTACCCTCAGTTTCTTTAGCAAGACAGTAGTCATCTTGGAGGTGTGTTTGGGGTCATTATCATATTGGAATATTGCCCAGCGGCCCAGTCTCCAAAAGGAGGTGATCATGCGCTGCTTCAGTATGTCAGAGTACATCAGCTGAATAAGATAAGGAATGTTCTAACTTTTTTATTTACAGGTACTTTTTGCAACTACTAAACAACAGTAATTTTCACAGCGGGAGGGGACTCGGACTTTTAACTTTGACTCTCTGATCTGCATATTTGTTCTAGGATGGGGGATGTAAAACAACCCGTGAACTAGTGTTTTTTGAACGTGAGCATTGACAGCCCCATAATAGAAACAAAAGTTAGATGGCAAGCAAGAAGCACAAGCTGTCTCTTCAAGGAAGTTCTTTAACAAAGAATCCATTATTATTCTAGATTGTGTTCACTTCAAATACCCAATTATTCTAAATGGATTTTTTCAAACAATAGACATTTGTGAGGACCTACCTTAACAACCCCTTATACCCTTTAGACAGTTTGTTCGCTTTTCGGTCAGTTAATGGGCACAAAATCGATACTCGTTGGGACGTTTTTGAGCCCAAATAACGAAGGACAAGTTTGGAAATTTTCTGCCAAATAACTATAAATTGAAAGGTTAATGTGTTTCCAGACTGTTTGCACTAGGTATATGTAAAAAAACAAACAAAAAAATGGATTAATTTATGTCCACTGAACGATTTATCAGTCATTACATGATGGCACTATCGTTTGCTCTCACGGCTGAATGTTCGTTTTTCGAAAATGGGTTTGGCCGATTTTTCGTATAGTGTATGGCCAGCATAAGGCATGTTAAGTGGGGAAAAGATCAGCTGGAGTGTGACCAGTCCTTTACGCTCTGGCTGCCTTTTTTTGGTTACAGCTTCCAGAGTTCAGTTCCCTTTTTAACCAATTGCCACCTGCCATGTAGCAAAGTGACGTGCAGTGGTTGCGATATCCTGACTAGACATCATATGGTGTTCTCAGGATATCAAGCCATATCAAGCCACTGCGCGCCCCCGGGGGCTTGCATCACGGCAATCGTTGTTGCAGCGTGTCCGTCAACTCTGATCTAGGTAAAGAGTCTCTGACAGAGACTCTTTACCATGCGATCAGCAGTGTCCAATCATGGCTGATCACGATGTAAACAGGAAGATTGTTTATCAGTGCAGCCCCCCCTTGGATGCCCGCCCAGGACCACCAGGATGCCACCAGGATGCCGCCAGGACCACCAGGCATGGCCACCACACTGGACCACCAGGTGTGCCACCCTAGACCACCAGGGAAATGCCAATCAGTGCCCAGGCAGCTGCAAATCAGTGCCAATTAAAAATGCCATCCAGTGCCAGTGCCACCAGTGATGCCTATCAGTGAAATCTATCAATGCCAGCCATCAGTGCCCATCAATGCCCATCAGTGCTGCCTATCAGTGCCCAGCAGTGCCGTCTATCAGTGCCACCCATAAGTACCCATAAGTGCAGCCTTTCAGTGCCCATCAGTGTTGCTCATCAGTGCCCATCAGTGCCGCCTATCAATGCCCATCAGTGCCGCATATCAGTGCCGCCTCATCAGTGCCATCTCATTGGTGCCACCTTATCGGTGCCCATCAGTGCAGCTTATCAGTGCCCATCAGTGAAGGAGAAAACTTACTTGTTTACAAAATGTTATAACAAGAACAAAGAAAAACTTTTTTTTCTTCTAATTTTTATTCGTTTAGCAAAAAATAAAAATCGCAGAGGTGATAAAATACCACCAAAAGAAAGCTCTATTTTTGGGAACAAAATGAAAAAAGTTTAGTTTGGGTACAGTGTAGCATGACCGCGCAATTGTCATTTAAAAAGTAAGAAGCGCTGAAAGCTGAAAATTGGCCTGGGCAGGAAGGTGCGAAAGTGCCCTGTATTGAAGTAATTAAGGACTTTGGACAGCTCCTTTTTGTAAACTTAAAGGGGTTGTAAACCCTCATGTTTTTTCACCTTAATGCATCCTATGCATTAAGGTGAAAAAACTTCTGGCAGTGACCCTAGCCCCCCTGTTTTACTTATGTGAGCCCCTTCATTCCCTCGGTGAAGACGTGCTCTCCCTCTCTGCACAGGGTCTTGGCTCTTTATTGGATAAATTGATAGCAGCGCTGCCATTGGCTCCTACTGCTGTGTATCAAATCCAATGATGTGGGCGCCGGGGGGCAGGGCCGAGTCGGCATTCGTGTCTATGGATGCAAATGCTGGACTCGGGAGGGCGCCCGCATGGTAACCCCCTGGGAGAGCGCTTCTCCTAGGTGGTTATCTGATGTGGGGAGGAGCTGCGAGAGCTGCCGAGGGACCCCAGAAGAGAAGGATCAGGGCCACTCTGTGCAAAACGAGCTGCACAGTGAAAGTAAGTATGACATGTTTGTTATTTAAAGAAGATAAAACACGAAGGTTTACAATCACTTTAATTATACTAAACTTGTATGCATTGCAACTATCGAAATATAACTAAGCTATTAAATGATTTATTGTTTAAAGTAGAATGAAAGTAATTTCAAAGTTCGTTTTTTGATATCTTCCTAACGTTTACACTAGAAATTCTCATATCACTATTTTAAAAAATGTGGCTAATTAATTTCATGAATACATGTAAACAGCTAACCTATATCTACTGGTATTTCCTTTTCAGTTTTGTACAAAGTAGGAAATGGTAAGACACACTCTCAGGTTTTTTTTCTGTCTGTGTTGCGGAGACACACAAAAAAAAGAAAGGGAATCTTTTCAAAGTAAAAGGAAACTCCCTCTTATGCCCTGTACACACGATCGGACATTGATCGGACATTCCGCCAACAAAATCCTAGGATTTTTTCTGACGGATGTTGGCTCAAACTTGTCTTGCATACACACGGTCGCACAAAGTTGTCGGAAAATCCGATCATTCTGAACGCGTGACGTAAAACATGTACGTTAGGACTGTAACCGGGGCAGTAGCCAATAGCTTTCATCTCTTTATTTATTCTGAGCATGCGTGGTACTTTGTGCGTCGGATTTGTGTAAACACGATCGGAAATTCCGACAACGGATTTTGTTGTCGGAAAATTTATAGCCTGCTCTCAAACTTTGTGTGTCGGAAAATCCGATGGAAAATGTGTGATGGAGCCCACACACGGTCAGAATTTCCGACAACAAGGTCCTATCACACATTTTCCGTTGGAGAATCCGACCGTGTGTACGGGGCATTAGAATTGAATTTTCCCATTGGAAGAGTTCCCCCAAAAAACAATTTGGCTATGGATATCATTCAAGTAACAGTGGACTCAAAACACTTAGCAAAGTATTTCAAACCTTTCTACATTTTGTTGAATTTATCTAGTTGTGTTGTATAAATTTCTTAAATTCTCTAATGTTTTGTAATTAAAAGGAATTGTTGGCAACAAATAATAATTTAAAAAAAACAGCCAGTGAAGTAATAACACTCTTCAGCAATCTCACAACTACGCTGAAGTCATAAATTCAAGCAATTTATTATCATCCAAATTTTCTGTCATCCCCTGCAACAAGATTTCAGAGGACATAGGCTCACAGGCTCCATGGGAGTGTACTTTCTTAACCACTTCAGCCCCGGACCATTATACTGCCTAAGGACCAGAGGACTTTTTCCAATTTGGCACTGCGCTGCTTTAACTGCTAATTGCGCGGTCATGCAATGCTGTACCTAAACAAAATTTGCGTCCTTTTCTTCCCACAAATAGAGCTTTCTTTTGATGGTTTTTGATCACCTCTGCCGTTTTTATTTTTTGCGCTATAAACGGAAAAAAAACGAAAATTTTGAAAAAAAATGATATTTTCTACTGTTTGTTATAAAAAAAATCCAATAAACTCAATTTTAGTCATACATTTAGGCCAAAATGTATTCGGCCACATGTCTTTGGTAAAAAAAATGTCAATAAGCATATATTTATTGGTTTGCGCAAAAGTTATAGCGTCTACAAACTAGGGTACATTTTCTGGAATTTACACAGCTTTTAGTTTATGACTGCCTATGTCGTTTCTTGAGGTGCTAAAATGGCAGGGCAGTACAACCCCCCCCAAATGACCCCATTTTGGAAAGTAGACACCCCAAGGAAATTGCTGAGAGGCATGTTGAACCCATTGAATATTTATTTTTTTTGTCCCAAGTGATTGAATAATGACAAAAAATATTTACAAAAAGTTGTCATTAAATGATATATTGCTCACACAGGCCATGGGTCTATGTGGAATTGCACCCCAAAATACATTCATCTGCTTCTCCTGAGTACGGAGATACCACATGTGTGGGACTTTTTGGGAGCCTAGCCGCGTACGGGGCCCCGAAAACCAATCACTGCCTTCAGGATTTCTAAGGGCATAAATTTTTGATTTCACTCCTCACTACCTATCACAGTTTTGAAAGCCATAAAATGTCCAGATGGCACAAAACCCCCCCAAATGACCCCATTTTGGAAAGTAGACACCCCAAGCTATTTGCTGAGAGGGATGTTGAGTCCATGGAATATTTTATTTTTTTGACACAAGTTGCTGGAAAGTGACATTTTTTTTTTTGCACAAAGTTGTCACTAAATGATATATTGCTCACACAGGCCATGGGCATATGTGGAATTGCACCCCAAAATACATTTAGCTGCTTCTACTGAGTATGGGGATACCACATGTGTGGGACTTTTTGGGAGCCTAGCCGCGTTTGGGGTCCCGAAAACCAAGCACCGCCTTCATGATTTCTAAGGGCGTAAATTTTTGATTTCACTCCTCACTACCTATCACAGTTTTGAACGCCATAAAATGCCAAGATGGCACATAAATCCCCCCAAATGACCCCATTTTGGAAAGTAGACACCCCAAGCTATTTGCTGAGAGGCATGTTGAGTCCATGGAATATTTTATATTTTGACACAAGTTGCGGGAAAGTAACGCATTTTTTTTTTTTTTACACAAAGTTGTCACTAAATGATATATTGCTCAAACATGCCATGGGCATATGTGGAATTACACCCCAAAATACATTCTGCTGCTTCTCACGAGTACGGGGATACCACATGTTTAGAACTTTTTGGGAGCCTAGCCGCGTACAGGGCCCCGAAAACCAAGCACCGCCTTCAAGATTTCTAAGGGCATAAAGTTGTGATTTCACTCCTCACTACCTATCACAGTTTTGAAGGCCATAAAATGCCCAGATGGCACAACCCCCCCCCCCCCAAATGACCCCATTTTGGAAAGTAGACACCCCAAGCTATTTGCTGAGAGGCATGTTGAGTCCATGGAATATTTTATATTTTGACACAAGTTGCGGGAAAGTGACAATTTTTTTTTTTGCACAAAGTTGTCACTAAATGATATATTGCTCAAACATGCCATGGGCATATGTGGAATTACACCCCAAAATATATTCTGCTGCTTCTCCTGAGTACGGGGATACCACATGTGTGGGACTTTTTGGGAGCCTAGCTTAATACGGGGCCCCGAAATCCAATCACCGCCTTCAGGATTTCTAAGGGCGTAAATTTTTGATTTCACTCCTCACTACCTCACAGTTTCGAAGGCCATAAAATGCCAAGATAGCACAAAACTCCCCAAAATGACCCCATTTTGGAAAGTAGACACCCCAACCTATTTGCTGAGAGGCATGGTGAGTATTTTGCAGCTCTTTGCAAATTACTTTGAACCCCCAAACATTATATATTTTTTTAAAGCAAATGCCCTACAGATTAAAATGGTGGGTGTTTCATTTTTTTTTCACACAGTAATTGCGCAGCGATTTTTCAAATGCATTTTTGGGGATAAAAAAACACACTTTTTAAAATTTTAATGCACTAAAACACACTATATTGCCCAAATGTTTGATGAAATAAAAAAGATGATCTTAGGCCGAGTACATGGATACCAAACATGACATGCTTTAAAATTGTGCACAAACGTGCAGTGGCGACAAACTAAATACATTTTTAAAAGCATTTAAAAGACTTTACAGGTTACCACTTTAGATTTACAGAGGAGGTCTACTGCTAAAATTACTGCCCTCGACCTGACCTTCGCGGTGATACCTCACATGCATGGTGCAATTGCTGTTTACATTTGACGCCAGACCGACGCTTGCGTTTGCCTTTGCGCGAGAGCAGGGGGGGACAGGGGTGCTTTTTTTTTTTTTTTTCTTTTTTTTTTTTTGATTTTTTTAATCTTATTTTTAAACTGTTCCTTTCATTTTTATGTTTTTTAATCATTTTTATTGTTATCTCAGGGAATGTAATTATCCCCTATGATAGCAATAGGTAGTGACAGGTACTCTTTTTTAAAAAAATTGGGGTCTATTAGACCCTAGATCTCTCCTTTGCCCTCAAAGCATCTGACCACACCAAGATCGGTGTGATAAAATGCTTTCCCAATTTCCCAATGGCGCTGTTTACATCCGGCGAAATCCAAGTCATGAAATGCTCGTAGCATCCGGTTTATTAGGCCATAGAGATGTTTGGAGCCATTCTGGTCTCTGATCAGCTCTATGGTCAGCTGGCCGAATCACCAGCTGCATTTTCAGGTTCCCTGCTGGGACAGGAGAGCCAGAGAAAAACATGGAAGACGGTGGGGGGGGGGCATTCCCTCCCACTGCTTGTAAAAGCAGTCTATAGGCTAATTAGCCACTAGGATTGCTTTTACATGAAAGCCGACCGCTGGCTGAAAAGAATGATACCAAGATGATACCTAAACCTGCAGGCATCATTCTGGTATAACCACTCAAAGTCCAGCAACATACCAGTACGTTGCTGGTTCTTGTTGGGCATATATTGTAAACTTTTTTTTCATGCAGCCTGTGGGCTGAACGAAAAAAAGATATTGATCGGTGGGTATGCCCACCATTAGAATACCTCCCTTCATCCACCCACTTCTAATGATGGGCATACATGCACCATTTATATATGCCAAAGCATGGGGGCATCCTCCCGCAAAAGGCAGGAGCAAATCGCTCCTCCACCCACTGCTGCCCCCATGCTTCGGCATATATGCTGAAGTATGTAACTGTGGTGGTGAAATCACCTCCGCCAGCGCTGGAGTCACGGCTTTATATATCGTGGGAGCAAACGCTGTTGCTGTCAAGATAAATAAATCCGCGCTGCAACTGATTGGCGTACCTGCTAAGCAAATGATGGTTAACCAAAAAACAAAGTAACATTACAGTATAACAGTAATACTTACCATACCTGCTAAGCAAATACAAAAAAATCATAGTAAAAAATAAAACGTTTAACGCAACCTGTGCCTACCTAAAATATATATATGCCGAAGCATGGGGGCATCCTCCCGCAAAAGGCAGGAGCAAATCGCTCCTCCACCCACTGCTGCCCCCACGCTTCGGCATATATGCTGAAGTATGTAACTGTGGTGGTGAAATCACCTCCGACAGCGCTGGAGTCACGGCTTTATATATCGTGGGAGCAAACGCTGTTGCTGTCAAGATAAATAAATCCGCGCTGCAACTGAATGGCGTACCTGCTAAGCAAATGATGGTTAACAATAAAACAAAGTAACATTACAGTATAACAGTAAGACTTACCATACCTGCAAAGCAAATACAAAAAAAAACATAGTAAAAAATAAAACATTTAACGCAACCTGTGCCTAAAATATATATGCCGAAGCATGGGAGCATCCTCCCACAAAAGGCAGGAGCAAATCGCTCCTCCACCCACTGCTGCCCCCACGCTTCGGAATATATGCTGAAGTATGTAACTGTGGTGGTGAAATCACCTCCGACAGCGCTGGAGTCCCGGCTTTATGTATCGTGGGAGCAAACGCTGTTGCTGTCAAGATAAATAAATCCGCTCTGCAGCTGAATGGCGTACCTGAAAACAATAAAATGGTTACCAACAAAACACAGTAAACAGTAAAGTATAAAAAAATTGCATATCTGAAAAGCAAACATGGTAAAACATAATAACAATAAAACACTGCAGAATAGAATACAGTAAAAAAGAGCAGAACAATAGAGAGAGAGAGAATAGAGTGAGAGAGAACAATAAAACAACAACAACTATTTTTGTTTTTTTTTATTTTATATTTTTTTGTTTTTATTTTTTTTTATTTATTTTTTATTTATTTTTTTTTATACACTTTTTTTAGTAACTTTAACTTTTGTAACTGGTACCAGGTTTGGGTCTCTCAAAATGCGATGGCATCTTGGGAGACCCTGTGAAAGTGTGTCCTAGTCTGTGCAGTGCTGTACCCTACGCTAATACTCAACTAGTGTATGGTAGCGTTCAAAACATTCACCCATGCAAAGACCAGGATTGCCAGGACAGGAGGGACAATAACACCGGGTGTCACGCCTAAATCCGCGCTTGCTACATACACGACATCTTTTTTGGGGGGCTCGTTGGGTAGGGGTACTCGGGAGGGCATAAGGAAAATGCCTCTCTTACAGCCGGCCTACTGCATTTGGTTGGGGATGGTGAGGTGGAGCACCGTCTGGATACAGAAAGGGCTCTGACGATCTCTTCCTGGAATATAAGGAAGGATCCAGTCCTGTAGCACATGAGCGTTCAGCAAAGCCAATTGAAATAAATAAACAGACACTGTTTTGTACCAGCGTCTGGCCTTACGGGCAACTAGGTATGGCGACAACAACTGGTCGTTGAGGTCCACCCCTCCCATATTTTGGTTATATTCGTTGACACAGAGGGGTTTCTCCACAACACCAGTCGCCGTAGTAATTTGGGCCGTCGTGTCTGCATGAAGGGAGGTGAGAACGAAAACATTCTTCTTATCCCTCCACTTCATAGCGAGCAAGTTATTACACTTCAAGCAGGCTCTCTCCCCCAGCCTAAGATGGGAATCTACAAGCCGCTGAGGAAAGCCCCGGCTATTAGGTCGCACGGTGCCACATGCTCCAATCTGCTGATCAAACAAGTGACTAAAAAGTGGCACGCTCGTGTAATAATTGTCCACGTACAAGTGGTACCCCTTTCCGAATAAGGGTGACACCAAGTCCCACACTGTCTTGCCAGCGCTTCCTATGTAGTCAGGGCAGTTTGTCGGCTCTACGTGACTATCTTTGCCCTCGTAAACTATAAAACTACATGTATAGCCTGTGGCCCTGTCACAGAGCTTATACATCTTGACCCCATATCTGGCACGCTTGCTGGGAAGGTACTGTTTGAATGACAAGCGGCCAGAAAATTTAATCAGGGACTCATCAATGCAGACAACTTGATGGGGAGTAAACAAGTCTGCAAAACATTGGTTGAAGTGGTTTACGAGGGGCCGGATTTTGTAGAGCCGATCGTATCCAGGGTCTCCACGAGGACGACAGAGTTCATTGTCGTTGAAGTGTATGAACCGCAAAATCTGCTCGTATCGTGCCCTGGCCATGAAAGCAGAGAACACGGGCGCATGGTAAATTGGGTCAGTGGACCAATATGACCGCAACTTACTCTTTTTATTCAAGCCCATGTTGAGGGAAAGGCCCAGAAAGATCTTCAATTCGTAATTGGTCTCCAATTTCTGGCAAGGAAGGACTGGGGATTAGAGGTGATGTGTTGACCAGCGTATAAATTGCTTTGGTCCACAATAGATCTATAGAGATCTTCGGTGAAAAACAGTGAATAAAAATCCAGTGGCGTTAAATCAACTGTTTCCACCTGAATTCCGGGTTGGCCAGTGAATGGGGGAAGTACGGGTGCTGCAGAAGTGGTGGGTTCCCAATTCGGATTGGCGAATACAGCTGGAAGGGCACTATGGGCACGATGGGCCTGTCTTTGTCTTCTTGGTGGCAGCGGGACACTACTTGTGCTTGCCACCTCGCCAGCTTGAACTGCACTTATGGGACTCGCCACGTCACCAAGTGTTACTGCAGTGCTGGATGTATGACCAGGGTGTACTAGGCCGCTGGTGCTTGCCAGTTCACCAGAAGGAATAGCGGCACTAGTACTTCTCTGCTCCATACAAGAGCCCTGCAGTTCTTGCACTTCAAGGACAGAAGAAGATTGGGGTCTGGTACGCCTGACCTTAGCAGGGACCACAACTCCGTCGTCAGAGCTATCTGTCATGGAGCCACTGTCCTCTGCAGGATCATATTCTGAGCCTGAATCTGAAAGATGAGTGACTTCCTCTTCACTATCTGTCATGCTCAGAAACGTGTAGGCCTCTTCACTAGTGTACCTTTGATTTGCCATTTTGGGCTCTAAATTTAGGGGTACACTAGTGAGACTCACAGGCAAAAAAGCTCCTGACTGTCAGCGACTGTATCAAAACGCTACCAAAAAACTGTTAGGGATCGCAGGGATCAGGCCTGACTCTGCGAACGCTGCAGTTATGTGTGCTTAGTGTTTTGTAAGTGTCAGTGATCGATCGATACTGCACTTGGGTGGGCTGGGCTGGGCTGGGCTGGGCCGAGGGGCAAAACGCAGGTGCTAGCAGGTATCTGGGCTGATCCCGCTAACACTGCGTTTATGGGAACCCTAAACTGCTGGGGACGCTAGTATAGATCTGATCGGATCAGATATCGATCTGCTCAGATACTATAGCACTAAGGGAGGTGTATGCTGTGTGCGTGGATGTTAGCGGTACTGGCGCTAACATGACGCTGCCTGGGGCGACGCAGACCTTATCTGACCCTAAAAACTTAACTTATATCACCGCCGGGCAATTAGGGGGTTAAACCTGTATAAGGTGATAAACGGCGGGTGCCCTAAAACTGTAATAAACTATAATAAACTATAATAAACAAACCAACTAACCAGCGTCACCCGTAACAATTATACGGTGATCGCTGGTGAAAGGGTTAACTAGGGGGCAATCAGGGGGTTAAAACCTTTATTAGGTATATGGGGGTCCCTGTCGCTATAAAATACAGACAGCGAACCTATAAACTTACCTCCCTAACTAGCATCACCTGTGTCACTAATGCAGCGATCAGAAAAACGATCGCTTAGCGACACTGGCGACAGGGGGTGATCAAGGGGTTAACCTTTATTAGGGGGGTTAGGTGGGTACCCTGGACATAAAGGGGGGTACCCCAGACCTAAAGGGGGCTAACCTAACTGCCCTAACACTTATAACTGTCACAAACTGACAGTCGCTGACAGTTATGCAATAGAACCGTTCTAATCGGTGAGTCTTTAGTTGCTCTGAGTTAAAATAAGGTTCCAGCACCACTTTTGGTCCGACTTTGGTATGACTTGCATTGACTTCTGTTAAAGAAGGGTTGGGGGCAGTTTTAACCCAGGCAAATAGGAGTGCAGCTATACAGCATTGCCAGGATAAAAGTACTGAGTATATAGGCTGAGCTTCTTGTGTACATGTTAAAATGATTTTGACTGGACTATTGGCATTGTCCAAATACACTATAGTCAGCTGAAGGCTAAAGCTGGTCATATATAAGAGAATGCAATTGCTTGGCAATAAATGATCAAACCCCTAAAAGGGCTTATTGTCATGTACATACAGTATCTCACAAAAGCGAGTACACCCCTCGCATTTTTGTAAATATTTTATTATATCTTTTTATGTGACAACACTGAAGAAATGACACGTTGCTGCAATGTAAAGTAGTGAGTGTACAGCTTGTATAAAATAACAGTGTAAATTTGTTGTCCCCTCAAAATAACTCAACACACAGCCATTAATGTCTAAACTGCTGGCAACAAAAGTGAGTATACCCCTAAGTGAAAATGTCCAAATTGGGCCCAAAGTGTCAATATTTTGTGTGGACAGCATTATTTTCCAGCACTGCCTTAACCCTCTTGGACATGGCGTTCACCAGAGCTTCACAGGTTGCCACTGGAGTCCTCTTCCACTCCGCCATGACGACATCATGGAGCTGATGGATGTTAGAGACCTTGCGCTCCTCCACCTGCTGTTTGAGGATGCCCAACAGATGCTCAATAGAGTTTAGGTCTGGAGACATGCTTGGCCAGTCCATCACCTTTACCCTCAGCTTCTTTAGCAAGGCAGTGGTCGTCTTGGAGGTATGTTTGGGGTCATTAGCATGTTGGAATACTGCCCTGCGGCCCAGTCTCCGAAGGGAGGGGATCATGCTTTGCTTCAGTATGTCACCGTACATGTTGGCATTCATGGTTTCCTCAATGAACTGCAGCTCCCCCGTGCTGGCAGCACTCATGCAGCCCCAGACCATGACACTCCCACCACCATGCTTGACTGTAGGCAAGACACACTTGTCTTTGTACTCCTCACCTGGTTGTCGCCACACACTCTTGACACCATCTGAACCAAATAAGTTTATCTTGGTCTCATCAGACCAAAAGACATGGTTCCAGTAATCCATGTCTTTTGTCTGCTTGTCTTCAGCAAACTGTTTGTGGGCTTTCTTGTACATCATCTTTAGAAGAAGCTTCCCTCTGGGAAGAGATCCATGCTGACCATATTGATGCAGTGTGCGGCGTATGGTCTAAGCATTTGCAGGCTGACTCCCCACCCCTTCAACCTCTGCAGCAATGCTGGCAGCACTCATACCTCTATTTCCAAAAGACAACCTCTGGCTATGACACTGAGCATGTGCACTCAACTTCTTTGGTCGACTATGGTGAGCCCTGTTCTGAGTGGAGCCTGTCCTGTTAAACCACTGAATGGTCTTAGCCACTGAACTGCAGCTCAGTTTCAGGGTCTTGAAAATTTTCTTATAGCCTAGGCTTCTTTATGTAGAGCAAACATTCTTTTTTTCAGATCCTCAGAGAGTTCTTTACCATGAGGTACCATGTTGAACTTCCAGTGACCAGTATGAGAGAGTGAGAGCGATAATACCAAATTTAACACACCTGCTTTCCATTCACACCTGAGACCTTGTAACACGAACAAGTCACATAACACCGGGGAGGGAAAATGGCTAATTGGGCCCAATTTGGACATTTTCACTTAGGGGTGTACTCACTTTTGTTGCCAGCAGTTTAAACATTAATACCTGTGTGTGGAGTTATTTTGAGGGGACAGCAAATGTACACTGTTATACAAGCTGAGATACTGTATCTTATTCAATGAACTTTTCACTAATGCTTGGGTGCTATAAATCAATATTTTGTTTTTATCTCTGCGTTATCAGTAGAAATGAATAGAAGAGCAGATAAAAAATACCAATCTGCTTAACTGCTAGCAACATTTTCTTTCCAGCACACTGCTATTATGTTCAGTTGTTTGAGCGATTAACTCCCCAAAAAGGTATATCTTGTACAGCAGTGGTCATCAACCCTGTCTTCAGGGCCCACTAACAGGTCAGGTTTGCAAGATAACTGAAATACATCACAGGTGATATCATTTGCTGCTTAGTGATTGCAGTGTTCTAGTCTGCATCTCCCCAAGGTAATGCATAAAACCTGGCCTGTTAGTGGGCCCTGAGGACAAGGTTGATGACCACTGTTGTACAGTGATTTCTGTCTGCATATGGCATACATTACATATGTCAATGAGACAATCCTTCCGGAAGTCAGGAGTGTTTAGAAAAATATTCCCCAACAATACACTAATATAGTTTTAATGAGCTCCTGGAACATTATTAAAATCACTGTTTAAAACAAGTAATTTATGCTTACTGACCAGCTAAATAACTACAGTAGTTTATCAAACAGCAATTCAGTGTACATTTCATGTGTTGCAATGTTTTCCTTCCTGGAATGTCAACTCGTATAATTGGTGAGAGGTTTGTTCACTAGCTGACTGGTCCAAACAATGTTGCATATGTAATCTGAGCCTAAATCTCAGTATCTGCTGCTCATATTTAAAGGCCTGCTATTATAAGCTACTTGTTTAAAGGGCCACTAAGAATAAATTACAAGCCTTAAATGAAAAACGCGTTAATTACATAAAAAAAATATAAATGTTTCATGTGTTAAGCAAATTTCTCAGATAAAGTTTGTACCATGGACGTAGTATTTTGCTACACACAACTGACTTATAGGGCGTACACAGGGTCGGACTTTGTTCGGACATTCCGACAACAAAATCCCAGGATTTTTTCCGACAGATGTTGGCTCCAACTTGTTTTGCCTACACACGGTCGCACAAAGTTGTCGGAATTTCCGATCGACAACCACGCGGTCACGTACACCACGTACGACGAGACTAAAAAAGGCCGGTTCAGAACCAAGCGCGGCACCCTTTGGGCTCCTTTTGCTAATCTCGTGTTAGTAAAAGTTTGGTGAGAGACGATTCGCGCTTTTTCAGACTCGTGGCTTTCAGATCCTTTTCTGCCGTTCAGTTTGTGCTTGTGGGTTTGTATCTGCTCTTCAGTGCGTGCAGCAAGTTCCGCGTGACTTTAGGTAGTCATTGTATTCTTGTTCATTCGTTACTGGTTTTCAGGTCGCTCTTCACAGGCCTTGCTGTTCTTCAGTGCGTTCTGTTACTTCGTTCTGAGCAGCCGACCATTTTCTAGCCATGTTTCGTATGCGTACTCCTCGTACAGTTCGTGCTGTGCGGGGGCTTGGTGTTGGGGTCCCGACCTTGACACAAGTCCAGTCCATGAACAGGGTGGGGAGGAGTTCATGGACCAAGAATTGGTTGCTTCAGCGTGACCAGTTCTGTCATATGCCTTTGCTCTGTGAGATCCGTGAGAATAATCTTGATGATTTCAGGAACTTTCTCAGGATGACGGACCCCGTATTTCACAGTTTGTTGGCTTCGCTGACCCCCTATATCAGCAGGCAGGATACCTGCATGAGGCAAGCCATCACTCCGGAGCAGAGGTTGGTCGCTACCCTGCGGTATTTGGCCACAAGGAGAAGCCTGCAGGACCTAAAGTTCTCGACAGGCATCTCCCCCCAGGCTCTTCTTTGTGGACATTTACTGCTTGTGTTTGTTTGAGCTGACACTGACAGAAATGTGTGGAGTCCAGAAAATGTCGTGATTGTGTAACCTTATACAAAGCACTGTTGGCTGTTATTTACTAAATGCAAAGACACTTTTCACTACAAGTGCACTTGCAACTGCACTGAAACAGCACTTGTAGTCCAAAGGGGATTTGCCCTTAGGAAATTACCCCCATTTTCTCATAAAACAACAATTATATCACCCCAAAAGTGTTGTAGCGTTGAGACAATAATCCACACATTCTTGATGAACAATCTTTTTAATACCTGCACAATCACATGTGCATTTACCAAAGGTTTTTCTGACAAACCAACATGTTTGTTGTATATCAATTTTTGTGGTGTCATTATCCAAAATCAAAATGTCCATTTTATAGAAAACAGGCCTGTGTAAAACCAACAAGAAAGACCCAAATCTGTGTTTGATATTGCATTCAGATGGGGTGAAATCACCCCTGGAAAAGCCAAATTTGGAAGATGCACACAAATTTCACAATGTCAACATGTGCTATCTGCCATCAGGGGGGATCAAGGGATGTGTTTTGGGGGAGAAAGCCCTTCCTCACCGCTACTTTATTATTGAGGAAGGGGTTGCACCCCCAAAACGCGTCCATTGATCTCCTGTGATGGCAGATAGCACATGTTGGCACACTGTGTGCATCCTCCAAATTTGGCTTTGGGAAAAATCACAAAAACATTTCGCACATTGTAGCACACAAAAGAAGAAAGTGATTTGGAGGGGTTTTAAACTCGCCCCAAAACATCAATGATGTTTTTATATTTTGGAATAACATCATTGATGTTTTGCTTGATGTTTTCCAATTGTAAATTACAGCCCATGATCTCCCCGATCAGGATCTGGGCACTTTCGGATGTAAAAAAATCTTCATCCACAACCTCACGATCACCTAAAAAGAGAGTAACCCCAAAATAAATTAGGTTTCCAAAAAAATGCCGCCATCCATCTCTTATCTGAGCCTGTGGTTGCAGACACTCACCTGTTGTGGTGACTAGTTCCACCACGTCTTCTTCCTCCTGCTCATCTTGTGTTGGGGGGGATTTCCCCTTCTTCCAGAGGGGGGAGGCTCTGGTCTCCTCAGATGAGGGGTGTCCTCCGAGTCTTTTCTCCCCTATGTAAAACAAAAATGGTATAATTAGCACACAGATATTTAATGTCAGAACTATAAAGATGAAACATTGCTTGGAAGTGGGGTACAATTATCTATTTTAGCTGAGTTCCAAGAGGTATATTTTTTAGTGGCCTTTGTCAACCTGCAATACTTTACCTGTTTAATACAAGCTTCACAGATGTAGCCCCCCCTATAGTATACACTGGAGCACCTGTGTGCCCCCCCCTAATAAAAATGGTGTTCTTATGTCCCACACTAGTGCTCCAGTGTCCAGATGTGAAAACAGCTGCTCAGTGTCCTCTCCTTACACACAATCTAGTTGGCATTTCATTCTAGTAACAAAGCCATCTACACAACCCAATTCTTTGAAGCCAAGTATAGGGCGTCAAAATGTTGGCCAAATGCATATGGGCTAAACAATGGTATTTTATAGTCCGAAATAAAAATGTGTGATCCGAACGAATAATGTGCCCATGAACATGAAAGTTGCCATTTTAAACTGTACAACAGTTCCTAAAAGCACATGGAGCAGCACGAACGTAATAAACACAAGAACAATAGGAACACAGCACAACTACTTACTTTTTTGCAGCACTCTCCAGATCTTTCTGTACTGCTCATGTTCTCGTAATTTCAGGTCCGACCACCGCTTCCTGAGCTGATCTTTCGATCGTCGTACCCCGAATTTCCGGTGCAGACTGCTGACCACTTTCGCCATAAACTTGGCCTTTCTGATATTGGGGTTGGGGTAAGGCCCATACTTTCCATCATAGTCGGCCCTCTTCAGGATGTCCACCATCTCCAACATCTCCCCAAAGGACATATTTGAGTCCTTCAATCTCCTTCTGGATCGGGACGTGTCCGGATCCGGCCTTTCCTCCTCCTCCTCCTCCTCCTCGTTGCTACAATTAGCACGATCCTGCTGCCTATCTGCCATGTGCTCTTCCCCCACTGCGCCGAACGAAAAGGGGCGGGGAATAGACTAGAAAGAACGTCAGGGGCGGGCGGAGTTATACACATGCGCAGTGTGTATAAATCGTAACACGCGCGCGTCTTACGTACGATCTGTGAGCGGAGGAAGGAGCATCGGAGACGCTGATCGTGCTAACGAAGGTAGGATCTAAACTTGGGCCTATACTGCTTCGAAATGGAAGCCTATATTGTAACAAGATTAGGCGAGTTTGGCCTGACATTAGGGTTTGTCTTGTGTTGTGTCTTGCAGAGAAAATGGATGGGTTCAGCGACCACAATTTCCTGCCCCTGTTTATTGAAAAGTACAGGGAGCTGCCCTGTCTGTGGCAAGTGAGACACCCCCACTATAACCATAAACAAAAGAGGCAGGCAGCGCTGGAGAAACTGCTGGAGTTGGTGAAGCCGGTGGTCCCCACAGCAACCATCCTATTTAAAAGCTAAAATTGGTGGCCTGAGGAGCACGTATCTTAGGGAGCGCAAGAAGGTCACAGATTCCCAGAGGTCCGGAGCTGCAGCAGATGACATTTATGTCCCCAGGCTGTGGTACTATGAGAGACTGCGATTTCTGTCAGACCACACTGAAGTCAGGGAATCCCTCTCCACTCTTCCTTCCACGCTTCCTTCCATACCAGCTGAGGCTTCTGATGTCCAACCTGGGCCTTCCAGCCAGGAAGAAGTGGAGGAGCCCAGCTGGAGTCAGGTATAGCATTGTTGTACAGATTTCTGAGCAATAAATAAATGATGTTTACTAGATGTTATTATTGATCATTAATTGCTGATTAAAAAAAGTGTTTTACATATCAATAAACAGTAGTGGGCACCCAAAATTGGGACAAGAATGCAAAATGCTGGGCTCAGAATGATAGTCTGTTACATTTGTTAACATTCAATTTGCAGCAGTCAGGAGGTGAAAATTGTGTGTGATTGATGAAAAAAATACTAAAACTATGTCCCTTTTTCATGCACAGGAAGACCAGGAGGAGGCTGTGGAATGTGGCAGTCAGGAGGAGGCGGGGATTAGTGTCAGCCAGGAGGAGGCGGGGCTAAGTGTCAGCCAAGAGAAGCCTGGGACAAGTAGCAGCCTGACTGAGTCTCAGGTTCCTCCCCTCCACCTGCCATACAAAAGGGCCAGGAAGGCCACTCCCAGTCCTGTGCAGGATTCAGCATACAGGCTGATCCAGGAGGCTTCTGCGTCCCTCAGAGCCTTCTCCAGTCCTGCAGAGGCCTTTGCCTGCATGGCTGCCACCAAATTGCAGGGCATGCAGGAGGGCCAACGCAAGCTCTCTGAGGACCTGATTTATAAAGTCCTATGTAAGGGGGAGAGTGGGAAACTGACACCCAAGACGGATGTCATTGAGATCGACGATCCTCCTCCTGCTGCCACAACTCCACCACCACAGCCTAAGCCTGTAAGGAAGCTTGGAAGGAAGACCAAAGAGTGATGGCCTGGGTTCAGTCTGGTCTGACAAAAGCTGCAGTCTCTCGTATGACCACAGCCTGGGGACACAGATGTCATCTGCTGCTTTCCGGATCTCTGGGACTTCTGGACCAGACTGCCCTCCCTTAGATATGGACTCCTCAGGCCACCAATTTTGCTTTTAAATAATTGATGTCTGCCCTGGGGGTCCAAGGCTTCGCCCACTTCTGCAGTTTCTCCAGCGTTGCCTCCCTCTTTGTTTTTTTATAGTTGTGACCCCTTAATAAAATTTTTTTAGGTAAATTCTACTCTCCTGTGTGTGTTTTCATCCAAAAAGGACAGTTTGTTGGTGACGATTCAGGTACATTTCTAACATAAAATGTGAAATTAACAAGGGACAACAACACCAAACAATCTCCTACAGATTAAATAGAACAACATACCAATGGTGTTGTGGGAACTTGTCACAAAAAATACACAAACATTTTCAGGAGTACAAATCAAAATCACCAAAAAAAAAAAAAAAAAGAGAAACACAAAAAAAGATTCTACATTAAAGGCAAAAAAAAAATATATATACAAAAATATGTTGTCAGATGTGAGAAATCAAAATATATTGAGGGAATCCCGATAAATAGTAAGGAAAGAAGTTTGTGAGAAGTGTGTGTGAATATGAGCAGCAAAACTACTTAATTATTGTCACATTATAAAGAAGAAGAGAGTGCGCTGTATTAAACCATTTTTAACATTGCAGCGTGACGAAAGTGCTGTATCCATTGCGAACGCTAAGTTTACCAGAACGAGCTGTCCCGTCTCGGAATTTCTTCTGAGCATGCGTGGCACTTTGTGCGTCGGAACAGGCCACACACGGTCAGAATTGACGCGATCGGATTTTGTTGTCGGAAAATTTTATCTCCTGCTGTCCAACTTTGTGTGTCGGAAAATCCGATGGAAAATGTCCGATGGCGCCCACACATTGTCGGAATTTCCGACAACACGCTCCGATCGGACATTGTCCATCGGAAAATCCAACCGTGTGTACGGGGCATTATTGTACAGTAATGTCAAGAATGCTACCATTGTCATCTGCAGGCCCCATTAAAGCGGTAGTAAAATCTATGGAAAAAAGTTAGTTTCCCTTGCAATGTCATAATGTGCTGGTGTGCAAGGAAACTCTTTCACTGCTGCAGAGCCTTCAATCTGCACCCGGTCTTCCATCCAGGTTTGCGGACTCAAGCCATCTGACTGGACTTGACTGTGGCACACAGCTCTGAAGGAATGGCATGGGAATGCCGTTCCTTCAGAGTGCATGTACCAGTGACGTCACCGGCTGCTGCTCGCTAGAATATATCCTAAATGGTGGACATTTAGGAGATTTTTTTTTTTTACCTACAGGTAAGCTTTATTATAAAGCTGCTTGATTGGATAGGGGCCTGCTTGATTGGATACCAATAGATTGGACAAATTAGATAAGTCAACATATTACATAGTTTTAGTAAATCTAAAGTGGGTTGTTCAAACATTGTATGACCAGATTGTAATGTGCATGGTGGCCCTATTAGGTGGCACATAAAGTAAGGCCATAGAGTTTTGTTATAGTTAAAGTGACTCTGTGGTTTAAAGAAAAATCTGCTAACAAGTATAAAGTACAGGTCTATGGAGGTTCCTGCTACTATTCTCAGTCATTTCAAGGCTGGTCCACACCCTATCACCTCCCACATCATCCTGTTGGCCCACCACTATGATCAGCTTCTTCTTGAGCAGATCGTAATGTGAATGAGGCATGAAGGTTGAAAGAGATTCAGCACTACTCAAAAGTGTTGGAAATTCTTGCAAAGCAGAATTTCCTGAGATTTAGGTTTAGATTTTACCATTTGCAGGCACCTCCAGGTGTGGACACTTTATACTTACTAGCTTATATTTTTTAAAGTGACAAAGTTATTGTTTTAGCATACTAACTTTAAAGGTAAAAGAGTAACAGCAGATAGATGAACATTTACAGTATAGCCCGGTTACTAGGATTTACAAGATTTTGTCATCTCTGGTCAAGCATCTTGGTGCAACGTGAAGATCTTCACCCTAGACAGTGCCAGCTTTCTGGAAAGAAATAAAGATAAGCACATTGTCTAAAGGAGTAGAATAACTTTTGTGAGTGTCAATATTTGAATGTGTTGCACTTAGCATGCAAATACTGTATATAAAGCCTAAAGCTGGGTAAATACGTACCGAAAGTTGGCTTGCTGTTTAACAGAAGTAGGATTAACTATCAGCTTCTGTCAAATGGTCATGCTTGAAAATCAAATTGAAAAATTAGCAACAACCCCCCCCCCCCCCACTCCTCCCTCCCACTTGTCTATAACTAACCACTAGTATGACAAAAAAAATTCCAATGCCAATTTTACTTGAAGTGGAATCAAAGTTGGAAAAATAAAAACTGCTAGCAGGCAGGCTCACGCAATGTCTGTTCTGCAATAAATTACACTTATCTTCATGCTCACAATACCCTGTACAATGTGCACTGCCTGTGTGTAGGGATGACTGCATATCTGCACATGCATGAGAGTGACATCATCAACACTGGCCAATCAAGATGGCCGAAGACCAGAATCTGGAAAATGCCGGCTAGGGACGTGCTGGGCGTCAGAATATTAGAACAGAGGTAAGCATTACTGTCTTTAGTTCCACTCTAACTGAAGCCACAGTTACATGATGATCCTTCTATATTCTTCTGTTTACTTCCTGGGGTATCCACATCACTGCCTGAATGATGTGCACACCTGCTATTGGCAGAGACAACACTTACAGTGGCCAGGTCCTTTTCCATAGGCTCCAGAGACAGGAGAACTTACAGGGATGGTCAGTTCCCAAAAAGATAACAAGCAGGCAAAAATGTCTTAATGCAGGTTATTAGCTTTTCCCGTAGAGGAAACTGTGACTTTGACCCATTACACTGTCGGATGTCTTATAAAGAGATGTTTGGAATTTCAGAAGTAAGGTGCACAAACACTATTTAAATTTCATTTTTTTTCCCTGGAGTTGGGCTTTAACATAAAAACAACATAAATGTGGGGTTCTAGGTTTACTTTAATAAATAACAAATCCTTGTCACCTATAAAACATTGCCCTTAGCCAGTAGAAACATGTTATAGTGCCCAGCCATACCAGCGGTGCCACTGCCATGTTTAATCCATCCTAGAAAAGGTAAATGGTCTTCCTGCCCAATTTGCCCACTGCAACTGAGTGGTACACATAGTAGTGGGTGTGAACACTTGCATATTAGTGGTCAAAGAGCAGGAGCAGGAGACCCAGATGCAAGCACTTAGTAACACAAATGCCATGCCCTGTTCCAGGCCCGCCTAATAGATCATTGATTTTAAGTTGAGCAGTCCTCTAAAATTGTCTTGTGATAGTTATGCAAATAGAATTAAGAACAGACACATACTGAAGAATCTAAACATTCTTGACTGAAAAACAGAAAACAAATGACAGTTCTCACTAACTACACCCTGGAGTCTGCTTTGTCATAAAATATGACCCTGTCACACGGTATGCCAGTCTACCTTTCTGATGCACTCTGGAAGCATTTCAGTGTGATATTTCCATCTGTTGCGGCTCTGAAATGTGCCTTAAAAAATTTCAGTCAGTTTTCAGAAGCAATATATCAGGCTGCTGATAATACACATGTTTGTTCTGTGTGCCATGTTGAGTTAAAAATTTGAGAAATAAAGAAAATGTTTACAAATGATGACAATTTTGTCTGAATTAGGAAGAATTTATGTTATGCTTTTTTCAAAATGTCTTGTCATCAAAGTTAAGTTACTTTTCATGTGTGGTCATATCTGTTAAGGGGCTATCATCTATTGCAGGAGTCTCCAAACTTTTCAGTGCGACTGCCAAATCATATATTTTATAGGTATTCACAGGCTAAAACAAATCGTTTTTCTAAATTAATGAATAAAGCGTGAATGTATGGATAAAATTTACTCTGAGTTTTTTTTTTTTTTTTTTTTTTTTTTTAAATAAGCATGATATGAATAATAACAACAGAGAAATTACCAAGCAAAGAGATTCCAAATAATCTTGAGTCATTAATAAAGGGTGAAAAAAAATCCATTTGGTCTGCATCTTTTTCATCAGATTCCCTTCATTTTTTTTGTTTGCAGGAAAATACAAAATAGAAGAAATATAGCAAAATATTTAGCCAATATTCAAAATGCACAGAATAAGGGGAATAGGAAATGCTGAACATTGGCAGATATAGGCCAGTATATGTAACTGAAAAGTGACAAAGATTATTTTACAATACAAACATATATATTTATAGAAAAAGAATATAAGTACGGGCACCTTCAATGTTGTGCAACATACATGAAAATCATAAAAGAAAAATTAATAAGAGCATCTTATATAGCAAAATATAAATGCCAAAACCTAAAATGGCTATAGTACTATAATTAGTATGGAGCATTTAGCATCAAATTTTGCTTTAGAGTCATGTAAGGATTAGAAAATGTTACCTATTGACATAGTAGCATCCATTCTACTAACCACTTGGGCAAAGGAAATATCTGGAGACTTCCAGTGGTTGACGTTGACCCAATGCATTGCAACACAAAAGTCAGATTCAGATGTTCCATTGGTTTAGGGAGGTCAGGGATATGAGAGAATAACAAACAATACATTTTATCAGAGTGGCCTGTTTCCCAGCCAATTGAGAGGATAAGTGAAACAGAGCTTGTCACACTGAGGCTAGTTTTTCACACTCCCAAAAAATATGCAAATAGATGGTTGGGGCCATCGGGGGTGAGGCCTGAGGATAAATAGTATGAGTACCTGATGGTGTAAAATTCTAACTAGTGAACAGCTTAACAGCTGTATCTCTAATAGTAAGACATGTGGTGCATTCCCTTAGGTTCAGTCACCTGACATCCCAGTCTTGTGCAGTGAACTGTTCCCAAAAATCAGTCCTAGTTCGTCATATACGAAAGTTTTGTAATAGCTATTGCATGGGAAAGGCAGATATAGATAAAAGAAATGAAACCCTTTCCCCGAGGAAGTCTAAGACAGATATCCTCAAAAAATGTATAAGAACTCATCAGAGGAAGAGCATAATGCGTGGCATAAAAATGTCTAATTTGTTGGTAATGTAAAAATTCAGAGGGGGGAACTGCCCTGGAAATACGTATTTGAGCTAAAGGCATGAAATTAGAACCTTCCAGAAGTATGAAAAGGTTTGTGAGCTCTTGGGATCTCTACCATTGGAAGTCTGCAGGTCTAGAGAAAGTTGATACTGATCTAGGATCTCGCAGACAAATCGAGGAAAGCTGGAAGCCGCACACCGGTATAGTGATGAATGCTTTATTTAAAAAGCTGGATCATGAAGGCACACAAAACTTGACAGCAGAAGCGTACAAAAGCAGCTAACGCGTTTCACACTACAATGAGTGCTTATTCATAGCTATGAATAAGCACTCATTGTAGTGTGAAACGCGTTAGCTGCTTTTGTACGCTTCTGCTGTCAAGTTTTGTGTGCCTTCATGATCCAGCTTTTTAAATAAAGCATTCATCACTATACCGGTGTGCGGCTTCCAGCATTCCTCGATTTGTCTGCCTCATCTTGCATCAGCCAGCACCTGGGACTCTTCCCTTTTGAAGGATAATACTACACTGGCGTTCATCTCCCCTGGTCTGCGCCTACCTGAGCGGTGGGACCCCTCTCTGCTGATCTAGGATCTCCCCAAAATTATGTCAAAGGAGAAACCTTCAAAATGAGCTGAAATTTATCTCTATAGAGGCACCATAGCTGAAGAGATTGAGCTACTATCACATTGTGCTTCATAAGTGCGTTAATAAAAGCTAAGGAAGACCAAACTAAACCTGGTAAAAAATCCAGGAGAACAGAGGGACTCTCAAACCTAAGCCAGGGAACCCTAGAATCTAAAATGTTCTATTGTGCTAACTGCGCCAAAAGAGATGCCAGATAGTATAACCATATCTGTGGAATTCCAAGTCCACCTTGTTTATGTGAATGGTGTAGAATATTCTTGGCATATCTAGGGGGCTTATTATGCCAAATAAATGTATTAACCTCTGCTTGCATACATAAAAGGTAAGCCTTTGAAAGACTGGTAATGTCCTAAATAAATATAATAACTTAGGGAGAGCCGTCATTTTGAAAGGGACAATTCTTCCCAAGAAAGAAATGAGGACATAGGACCACAGCTTCAGTATCTGATTAAGCTGAGAAACCAAAGGAGGATAATTAGGAAAGAAATAGAAGAATAGGACCAAGCGAAGGGAAAGGCCTGCTTAAGAGTCTCACTCCTGGAACAGGGGGCATTTAGGGGAATTGCCACAGATTTGGTGAGATTACTTATAAGGCCGGTCAAATCTGCAAAATTCATTAAAATTGATAGGAGATCAGGGAGAGACGTAGTTGGCAGAGCAAGGAATAAATGCAGATCATCAGCATACATGCAACATACATGCAACTCCGAGTTGCAGCCTGGTATCCTAACACAAGTCTTAGGGGCTGAATAAAGTACCTATGCAATAGCAGGTACTGTATACAGTATATTTCCTAGTTAATACTGTCAAAGGCTTTATTTATATTTAAACTTGATGTAGCAATATGGACTACAACTGCAAAATACAGTGATCCTCCGGTAGTTCTATGCATCACATGTCCCTCTAGTGCCCAGTGTTATCAACTGACATCATATTTGTGAGCCAAACAAAAGGGATTGTGGGATGGGTAGTTCCTCGGACTAATAATTGCTTCGAATGACTATGCACCTGGACTACATATCCCAGGGATCTTTGCTATCGTCAGAGAGATTGCTGAGAGTAGCTATTAAAGAAGCAGAAGCCCACACGGAGCTTTCTTCCTGCTGGGCCTGAAGTGAGATGGACCTCTCCGTGCATACAACATTCCAACCCGGATGAGAGGGGCCTAGCTCTGCTGTTCGTCGGACATCCATCCAGCACAACTCCAGTCTCCTGCTAACCTGTGTCCTGAGCTTCACATCAGGAGATCAAGACGGCTGATCCGCTGCACAAGTGTCGCTACATGAGCCATTGTCCGGAAGGCATCACATCGGCCTGGTCGTTGGTGAGATGGCAATCAGCCAACCTTTACAAATCCCTTCTCACGGATTCACTGGGACACTTTGCACAGACATATATACCTTAGGAATACTTTACTGAACCTACTTTGAACACTGTGTGCATAGACACCTTTAGCATCCACTATTTCAAGAAACCTTATCGTTTACTATTACACCTTATTGGATACAGTTAATGAGCTCTTACGTGCCGATGAAGACCCTCAAATCTGCAAAGGCGACATTGCTGAGAATATCTTGTCTTGTGTTAGTCGGAGGAAATCCTTTGCTGAATTGGCACTGTTGTCTAAAATAAAAACACAATAGATGCAGCGCTAAAATGACAAATGAGATCAAAACTGAGAAGTGAATACAAGAAAAAAACAGAGAAAACTAAGGCAGAGTCTCTTTAAGATTCCAGCATAGATAGATCAATGCCAAATATCCATGTGAAAAATAATCATGTGACAACTTATTTAACAAGTGAGATATATAAAAATAGAAATAAAAGTCCCATTAGGTTTCCAGTCCATGAATTAACAAGGAAATAACACCCATCCGAGTAAATACAGGAGAAAAGAGAGCTGTAGAGGATATC
The DNA here is from genome assembly GCA_037952925.1 of Lithobates clamitans. Classification (NCBI taxonomy): domain Eukaryota; kingdom Metazoa; phylum Chordata; class Amphibia; order Anura; family Ranidae; genus Lithobates; species Lithobates clamitans. The sequence goes on from JBBGZY010001482.1 coordinate 685,396, forward strand.
CTTCGTATAACTCCACATCCAAAATGAATAAGGTGGTCTGCTTACCAGATGGCGATGACTGCTATTGCAGCAGTCTCGCCCAGCACAGGGAAATCGGTCTCCCCAGAACCCAGAACACAGTACTGGAACAGCAACTATAAGCAGGAGATTCTTGGAAACCAGTAGATTGTCCCTATGCTTGCAGGGCAAATTTTACTTCTTCTTGAGTCTGTAAGGAAACCGCTATCAACTGCTGAAGACTGCTCATGGAGGAGGTACAGGATACGCCACATTCTATGACAGAACAAGCCGCAAAGTCTACAGTGTGAGGAGGCAACACTTCCCCGGACCATCCACCCTCATACATCAGTGCGACTGCAACGTCAAGATGGTTTTCTCTGTTTTTTTCTTCACTTTTCAGTTTTGATCTCATTTGTCATTTTAGCGCTGCATCTATTGTGTTTTTATTTATGTTTTGAGTTTGATACTAGACTTTCAGCTGCTGGCAACTCTTTTCCATTTTATTTATCACTCACTCAGCAGATCTATTACCTTCTCTTTGTGATAATATCCTTTTTGAACTGTTCTAGTAAATAATATCAGAACATAAAAACACAGAGTTGTCTGACTTATTACTTTAAGGTGGTGCAAGGATGTCAGAACCCAGAATGTCAGGTGGGATGGAATGTTCATCAGGTCATGGCAGTGCAGATGAACAGGTAATTCCTAGCAGTCCCTAAGGGGGTCATGCTACATTAACAATAGAACCTGCCTGGATCAGACTCCCCCTTACATCACGGTCCCCATCAAAGTATCCTTTACATCAGGGTCCCCAGCAGAGTCCCCCATACATTAGAGCCCCTCCTTATAACATGGTCCCCATCAGACTCCCAACCAGAACCCATTTTGCATCAGAGTCCACATCAGAATTCTCCTTACATCAGCATCCTCCTTATGTCATAGTCCACAGCAGAGTTCCCCTCACATCAGGGTCCTCCTTTTATCAAAGTCCACATCAAAGTCCCCTTTACATTAGAGCTCCCATCAGACTGTGCACATCAGCTGTGGGCCAGATAATGTTTTGTAGCCGGCCATATAATTTGGAGACCCCTGATCTATTGTATGCCAAAGCAAAAGAGTAAAAAAGAAATACCTATCTATAGCACATTACACCACTATTCTATAGATGCATGAATTAAATAATAAACAATTACATAATTATACAACAAATGCACTTTACTTAAAGTGTATGTAAACCTTAGGGGCTCTTGCATATGGCTATACATTAGGGCATACGGCTGTACAGAGCAAAATAACCTGTTGTTTTGGCACCGGGGAGGCACAGCTGCAGCATCATTTTGCCCACTGACATGCAATGCAGAATACACTTTGCAAAAGTGTTACATTTTGAAGAAGTGCAAGAATCCCAAATGCATGTGACAACAGTTAAGCTCGTATGGCTGTGTATGATGTATTTTATAATGCATGCCAATAGGCTTGTGCTGGAGCTTTGGCTCCTGGGTGCTCCAACAACAGGTGCATTTTACTCTGTACTGTACAGCCCTATGGCCTAATGTACAGCCGTGTGCAAGAGCCCTAAATCTAGAGTACAAGAGCTGATAGTCAACTCAAATGATCTCCCCTATCCACTGAAGGAGATCTTTCCCCTATGCACTGAAGGAAATCAATACTGGATAATACCAGAAATTTCCAAGCTTAGATACAGCTTTTTTCCATAATCAAGTAAAAAATAATTTTGCCACCAAGTCAATGCATTTTTTTATTTTTTTTTGGGGGGGGGTGGCGGTTGTCAAAACACAATCCATTTATATAATGGACAGGTAACTGAACTTGTAGAAGTAAGGCTGATTTAACCAGATTGATAATGGGACATGGACCTTTGGTTAAAATCAACTTTACTTCCACAACAAGCAGTTTCTATTCCAACATACAATATTAATCAATCGCAAGCCCTGATAAGGGGGGGGGGGGTTGTTTGACCCCCAAAACACATTGAATTCCTTTTTATTTGATTTTGGAATTAAGCTTTATCGCAATGTTGGCATTTCTGGTATGATGATTCAGTCTTGATTAGATTTCTGGCATTGACAATAGGTACTGACAAAACAAAACCATGGATCACCTATATACAACATTTCTTGCTCAATTCACACTGCTGCAACATGGGATCTAACTTGTGTGACCCCAAGTCGCATGACATGTAAAATTCAGTGTTTCCCTATGAGAGCTGTCTTCAAGGGATTGTAAAGTCACAAGGTTTTTTATCTTAATGCAGTCTATGCATTAAGATAAAAAGCCTTATGTGTGCAGAAGCCCTCCTCAACCCCCTAATACTTACCTGAGCCCCATCTCTGTCCAGCGAGGTCCACCAGTGTCTTGGCTGTCGGAGACTCTCTCTCCTGATTGAGTGAGACACAGATGCACCATTGGCTCCTGCTGCTGTCAATCAAAGTCAGCTAGCCAATCAGGAAAGAGAGGGATGGGGCAGGGCCATGGCTGCATGTCTGAATGGACACACAGAGCTGTGACTCGGCTCAGGTGCCCTCATAGCAAGCTGCTTGCTGTGGGGGCACGTGAAAGGAGGGAGGGGCCGGGAGCAAATCCACTGCACACAGCAGGTAAGTATGATACAGTATCTCACAAAAGTGAGTACACCCCTCACATTTTTGTAAATATTTTATTATACCTTATCATGTGACAACACTAAAGAAATGACACTTTGCTACAATGTAAAGTAGTGAGTGTACAGCTTGTATAACAGTGTAAATTTGCTGTCCCCTCAAAATAACTCAACACACAGCCATTAATGTCTAAACCGCTGGCAACAAAAGTGAGTACACCCCTAAGTGAAAATGTCCAAATTGGGCCCAAAGTGTCAATATTTTGTATGGCCACCATTATTTTCCTGCACTGCCTTAACCCTCTTGGGCATGGAGTTCACCAGAGCTTCACAGGTTGGCACTGGAGTCCTTTTCCACTCCTACATGACGACATCACTGAGCTGGTGGATGTTAGAGACCTTGCGCTTCTCCACCTTCTGTTTGAGGATGCCCCACAGATGCTCAATACAATTTAGGTCTGGAGACATGCTTGGCCAGTCCATCACCTATACACTCAGCTTCTTTAGCAAAGCAGTGATCGTCTTGGAGGTGTGTTTGGGGTCGTTATCATGTTGGAATACTGCTCTGCGGCCCAGTCTCTGCAGGGAGGGGATCATGCTCTGCTTCAGGATGTCACAACACATGTTGGCATTCATGGTTCCCTCAATGAACTGTAGCTCCCCAGTGCCGGAAGCACTCATGCAGCCCCAGACCATGACACTCCCATCACTGTGCTTTACTGTAGGCTAGACACACTTGTCTTTGTACTCCTCACCTGGTTCCTGCCACACACGCTTGACACCATCTGAACCAAATACATTTATTTTGGTCTCTTCAGACCACAGGACATGGTTCCAGTAATCCATGTCCTTAGTCTGCTTGTCTTCAGCAAACTGTTTGCGGGCTTTCTTGTGCATCATCTTTAGAAGAAGCTTCCTTCTGGGATGACAGACATGCAGACCAATTTGATGCAGTGTGCAGTGTATGGTCTGAGCACTGACAGACTGACCCCCCCCCACCCCTTCAACCTCTGCAACAATGCTGGAAGCACTTATACATCTATTTCCCAAGACAACCTCTGGATATGACGCTGAGCACGTGCACTCAACTTCTTTAGTTGACCATGGTGAGGCCTGTTCTGAGCGGAACCTGTCCTGGTAAACCGCTGTATGGTCTTGGCCACTGTGCTGCAGCTCAGTTTCAGGGTCTTAGCAATTTTCTTATAGCCTAGGCCATCTTTATGTAGAGCAACAATTCTTTTTTTCAGATCCTCAGAGAGTTCTTGCCATGAGGTACCATGTTGAACTTCCAGTGACCAGTATGAGAGAGTGAGAGCGATAACACCACACGAGTCACATGACACCGGGGAGGGAAAATGGCTAATTTGGCCCAATTTGGACATTTTCACGTAGGGGTGTACTCACTTTTGTTGCCAGCGGTTTAGACAATAATGGCTGTGTGTTGAATTCTTTTGAGGGGACAGCACATTTACACTGTTATACAAGCTGTACACTCGCTACATTGTAGCAAAGTGTCATTTCTTCAGTGTTGTCACATGAATAGATATAACAAAATATTTTCAAAAATGTCAGGGGTGTACTCACTTTTGTGAGATACTGTATGTTTATTTTTTTAATAGAAAAAAAAAGACTACAATCACTTTAACTGATGCTACATAAGACGCTCTGCACTACTTTGGCTTTGGTCCAACTTGGGTTTCAGCTCTTGTACAGGCACCTAAAAAACATGCAAGTTGGATCAAGTTGGATACAACTTTGCCATCGCAGCAGTTTGAACCAAGCCTAAAGCAGAACTAATCCCTAATATTTAACTATTTCCCAAAACATTTAAAGCGGAGTTCCACCCAAATTTTGAACAATATCTGTATGTATTCTCTTCCTTGCCTAGATGCTGACATGCCGTTTTAAAAAAATTAAAATCGCTGTAATTACCTTTTATTTTTCTATTCTTCTTTGCACTTCCTGGTTCTCCTCCCGTGGGAGTAGGCGTGTTTCTAGCCTCTCCCAGACTCCTGGGAGCTAGTCTCAGGCTTCCCAGGATGCCACTGAGCATGTGCGGGAATGAGCGGTGAATGCTGGGAGCACAGCATTCACCACATGCAGGAAATAAATGCTTGTGGGCTTCAAATGCCCACAATGAAGATGGAAACCGCCTACAGTGAATAATATAAGTTATTCTTTCCGACGAAATCTGACACAGACGGACATATTACACACAATATGTGAGTATGTAATGATGAGAAGAAAATTTTGTGAATGAACTCAAAAAAAAAAAAACCATAGATAGGTGGACCCCCGCTTTAAGGCAGGCCACTGGTGATAGCTCATTCCCTAGTGTGTTTATGTTAGTTTTAAGCAAACCTTCCTGCCCTCAAATGGCTTGTGTCATAGCTGATCACATGTGCAGCACCACGAGAACTGCAGATCTAAACAGAGGCTAAAATGTCTCCTTGCTCGGCTCAAAAGGATGGGAGGGTTTAGTTCTAGTTTAGTTTTTTCCTGACCTCCCATAAATAACAACTTCAAGCAAATAGCATCTCTGGGGCTGGGTTTGGCAGGTCCCCCTGGATTAGCTGCCACTTTTGCCCATTTGGTTAAAGAGGCCCTGGGTGTAAAGATTGTCCATATCCATGCTTTAGACTCTTATTGAGGCAGGAAAACATATCCCAGTTCATGAGCTGTACTGTAATTAAAACTTGATTGCTAAGCACTGCAGTTACTGTGTTTATCCCTAGATGTTTTTTTATGAATTAACTGCATGGGAGCGGATGGGTGTTGACCAGAAAGCAGCTGAGCAGTTACAAGAGGAGAAGGTAACCAGAACACACACATCACAGACAGTCGCTGTTCACAGTACAAGAATTGGCTTGTATTCAGAAATGCCTTCAAGGGATGAACAGAGTACACCTCTGACGCCAGTTACTACTGATCATGTCTGTGTTTTTCAAGCGGAATGGCAAGGCTCTGAAAATAGCTGATGTTTTAGCCAAAGGCTGTTCCGCCATCCAGTAACGCAGGTAGAACAAGTGAAGGAGACTCACTGCTGCCCTTATCAGACAATCCTACTGCGCATAAGCAAAAATGAAGTGTAATTTATGTACTCAGCTGACAAAACAATATTGTTGTTTCCCTTTCTAACAATTTTTCAAGCTTATCTGTTTTTCTTATAGTCTTCACAGGGTGTTTTAAATGTAAAGAAAGTTCAGACAGAGTTTGCAGCTGCGGATGTTTATATTGATGAGTAGAGTGCACTACATGAACCCTGAGATATTATTTAAAAAAAGGTGAATAAAATACTCTGTCCTTTTCAGTTATGAATAAATGTAATATCCACTCAGCTTATGTACCGCCAAGTTTTATTTCTCATAAACTCAGAAGAAAATAGTTCAAAATCAATGCCTACTTTAATGTTTAAAATGCTGATTGTTATAAGGAAGTTTAAAAAAAAAAAAGTATTTACATATGGAAATATGTAGTTATTTAGCTGCTTATTGGTTGGAATTTTATTTCCATTCATTTCCTGGTGGCCATAAAGTACTTTGAGCAGTAAAATACCAGAATCACTGCCCTTTGGTGAATGAAGTGTGTATGTGACATATAGGTAAAGTAACCTATATTAAGCTCAAGCAACCAATCATGTGCAAGGGAATAAAAAAAGAGAGATTCTCTTTGATATGATTGGATGGCTTTATATACCATTCTGGACCCACAGCAGTGCTATTTGAACATTTTATAATCCACCATTTAAACAAATATTAAGTACACTATTAACAACTGGACCACTAGAGTTGATCTCAAAGTTGGGATGACATAAGATTCAGAACGAATTCCATGAATCCAGGTATCATGAGTCGAAACCAAATTTTTGGTGTTATTTTGGCAGCTTGGATTCCCAAAGAGCTTCTGAGAGAAAGGGACCAAATTCTGATTGAAAGGCTAATTCTGTGAAAAATTTCCACGGGTTTGGCAACCCCACATTGCCCCTGCCCAGCCTTCTCGAGTTGATAACACTCTTTTGTCGATTTAGTTATCCTCCTCTGCGAACCCCCATGGGACTCCCCTTTCCTATCCCCCTTTCTCTCTGCCCCTTTTTCTCTCCGCCTTTACTTTCCAGCTCCTTCTGCCTTACTACTTCTGTTCACTTTACATGCCCATCTAGTCATGAGGCGTTGTCCTGATTTGGGTGATTGCATTGTTTACATCTTTATTTTATCTTATTTTTACTCTTTATTTTAACTTTGTTTATAATACAAGCCCTTGGTCTAACAGTAGATGGTTTCTGTCTAACCTCACCCAGTCATATGTCTGGAGGCTTCTGTATTGTTCATTTCAATTTTATGGCATGACCACAGTATTGTTTTGCCTATTTACTCTATCATTTCAATTTTGTGAGGCGTTGAGCCTCAAATACATACGTTTTCCTGGCTTGCACATGATTATTATGCATTGTAACAACCTGCTTATTGGTTTTGTTCATCTGACTGAATATTAATAACATCTTTTGTAAAAGAAAGGCTGATTCTGTTCTATATCTCATTCTGCTGTTGGCTGGGCACCTTTAGTTTGTTTGCAAGTGCCCCCTCTCAATCATGGTAACCATGATAGAATTTTTAAAAGGTGTGGCTCAGTTTGTTTTTTGACTCCGTCACCTTTATAGGCAGCGCTTCTAGGAGTTTCTGAAACCATCCTACATAATTTTGCATAATTGGCAGTTCTGTACATACTGTATTGGTGCCTAGTTTGGATTTCCCTTGACTGCAATTGGACTTCTGGTTTTGATGCTTTAAATTTTGAGAGCTCTACAAATGTCTATAAAGTCCAGCTGAACCACAACTGATCCAGCTTTTCAAAAGTTCACTCTCTGTGGATCACTAGAAGCATTTGGAAGTCTACTTTATCAAGCCATCGATTACATTAACATTCATTGATTTAATAAACTATGCTGTCCTACAGAGTATAACCCTGATGAATAAAACATAAAAATGTTTAAAAAGATAAGTTGACCTTCAGAAGTAGACATGTGCATGACGAAAAAATGTGTTTCGTTTCATTTAGATTCGTTAATCTAGTTATTTAGTTTGACCCTCCCAAATGCCCACAATGCAGGAAAAACATTTCTCTCTCTCTCCCTTTCTCTGTCTCTCTCGCCAGCCCTCTAAAAACTAAAACAAAGCCAGCATATGTTTACAGAAGAAGAATTTTATATTAAAAGTATTCATGTATGCCAAGTTGTATTTATGTACTAAGATTCCAATGATTCTACTTTAAAAATCTGGTGGGTTTCAAGAATATGTTTAAAATATTTAATAATTGGTGGAATCTAAAAGTTAGGAATTGTTGAAAGAACATGGCACACAAACCTCTCAAGCTTTCATAAATGGAGAAAAGTAAAAAGTTCATGCTTTAAACCTTTTAAAATAGTTATTATATGTGGCATGAGGGGGGGGGGGGGAGAGAAAGAGGGATTGTCTGCACCTCTTACACGCATCTTTGTAAAAAGCAACCTAGTAAAGATTAATCAGTGTCCGCCACTTCCTCCATGTCATGTAATCTTCTCTGTAGCTTCACCAACTAGTCACTGTGAGGTATGATCACAAGAGGCAGATAAAGTAGAAATAATCTTGCTCAACAACATCAAACAGAAGCTAGTTGTAAATCAACAAGCGTTCAGGTGAGAGGGGACACCAGAAGAGTTCATTCTTTATTCTTCACTGACTAAACTTATAAAACATAAACTGTCTACAATGTGGAGAAGTGACCTACAAACACCTTACTATGCACAACAATCACCTAACTGATTATTACTAGCAACAATGCGCTGAAAGGTGCGTGAAAAAAGAGAATCTTTCTCAGGAGTGTTTATGGCGAACTAATGAGACATTCTGTCTGTAGTTACCTCTGCCACTCATTGAAATATGTAGCTTTGAATTCTACAACTAGTCTGGCTTCCTTTCATGTTTTATGAGCCGAAAGGAGAAGACACGCTGAAGGTCATTCCAGGAATAGAAGCTAATATGTGGTCATATTTTCTTTATTTGTTTTTCCATCGACAAATATGAAATGCCCAGCTTAACAGTTTTTTCTACTGTCTGTATTTGGCTTCTTCTTCAAAGGCTAGGATGCATGACAATGTGTGCCAAGGCAGTGGACACTTGAAGTAAGGGGACCCAACCACATTTGGTGCTCTTCTTTATTTATCAGCTGTGTGTGCATATTACATACTGATTATAAAAAAAAAAGTATTTATTTTTCCTTGTTATAGATTGTTATATTTTATTTATAAACTCATTTCTAGTTTTGGTTTCAAAGTGGAATGACTAAATACTCCCCTGTGGAAAGGTTATACCCATTTCTTCTACTTGAGTACAATAGGAAGTTATAGGAAATCTCCCTAAAATTAAAGGAAATTCAAAGTATCATTATTTGGAAGTGAAGTTGTCCTCTAAATGTTACCATCAGTCCTTTAGTGGCAGCCACCCACAGAAATAATTGCCTTCAGTCTTACTCCTGAGTTCTTTACTGTGCAGAAATGCACAGCACTGCATACCTTTCCAGGAAGACTTCCCATTTGAATACAGGTTCTATGGCACTAAGCCCATTTATACCTATGGCTGAAGTCATACTCGTTCGGATTGCTAGGGACACCATGAATATAGACCAACACACAATATATGGAAGAAAGTAAAACTTTAACCCTGTTATGAACAAATAGCATTTAAAGGACTGTTTGGGATGGTAAAATGCTTTTGTATGAGACATGAGGTGTCCCATGGCTTCTAGTTATGCCTTTGGTCAACGAAAATGAGAGAATATCTGCATTTAAGTAAAAAAAGAAAAAAAGAAAAGATGTGCTGGTAATGTTCATGTCCCCAAAGCCTAAAGCAATATTTAAAGAAATTGAAAGAAATATATGATAGATATGGGCTTTTAGTTATGTAAGCAGCAATGAAGAGGACCTCAGGGAGCAGTTTTTCTAGTAAAGGTATTTCAACCCTTCCATTACTGTTTAGTTATCCAACCCAACAAAGCGTTTAACTTAGTTATACAATATAGAAAAAAAAAAACTCATTCATAATTAGGGTCGATATACTAAAGATTAACCATCATGATAAAAACTTTATCCAACTATCACATCCCGTGCCAGTCCAAGTGGCACTTGCATTCTACATGCTACTACACCTACTTTTCTCTATAGGCCCTCTTAGAACCTCTTTTCTCTATAGGCCCTCTTAGAACCTCTTTTCTCTATAGGCTCTCATAGGACCTCTCCTGCACAAGCCGTCTTAGTTGTACGACAGCAGTTTTTTAAGACACTTTAGCAGGCGTGCGCATCCGCAGCATGTCCCTGGAGCCGATGCGAGTGCCCGGTGGGCACAATGCCTGCCAGGCACGCACGATCTCTCATGACAGAGCGAGAACCGGGATCTGTGTGTATAAACACACAAATCCCGGTTATCTCAGGGGAGAGGAGACAGATTGTATGTTCCTACTAAGTCTCCTCCCCTTGTCAGTCCTACCCCCCCCCCCCACAGTTAGAACATACCTAGGGAACACAATTAAGCCCTTGATCACCCCCTAGTGTTAACCCCTTCCCTGTCAATGACATTTATACAGTAATCAGTGGCTATTTTTAGCTCTGATCGCTGTATAAATGTCACTGGTCCCAAAAAAGTGTCAAAAGTGTCACGATAAAAATCGCTGATCACCGCCATTACTAGTAAAAAATAATAATAAATATGCCATAAATCTATCCCCTATCTATCCCCTATTTTGTAGACACTATAACTTTTGTGCAAACCAATCCATTTACGCTTATTGCAATTTTTTAACCAAAAATATGTAGAAGAATACATATCGGCCTAAACTGATGAAGAAATTTGTTTTTGATTTTTTAATTTGGGATATGTATTATAGCAAAAAGTACAAAATATTGTGTTTTTTTTTCAAAATTGTCGCTCTTTTTTTGTTTAAAAAATAAAAACCGCAGAGATGACCAAATACCACCCAAAGAAATCTCTATTTGTGTGGAAAAAAGACATCAATTTTGTTTGGTTACAAGGTCGCACGATCGCACAATTGTCAGTTAAAGCGATGCAGTGCCGTGTCGCAAAAAATGGCCTGGTCAGGAAGGGGGCAAATCCTTCAGGGGCTGAAGTGGTTAATGACAAAAGGTTGCACATATGCAGTACTATGCAGCTCACAGGCTCCATACAGGATGGAAGGAGTTCCTACCCAGTGTGACCTGCAGTTTTTAGATGAAGTTAACTGCTGATCTTATGTCTACAGTGAGGATTGTAGATAGCGAGGATGTGTGGGAAGTAATGCTCAAAGTGTATGTACAGTAAGTAGACTCATCCATCTATGAATAAATCATAAAAACACCTATTGGCGCACAATGCAAGTACTTTGCTCAGGTCTGCAGTTCTCAAAAATATACAACTGTTAAAAATTACAAGTCTATAAAAATTACAAGTCCATAAATGTCCATGGGAAATCCATAGAAATTATTGCTATAGTGGCAGCTCAGTGTAGAAGCAAGAAGCAGCTCTGAGAGACAACTGGGAAGAGAACACAAGCACCTACTAAGTGTAGCATTTCGTGTATTTTAATAGAGGTAAAAGGAGTATTACTCACAAAAGTGTTAAAATCAAAGAGCACATAGCACTGCAGGGGTGCCGGACTGGGGTGTGTAGCTGGGTTCCCGTGATCCGGTTTTAATAGAGGTAAGAGGAGTATTACTCACAAAAGTGTTAAAATCAAAGAGCACATAGCACTGTCCCAGGGGTGCCCAACTGAGGTGTGTAGCTTGGTTCCCGTGATCCGGTGGGAACCCACCGGCGATACTGATCGCGGGAACCAAGCTACACACCCCAGTCGGACACCCCTGGGACAGTGCTATGTGCTCTTTGATTTTAACACTCTTGTGAGTGATACTCCTTTTACCGCTATTAAAATACACTAAATGCTACACTTAGTAGGCACTTGTGTTCTCTTCCCAGTCATCCTTAAAGCATTAACATGTATGGTAAACACAAAAAAAGGCTGAAACAGTGAAAGGTACATTTTTTTAGCCATTAATTATTATAGGATTTAAAAAGAAAAACTAAACAAAATCAGACATAAGTAAACAGCACTGGAAAATGGACAGAAGTTATTAAAAAATACATAAAAATAAAGGCAAACAAGCATTTCTATGTTCATGATGTAATGTGCATGCTACTGTGCAATTCATTTCTGGCTCCTCTGCCATACAGTCACTTATGGCTATGATTCACTTTCATTGCTGGAGCACATGAGAGGCAAAAGGAAGGGCATCTGTTTAGTTTGTAGTATGTAGTCAAATATTAACATTCATTATGGTACATGCACTTAATAATGAAACCTTCAATCTAATTGGTTGTTATGGGGATTCAGTTGCTTTTCCTCTGTTCCTTCTTTAAATAACACATGTATTATATCTAGGAAAACAAAATGATTACCGTGTTTGTATCTGATCTAATTAACAAGTTCAGGAAACATCTATTAAATTCTATCTCTTTGTTTGCTGTGGCCAAATTGACATTTTCTTTGCTGGGGGCTGAATGTGAGGTTTACACTGACACACAACACAATGCATAAGAGAAATAAAACAAAAAGTAAAGCAAACAACTGAGTGAAGTACCATGCCGCAGAAAGCGGTTTTCCAGCACTTTGCTGATGGCAATTCTTTGTTCTCTCAGCACAGCACTTTCCCAGATTATACTTTAATTATCCTGCACTTTCTGCAAAGAAGATATCTTGTTGGCTCAAAGCCAGAGTTAGCTGAGATTCCTCTTGTCACTACAGTGTCTAACAGCATGTACAGAACAATATCCCAATTAGATCTTTAAGTGCTGGAAACATGATATTGCAGACCGTTCTCGCTCTGACTTGGAATTTTTTGAAATTCAAAGCCAAGGTGGAAGCTGAAATCCCATTTGTTAGCTGCCACTGGGTATAATGCGCCAGTAAACAAGCAAAGCTATCAATACTTTGACCACTTATCCGGCAGATTGGGTCAGATGGCATCAAATGGTGTAAACAATTGACCACTGACTGTCATCTTGGCTGCTCAAAAGCCACCATAATATCATACATTTCTATGTGATCCTGATTTGTAGACATCCTCAACTCCTGTGTTATTTTTGAGTAGTTGTATCTATGCCAGATCTCTTTGCATTGGGTATCTGTAGAGGCCTTTGTAGATACCTTTCTGTAAGATAAATGCTGACAGGTTTTACAGCATGCTAATGAGTGTTCTACTGGAAAATACAGTATACCATAGAAAGCTGAATCTGCCCATGTATGTGTTCACATTATTATTTTCATGATCTTTTACTTATCCTTAGGTTTGTCTGAACTGTGCAGATTTTTCAATATTTTTGTTTCTACAAATTTGTTAAATATTGGGAAGTAAAGATCTGTCCTAGGTCACGCTAACCTTAAAACATGGACAGCTTTACTAATGTGACAGAGAAAAAACTCTGACTGGACAAGTAAAAAATGATAAAAAACATGATTGTTGGCATTTAAAAAATAAAAATTTTTTAATGTGTTTTTTCTTTCCAGCGTAAGAAGAGACATAAGGACAGCAACTGATCCTGGCCTGAAGGCAGGATAGGATCACAACTGAGATTCCATGAGTGGACTCTAATGCCGTTCTACCTTTCTATGTGATTTTAGAGGCTTTAACTGTAAAGCCTTGTACACACAATGAGAGTATCAGACGAATGATTGTCCATTTTTTTTACATACCAAATATCAAGGTTACTCAACTTATGAAAACTCTCGTAGGACAGAATACAACTTCTGAAGTGATGTAATGTATTGTATTGTAATGTATTCTTTTTTTTTCTGAGCATGCTTAGTCTTGCTCTTCCGAATTTTTTCAGATGAAAACTGTACTGATTAGACTAAAACCATACATTCTTGTATGAGAAAAATTTTCATGTTTGTCCTGTTGGATCTTTTCAGATGAACTGTCATGATTGGCTCTCGAAAGCTCTGTACTAACCATCAGATTATTGTACAAAAGCACACAAAAGCGGTATTTTTCATCTGATTGTCTGATGGTGTGTACTAGGCTTAAGATAGAATTAAAGCCCAACTCCAGCAAAAACCATTTTGTTTTGTTTTGAATGGAGCAAGGAAGGATTTGAATCTCTGTCAGGACTCCATTGCACTTTCTGCCCATATTGAGGAGATTTGCCTTCACTTTTTTTAGGAAATGAAGTGATTGAAAATGTCTCTAATGGGGAAACAAACAAGAAACACTTTTTTAGAAGAAAGGGGAAAGGTTTCAACTTTGGATAATGTTTTCATTGCTGTCCATGCCTTCCTGTCCCGAAGACTCCTACTCCTGTCCTTGTATTAGCTGAACCAAAAGTGAGTCAAAGGAGTTAATTTACTAAAGGCAAATAGACTGTGCACTTTGCAAAGTGCAGTTGCTCCAGAGCTTGGTAAATGAGCAGAAGCTCTGCTGACTTCCATTATCCAATCATTTTCCTTGCACGATTGTTTTTTGTTTCAAAGTGAAGCTTTACCTTATTTATGAAGCCCCGGAGCAACTGCATTTTGCAACGTGCACAGAAGTCTATTTGCCCTTAGTAAATGAGCGCCTAAACCTCTCTATTCGGGTCAAAAGGCAGAAATAGAAACCTGCAAACTTTCCCAATCTATCCAAAACTAAAAACTAAAATTTTGGCCAAAGGTGGGCTTTAAAAACCACTTGCCGACCACGCTATATCTGAACGATGGCTACAGTGCGGCCGTCCAGTTATGGGAGGGCATCTATTGACGTCCTCCCAGAACCATGTCCCCTGCGTGCGCGCTGCGGTGCAAACCTGGCGCGCTCTATGATCGCTGTGTCCTTTGGATACAGCTGATCACAGATTAGGGTAAAGAGCCAATCACAGTGGCTCTTTACCACATGATAAGCTGTGTCCAATCACAGCTGATCACAATGTAAACGCACTTGCCGGTTATTGGAATTCCTTTCCTCACGCTGTCACAGAGTGAGCTGGTAACTGACAAGTGTGAAAGAGGACATCTACACTGATAATCAGGGCACCGATCATCAGTGCATCCCCAACAGTGTCCAACAGTGCTGCCTATCAGTGCTGCCAATCAGTGCTTCCTCATCAGTGCCGTCGATCAATGCCCATTAGTGGCACCTATCAGTGCCCATCAGTTCCACCTATCAGTGCCCATCAGTGCTGCCTATTAGTGCCCATCAGTGCCACCTATCAGTGCCCAACTGTGCTTCATGTCAGTGACTCCTCATCAGTACCCACCAGTGCTGCCACATCAGTGCCCATTAGTGCAGCCCATCAGTGCTGCCTATCAGTGCCTATCAGTGCAGCCTCATCAGTGCAGCCTATCGGTGCTGCCTATTAGTGCCCATCAGTGTAGCCTCATCAGTGCAGCCTATCGGTGCTGCCTATCAGTCCCCATCAGTGCCGCCTCATCAGTGCAGCCTATCAGTGCTGCCTATTAGTGCCCATCAATGCAGCCTCATCAGTGCAGCCAATCGGTGCTGCCTATTAGTGCCCATGAGTGCAGCCTCATCAGCCCACACCAGTGAAGGAGAAAAATTGCCCGTTTGCAAAATTATATAACAGAAACTAAAAAAAACATTTTTTTTTCGAAATTTTTGGTCTTTTTTAATTTTTTAAGCAAAAAATAAAAGGAACCAGAATAGATGAAATACAAACAAAAGTAAGCTCTATTTGTGTGAAAAAAATGATACAAATTTCATATAAATACAGTGACCACCCAATAGGCAAGTGTTTAAATCAATGATGTCTCATCTACAAAGTTTTACAAAGCTGAAAAGATATTCTAACCATAAAAGTTACAGTTGTTTTTAGTCATAATGGCCATTGCATTGGCTGTAATTTTTTTTCTTCATATGTGCAGCCAGTCCTTCATTTAGTCAGTGTCATCCATGCCATTAATCACCATATGTCAAGGCTGTAATTCGATCTTTACTTGTTCTATTTAGTAAGGCATTACAAAGCTTAGTAACTCAGATTTACTTTTGTGTAGGCAGGTAAGGTAAAATTTGACTTGCAACTAGTAGTTAGAATGCACTGCCACGGTTTGCACATAATCAGGGCTCTTCAAACTAAATAAGTGTCAGTTCACAGACTAGAACTCTTTGTCCTGTCTTAGCTGCTTCCCATAATCCTGACAGAAATAGGAAAGGTTGTGGTAAAACAGCTAGAATGACTGTAGTAAGGGGTTGTATTAATGCCTTCTATTTGCCATTTGTTAATTTTAGTAGCCAATGTAGGATCTCTTAAATTTCTGAGTTTGTCAGCAGCTGGGTCGACAACCACAATAAACATATTGTCATGCAAATTTTAGGAATACTTTGCTTTTAACATCCAATGATGAGTAGAAAGGGGAATAAGGACTGACAGGATGCCAAGAAATGGACAAATAGATGTCTGTCTCTTCCAGTAGGCAGCTGTCCATTAACTGCACATCTTTAGCTATACCCAGCTACTGTCTGGGCATAGCTGCCTGCATGTAGGTATATTTTTTGGGTTCTTATCCCCTTTATTTATTTTGCTACCCTTTAGGTAGCGCCACTTACCCCACCTTTCATTTATTCGCAAAAGTTATAGCGTCTACAAAATACGGGATAGATTTATGGCATTTTTATTAATAATTTTTTTTTTACTAGTAATGGCGGCGATCAGCGTTTTTTGTCCTGACTGCGACATTATGGCAGACACATCGGACACTTTTGGCGCTATTTTGGGACCATTCAAATTTATACAGCGATCAGTGCAAATAAAAATGCACTGATTACTATATAAATGTGACTGGCAGTGAAGGGGTTAACCAGGAGGGGGCGCTGCAGGGGGTAAGTGTGTCCTAGGGAGTGATTCTAACTGTGGGGGGGATGGGCTATGTGTGACACGACACTGATCACCTCTCCCGATTACAGGGAGCGGTGATCAGTGTCCTGTCACTAGGCAGAACGGGGAAATGCTTGTTTACATTAGCATTTCCCCATTCTTTCTCTCCGTGAGACGATCACGGGTATCCCTGCGGACATCATCGAGTCTGCGGGACCTGCGGTCGGACTCACAGAGCTCGCAGGCGGGCACACGCCCCGCTATCCAGGACTCGCAAGATCATGTACAATAATGTGATTTCACGCAGCGGAGCCAACCTGCAGCAGTAAAACTGCGGCGGCTGGTCCGCAAGCGGTTAAAGAGATTTCCTCTCAATTCCTTGGCTGCTTCTCCAGAAAGTGAAAGGAAAACTCCTCAATGGCACACAGACAGCAAAAAATACATTTCTCTACTCTATCCAAAATTTTTGGCTATACAGACACTGTAAGAAAAGCATTCTTGTCCTGGAGAACATTAAGTAAGACCAATCTGGGATTCTCCATTTCTTCCCTTAGCTCAGTGGTTCTTAACCTTTCTAGTGTCGAGACCCCTTGATAAAATTTCACAAGTTGTGAGGACCCCTAACAGTAAAATTATTTTTGTAGCATGGGTTGTCAGCACCCAAGGCAAGACAAGTAATTTGCACCCCTAACCCACGGACATTTAGCGCTCTCTGAGTCCCTTCCACTCGTACAGTATTTACCCCTTATGGTACATTTTAGGATGCACCACTCTTTCTCTTTGTTTTCCTTTTGTTCCCTTTTATCTCTTCTAACCTAATTTCTTGGGTTTTTTCCCCATCCCTCTCTATATCCATCTTTCTTGTTCTTTCTCTTATTCTTTCTTTCCCTTTTTATTTGTTCCTCCCCCTCTTTTCCTCTCCCTTCCATGTATTCTCTATTTTCATTCCTTCTCATACTCCTTGCTGGGAGGTGGGGGGAGAATGGGATGAGTGGCAGTGCTGGTGGGAGTTCGGATTAGTGGAAATGCTGGGGGGAGTTCTGATCAGCCAACTTGGGTGCTCCTGATCAAGGTCACCTGCTGATCTTAGAACTATAGTGGGGACATTTTTAATGGCAACTACAATCACAGGTAGTGTTACTCACTGCGTCTCCGCCTTCACTGTGTCTCTGACTTTGTGGTGTCCTGTAGCAGGGACACCTATGCCGAAATCAGGGGATAGGGTCTCCTCCAGCCCGTCCCACATCACATTCCTCACCAGTCAGCTGACCTTTAGTCTCTGCCCCCAGGACTGAGGTGCGGGATTCAGGAAGAGCCCAGGATTTGGTAACCCCTGGCAAATCATCATTTGACCCCCGAAGGGGTCCTGACCCCCAGGTTGAGAACCACTGCCTTAGCTGAACAGCAGACAGAGCTTTTCTTGCATGACTCCATCCTACAAACAGACAACAGAACAATTAGGCCAATCCGGCGATAGTGTTGATTTCCTAAAGGCAAATTCACATGGCGAGGAAACTTTCTCTTACCTTAGTGAATGAGGTGAACTTCTGCTGATATCCATCATCCATTCATGTGAAAACAAAGTAAAAATACTCTTGCCAAGCGAACAGCCTATTTGCCTATTAGTAAATGAATGCCCAGCTCTCCTTTCAACTATCAATGTCCTAGATGTAGCACCTCATCATCATCCTCAAGCAGTGGTTGGCTGGAAACGATTGGCTCTAGAGATTTGCCCATGCAACAATCTCCCCATACATTTCTTAGGTTTGTAAAACATCAGAAGCTTCAGCATACAAGCACCAAGCACTGCATTGTTTTATATATACAACCAGCTAAAGTCTGATAAGGCGTTTACATAGGAAATTGTTTAAATTTAACAGGGGGAGAATTACAAGTAATTACATATAACAATATAACATTGTTTAGGAAACTGATTTCACTTAATATATAGACAAAAATAATTTTTGAATATGATATGATATTTGGGACCATTGCTGATTGTAATTGAGTATATTCTTTTGTGCTTCATATATCCTCGAAAGTCATTTTTACTACTTATCAATTTTCTAAAAGAAGACCGCGTAAGTCAGCACAAGGAGAGACAGGAGGCAACACAGCAATGAAGCAGACACTCAGCACCATGTCTCCTTGTAGACACTATTTCTTTCTTGTCAGTTAGTCTGTCAGTATCCTAAAGCTATAACACAACCTGTTTAATAAAGGTAGTGATTTTCCAGTAAAATAATGACACAAACTAGATTACTAAATAGAATACATTGCTCCAATCACATGATACATTGCCTCAACATCATTGAATCAATGATTCAGTCCTAAGAAGACTGTTGCTTCTCTAAAAACATTATCAATTTAACCCCAACTTGACAGAGGGTAAAACAAATCTTAATGCCTAAACAGAGTATTTTTTGCTAGAAAATCACTTAGATATTTTTTTTTTAGCAGAGACCCTAGTGTGGTGGATGTTTTGAAACACAGCTGAGCAGTTTGGAGTCACCTTCACTTTTTTGGACTTTCTTCATTGTTTTTCACAATTTATTGGGACTATCAGTACACATTTTTTGGACTTTGTATTTTTCTTTTCAGTATTTATAGATTTGTTTTGGATATATATATATTTGTATACCACTTTCACAGGGTGCTTTATATATATATATATATATATATATATATATATATATATATATATATATATATATATATATATATATTCTTTTTTGTTTGCAGTTCACTATCTCATACATATATAATTTTTGAGCATTAGGGATTACTATTAATGTTTTTTCTCCATTTTATTCACTTGAGTGTATCATCCAGTATACGTCTATATTCAGTTCACTGGTTGTATAGGAGTGTCTGGCATTTCTCCACTACCTGGGGATCAGCGCCACTATTCATCCTTAATTTTCCCTTGGTGAATTTGGTTTTTAAAGTACAGTACTTAAAGATCTCCATAGGCGACGCTTTAGAAAATTTCTACAGGTTACCAGTTTAAAATTACAGAGGAGGTCTTGTGCTAGAATTATTGCTCTTGTTCTAACGATCACGACGATACCTCACATGTGTGGTTTGAACACTGTTTACATTTACTTAGCTATAAGACTCCAAATCCCTCCTTTGCACTTAAAAGCATTCAAAATGCCAAGTTTGGCTGTTTTGAATACTGTCACTTTTTTTAAATTTCGTACCTTTAAGTCTTCTGTAAACCGGAAGTAATATCATGACATCGCTTCTGGGTTACTAGATCCGAGACCCGATCAAAGCCGATTCCGGCTCAGTTCGGGTCTTCAGCCAGCTGGGGGACGTGCTCATGCTGGTACAACCCCTTCAAACCGAGGCTGCATATTTGCATACGGTCAGCATGATGGGGTTAACCTTGAACCTATCCCTGACTCTGACCTAGACCAAACCATGATCTAGCTTTTTTTTCTTCATGGTTTAAATTTACAATGTATCTTTTTCTCCGTTCAAGAGGAGAAAAACACAAGGGTCGGCTGAACCACCATAATAGCCGATTAGAGGCTATCATAGCGATCAGATGATCACTGGGCCTGCTGATCATTAGAACGAGATCCAGGGCTCTCTGCGAAAGCCCGGTCTCCATGCTGGAAGCATGCTTGCCAGCAAAATACACAGGTAGGCACACAGGATTAAGACCCACTTCCATTAGGTCACATATATGCATACATTCTGAGGGAAGGGGCTAAAGTGTATGTAAACTCTAACAATGCATTTCTTTTTTTTTTCAAACTTGTTTTTTTTGTAAGTTTTTCAAAGTACAAAGTACAGAGTTAAACAGTAGATCATCAAATGAGCAATCAATTGAGGAACAAGTTATTGTGTCAACAAAGGGTGTACATAGGTCAATGAAATACATTTGAGAATATCGAGAGTGAATTTAGTGAATATAAGCATTGATTGGTAGTGTGCTATGAGTGACAGAGGCGTAGTCAGAAAGGTGGCATATTGGGTATGGATAAGGTGTGGGGATTTCAAGGATGTGGCAGTACATTCATGAGATAGGTAGGCATTTAGGGTGTTTGAGCCAAAGATCCCAGTGATTTTGGAAAGCAGGAATTCGTAGGTGGGCTTTGGCATACATATATTCCATCAAACAGTGGTTGTTCAAAATAGCTATGAGTTCAGAGCTAGAAGGTGGGTGAGGGGCTTTCCAAATTCTGGCAATAGCTAGGTGAGTAGCTATGAATATGTGGGAGATGACTGTGTAGGAGGATCGGGGCCATGTATCCATATCCAGACCCAATAGTACCATTTGTGGTGTGAGGGATACAGGGGTCGGTAGAATGGAAAAGAGGAACTTAGAGAGCATAGTCCAGAATATAGTAATGGTTGGGCAGTTCCACCAAATATGTAAGGAAGTTCCTGGGTTCCCGCAATTTCTCCAACAAAGATTTGTGGAAGATGGGTAGATGCGGGCGATTTTAGCTGGGGTGAGGTACCAGCTGTGATATAACTTTTGGACATCTTCCCAGTGCAGTATAAATCTTATGATTTTTAAGGGTGTATGGAGCGAGCAGTACCATTGTTGGGGGGTGTAGGAGCATTGTAGTAGTTCCCATTGCAGCATCGTTTGGGTCTTTGAGTTGTGGCAAGTATTGGTAAGGAGTTTGTAGATATATGAAATTCCACATTGATGAGGGGTGTTT
Source organism: Lithobates clamitans (assembly GCA_037952925.1). Taxonomy (NCBI): domain Eukaryota; kingdom Metazoa; phylum Chordata; class Amphibia; order Anura; family Ranidae; genus Lithobates; species Lithobates clamitans. The sequence continues at coordinate 706,584 of JBBGZY010001482.1, forward strand.
TGGTTAAAGAACTTTATTATGTGCCAGAATGTTCGGGTTTCCGACCATTTTACTTTAGATAGGACTGAGTGGATCCTGAGGTATTTAAAGAAGTCTTTAGATACAATGTGCCGGGTAGATTGTAGCTGCTGAAATTGCATGAGCGTGGAGCCCTTATATAAGTTTCCATTAGTAGAAATGCCGGCTGTGGACCATTCTGAGACGGTGATGTCAGGTGTAAGAACATGCAGTACCTCCAAAGGTATGTTTGAGAGAAAACAGTGTGGGATGCCTTTAGTGCTTTGAAGAGTGTGTTTCCATGCCATAATGGTAGCATTAACGGTGTCGAGGCATGTGCGAGTCCCTTGGTATTGTAGAAGGAGTTCACTGAGGATCTGTTTGGGATGGGAGTCCAGTGCTGTTTTTTCTATCTGGAAGCAGGTGGTTTGTTGTATGGGGTTCCACCAGATCTTGGCTAGAACGTCTGTTGCACCCATCCCTCCAGAGGAGACGGGTGTGCATAGGGTGTTGCATTTAAGACGGGGGTGTTTACCGCCCCTGATGAAGGTGGTTATGATGGATTGGAGTTTCAGCAGTTGTTTTTGAAGAAAGGGTATAGGTATAGATATAAGTATATAAGACATGTGGAAGCAGGTACATTTTGGCGAGGGCAATTTTACCTGCCCATTTGGCTTGAGTGTGCTGAAAATCTTGCACTGCTTTCTGAAGTTTTGATACAAGATTATTGAAGTTGAGAGACAGTAGTCGGGAGGAGTTTAGAGTTAGGGGTCCACGAGAAGGACGAGTGAGCAGCTGTCATTTTTGGTGTGTTATGCCTAGCATGCTAGGAAAAGTTAATTTTATATAGGGAGGCTTTACTAAATAAGTCTAAAATATAATGGAGTTCGGGAAGTGATTTAAGAGGGTCAGTCAGAGATACAATGACATTGTCCGCATAAAGGCCTATTTTTTGCGTGTTGTCACCAATTGTGATGCCTTATATGAGTGGATTGTCTCGAACAGCTTGGGCTAGGGGTTCCATAACAAGGGAAAATATCAAGGGTGAGAGTGGACACCCTTGATGCGTCCCATTAGAGATGCAGAAGGGGTCTGAAAGTAGACCTGAGGTCATGAACCTAGCACTAGGAGATGAGTAAAGGGAGAATATGACTTGCAGAATGGTCCCAGTGAAGCCAAATTTCTGCAGGACAGCTTTCAAATAGGACCAGTCCACTCTATCAAATGCCTTCTCTGCATCAAGAGAAATGAGCAGAAAAGGCATTTGGTGATGCTCCGTCCATTGTAGCAGATCAATAAATCTATGGGTGCCGTCTGATGCTTGTCTGCCAATTGGTCCATGTGTACTAGTTGTGGGATAATATTCGAAGGTCGTATGGCTAGGAGTTTGGCATATAGTTTAGTATCAGTATTCAGTAGGGAGATGGGCCTGTAGCTGGTGGGATCATCAGGTAGTTTACCTGGTTTTGGTATGGTAGCAATAGTGGCTTGTAGAGATTCTGCTGGAATGGAGCCTGTATTGTCTGGAATATGGATTATTGCATAATTACTTTTGGTACAATGGGGAATACTATGGGGAATACTATCTACAGAGGACCAGTGTAGCTATGGGGCTCGGTTTGCTCCCAGTGTAGCCAATTTATTTTTGGCACACTGGGAGTCAAAGGTGGTCTTTGAACATAGACCTGAAGAGCTAATTAGCTACCATAGATTTATAGATGACCTGTTTATGATATGGAAAGGAGATGAAGCCAGTCTCCTCTTCTTCATGAACGGGTTAAATCTAAACAATAAAAATATATTATCCCCATTGAAAACGTCACCTTATGACGAAACGCGTCTGGGAGGTATGTGCTGACGTCACCACGTCGCCCCATTGAGGACGGGAGTTTGTTCGTTAGCCGGCCGGCATTGCTTTTATGCTTTTTTACATTGTAAGTGTCATTTCATTTTTAAATAAACAAGTTTAAACGGTATCACACTATTCTGCCAATATCTTTTATATCATGTGTATCACGCAGCCTTTGACATGTCTGTTATGATGGATCTACATCGCTCCACGCAAGGAGGCCGTTTCCTTTGGCTGTGTCAGTTTGCTCACTTAAAGTTTGGTATCTGGTAAGCAGGATCTTTATGTGGTTTGCTGCACTCTTTTACCATTACCATTCGGTTGACAATTATATACCCACATATGTTATATAACATCTGGTAAGCAGACTATTTGTATGGTGCTGGTACTATATTCATTTTCTTATTAGAAGACTACCCACTACCTGCATGATTTGCACGTCACTCACATAGAGGCCCTATGTGTGTTAATAGGCACTGGGTGTTTTTTATAATTCCTTCACTGTGGGAGTGCCATGTTTTATCTTTTTTTTTTTTATGCATTTTTTTGTCAGTATTACGCTATGTTGCTTTAAAATTTTTTGGGTTGAATTTTTGTGAATCCACGTCTATCTCACGAGAGAAAATTGTCAAAAATCCACCGAGATTGGTTCCCTAAAGGCCCAGGCTGGGTTTAAGCCACCTGCTTGATTTGGCTTACTATCTGGTAAGCATTCTATTTATCAGTTGGGATTTTTATTTTTCTTCACTTGAACATTCACTATCATCAATTGGACAATTGAGGATTTTCGATTTCTTTAACATCAAGGAACTTATTTATATACCATATTTATCGGTGTATAACACGCGCCGGCGTATAACACGCACCCCAAGTTTAGGAGGGAAGTTTAAGGAAAATAACTTACATTAAAATGCCCATCAATGCAGCCTTATCTGTTCATCTGCAGCCTTTTCAGTGTCAGTGCAGTTGCCCCAGTGCAGTCTTGTCAGTGCAGCCTTGTCAGTGCAGCCTTGTCAGTGCAGCCTTGTCAGTGCAGCCTTGTCAGTGGAGCCTTGTCAGTGGAGCCTTGTCAGTGCAGCTTTGCCCCAGTGCAGCCTTGCCCCAGTGCAGCCTTGCCCCAGTGCAGCTTTGTTAGTGCAGCTTTGGCAGTGCAGGTTAGCCCGTGCAGCTTTGCCCCAGTCCAGCCATGTCAGTGCAGCTTTGTGATAGATTAGATTCAAATATGGCGCCGAGACTGCAGGGATTCGTTGGAGCCGAGATACACATACCCGAGTGTTCTCGGCTTTTGTCTGCACCGCCGTCACGCCCAATCCTGCCCCTGGACCTGTGTTATGTCCATCATAGGGCGGGACTGGGCGTGACTGTGAGCGGCGCCGAAAAAAGACGAGAACACTCGTGTATGTGTATCTCGGCTTTGATGAATCCCTGCAGTCTCTGCGCCATATTTGAATCTACCCACGGCTGTGTATGTCGGCGGCAATTGCCAAGATCGCTCCGATAACACAAAATTGGCGGGGATCGGCCTATAACACGCACCCACGATTTTCCCCTGATTTTCAGGGGAAAAAAGTGCGTGTTATATGCCGATAAATACGGTATTTATTTTCATATATACAGTGGGGATCGAAAGTTTGGGCACCCCAGGTAAAAATGTGTATTAATGTGCATAACGAAGCCAAGGAAAGATGGAAAAATCTCCAAATGGCATCAAATTACAGATTAGACATTCTTATAATATGTCAAAAAAAGTTAGATTTTATTTCCATCATTTACACTTTCAAAATTACAGAAAACAAAAAAATGGCGTCTGCAAAAGTTTGGGCACCCTGCAGAATTTATAGCATGCACTGCCCCCTTTGCAAAGCTGAGACCTGCTAGTGTCATGGATTGTTCTCAATCATCATCTGGGAAGACCAGGTGATGTCAATCTCAAAGGTTTTAAATGGCCAGACTCATCTGACCTTGCCCCAACAATCAGCACCATGGGTCCTTCTAAGCTTCAATATCCTCTGTTCGGAATGTAATTAAGAAATGGCAGTCATCAGGAACAGTGGAAGTTAAAGCAAGATCTGGAAGACCAAGAAAAATATCAGACAGAACAGCTCGCAGGATTGTGAGAAAAGCAATTCAAAACCCACGTTTGACTGCACAATCCCTCCAGAAAGATCTGGCAGACACTGGAGTTGTGGTACACTATTCCACTATAAAGAGATACTTGTACAAATATGGTCTTCATGAAAGAGTCATCAGAAGAAAACCTCTTCTACGTCCTCACCACAAAAATCATCATTTGAACTTTGCAAATGAACATATAGACAAGCCTGAGGCATTTTGGAAACAAGTTCTGTGGACCGATGAGGTTAAAATAGAACTTTTTGGCCGGAATGAGCAAAGGTACGTTTGGAGAAGAAAGGGCACAGAATTTAATGAAAAGAACCTCTGTCCAACTGTTAAGCATGGGGGTGGATCAAACATGCTTTGGGGTTGTATTGCAGCCAGTGGCACAGGGAACATTTCACGAGTAGAAGGAAAAATGGATTCAATAAAATTTCAGCAAATTTTGGATGGTAACTTGATGCCATCTGTGAAAAAGCTGGTTAAAGAGAGGATGGCTTCTACAAATGGATAATGATCCTAAACGCACCTCATAATCCATGGGGGATTACATCAAGAGGCGTAAACTGAAGGTTTTGCCATGGCCTTCACAATCTCCTGACCTCAACATTATTCTATCTATGGATAGCCCTTAAAAGAGCAGTGCGTGACAGACAGCCCAGAGATCTCAAAAAACTGGAAGACTTTTGTAAGGAAGAATGGGCAAAGATACCTCAAACAAGAATTGAAAGACTCTTGGCTGGCTACAAAAAGCGTTTACAAGCTGTGATACTTGCCAAAGGGGGCAGTACAAGATATTAACTCTGCAGGGTGCCTAAACTTTTGCAGACGCCATTTTTTTGTTTTCTGTAATTTTGAAAGTGTAAATGATGGAAATAAAATCTAACTTTTTTTGACATATTATAAGAATGTCTAATCTGTAATTTGATGCCATTTGGAGATTTTTCCATCTTTCCTTGGCTTCGTTATGCACATTAATACATATTTTTACCTGGGGTGCCCAAACTTTCGATCCCCACTGTATATGTATGTGATAGTTTAATGCGCGGCATTTTTATTTTTATTAAAAATATAACACTAACATGAAAACATGATAAGCAGAGTATGGTGTTTCTGGATGTTGAGATGTATGTCCATGAGGGGGATATTTACACCAAAAATTATTGTAAGCCTACTGATAAAAATGGATATATAGCAATCGACAGCTGTCAACATAAACCTTTTTTTTTTTAAATACTTTTTTTATTGAGCATATTGTCATGTTACATCTCATCATCATAAACCTTGGTTATTGAATATTCCAAGAGGACAGTTTGTCAGATTGAGAAGGAACTGTACGAGGAAGGAAGAATATATGGAACAAGCAGCACAGTTTGAAGAAAAGTTTATACAAAAGGGTTATGACAGTACTTTTGTTAAGAAACAGTTGGAGACAGTTAAGAATATGGAAAGGAAGGACTTACTGGTAACAAAATAAAAAGTTGGAAGTAAAGAAGCAGTTGAATATTGAATAGTGCTGGGATACAATATTCAAAGGAACAAGGTAGAGAATATTATCAAAAAACATTGGAATATATTGCTAAAGGATAAAGTATTAGGGGGTGTTCTCCCTCCCCAACCCTCTTTTGTATATAAAAAAGCACCAAGAATAAGAAATATTCTGGCCCCAGAGTTTTCGATCCCCCAAGTAAAAAAGTGAGAACATTGACACCTTTCCTAATAGGCTTTTATGCATGCGGGAGGTGCTTAGCATGTAAAACCACCAAAGGAAGTAATTTCAAAAAGAAGAATGAATTTACAGCTACGGCTACAGGAAGGGTCCATAAAATTAAAGAATTTATAACGTGTTCTTCTGAAGGGTTATTTTATATGTTGGAATGCCCCTGCAAATTACAGTATGTAGGTCGGACCTCCAGACCTCTGCTGGTCAGAGTGAGCGAACATATTAATAACATAAAAAAAAGTGGGGGCAATAGGTAGAAAGGAACATAATTTAGCTAAGCATTTTAGAGAGGTCCACAATAGAAACCCAGAAGGTTTAAAATTCTGGGGAGTTGAGAAGGTGGGACACCGTTGGAGGGGGGGCAACTTTATAAGATATCTCAGCCTGGATATATGAGACCCAGGTTTTAACGCCTAGGGGTCTCAACATAGATTTCGACCTAAACTGTTTCATTTTTAATGGTTAAAACAGGTGTATATGCAGAGGAATTTTAAAAGATAGGGCGAAAAATATTTTTAAAACATTTTTTTTTAAAGATTTTTTTATATAACTCTCATAAATTTGAAATAAAAAATTAGCCTTTTTTAGTAACATTGATTAATGGGATATGTCATTTGATTGTAGGATATACAATAGATAAATCAATTACGCTAAGATTATTAATAAATAAATGGAGGCATGTTTTGAAATTTGTTTTATTCCTGTTTAGATTGTGCCGGGTGATCACTGAGGAGGTCAGCTTTAATCCCGTGTGAGGATGTTGTGTATTTTGTCAAAAAAGTGCACCCTCACACGGTGACATGCTTCCTAGTTCCATTGTATCTACGTTCCATGGTCTAGGGGAAGTGGGAGTGTCTGTAGACAGCTGATAGCAGTAATGACGCCTGAAGGGTTTGCTATGGCAACATTAATATATATATATATGATTAGGGGAGTCGGCCCACCCATCTACTGATGAAGCCCAATCACAGGGTGACACGCGTATAGAGGGGAGGAGCCGAGCCCGTGACATCACACAGTCACTGTGAGTGAGGAGAGAGATTGTAAAAAAAAAAAAAAAAAAACAAGTAAAAAAGGCGCAAAGCAGGTATACCTCACATAACTGTTCCTAAATAGTCCAATGGCAGGATAGGTGTATATAGATGTATATACAGGAGGAAGTCAATCAGGGCTGCCACCAAAAAAAGACCAGAAGCAAGGTCCAATAGGTTGAGGAGAGAGATTGTGGAGGAGAGGAAAGGAGTGACCATTATATGAGGTTTTTTTTTTTCGGGTCCCTGGCCTTCTGGTCTAGATTGTGGTCGCTCTAGCTACAGACAGTTATTCGGGAGAGAACGCTTACTCCCCTTTTTGAGGGGGGGGAGTAGTTAGTATTTTCCGAATGTAATTAGGAAGGAGTGATGGGAGCGACGGTGGAGCCTGATGGTAAAAGGCTCTCACCAAGCTCCCTGAACTTCATGCCTTTCTGCCTGGAGTGGGGGCGGCTGTGGTCTGGGACGTTGGTCAGGGTTGGTCCTGAAAGCCTATGGAGTATGTGCCCCTGGAGTGGCAGTCCAGGGGTCTCAAAAATCACTGTGAGTGGGAGTCACTTTGATTTGAGGCACCATGGTCACTGCACCATAGAACATGCTTTTTTTTAGCACCTGCCTCTTGGGCCAGGCCTTTTGGCTGGGACCAGAGGAATTTTTTATTCCTGGCCGGAGGGCCTGGTCATTGTTTCACACAATGGCCACCTTTTCACTCTCCTCCTTACTTATTCCTTCCCCACTTTATTTTATTTATTAAGCCTATATTTGTCACTTTTTGTTTATTGTGTTTGTACATGGTTTTTTGCACTGTGTGATGAGTAGGGTAGCGGGACCTCGGGCCAGCCCTGAAAGTCTTGGGAAGGGGTGGACATGGCCTTTTGGCTTAGTTCGCCCTCTCTCATGGGGTGTCCCTTCAGGGGAGCCTCACCTAGTACTTGGGTGGATCTGTTTCGGCAGGCCCTCAAGAGAACGGGGTCTGTCTGGTTTCGGCCAGATGGACCAACAGTAAGTACCCTTGTCCCCGTCTGGAGCCTAACGCCCCGAGGGATTCAGGGAAAGGCACATATGTGTACCCGTTTGCTCTTTTTTGTGTTTCACTCTTTATATGTGTGCACATTTTTTTGGCACCGGGTGAAGTTTTTGGGTGTGTTATGCACGCCATAAGCTTTAAAAAAAAAAAAAAAAAGTTTTTTTACTCATCTGTGAGGTGAGCAGGCAATTTGGCTGGTGAAGGATACACAAGTATACTCAATTAGGACGGATAAGCACAGCGGTGGATTGTTTTATACATTGTGATAAATTAACAATTTTTTTCAATAATAGATGTTATACACATATAGACTGGTTTCACTAGGATATCAATCATTCTTTTGAATATATAAAAGTGGATTAAAAAGTTTTTTTTGTAAGTTTCTATAAGTCTTAGGACCCCATTACCTGTCTGAACTGTTATCAGCCTACAGCCCCCTTCATAATCTTTGTTCCTCTAATTCTGGTCTTCTACGTGTTCCTCAAACCCGTCTACACTATATGCTGGGCAGGGCCTTCTTTTGTTATGCGCCAAAACTCTGGAATTCTCTTCCCAAGAACCTCATTCCCCATTTTTGAACACTTTCAAATCAAAATTAAAAGCTTTTTTCTTTAGACAAGCCTTTGTGTAACTGTTCCTTTTCTTGTAAATCGCTTATTTATTTTGTAAAGTGTATCACTTGTTTTGGTATCATTTATAAAGCCCTTTGAGAAGCCACCTTTAAGGGTGCAATATAAAATAAAACTTGTTATTATTATTTTTATCTTTTGGGGAATTACATAAAAAAGACATTATACTACACAGATAGATACACTAACACAAAATATATACCCATTTAGGTGTTGAAAGGCTAGCCATTAAATGTGTAACGAGTTTCCTAGAATGAGATGAGGCAAGTAGTTAAGTTATCAATAGCTAAGTGTGAGCAAAAGTTTGTTGACCAGTTATTAGACAAGCATCATTTAATTTACACAATGGCAGGAAGTATTTAAATATTTAATCAAGAACAGATAAGATTTCTAGGCACATTGCTTCTGTAAGGTATTGCTGAGACTAGTCAGAAGATTAGATAAATAGGGGCCTTGAAATAAATGCAACTGTTAGTATATTTTTTCTATGTGTGAAGTTAAGGCCAAGTATATAATCTGCAGTACCTTTTATTAATAATTATGTAAGGAAAGGAATAAAGTGGGTATTGTAACTTTTCTATGCATCAGGCATTTTCATGAAAACACTTCAAATAAAATGATAAAGAGAAATGTTGTCATTGAAAAGGGATTTTATTTATATTTGCTACATTTCTGCTTGCAATTAATTACAAAAATGCTTGCCACTGATATTTTATTGAAAAAAGATCAATCTGCATCACAGAACACTAACCCTTTAACCGCTTGCTCCCTACTCATCATAGTTGTACCGGGAGCAGATGGCAGCTCCAGGCCGGCCGACTTACTGTATCTGTGAGTTGCTGAATTTCTTCCTGGTTGTGCATGTGTGTGTCCCTTGCTGACGCATGCTGTGATTGGACACAGCATGAGTTTGTCAGCTGATTTCAGCCAATGATTTTGGTTGAAGTTAGTTGATTGGCTGTGGCCAATCACACACAGAGCTCTGTGTTGACAAAAACACAGAACTCTGTTTACTGTGAACAGCAATCTGGCTGTTTCTTCTCTCTGCAAAGAAGAGAAAAAGTAAGTATGACCTGTTTGTTTTTTTGGGGTTTTTTTTAACCGAACCTTTACAACCACTTTAATTTTTTAATTGCCCCTAGATGTTAACCCCTTCCCAGCCAGTGTCATTTGCACAGTGACAGTGTACATTATTAGCACTGATCACTGTATTAGTGTCACTATTAACGTTAGTGTCAGTTAGTGTACCTCCCTGTCAGCGTCAGCTAGTGCCACACTGTCCGCCACAATATCACAGTCCCAGTATAAGTCACTAATCACCGCCATTACCAGTATAGAGTCATAGCTTTGTAAATTTCAGTAAATATATCAAAGTTTGTAGATGGTATAACTTTTGCACAAATCAATTAATATACACTTATTGGGATTTTTTACCAAAGACATTTCACTATTTTTTTGGATATGTTTTATAACAGAAAGTAGAAAATATTGGGGTTTTTTTTTCATTTTTTATGTTTAATATCACAAAAAATAGAAAAAAAAAACCCAGTGGTGATCAAATACCCCCAAAAGAAATCTCTATTTATATGAAAAAAATTATAAAAATGTAATTTGTGTACAGTATTGCATGACCATGCAATTGCCAATTAAAGTAGTGCAGTGCTCAATAGCAAAAATTGCTCTGGTCATTAAGGCTGTAAAACCTCTTGGAGCTCAAGTAGTTAAAGTGTACAAGCTATCAGTATGATGTACAATTAACACCAAAGGAATAAGCAAATATAAAAAAAAGAAAGCGCTTTTACCAAAGTAAATAAAGTGAAATAAATACTAATTTATCAAAAATCCATATTGCGTCAATTCATCATAGAAAACGAATCCATTACTAGTATAATACATGTCAAATAATTCATAAATAAATAACAACCATGAAATTCACAAACAAATATAAAGGGTCTTGTGCTTGATATGCAAAAAGTGCTACATTAATAAACAAATAATTTAAAATGTCCAGTGCATCAATCAAAACTTCAAATATCCAGTGTACACATGCAAAAAATCTTCTATAAACCAACACTTAATTTCAATAATAGTTAAAGTGTGCCATTTTACATTTGTAAACTGAAAAAAGTGTTTATCTCCCATAATCAATAAATCTCTGTGCAATCCACATCTTAATGCTGCCCACCACCAAACAATTTTATAAGTCACCAGAAATATAATACTGGTGGTATAAACCCCAGCATAGAGGCATTTTAGATCTTCATTAAAGCAAAAGAGCACTGCTTTAGATCCACTGTTGCCTCCAGAGGAACCTCTCACACTATCAGCGGGAACATCAGTACATGTCACCCATTCAACCCAAGTACGGAAGAAAAAGAAAGCTCTCTATTGTGTAAAACCTTTCAATTTATTGATACAATATACAACCATACACTTACGTACATGTGTCGCCCCAACACTAGAACACATGCATTTTCTCTTTAAAAAGCCAAGCCTGATCCAGCTGCAATAGTTGCAATAGCCTGGTTATGATTGGACCTTGGCATACACGATGACGTCATGTCCAAACAAGCCCCCATTTTGTCTCCTGACATCTTCAAGGGGCAGAATGGCATGACGTCTTCAAGGGTCAGAATGATTCCACAAGGATTTATGGTCATTCTTATAGTCATTCTGGCTCCACACAGTGGAGATGATGTGCCCCCCCCCCCCCCCCTTGGAGTACAACAGCTCAGTGGGAAAAATCCCTGCATCACTCATCGTTTGTGTTGATGCAGGGATCTGTCAGTATTTTTTCCTTCATCCTGCTGTCTAAAGGAAAAAAAAACTGATTGTGTGGCACGGTAATTAAAGTGATTCTAAAGTCTCTTTTTTTTCATTTAAAAATAACAAACATGTTTTAAGTACCTGCTCTTTGCAATGGTTTTGCACAGAGCAGCCCGGATCCTCTTCTTCTCAGGTCTCCCCCGCCAGCGTTCCTTGCTCCTCCCTTCTGCCGAGTGCCCCCAAAGCAAGCAGCTTGATGCTGCTCTATGTGTCCATTCAGACACGGAGCCATGGTTCAGCCCCACCTCCTCTCTCCCCTCATTGGCGCACTGACTTTGATTGACAGCAGCGAAAGCCAATGGTCTTGTCTTAGCCAATGAGGAGGGGAGTCCAGCACAACCAAGACTCTCATGCAACATTGCTGGATTGAGATGGGCTCAGGTAAGTATTAGGGGGACTGAGGGGGACTGCTTTTACAACCACTTTAAAGCATATTATTTGGGTACAAGATTTGTGGCATATGTTTGCTGCCTATATAACAAATAGACGCAGGCTTTATATAACCATGCCACTTTAAGGCCCTCCCACTGTTAGCATAATTTGGCCACACCCTCTTCCAAGGGAAAAAGGGGTTCTCTGACAAAAAAGCGTTGATTATTATTGGAAATAATTTTTATGTGTTGGTGCCATGCACTAATAAATGAAAACCTGTTGAGCTATAAATCTTTTTTTAACATGGTGCCTATTTAAGATTTTAGGTATTGTGGATTTTTACTTTCACATTTCAATTATTAGATTAGATATATTTGTTATCTATTCACTTGGAATGGTCTAATTTATTATATTTAGTTAAAAATCTAGAGAATATATTGTTTTTGTGTGCACTAAGCCAAATACATTTTTACTGAAAGTATAAATTTCATAGACAAGTACTGAGTACTGTACAACATGCAAGATTGGGACTACCACATTATTTTTCTATACATCCCTTTATTTCAGAAAATATATTGTTTGGGAATATTATTACATTTGCCTGTTAATAACATACATTTTAGCATGTGTTTAAACTTTGACAAGCATTGAAAGCATAAGCATTCAGTAAATATGAGTTTGTGGTTCTGATACTGCTGAATGAAATGAAATTGACTTGCACAGATAAAATGTGTTAGTATAATATACTATTATTATACGGCATTGTAATGTAATATAACATAATGTGATATAGTAAGAATACCGGATTGTTTTCATTAAGGCATCAACAGGATACAGTATTCTCCATGTGTGACACACGCATTCGTTTGTTTTGTCTTTCTCCTCCCCGGTACTGTTTCATTTAGCCCTGTCCAGATGTTATCTCTTCTTTGATTCTGCTGCATATTGCAGGTGAAGAATTATGAGTAAAATGTTGGTAGGTCTCTGCTAGTGACAGGTTCTAAGACAGAAAATCTGTGCTGACCCCTTCTCCCCACTGTTCATTTATCTGCAAGGCGTTATCCTGAGATAGATTCCTGCTCTGTGATTTATTGCAGTAAAACACCACATAGAAATGGGCTTTTGATAAAATTGTTCAAGGATTCTTGCACGATAAATCCTAATCTTTACATGCATGCTACAGAATGTTTTACTTTTTCCAGCTATAAATAATCAGTGCCAAATGGCTTAATATATCTGCACAAACAAGCAGCTTCTGTACAGCAGCTGCACCGAATGCATAGGATCCTAGTACTATGAGGCACAAGCAAGTGCCATGGTATTAAGCAAGACAGTCTTTATTAACTGTGTAAATAAAAACAAAAAAAACTACTATTAAGTGTAAAGTGCAGGCGCATAAAAATGCCTGCCTGGACCTTCAGCAACCTGTTGCTATGCCCAAATCCCAGCCTATTTTAATTAACAAAGCTCTAACATTTACTGGTAGTGTCAAATTTACCATGTATTGGGCTAAATAGGCTACTTGGGAGCAGACAGATTCCAGCAGCGTCTCTAAGGTCACTTGGTGTAATCTGGCAACTGGTAGCTATGCCTTAACAATTTGGTGCTTACGTTTGAATTGCTTGATAGCTGTCATACCACATTGTAGGAGTTCCTGGCAAAGACCAGCTAGTCCTTCAGATGCTATATAGGGGAGCTCACACCTATCAATGGGAATACACAGTGCCAACACTAACCCATGACAGGTTGTGATATACTGTTCATGAAACATGCACTGTATCTCCTTTTAGCAGTGAAGACTAGGTAAGAAAAGCTTTATTTAGCACATGTATGAGAACAATCAAATGTGGCTGGAGTTCAGAGGATATTTCTTTTGAAGTGCGCAATCTTAGTAAAATAGCCTAGATAAAAAATATATATATCTCAGAAAAGGTGTATGCTAAATACAGTATAACCAAAAATATGAACATAATAGATACATAGGGGAAAGATTAATATAGTGGATTACGTGTCCAAAGATATCAGGCAAATGGTTCATGACAGTTACAGTCTCTCATAAGATTGAGGACAAAAGCCTTTACATTGTCCATTATAATTATGATTCCCCACTACTTCCACTAGCCAAATTCCCTAAACTACAAAGCTTGCTAGAAGGCATAAATTAGGAAAAAATCTTAGGAACAAAGAACATGGAGGAGAGATGGGTTTGCTTTAAGAGCATATTAAATAAGGGCATTAGCCAATGCATCCCATTGGGTAATAAATTTAAAAGAGTGAACAAAAGTCCTGGATGGCTTATCTCCAATGTAAAAATGCATATAAAAGCAAAGAAGGCCTTTAAAAAAATACAAGGTTGAGGGATCATCATCAGCATTCAGACTTTATAAAGAATGCAACAAAAAATGTAAAGGTGCAATAAGGACGGCTAAGATAGAACATGAAAGACACATAACGGAGGAGAGCAAAAAAACCCCAAGAAATTCTTTAAGTATGTAAACAGTAAAAAAGGGAGGACAGACCATATTGGCCCCATAAAAAATGAGGAAGGACATCTGGTTTCAAAGGATGGGGAGATGCCGAAGGTATTGAATTTATTCTTCTCCTCAGTCTTCACGAGGGAATCGAGGGGCTTCAGTAACCAAAACTGCAGTGTTTATCCTCATGACACATCACAGGAAGCACCTCCATGGTTAACAGAGGACAGAATTAAAATTAGACTTGGGAAACTTAACACTAATAAATCACCGGGACCAGATGGCTTGCACCCGAGGGTACTTAGGGAACTCAGTCAAGTAATTGCCAGACCATTGTTACTGATAGTCTACTGACTGGAATGGTACCAGCTGATTGGAGAAAAGCCAATGTAGCACCACTATTTAAAAAGGGCCCAAGATGCATCCCTGGGAATTACAGACCAGTTATGCCCTGTACACACGATCAGATTTTTCGACGGAAAAAATGCGATCGGATTGTGTTGTCAGAAATTCTGATTGTGTGTGGGCCCAATCGGACTTTTTCCATCAGAATTTCCGACACACAAAGTTTGAGAGCAGGCTATAAAATTTTCCGACAACAAAATCCGATCCTTTAAATTCTGATCGTGTGTAGACAAATCCGACGCACAAAGTGCCATGCATGCTCAAAATAAATTAAGAGACAAAAGCTATTGGCTACTGCCCCGTTTATAGTCCCAATGTAAGTGTTTTACGTCACCGCGTTCAGAACGATCTGATTTTCCAACAACTTTGTGCGACTGTGTATGCAAGACTGGTTTGAGCCAACATCCGTCAGAGAAAATCCGATGGATTTTGTTGTCGGAATGTCCGATCAATGTCCGATCGTGTGTACAGGGCATAAGCCTAACATCAATAGTATGTAAACTTTTGGGGGGGGATGATAATGGACTATATACAAGTTTTTAGTGATGAGAATGGTATCATTAGCAGTAATCAGCATGGATTCATAAAGAATCGTTCTTGTCAAACCAATCTATTAACCTTCTATGAGGAGGTGAGTTGCCATCTAGATAAAAGAAGGCCTGAAGACGTGGTGTATCTGGATTTTGCAAAAGCATTTGACACAGTTCCCCATAAACGTTTACTGTACAAAATAAGGTAGTTGGCATGGACCATGGGGTGAGTACATGGATTGAAAACTGGCTACAAGGGCGAGTTCAGAGGGTGGTGATAAATGGGGAGTACTTGGAATGGTCAGGGGTGGGGTCCCCCAGGGTTCTGTGCTGGGACCAATCCTGTTTAATTTGTTCATAAACCACTTGGAGGATGGGGTAAACAGTTCAATCCCTGTATTTGTGAATGATACTAAGCTAAGCAGGACAATAACTTCTCCGCAGGATGTGGAAACCTTGGAAAAAGATCTGAACAAATTAATGGGGTGGGCAACTACATGGCAAATGAGGTTCAATGTAGAAAAATGTAAAATAATGCATTTGGGTGGCAAAAATATGAATGCAATCTATACACTGGGGGGAGAACCTCTGGGGGAATCTAGGATGGAAAAGGACCTGGGGGTCCTAGTAGATGATAGGCTCAGCAATGGCATGCAATGCCAAGCTGCTGCTAACGAAGCAAACAGAATATTGGCATGCATTAAAAAGGGGATTAATTCCAGAGATAAAATGATAATTCTCCCGCTCTGCAAGACTCTGGTCCGGCCGCACTTAGAGAATGATGTCCTGTTCTGGGCACCAGTCCTCAGGAGGGATGTACTGGAAATGGAGCGAGTACAAAGAAGGGCAACAAAGTTAATAAAGGGTCTAGAGGATATTAGTTATGAGGAAAGGTTGCAAGCACTGAACTTATTCTCTCTGGAGAAGAGATTCTTGAGAGGGGATATGATTTCAATATACAAATATCACACTGGTGACCCCACAATAGGCATACAACTTTTTCGCGTCAGGTGGCCACTCATTAAAATTAGAAAAAAGAGGTTTAACCTTAAACTACGTAGATGGTTCTTTACTGTAGGAGCGGCAAGGATATGGGATTCCCTTCCACAGGCGGTGGTCTCAGCGGGGAGCATCAATAGTTTCAAGAAACTATTAGATAAGCACCTGAACGACATACAGGGATATACAATGTAATTCTGACATATAATCACACACATAGGTTGGACTTGATGAACTTGTGTCTTTTTTCAACCTCACCTACTATTTAACTATATGTAACTTAAATGCATGACAATATTATCCCTCCTCAGGTTCATTCTATTAACTCATATTCACCTTCAAGAATTATGTACTCATTTATGAGACTTGAGAAGTCTTCCACCAGACTGCTCATTCTTCTTCCTTAAAAGGAACAGTTGGAAACATACTGTTAGGTTCAAACTGGTGTTGCATAAGCAATAACCCCTGAATAGAGAGACATCCAACTTTAACAGTGGTAGTAGTCCTCCAAACTTTGCTTTAGGCCTTGGAATAGCATTGTGACTCTCTCTCTGCATTTAAAGGGAACTTTCACAGGAGTCTCTTTCAACCTCCAGCCTTGAAAGAGTGGAGTTGTGTCTTTAGTGATAGGATAATAGTAATATGGTGCTTAAGTTTAATATTTTATCAGCTTATCAGCTGTTGATAGTGGAGAAAAATAGGAAATTCATATCTTGACAAAGAGCAGCCCGTCCTTTAGACACAGAGCCCACACTTATCACTGAAGGTATACAATCCAAAAACACTGCTCTATGACAGGTTATGTATACCTAGGTATATATTTATGAACAAAGAGACAGTCTTTCAGGCAAGAATAATTATAATGAAGACTTTGAACTTAACGAGATGTATCGTTTACCATGTTGGATCTCCTATATTAGCTAAAGATACATTTTAGTCCTTTTGTCTAAATACACTCTTCCTCAATGATCCAATAGTCAGCCTTCTGCGTATCATGATCTTATTTCCCATCTAAGCAGTAAGGACCTTCTCTGATGGTCATTTTCCTCCCTTCACAGTCATATGCAGAGGTGCGTCACATATATTTATTCTTATGATTCATAAAATAAACTTTGTATGGTAGGATGCTAACACAGAAGTCCAGGCTAAGAAATAATGTGTAGCAAAAAAAACCCAAAAATGTTCTTATAGCAGGATACTGTAAATTTACAAAGAATAGAATTAATAATAGTAGGGTTAATGTTCAGGTTCATATTGAGTTAGTAGCTAAAGAACACCCTAAATGGGCCCCCAGCTGTACTTATTATTTTTTGAAAGGATGCATCTCCCCCTAATGCTTTCCCTGAGACTCTTCACAGTTGGAGCAGTGTGTGATTAGAACCTGTGCAGTCTAAACTCTATTCATTTCAATTGAGACCATAGGCAGTTCATCACCTGTTGACAGGCCCTCCATGGATGGAGGCCAAGGTGCACCAGTCATCTAGAAGGAAAAACTGTGTGGCACCAGGCAAGCTGTATTGCAAAAATCTTTGAAGTGAGCTATTTCAAGGTATGGGGCCCTCGGAATATAAGGGCAATGTAAGTGACCTTATCCAAAGTGGGCATAATTAGTGTTGGGGTGGTTAGGATTTTGTATACCCCTGGTCAGCACCATAGCTTAAGTGCCAGATCATCATCTATTGAAAACCCCTTCACTGCCAAACGTACTGAGGCAACAGCTGCCCCAGGAATTGCTGGTAGAAGTGATCAGTGTGGAACTTCAGGAAGAGACAAACTATACTGTATGGCCAAATGCTTGTGGACACCTGACCATCACACCTAGAGTTAATGCTTGTTGCACATTCCATTCCAAATCATGGGCATGATCTCCAGTCTTCTGGGAAGGCTTTCCATAGGACTTTGGAGTGTGTGTGTGGAAATGTGTGCTTATTCAGCCAAAAGAGCATTAGTGAGGTTAGGTATTGATGATGGATGAAAAGACCTGGCTCATAACTGGCAATCCAATTAATCCCTAAGGTTTTCAATCAGGTTGAGGTTAAGAAACTAGGCAAGTCACTCGAGTTCCTCCACACTAAACTTAAAGGGTAACTTTTGTAGGGAAAAAAATAGAAAAAAAATAATATAGCTTATGCAATTGAAACATAAATTGTATTGTAATTGAATGTTATTCAAAATTACATTTCCTTTTGTAACCTGGAGGCATTCTGTACACAGATGGTGTACAGAACGCCCCCCCCCCCTCCAGAAATATAATTTTCTGCTTCAGTGCTTGGCTTACTGATTTTCCCAGAAGTCTGCACTAAGATACAAGTCAGATTTTGGGCATCCCCTGCAACAAAAGTGTCATTTTTGGTAAGATACTCCCAAAAGGAAATCATATCTAAAGGGATGCAGACCCTGCAACTTTCCTTTTTAGAACCTTGCAGATGCAGCAGCTGATTGATAATTATAAACATATATTTCCCACACAGATTCACTTTACACACATACACAGACAAACAGCTATTTCTTCGGAATAACAAAAGGTAGGAATCTGCAACAAAGTTTGTTATAATCCTTGCAATGTACATAGATCACCCAGAGGGGATTTTTTTTCTTTTCTTAACAAAAGTGGAGATACTCTTTAACAAATCATGTTCAATCTGGCTTTGTGCACAGATCCATAGTCATGCTGGAGCAGAAAAGGGCTTTCTCCAGACCTCTGCCACAAGATTGGAAGTGCACATTGTCTAAATTGTCTTTGCATGCTACAGCATTAATGGTATCCTTTTCTTGAAACACCTGAAAGCAGTGATTTGGTGGAATGCCAACACACTTAATTTTTAAAGCCTGAGCGATGCTCTCTAAGACTGGGAAGGATTATTGTCATCATAGAACACATAACAGAAAAGGGAATGTTTCAAATCGACTACACAATGAAAAATACATTCCCATGGGCAATCATTTTAAAAGGCTAAATATAAAACCTATGTGGCATTTGTCCAAAGTTAAAAATATATATAAAGAATAAAAAAAGAGCATTTAACAAATATAAAAATGAAGGAGCACTGTCATCGTTTTAAAGTTACAGAGAATATGTAAAAAGGAATTCAAGGCCAAAGAATTCAAACCTAATGCCAGGTGAAAGATAGTAAGACAAAGCCCAACAAATTCTTCAAATATATTAACAGTGAAAAGGTCAGCTCTGAACATATAGGCCTTTTACAACATGATTTTGAGATGGCGAATGGGGACAACGAGAAGGCATATTTATTAAATACCTTCTTCAGCTCTGTGTATTCAAAAGAAAATGGGGGGGGTATCAAGT
This sequence comes from Lithobates clamitans, assembly GCA_037952925.1. NCBI lineage: Eukaryota > Metazoa > Chordata > Amphibia > Anura > Ranidae > Lithobates > Lithobates clamitans. The sequence goes on from JBBGZY010001482.1 coordinate 725,868, forward strand.
CCATAATGGGGATAATACTGACATGCCCCAAACGAGCCCCAATGGATCAAAAGTATTATAATTCAGAAACATTTAGACAAAATAAAGGTGAATAAAGCACCTGGAACAGATGGCTTACAACCACATGTCACCTAAGAGTTGAGCTCTGTTATTTCAAAACCATTGTTTCTAATTTTTAGAGACTCTCGAATAACTGTCTCAGTACCACTAGACTGACACAAGGCTAATGTAGTGCCTATATTTAAAAAGGGATTCAAGTTTGTGACAAGTAACTACAGATTAATTAGTTTACCTTTTCTAGTTGGGGAGATACTTGACTGTAGATGAGTTTTTGATAAACAACAATATTTGAACTAAACCACTTCAGCCCCGGAAGATTTGGCTGCTCAATGACCTGGCCATTTTTTGCGATACAGCGCTGTGTCAATTTAACTGACAATTGCGCAGTCATGAGATGCTGTACCAAAACAAAATTTACGTCCTTTTTTTCCCACAAATAGAGCTTTCTTTTGGTGGTATTGGATCACCTCTGCGGTTTTTATTTTTTGCGCTATAAACAAAAGAAGAGCGACAATTTTGAAAAAAAAACACAATATCTTTTACTTTTTGCTATAATAAATATCCCAAATTAAAAAAAAAAAACACATTTTTTCCTCAGTTTAGGCCGATATGTATTCTTCTACATATTTTTGGTCAAAAAAATCACAATAAGTGTATATTGACTGGTTTGCGCAAAAATTATAGTGTTTACAAAATAGGGGATAGATTTATGGCATTTGGTGATCTGCGATTTTTATCGGGACTGCGATATTGCGGCGGACAAATTGGACACTTTTGACACATTTTTGGGACCGTTGACAATTATACAGCGATCAGTGCTATAAAAATGCACTAATTACTGTATACAGGCATACCCCACTTTTAAGTACACAATGGATTTATTTACTAAAGCTGGAAAATGCAAAATCAGGCTCACTGCTGCATAGAAACCAATGAGCTTCTATCCCCAGCTTGTTCAATTAATCTTTGGTAATAAAACCTGAAAATTCATTGGTTTTTATGCAGAAGTGAGCCTGACTTTGCACTTTCCAGCTTTAGTAAATAAAGCCCATTGTGTACTTTAAAAGTGGGGTATGCCTGTAAATGTCACTGGCAGGGAAGGGGTTAACACAAGGGGGCGATCAAGGGGTTAACTGTGTTCCCTAGGTGTGTTCTAACTGTGGGGGGATGGTAATGACTAGGGAAGGAGAGAGATCAGTGTTCATACTTAGTATAAGAAGAGGTGCAGCGCTACTTAGTATGAATACACGATCTGTCTCCTGTCCCCTGAGAGAACCGGGATTTGTGTGTTTACACACACAGATTCCGGTTCTCGCTCTGTCACAAGCGATCACGGGTGCCCGGAGGTCATCGTGCCCGCCGGGCACTCGCATCGGCTCCGGGCACACATTGCGAGCAAGAGCCTCCGCCGGCGTGCCTTCTACAGCATCTTACAGGGCCAATGTACAGCTACGACGGCTCGCCCAGGGGAGCCATTCGGCCGCAGTATAACTGTTGCGGCCGGTTGGGAACCAGTTAAGCAATAGCATGGAATTATGAAAGGCCAAAGTTGTCAAACAAATATTTTTCTTTTTATAAAGAAGGAAGCACAAACATATACAGTTGATACACAACTTAATTCGTGAAACGATTCATGTCGCGAACCGAACTGGTTGTAAACCGAGGCAAATTTTCCCATAGGGTTCAATGTAAATCAGGTTAATCCGTTCTGAATTTTTTTTTTGTTTATATGTAAAACTATGAAATGTATGTACAAAAAAAGAATTTTAAACATATATTACATACGGTCTACATCTACATCTTTAATCCTTGTTTGAAACAATCCCAACTGTTTTTCCATGATTCCCAATCAAGTGAGCCCACCAACATGGTAGTCAGGGGGCAGAAACCCCTATCTGAGTGGACTGGTTCGCCTAAGTCTCATCTTGCCCTGCTCTTCTCATTATGAACTTGTCAGAATAGGGAAGATGGCTGCGGCTCGTGTTCGTGAACCGAAGCAGAGTTCGCATACCGAAGCAAATTTTTGTGAACTCTTCTGTTCGCGAACCGAGTTGTTCGTGAACAGAAGCGTTCGTGAACTGAGGTATCACTTTACTGTATAAAGGAGTACCTGTAGTTATAGTATACATGGACTTTGCAAAAGCATTTGATGCAGTCGCCCACACACAGCAAATGTGTAAGTTAAAGTCTATAGACTTGGAAAATTCAGTTTGTAAATGGATAGAAAAAGATCATATTCAGAGAGCAGTGAATAATGATTCATTTTCTGAATGGTCTAAGTTGATATTGGAATTAAATTTGGAATTAAAAGTAACATTTCTGTGCTTGCAGATGATACCAAGCAGTGTAGTGGAAAAAGGCCCTTATAGAATGTCTCCAATTTTTAAGCAGACCATAATGCACTTTTTATTTTGGCAACTAGGTGGCAAATGAGGTTTAATGTGAATTTAGCGTTATGTACTTAGGGGCTGAAAACATACATGCATTATATACCCTAGGAGGAGTACATCTGGGGGAGTAAATTGCCAAGAAGGATCTGGATGTTCTGGTAGATCATAGACTTGATAATATGCAATGCCAAGCTGCAGTTTCTAAAACACAAAAAATACTTTCTTGTATTAAAAAAGGTATAGATTCCAGAGAGAGAGAGAGAGACATCATTTTACCCCTGTAGAAATCATTAGTAAGCCCTTATCTGAAATGTGTTCAGTTTTGGGCACCAGTTCACAAAAAGGATATTAGAGAACTGGGTAAAGTGCAGGAAATGGCAACCAAAGTAATAAGAAGCATTGATTTGCTGAGCTATAAAGAAATATTAGCTGAACTGAATTTATTTTCTCATGAGAAGAAGTAATTAAGGGTGACATAATCAACATGTATCCTTGACGTGGTTGTAAACCCTTACAAACCTCTTTTTACTACAGGCAAGCCTATAATAAGGCTTACCTGTAGCTACCCAGGACGGTTTAGGAGATATCCCCTATATTTGCATGTGCCGACGTCATCGGCATATGCGCAGTGAAGCAAACTGTACGTACTTGCCTTTTGCTTCAGTGAGTGTGCCGTTACCAGCGGCTCCCGCGTGCATGCACGGGAGTGACGTCATTGTGGCTCCGGCCAATCACAGTACCGGAACCGCGATACCTGGAAGTAACCCCCGGAAGTGATGTCGCCGCCCGGTGCTGTGTACGGGTACCACAGCGATGGCTTCGATCTTAGGTGAGTATTACATAATGAGCTAGTGCTATGTATGCTAGTGTATGCTATGCATACTAGCTCATTAAGCCTTTGTCTTGCAGGTGTTAGTTTTTTCAAAGTGGGCTTACAACCACTATAAGTAGTCCATATAGTGAAGTTGGTGTAGAGCTATTCATATCACAAAGGACAAGGGGGCACTCTATATGACTGGAGGAAAAGAAATTTAACGTTCACATATGCAAAAGCTTATTCACAGTAAGAGCGGTGAAAATGTGAATAGACTCAAGAACCAGTTCTAGCCAGCTCAGTAGATTATTTAAAAAAAAAAGCTGAATGCATTCCTAAATGAACATAACTGAATATTAACAATTATAGGTAATAAGACCATGGACTGTTGATTCAAAGATATCTGATTGCTTTCTGGGGGGTTGGGAAGGAATTTATTTTTCCTTCCACTAGTGCAAATTGGACCATTCTTTATAGGGCCCCCTTTATTAACGATGGGCATAGAATTCAGTTTATGGTGGTTTTCTATTTAAATACTCTATTTATTCATTTTTTTATTTTCAGCCTGACTAACTATGTATTTTTTAACCACATAGTATATTAATCTAGGACACTACTGCCCCGTACACACGGTCGGATTTTCCGATGGAAAATGTCCGATCGGAGCGTGTTGTCGGAAATTCTGACCGTGTGTGGGCTCCATCGGATTTTCCGACACACAAAGTTTGAGAGCAGGATATAACATTTTCCGACAACAAAATCCGTTGTCGGAAATTCCGATCGTGTGTACACAAATCCGACGGACAAAGTGCCACGCATGCTCAGAATAAATAAAGAGATGAAAGCTATTGGCCACTGCCCCGTTTATAGTCCCGACGTACGTGTTTTACGTCACTGCGTTCAGAATGATCGGATTTTCCGTCAACTTTGTGTGATCGTGTGTATGCAAGACAAGTTTGAGCCAACATCCGTCGGAAAAAATCCTAGGATTTTGTTGTCGGAATGTCCGAATAAAGTCCGACCGTGTGTACGGGGCATACGAGGGTTTTGACTTTACTCTACCTACATTATGGTTTAGCCTGGTGTTTTTTCTTAAAAATGCATTATTTCCATTTTTATCAAAATGTAAATGGTTTTCCATGTTCTCTCTTTTACATGCATGGGTAGGGATCCAGTGTAATATTTGTTGTGTTATGATATCTGGGACATATTCAACATCCTTTAACCACTTCAAGTCTAGACACTTTCACCCGCTTCTGGTGCAGGCCATTTTAATTTTCAGCGCTCTTACACTTTGAATGGCAACTACGCAGTCATGCAACACTGTACCCAAACAATTATTTTATCATTTTTTGGAGACAGAAAGAGCTTTCTTTTGGTGGCATTTAATCATCACTGGGATTTTTTTTTATATATAAATGAACAAATACCAAAAATTTTGAAAAAAAAGCACCACGTTTTTCTTAGTTTCTGTTAAAAAAATTTGCAAATAAATGATTTTTCTTCATAAATGTAGGTCAAAATGTATTTTGCTACATTTGGTAAAAATAACCCAAATCAGTGTATAATATTTAATCTGTATGAAACTTATGCCTTGTACACACCACCGGACTTTCCACCAGAGTAGACTCTGACAGTCTTTCCGACGGAGTTCAGACGGAGTTTCGCCGAAACTGACTTGCCTACACACGATCACACCAAAGTCCGTTCTTTTAGAACGCGATGACGTACGACGGGACTAGAAAATGGAAGTTCAATAGCCAGTAGCCAATAGCTGCCCTTGCGTCGTTTTTGGTCCGTCTGACTAGCATTCAGACAAACGGTTTTCCCAAGAGGAATTGAGTCTGTCGGAAAGATTTGAAACATGTTCTATTTCTAGGTCCGTCAGAATTTTAGAAAGAAAAAGTCCGATGAAGCCCACACACGATTGGAATGTCAGACAGAATGATTCCGTCTGACCTTTTCTGCTGGAAAGTCCGGTCGCGTGTACGCGGCATTAGAGTTTACAAACTACGGTGTATATATTTTAAAATGTCAGGACAGTACAATTGCCCCCAAATGACCTCTTTTTGGAAAGTAGACAGTCCAATGCATTTAGTAAGAGGCATGGTGAGTTTTTAAAAGTAGTAATTTTTTGTCACAATGTTTTAAAAAATAACAAAATTAAATAAAATGTGTTTCTATTTCACAGAGTTGCTATTTTAACAAGCTATTTCTCACACACAACATAGGTATACTTAAAACACCTCGCAAGTATAGGGATACCACATGTGTGATACTTTTTCACAGCCTAGCCACACAGAGGGGCCCAAAATCTAAGAAGCACCTTCAGTCTTTCAATGGGCATAAATTAGGCATCTAATATCCTGACTACTTATGACATTTTTGAAGGCCCTGAAGCACTAAAACAGTGGAAACACTCACAAAATGACAACATTTTAATAAGCAAACACCTCACAGTATTTTTAAGAGGCATGGTGACTCTTTTGAAAACCTTATTTTTTGTCATGAGTTTTTAGAAAATGCAGAAAGAAAATGTAAATACATCTTTTTAAACAAATTTGTCAATGTATCAACATATTGTTCATACACAGCAAGAAAATACTAATGCCCTGTACACATGGCCGGACATTGATCGGACATTCTGACATCAAAATCCATGGATTTTTTCCAACGGATGTTGGCTCAAACTTGTCTTGCATACACACGGTCACACAAAGTTGTCGGAAAATCCGATCGTTCTAAACGCGGTGATGTAAAACACGTACGTCGGGACTATTAACGGGGCAGTAGCCAATAGCTTTGGTCTCTTAATTTATTCTGAGCATGCGTGGCACTTTGTGCGTCGGATTTGTGTACACACGATCGGAATTTCCGACAACGGATTTTGTTGTCGGAAAATTTTATAGCAAGCTCTCAAACTTTGTGTGTCGGAAATTCTGATGGAAAATGTGTGATGGAGCCCACACACGGTCGGAATTTCCGACAACAAGGTCCTATCACACATTTTCCATCGGAAAACCCGACCGTGTGTACAGGGCATGAGAATTACACCTAAAAACACAGTCTGCTTCTTCTCCTAAATTAGACTTTTTCACTTTTTGAACTGATTATCTAACCAACATTCTAGCTTCTGTTTCACACAATTCAACCAATCGTATCAAAACCAATGTACTGTAATGGTCACCTCTATACAAGTGATCAGGAAAAATTGCTTAGTGTGGCTTAGTGTGGCTTTGAACTATAGCAATCTCAGTTCCTATAAACCTAGCCTATTGGTATATGGCTGCCCCCCAGGGATGCCATGTTCACTGAAGTATGGGAGACTGAAGAAAGGAAGGACAAAAGTATTCCTGTGGTTTGAGGAGTGCAGTTGTTTGCTGGGGATGGTTGGGATTGATGTTACCCAGGAACATAGTTAATCAGACATGCAGATGGGTCAGTTCAGGTGCAGGCAGAGACATGGATCCAGGCAAAGGATCGTTCCAGACAACAGGCATACACATGCTCAATAAACAGGCCAAGGTTAGTACAATCAGGGACACCAACTGTGATTGGTTGCTCTTTTAGGGCTCATACACAAGTGAGGTTGGAGAGTGGTAAAACCTTGTGGTTGAACTATGGTTTTACCGCCCCTCAACTACTACCCCCTTTAGCAGTCAGGGGTTTACACATGCCACAGCTGCGATACTTTGCTTTACAGCTGTGGCAGGAATTATATCCTTTGTATGTCTGCTGCTTGTGACTCATTCAAGTGAATTTGGGTGTTTGTGTGGGTTTGAACAGGTTAAAGTAGGTGGAGAGGAGGTGATACAATGCCTCCTCACTGCCTGTCTAATGTTCTCTGAAGAGCAATCGAAACACATATAACTCTTCAGAGAGCATTGCACGTGTGAACAAGTCCTTATGGTGACACTATGACTACTATGGCAGTGAGCAGACACACTGTAACTGGTGTTGCAGTGACCAGGGACACTGTAGCTGATGTGGCAATGATCAGGGACACTGTAACTAGTGTGGCAGTGATTAGGGACAATATGACTGCGGCGGCCATGATCAGGGACAGTGGGACTGGTGTGGCGGTGATCAGAGACACTGTAGCTGGTGGGGCAGTGATCTTGGACAATACAACTGGTGCGGCGGTGATCGGGGACACTGTAACTGGTGTGGCAGTGATTAGGGACAAGATGACTGGTGCAGCGGTGATTAGGGACACTAATTGATGATGGTAAAAACCCATTTTTTTTTTTAGTATTTTTACATACTATCACCAGAGCAGTGCATTGTCACCCCAGTAACACTGTACTACTCTGCGGGGTAATCAGGTATTTTTTTTCACTGTAATAAGCAATCAGTAACACTGTTCAAAGTTTTCATTCAACGAAATTCATTCATTCATTTTTGAAACCTATGTTTACTACTGTGATGCTGTGACTGGTCACAGCGATCACATGGTACTGGGCTGCTGTGATTGGCCCTGGTACCATGTGATCGCTGTGACCAATCACAGAGATCATACACTAGTACAGAAGGCGTCATGAAGGACAGCCTTCTTTTTACAGTGACTGTGATCGCTGTGATTGGTCACAGCGATCACTTGGCACTAGGGCCACTCACAGCAGCCTGGTACCAGTATTGGTAATCTAGAGAGCATGCATGATTGCCAATGCGGGAGGACATACGTCCATCTGCAACAGCGCTGCACCCGTCAGGCCACTTTTATACAGTGTACTGATATAACTACATACTCAGTACAGTGACCTCAAATGCAAGTAAAAAAAAAGTGCTAATAGCAAATGTAAATCTATGTTCTATAATGGAAAGGTCATAAAATCCCCATACAGTCACATAGACTGAAAGTGAACAAACGGATGATTGAAATTAATATATAATAATTGTGAAGCAAAAAAAAAAAATATATGCGCATTCATGAGTGAACATCAAAGTCCGTAAAAAACTATATATGACAACATGGTGACTTGAAAATCTTGGTGCAGACAATTTGTCAGTAGATAATCCACCACCGATTTATATAAGGCTTACCGGAAAAGTTGAACCCAAATAGGCATACTCTTAATGAGTCAGTAAGGCTTGTGGTGTAATACACCCAGGGGATCCTTCACCAGCATATACAGTATCCAATGGGAGATAAAACTCATGTGGTCCTTCGTACATTTGGTGAAGATAAAAAGTGCTTTTGCAACAGCAGAGCCCATCCCATCGCGTTTGTGGACCCCAGATGACGTCTTATTAGACTAAATGTGTCGGGACGGGCTCTGCTGATGCCACTGCGTCACTTTCCTTACTTTTTATTGCAAAGCGCTCTTTATCTTCACCAAATGTGAGTGTTCCCTTTTTTATATATAATAAATGTTTTTTAATGAAATGGAATCACATTATGTGGCCTTTTCATAGTTACAGTTACATAGTTACATAGTAGGTTACATAGTAGGTGAGGTTGAAAAAAGACACAAGTCCATCAAGTCCAACCTATGTGTGATTATGTGTCAGTATTACATTGTATATCCCTGTATGGTGCGGTCATTCAGGTGCTTATCTAATAGTTTCTTGAAGCTATCGATGCTCCCCGCTGAGACCACCGCCTGTGGAAGGGAATTCCACATCCTTGCTGCTCTTACAGTAAAGAGCCCTCTACGTAGTTTAAGGTTAAACCTCTTTTCTTCTAATTTTAATGAGTGGTCACGAGTCTTGTTAACCACTTCAGCCCCGGAAGGTTTTACCCCCTTCCTGACCAGAGCACTTTTTACAATTCAGCACTGCGTCGCTTTAACTGCTAATTGCGCGGTCATGCAATGCTCTACCCAAACGAAATTTGCGTCCTTTTCTTCTCACAAATAGAGCTTTCTTT